>CM043698.1:126590000-127190000 GCA_023935145.1 Bretschneidera sinensis | reverse complement strand
TTCTGAGAGGAAGGGGATAGCTTCCGAGAGGAAGAGATTGTAAGGTTTGTACAACACCGGAAAAGTTGTACGACTAAGTTACTTAGTGGATTACTTCAAGGAGTTCCTTGAAGAGAGTGGACGTAGGGTCGGAACGAATCTGATATTGCCGAACCACTATAATCTGAGTTTGTATCATCTTCTCTCTAAACTCTTTATTTACAGAACATTACTTGTTTTAATTGCTTGCTGCTTATTCGTTTTTATAAACTTGTATTAATTCCGTAAAAAGTTTTAAAAACCCAATTCACCCCCCTTCTTGGGTTGAAACCTCGATCTACAATTGGTATCAGAGCCTTGTTCTCATATTTAGGCTTAAAATCCTTGAGTTGATCAAATGGCAGCAAATAGCTACTCTGAGGGACACTCTTATACTATACCACCTTTGTTCAATGGCTCCAATTATAACTATTGGAAAAACAGAATGAAAATCTTTGTCGAAGGACAAGATTACAATCTATGGAGAATCATTGAAGAAGGACCTAGAATTCCTACAAAAGAAATAGTTATTGGAGAGACTCTTCATACAATGCCTAAACTCAAAACTGAGTACACTGACGAGGATTATAAAACGATGTCTCTCAATAGCAGAGCAACAAATATGTTACATTGTGTATTAGATATTTTTGAATATAATAAAATATCTGCATGCGTTTCTGCTAAAGAGATATGGGACAAATTACAAGTCACATATGAAGGAACTAGTGAAGTAAAAAAGTCAAAAATTTAAATGCTAATTTTTGAGTATGAATCCTTTAAAATGTCTCCTGACGAAACTATTTCTGAAATGCACTCACGGTTCACCACTATTATAAATGGTTTAAAACTGTTTGGTAAGAATATTGAGGAGGTTGAACTAACCAGAAAAATCTTGAGATCTCTGCCACCAGAATGGAAACCAAAGAGGACAGCCATACAGGAGGCCAAAAATCTTGACAAACT
Source organism: Bretschneidera sinensis (assembly GCA_023935145.1). Lineage (NCBI taxonomy): Eukaryota > Viridiplantae > Streptophyta > Magnoliopsida > Brassicales > Akaniaceae > Bretschneidera > Bretschneidera sinensis. The sequence goes on along the minus strand of CM043698.1, from coordinate 127,189,019 downwards.
GGATGTTAAGACACTATTTGGGTCATTATTGACGTATGAGATGGAAGAAATGACTCCCATCGTCAATAATGATGAGAAGAAGAAAAAGTATATTGCTCTCAAAGCTTCTACGAGCAGCAAAGAAATGGAATCAGAAAAAGAAGCTGAGAGCAGGGAGGAAGATAGTGAAATGGCATTGATCACCAAACAATTTCACAGGTTCTTGAAGAAAAGCAAGAAACCTTACACAAAAGATCCCACTCCGAAAAAGAAACAGCTTATGTACTATGGCTGCAAGCAGCCTGGTCATATTAAAGCTGATTGTCCAGTTTCAAACAAACTATACAAGGGCTTTAAAAAGAAAGCCATGGTAGCAACTACTTGGAGCGATGACGAAGAAGATGAGTCATCAGTCAAAGAAATCGGATACGAGGAAATTGCCAACCTTTGTTTGATGGAAATCGACGATGAAAGTGAGGTAACATCTTCTCCTTCTTCTAAAAATAATATTGTGAGTAGTAGTGAAGAATTGCTAGAAGTAATAAATGAAATGCATGAGGAATTGAAGAAATTTGATTCTAGAAATTCTGTTCTTAAGAAAGAGGTATTATCTCTCTCTAAAGAGATGATAAGTCTTAGAGAAGAAAAAGAAAAATTATCATCTTTACTGTATGATTCTTCTCAAGATATTCTCAAAGATGAAAATGAGAATTTGAAAAATAAAATCTTTGAATTAAATAGCACTATATCAAGACTTATGCTTGGTAAAGAAAAACTTGATGAAGTGCTTTCTTCCCAAAGATTAAGTGAGTGAAAATCTGGTGTAGGATACTCTCTTTTGGGAAAGCAAAAATCAAAAGAAAGCTTATTCATGAAAGCCTCATGTGTAAGTGAAACCTCTACTTCAAGAAACCCTAGCAAGATTAAAAGCACAACCTCATTAAATGCTAGGAATTCAAATGTTCATACAAAAATGAAGTAACCTAGAAATACACATGCTTATATGTATGCTCACTCTAGAAATGCTTATATACATCCTAGAAATAACCAACATGTACATAATCAACATATGAACTATGCACATGCTCATCCTGGAAATTACCATCATAGTTATCTTAGAAATAATTTGCATACACATGCTAGTATATATCCTAGAATGCATCATTCATTTTCTGGAAATGACATGCATTTTCATACTCCTTACCGTAGAAACATATATCATAGGAACTATTATCCTAAGGATTATAGGAATACTCATGTAAGATATCCTAGAAATTTTAATTAATATCATCCTAGGATTGTGCATCATCAATATGTCCAAAGATCACCATATATTGTTAAGAAAGTTTGGGTTCCAAAAGGAACCGTGTTTTCTAGGACTAACCCTGAAGGACCCAAGAAATTTTGGGTACCTAAAAGTGCTATCGTATATCCTTGTGTGATGTAGATTTGCCTCCACACCAAGGAGAAAGGTAACTATTGGTACCTTGATAGCGGATGCTCGAAGCACATGACCGGTGATAAAAGCGTATTCAATGAGCTAACTCTAAGAGATGGTGGACTTGTGACCATTGGAGACAATACTAAAATAAAGATCATCGGGCATAGAAAAGTCGGTAATAATTTCTCAACCTTAAATAATGTATTGCTAGTACAAGACCTTAAGCCAAATTTACTTAGCATTAGTCAATTATGTGACAAATGATACAAAGTCACATTTGAGACCTCTCATTGTCTAGTTATAGACATCAAGAACAACAAGATCAAATTCATTGGCCATAGACATGAAAATGTCTATATAGTTGATTTGAAATCCTTGCATTCTGAAAATGAACAATGTTTTCCTGCTTTTAGTGAAAATCCATAGCTATGGCATAGAAGGCTTGGTCATGTAAACATGAACTTGCTAAAAATCGTTTCAAGAAAAGATTTAGTTATTGGACTTCCTAAAATCAATTTTGAAAAAGACAAAGTATGCAATGCTTGTCAAATGGGAAAACAAACTAGGATTTCTTTTAAAGCAAAAAATGTAGTCTCAACTACTAGACCTTTGGAACTTTTGCATATGGACTTATTTGGTCCAATTAGTACCATTACTCTAGGTGGCCATCAATATGCTCTTGTTATTGTTGATGACTATTCAAGATATACCTTTGTTATTTTTATTGCTTACAAGGATGAAGCTTTCAAATGATTTGAAAAGTTTTGCAAAAATGTACAAAATGAAAAGGGAATTTGTATTTCAAGCATAAGAAGTGATCATGGCAAAGAATTTGAAAATCAAAGCTTTTCAAAATTTTGTGATGAAAATGGAATTAATCACAACTTTTTAGCTCCTAGAACTCCTCAACAAAATGAAGTTGTTGAGAGAAAAAATAGAGTTCTAGAAGAATTTTCAAGAACTATGCTTTGTGAAAATAGTTTACCAAAATACTTTTGGGCTGAAGCCGTGAATACTTCTTGCTATATCTTAAATAGAATTTTGATAAGGCCTCTGCTTGATAAAACTCCATATGAACTATGGAAAGGGAGAAAGCCCAATATTTCCTATTTTTGTGCTTTTGGTAGTAAATGCTTCATCTTAAATGACAATAAAACTAACTTGGGTAAATTTGATTCTAAGACCGATGAAGGAATATTTTTAGGATATTCAACTTCTAGTAAGGCTTATAGAGTTTTCAATAAGAGAACTCTAGTGGTAGAAGAATCTGTACATGTAACTATTGATGAATCTAACCTAATGAGTAGTAGAGAAGTTTCCTTTAAAGATGATGCAGATTTTATTCCAAGGATGGAAACTCCTACTCCCATTGTTGACTCAAAAGAGAGTTCACCTCAAGCAAATGAAGAGATGAAAACTCCCAATTTGGACCAACCATCCTCAAGCCAACAAGAGGAAAGTCTACCCAAAGATTGGAGGTATGTAAATTATCATCTAATTGATCAAGTGATTGGTGATCCTTCACAAGGGCTAAGAACTCACTCTTCCATTAGAAATATTTGCAATTTTGTAGCTTATTTGTCTCAAGTATAACCTAAGACATTTATAGAAGCTGAAAAAGATAATGATTGGATAATTGCAATGCAGGAAGAGATAAATCAATTTAAGAGAAACAATATTTGGAAACTAGTTCCAAGACCTAAAGATCATTCAATAATTGGAACTAAATGGGTATATAGAAATAAAATGGATGAAAATGGTACAGTAACTAGAAATAAGGCTAGACTTGTTGCTAAGGGATATAATCAAGAAGAATGAATAGACTTTGATGAAACCTATGCTCCCGTAGCTAGATTAGAAGCTATTCGAATGTTATTAGCCTTTGCATGCTTTAATATATTTAAGCTATTTCAAATAGATGTGAAAAGTGTCTTTTTAAATGGCTTTACAGAAGAAGAGGTTTATGTTGAGCAACCTCTTGGATTTGAAAATCCTAGTCTTCCAAATCATGTCTACAAGCTTTCTAAAGCTCTATATGGGTTGAAGTAAGCTCCAAGAGCATGGTATGAAAGACTAAGTAAATTTTTGATTGACAATGATTTTGTAAGAGGTAGAATAGACACAACTCTCTTCACAAAAACTCATAAAAATGACACTTTGATAGTTCAAATATATGTTGATGATATTATATTTGGTGCTACTAATGAATCTATGTGTCAAGAGTTTGCAAAGTGCATGCAAGATGAATTTGAAATGAGCATGATGGGAGAACTTACCTACTTCCTTGGACTTCAAATCAAGTAACTAAAAGGAGGCATCTTCATCAATCAACAGAAGTACATTAAGGACCTACTAAAGAGGTTCGGGATGGAAAGCTCAAAGCCACTTGGAACACCTATGAGCACAACTACTAAACTTGATCTTAATGAATGAGGTAAAACCATAAATTCTAAATATTATAGAAGCATGATAGGTGCTTTACTTTATTTGACTGCAAGTAGACCTGATATAATGTTCAGTGTATGCATGTATGCTAGATTTCAGGCTAATCCTAAGGAATCACATGTAGTTGCAGTAAAAAAAACCCTTAGATATCTATAAGGAACCCAAACCATAGGATTATGGTACTATAGAGATTCATCTTCTGAGTTTGTAGGTCAGATGCTGATTTTGCTGGATGTAGGTTAGATAGAAAAAGCACAAGCGGAACATGCCAATTCTTAAGTGCAATGTTAACCTCTTGGTTTTCCAAGAAACAAAATTCCGTTGCACTATCAACCGCCGAGGAGGAATACGTTGCAACTGGAAGTTGTTGTGCCCAAGTATTATGGATGAAACAACAACTAGAAGACTATGGCATGAACCTAAAAAAATTCCAATATTTTGTGATAATACTAGTGCTATCAACCTAACCAAGAACCCTATTCAGCACTCTAGAACAAAGCACATAGAATAAAGACATCATTTCTTAAGAGATCATGCTAAAAAAGATAACATAAGACTAAAATTCATACTTTCAGAAGATCAAATAGCTGACATTCTTACAAAACCTTTAGGTGAAGCTAGTTTCTGTAAGATAAGAATGTTAATGGGATTGCTGGATTATGATAAACTGAATATCTGATTGCTTCATAATTCATCATTTGCATGTTTGACATCTAGTGAAAGAGTATTAATTGTTGTTTAAATATCTCCCTCACTCAAGATGTCATTGATAAACAAATTTTGTGCTATATTTCAAGACTGAAAATTTTCATAAGGGTCCAGTCGACTGGTGAATCTATACCAGACGACTGGTAAGTCACTGCTCTTTAATCCAATCGACTGGTAACTTAGACCAATCGACTGGTAAGTCTCTGTCTCTTCTTCCAGACGACTGGTAAATCCTATCCAGTAGTCTGGTATCTCTAGACCCTATTTGGAGCCAATTTTTTTAAAATCAGTTGTCATACAATCGATTGGTCAATTCAATCCAGTCGACTGGTATATTACTGCCAGTTCATCCAGTTGACTGGTACATGAACCCAGTCGACTGGTATCAAAACTGTTCATCTTACCAAATGGATCCAGTCGACTGGTAACTCGACCTAGTCGACTGGTATTGCGATTCTATAAAAGGGACTGTTCATTTTTCTGATTTTTTACACCATTTTCGAGCACCCCTGTTCTCTCTCTCTAGAAAAATTCACCATTTTGATCCAAAAATCATCCAAACTTCATCTAAACACACCGATCTATTCATCCACAATGAGATTTTCAACTTTCTACGGTTAAAATCTCTTATTTTCATGAAAATTCTTTTTCCTCAAAAACCTTTTTTCTTCAAAATGAGCGATAAAATCCATGTAAAATTCACAACAAGTGGACTTAATGTGCCTAAAAAGCTAAGGTCTTCAAAACCTTTGGCATCGGAGTCGCGAGGAAAAGGTGCAGCGGGCTCATCTAGCAGAACACCCAGAACAGAGTTGAAGGAAACTCTGTTTTCCAGTCCGGCCACTCATACGAGGTATAACTCCGTTATCCGTCATAAGAATATCATGACGAGTAGAGTTGTTGATTTCGACTCTATTCATCATGGAAATTTTTATATTTTGCCAGCTTTTAGGGCAATAAATCTGACCCCACTGGTCAGAATACATGAAATATATTACCCGAGACTGATTCACCAGTTCTATGCGAACTTGGTGAAACCCAGTCCTCTGGCTCTGAGATTCAGAACCAGAGTCAGCAGTGTGGAGTTTGAGGTCAACACTGACCTCTTGATGAGCATATTGAGAATCCCTGTAAGGGGGATTCATTGGAGTCTAGATGGATGACCAGACAGCTTTGACGACGAGGCAGCCTGTCAGATAGTCAAGAGAGACCCTAACTATGTGTACAGATCCACTACATTTCACACGTGTAGTGACATGCCCCTCGACTCAAAGATGTTTCAGCTGATTGTCAGTTGGACCATCCACCCTAGACTCGGGAGTCGAGGGTATCTATCTAAGATAGATACAGTATTGATTTGGTGCCTTAAATCTGGGCACCACTTCAATATTTATCCTCTGCTGCTCGCCAACATGATAAATGGCGAAACGAGTGACTCTGGGTGTCTTCCTTACGGGATGCTAATTATGCTCATACTCCAGTACTTTCGAGTGTCTCTGTTAGCCTCCGAGGCTCAGGATATTGGACCGACAGACATCATCAATGTCTCATCACTAAAGAAGATGGGATGTGTGGTTCGAGACGGTTTCCTCCATCCAAAATCCGGGAAGCACTTACGGATACGAGGAGATGAGAGTGATGATGATGAGGAGGAGGAGGCTGCTGCCTATGTTGATATGGACACTGACACCCGAGCACCTCCGATTGGTGACTCGAGTACTGGTCAGACTGCATAGAGAGATATACTTCAGGCTATCTCAAGCCTTCAGATGATGATGGAGTCTGGATTCCAGTCCATGCAGTCGGAGTACCAGAGATTGAGCTCCTCCATCAACCACCTACGGGACGACTTCGAGTTACATCGAGAGCACACTGAGGGTTCTCTAGCTGAGATTAGGGAACTTCTTCGTGATAGCTCGGACTCTCCCGCTCCTTGAGTTTTTGTTTTCCTTATTATGTACTTAGGGTTTTCCAGCTCTTACCACATAGCACAAACATATTTTGTATTATTTTGTCTTAGTTATGGCTCTATGAAGCCCGTTCATGTAATAACTTTTTATATATGATGTTATGTTTCTATTAGCCATATTTAATATATCTATTTACATCATTTGTGATATGTTTGCATAGTTTTAAACTGCTTTTATTCACGAAAATGCTATGAAACTGATAATGCTTGTATGAAAACTTTCGGTTCTTCCCGGGAAGGCTTCCGAAATCCGAATGAAGGCAAATTTTTGCATACAGGTTTGTTTAATCATTCTCTAGATGACTGTCATGGATAAGTAGCTTATATTTTGGTTTCTAGCCCCTTTGGTTTCTGTTGTCAAAACAGAGGAGAAAAATGAGAAAAACTAAGTAAAAGAAACCAATGCATAGATTTAAGGGGAGCACTGCTCCAAAACTTATTCTTTGATTGGTTGAGTTAATTGTGGTTGGTTGAAATATATATATATATATATGAACTGTGTTTTCCTGTTTATAGGGTGGTTTTATTCGAAAAACAGAAAAGACTTTGTCCAATTTTTTGTAAAAACCAAACACTTAGCATTTTTATCTGTTTTCTCATCATTAGTTTTGTCATCATCAAAAAGGGGGAGATTGTTGACCCTCACCCATATTTTAATGATGACAAAACATAACTGTTATTATACTAACTAAGTGTAGTAAGCAACAAAAGCGTTCAACCAAGGATCAAAGTTCAAGAACTCAAACCGAATCAAAGTATCAAGTGAAGACTGAAGAACTAGTATAGGTTTAAGGTTTTAGAACCAATGTAAGTCTCACTTATACACTGTAATAGCTTGTTCAATGGCTCGAATAAAAAAGGTTTTCTAAACCAATCATTTTAAAACAAACATTTTAAATTAAAACAGAAAAACTGGGTTGGAAGACAACCTAGTCGACTGGGTATATATACCAGTCGACTGGTATATGAGACAGTAGGTCTCCAGTCGACTGGGTCATTCATACTAGTCGACTGGTAAAATGGACAGTGAGTCCTCATTCGACTGGATGAAATATACCAGTTGACTTGATACCCAGAAGGTCTGAAAACGTAATTTTTTCAAGTGAACCCAGTCGACTGGTATCACGACCCAGTCGACTAGTAGTTTAAAAATATGACCGTTGGACTTCAAATCTGAACGTTTTAAAGCAATTTTTTTTCAAATTAAAGTCCTAACGGCCATATTATTTGATTGCTATATAAACCTATTCAATTGAGCATTCAATAACAAGCTGTATACATTCAAAAAGAGTTGATCTCACACAATCAAGTTATTATACTCTTGAAACACAAAAAGCTTTGAAATATTCTTATTGAGCCATTCTCCAAGCTTTACTTTGAAAGAGAGACAATATTCAATTTTATAAGCTTCCATTAGCTGTTTCTCTACTAATTACTTTACATCATCTTTGTAAAGGGATTACTTCCGAAAGGAAAAGGATTACTTCCGAAAGGAAAAGGATTACTTCCGAGAGGAAGGGGATAGCTTCCGAGAGGAAGGGATTGTAAGGTTTGTACAACACCAGGAAAGTTGTACGACTAAGTTACTTAGTGGATTACTTCAAGGAGTTCCTTGAAGAGAGTGGACGTAGGGTCGGAACGAATCCGATATTGCCGAACCACTATAATCTGAGTTTGCATCCTCTTCTCTCTAAACTCTTTATTTACAACACATTACTTGTTTTAATTGTTTGCTGGTTATTCGTTTTTATAAACTTGTATTAATTCCGCAAAAAGTTTTAAAAACCCAATTCACCCCCCCTTTTGGGTTGAAACCTCGATCGACAGCTTCCAATATTACTTTTCCAATCACATCAATACCAAGTTGCAAATGGACATGGTGTAGTCATGCTGAAAAGCTCTCTTAGAGCCAAGTGTTGTAAGTTGGTGTGCAATTAACATTTTCAACCAAGAAAGTGATTTATCAACACACATGTAATAAAAAAGGCAAATAGAGACCCTACATATAATGAAAATGAGATTTAACAAAGACCATAGAGGCTACAATCACACAAATATAACCCGTGCCATGCAAATTATTACACAAATATAACATATGCCATGCAAATCATTTAAATTGAGAGAAAACCTAACTCTAATTTAACAACCCTAAATAATGAGAAGAAATATAAATTCCATTGATAAACCTTAATTTCTTGTACTATAATACCCTAATAATCAAGCAATAGTATGTTTAAATACAACTTAGTGGTAAAAAATCATCATACATTATGCATTTCATACAATATGAACCAAACTTGAAGAGTATATACCTCAATCTTTGCGTTTTTTCCAGTGAAAAAAACTCTAGTGCAACTTTCCCATCTCGTGTGAGAAAACCCTAGTGATTCTGACCTTCAATGTTGCAAAGAAATCCTCAATGCTCAATGCCTCATAGAGAGATTTCGTTAGAAAATCCCAAAACTCTTTAACTCATCACTTTTAGTGTTTGATCAATTGTGGGTGTTTGGGTACATGACTAGGGTTTGTTTCTTTTTAGTTTTTAAGTTTTAATTTTTTGTTTTTTTAATTTGTCATTTGTCCGGTCTAGCCATTTCTTGCTAATCTGGCCAATTTTGGTTGATTTGGCCATTAGCTAGTCATAAATGAACTTACGTGTGCATCACGTGGTAACTCCGTTTGAGAAATTGGACAAAAATTGACAGAAAGGTACAAATTACTTTAATTTCCAAATGTCTAAATGTCAATTGTTTGGTTTTGAAGGTTAGGGTAAAATGTGCAACTTACCCCCAAAATTTGGGATATCATATGTATGTAAGCCTTATTTCTTATTTCTCTGTGACATGTGAGTTAATTAATTATCTATATGCAAAGAGCTTTAATATATATATATATATATATAGAAAAAATCTGATGCAAACCTAAAGAATGTTTCTATATGGTATGCATAGCCATATTAAATCATAGAGGTTCATAATGAATAATTATCATATTTATAATAAAATTAAATAGCTAAGAATGAAATACTAACCTTTTTTATGATGCCATCTCTTCGCGTTGGTGCAAAGGGACTAATTATCTCAAATTAATCTAAATGAAAGAATTCCATGTGTGGTGTGGATTCCTCTCAAATATTTGATTATATTCGTCAATGGATGAACATATGTGATAAATTTGATTTGGAACTTGTATTTGAATCACAAAAATTTGGTTTGAATGTGTGTGGAAATTTTTGTGGTGGCTAGAATTTATGGAAAAGTTGGAATTTTAGTGGAGATTTAAAGTTAAGGGAAATATGATTAGGGATTTTGCTAGAAAAATTCTGTAGAGATTTTTGGAGTCTATGCAGCTTGTCTCAAATAGTTGGCTTTTTTGTGTTTTTAGAGGGGGGTTATATAGAAAAATTAGGGGTTGGGGTAAATGGCTAGGATGCGTAAGATTTAATCTAATAGTGGGTAGGATTTCTTGTAGAGATGGACAAACTAGGTTTTCACACCACTTTTAAAGTTTATAGAACCCAAAAATTGAGTTCTAGAAGGGTTAGGGGCGGAAACCAAAAACTAAGGTGATGTAACGGGTCAAGTCTAAGCCTATTGGCCCAACTAGCCAGTTGGGCTGATCCTTATGGTCAAGCATTGTTTTTTTTAGGGTTTTCAATATGTTTTGTTTCATTTTGGTCCAAATTGATTTGGTTCAAGTTTCTTTGATCAGTTATCGGCCAAAATTTAATTTCTGCCACACATTCATCCATCTCGAGCTTTTGTGACTAAATTTTCCTCATTAGGCTTCACACGTGGTTCGTTCTAATATTTGAAACAAAATTGTGTTTTTACACCAATCGTGAATGAAAGAAGGAAAATTGACAAGAATCTTGCGCTCTTTTCTTAGATTGAAATTATACCATTTGAACTTCCTAAGCTTTTTAATTGTGTTAAAAATGAAATATTTGAGAAAAGTAAGGAGCTCCTTGGCCATGCTTCCTAAAGCTGATTAGAAATATGATAATACACCTAACGGTGTTAGGGGAGAACTGAGCAAGGCTAATTGTGAAATGGTTGATGGTATTGACAATGTTTGGGTATAGTGGAAACCTCAAACCGACCTCAGGTGATCCATATAGCAAATAATTTTATAAGTAGAACCCATGGCAACTGTCATGCAGGCCTCCTCTCCATCACCAAGGAGTTGAAGCTCGAACTTAGAAGGGGTGTAGTATCTTACTCTCACACCCTTGAGATCCCTCTCGGAAAGCGTTGACATCTCCTTCTCAGCCTAAAATTGGATCCTTTCAAGCTCTATAATCATCTTAGCCTCAATCTTTTCTGTAGTCAGACCTGAGTGACTATAGTGTCAATCAGCACCCGAAGGCAGCCCCTACTGTATTGCCGAAGGCAGAAGTTTTTGAGCTATTGATACTTTCCATAGTGCCACCACACACCGCTAAAATTTCTAATGATTTACTACTACTGATGTGGGAAAAAGACATAACACAAAAATCTAAAGAAAGTTAAAAAAGCTTACCAATAAATTATGGATCAATTGGAACTCCAAAGTACAATATCGAACTAAGGTTGTCAAAAGCATGAAAAAGATCCCAAAGTTGTGAATTGGGAGAAATGAGCACAAATGAGGTGGACACTTACTCATCTCTTTTAATATAGGCCTCAAAAGGAAGGACAATTGAGATCTTGGGCTGAAAAATTACCACGTGCACTTGGGAGAGAGAAACCAAGCACCATCTTATGAAGTTTGAAGGTAACTGAGAGAAAATCAAATGACGAACAAAAAGAGTGCCTCACACTGGACTTACTGAGGTTCTCAAAGCCGATGTGAGTGCATTGATGAGTGTCCTCACATCGGACCTACCAAGGCCAATAGGTCGAAGTGATGCACCAACGAGAGTGCCTCACACTAGACCCACTAAAGTCCCCAAAGCCGATGTGAGTGCATTGATGAGTGTCCTCACAAAAGACCCACAAAGCCCATAAAGCCGAAGTAAGTGCACCGATGAAAGTGCTTCACACTGGGCCTATTGAAGTCCCCAAGGACAAAGTGGGCGAATTGATGAGAGTGCCTCACACCGGGCTTACTGAAGTCCTCATGGTCGATGTAAATGCATTGATGAGTGTCCTCACATTGGACCCACCAAGGCCACAAGGTCGAAGTGAGTGCACCAATGGGAGTGCCTGACATCACGCCCACTAAATTTTCAAATGACAATATGAGTGCACCGATGAGTGTCCTTACATCGAACCCATTACGACCACAAGGCCAAAGTGAACACATCGATGATTGCCTCACATTGGACCCACTAAAGTCCCCAAGGCTGATGTGAGTGCACCAATAAGAATCCCATATCAGACCCACCAGGGACCTTAGAGCTTATGAGAGTGTCTCGCATCGAAAAAAATCAAGGATCCTGAACTAAAGTGTGTGTACTAATGAGAGTGCCTTACTCTAGACTTGCCAAAGCCATGAGGCTTACATGAGCATACCAATAATAGGCTTCATGGTGGCCCCACCAAGGCTTGCAAGACTGATGAAGGTGTTTTGCATAGTACAAATCAAAGACCCTGAATTGAAGTAAATGCACCGATGATAGTGCCTCACTCCGAACTTGCTAAAGCTAGGAGATTGACATGAAGGTTGATCCCTACAACAAATTCAAGGTATTCACACATTCAAGTCTACTCCCTTAAGCCGAACATCATGCTTAAGAGAGTGGGAGGCAAATGATATTAATAAAGATACACCATCCAAAAAGAATCCAACATGTGTCTCCACTAAGGGTGAGTAATTTCACATCACACCCTCTATCTCCAACAAGATACGGCCACCTGTCTGCAAATAGACCAAGACATTCACACTCTAATAAAGAGGACAAAAAGATAACTTTACAAGAGGGATCTGCCATCTTTTCTCATTAGGGTAAGATTCTTTGTAATACCCGTATTTGTAAAGTAAGGGTAAATAAGTACTTTAATAAATATGACATAGAGTTAAAATAATATATATATATATATATTTAAATGCAAAAAGATAAATTTAAATTTAAAAAATATATATTTCTGGGACATCCAAAAGAAAGAAAGAAAAAAAAATTGGGATGTCCAGAGGGAAGAAGAATTAAAAATAAAAGGGGGGGGCACAGGTGGCAACACTTGTTGCCAAGAAAATTACCTTGTTGCATGTAAGGCAGCAACGTGGAGCAATATATATAATATGTACACGTAAATTATACTTACCAAATCCCGTTTAGTTTTCCTTCAATTATTTGTTTTCTTTAAACACTTGGAGATCGAAAGAAAGGTTGAAAGAGCAAAATTTTGAAGGGGTTTTAGGGGAATTTTATAGAGAGTCATGGGAAGCTCTAAAAAAACAAAAGATAATAACGTGAAGTTTATTTTTAAAATTTAGCATACATGAAATTTCCTGGAATTCAAAGTGAGAATTTTCAAAGGGTTTAAATTAGGAAGAATTGAAGAATAAATTATAAATTTAATATAAATATTATATCAGGTGTTGTCGATCAGCAACCAGGAAAATTTCTGAAAGGAGCAGGAAAAGCAAGTGGGTGATCCACGTGTAGCTCTAAGTGCTACGTGGGGAGTTAGATTTACTTCAAGTAGTCTAGATAAAAATAAAATATCTAGTGATAATATTAAAATAAATTATTAGCTTAGGCTTTGGTGGTAGATGAAAAATTGATTGATAGGTGTGATAGGAATTTCGAAACATGTAGAAAATTATTATGTGAGAAAAAAATATTTTTTTTGAAATAATAAGTTGATTTAATAATAAAAACGATAAATGAAATTCTTGATGAGTTATGGTTGATGTTTTGATATGAATTATGAGGAGATGAAATTTAGTGGATCTTGACAAGCTATGATGGATGATTTGATGTGATTTATGAGGAAAGAAATTTAGTGAAATTTCTTTAAATAATAATTTGAGAATAATCAAGGTAGTCAATTTAAATATTTATATTCATGTTTGTTGTTATGGTATTGTTCATATACATATTTTATATCATTGTTCATATGCATATGCATTAAATAAAAGAACTTGGAGGGTGTCGGTCTAATTGAAAAACCATGACAACCGGTATATGTTGAAAATAAAGAACCGGGAGGGAGCCGGTCTAAGATAAAAATATGTTCGCATGTGGGAAGACGTTCTCTAATAATAATTCATGCATTGTATCTGTTTTAAATATTGGTTGTATTACTGAAGAATTGTTTGTTATTGTCGATTTTTTTTCTTCATATAGATGAATGAGTCTCACAGAGAGACAGTTATGGTGAGAAAGAAATATAGAAGTATGATATTATAAGAATTATCTAAATGGTAGACTTTATGATGTGAACCTCATTACGAGGTAATTATGAGATAATTGATGGTCTTAAGGTGAACCAATAATTAAGAAGAAAATATTGATAGAGAATGGATATTATGACATGTGTAGTAATAGTAGAATGCCAGTATCAAGTTGTATGAGATATAAATGATTAAATATTGAAAGACCTTTTATACAAATGAATACTTTTAGTAAATTTAATTCACTGAGCTTGTGAAGCTTATCCCTCGTTGTACAATGATTTCAGGTAGCAGGCATGATAAATAGTTTGGTGAGTTGAGGTTCAGACGAAATCATTACCTCTAAGCCACGTACGTGTCCATATCTTCAGACTAATGAGAAAATAAAATAAAAATTTATTTGTAAATATTCATGTGTATTACGTTGTATAAAATAAGTAAGTTTAGATCAAAATGTTGTATATCCCCTATTGAGGGTTAAGGATTGATGTAAAATTTCTATTGGTGTTATTTTTTATTGTTGCATATATGTGTCATGCTGGGATTTTCAAAATGTGATAACACCGTCTCGGGGGTTGCCAACCCGGGATGGGTCGTTACAATTTTGGTATTAGAGCATCAGGTTTTATGATTCTGTAGACTGCATAAAAAAAGTAAGAAAGTGGAAGATTAAAATAAATTATATTTTAATATTCTAAGGATGACACATGGACGTGCTAGAGCTTGAGTTAGAGTTGTTGATTTGAGAGGACGTGGTAGGCCCTTAATTTTTTTTGACAAGTTGAGGTCAAGTCTGAATCTGTGGTCCCTAGAAGGGAACGTGTTGACAGTATAATTGATATTAGTAAAGGTATGAGAGAATCTGAAGTTGAAAGAGATGAGCTAAGATAAGCTCTTACACATACTCTTGAGAAAATGAATGTAACAGATGATAGAGTTGATAGCTTATAGCATAGACTTAATGAACAGGCTAAAACAGTGTCTGAGGTTGTTAATACAGTAATGATAGACGTTTAAAAAGGGGGAAAAGTGAGTTTATGCATGAGATGCATGAAGATATATTAAACTGAATGTCTTGTTGTTTAAAAGATCTATGAATCATTTTAAGCCTGAGTTTTGGGAGAAACATGTAGACAGATTTATTTGGTATTTTACCAATGATTGTCAGGTAAAGGATCGTCTTTGATACGTTTGAGTTAGAAGGAGAAGCTTTAGAATGATGAGAAGATACTCTTCTCAAGGTAAGTGTAGATGGTTATAGACCCTTAACCTAGAATAGATTTAAGGAGGTTTTCCTTGACAAATACTTTCCTTAGACCTTTAGAGCCCAACAAGATAGAGATTTTATTTATTTGGGCTAAATGTATGGACTATGACTTAGTATAATAAGAGATTGTGGCTTTGTCGAGGTTTGTACCGAAAAAGTGTAGACCTAGAGGAGAAGAAGTGTAAGAGGTTCATAGATGAACTATGTTTTAAGATTTGATCAAAGCTATCTTACATAAGTCATATGAATTATATCAAATTGGTGGAGATATCACTCCAGATTTAGAAGAATGTGATGGAAATTAGAGATAGGAGGAATCAGCAGAAAAAGTATGGATTTGAGGAACCCAAAGGCGGTACCAGTATGAGTGTGTAGGGTGGGAGACCACCTAGAGGAGGCGTTCCTTGTCACATGGAAGTGTAGTATGGAGTCAGAGGCAAGTAGGATCTGTTGTTTTTGTAGCTCAGATTAATATCGGTGGGACTCTTAGATTTAGGGGATAGGTATGGGAACTGGGAGTCATGGCAGAGGAAGTAAGTATGCCACTAAAGGAAAGTGGCAATATGATGTATGATCGAGAGACAGAAATTTGTTATAGATATATTCAGATAATATATTTATCCTAGAATTGTCATAATTTGAAATGCTTTGTATATAGAAAAGGTGGATATCAATGTTAGTTGATCTTGGTACAACCCATTCTTTTGCATCCAGTATTCATATGAAGTCTATTGAAGTATGTATTAGTACTTTAATGCAAAATATTTTTGTTGAAGTTCCCACTAGAGATAGAGTGATAATCATAAATGTTTACAAAGGTTGTGTGATTCGTATCAGTGATAAAGAATCTGAAGCTAATTTATTATTTTTGAATATGGTTGATTGTTCCAAAAAGAATGTAGTGTTCAAGATATGGATATGAGGAGGGTAACTTTCAGAGAGAACATAAAATACTCTCGAACTATCTTATTTTACTCTGACTACTAGTGGATGGTTGAAGAAAGGATTTGAGGAGTATTTGGCATACATAATGGATTCTTGAAAGGAAAACAGGAAATTAGAAGAAATCTTAGTAGTGAAAGATTTTCATGATGTATTTCATTTTCCTATAGATGTGATTTTGAGTTCAACACACATATCTATAGCACCCTACAGAGTGACACCCACTGAGTTAAGAGAGTTAAAAGTTCAAGAATTTTTAGATAAACAATTTATCGGACCTAATGTATTTGGGAAGCCCCTGTGTTGTTTGTGAAATAGGAAGATGGAACAATGAGATTGTATATAGACTACAAATAGTTGAATAAGAACAAATATCTTTTACCCAAGATAAATGAATTGTTTCTGCAGTGTAAGAAGTAAGAGTGTTTTCTAAGATAAACCTGAGATTAGGTTATCACTAATTGAGGAGAGAAAAGGGAGACGTGCCTAAGACTGCTTTTAGGATACATTATGGTCATAAGCTTTTTGTGGTGTCATTTGGATTGACTATTGTAGATTAAGGTTTCAACCCAAGAGGGGGGTGAATTGGGTTTTTAAAAACTTTTACTAATTAAACACAAGTTTATAAAAATAGATAAACCCACAAACATGTAAACAAATAATGTGTTGTAGACAAAAGAGTTTACGGAATAGAAGATGAAAACTCAATTTATAATGGTTCGGCAATATCAGATTCATTTCGACCCTACGTTCACTCTCTTCAAGGAACCTCCTTGAAGTAATCCACTAAGAAACTTAGTCGTGTAACTTCACGAGTGTTGCACAAACCTTACAATCAATCCCTTCCTCTCGGAAGCAAAATCCCTTCCTCACGGAAGCAAAATCCTTTCCTCTCAAAAGCAAAATCCCTTCCTTTCGGAAGCTAATCCCTTTACAATAAATGTTGTAAAGTAAATAGTAGAGAGACAACAATAAAAGCTTATACAACTGAATAATATCTCTCTTTCAAGGTAAAGCTTGAAGAATGGCTCAACAATGAATATTTCAAAGCTTTTGTGTATTAATGAGTAAAAACTTGATTGTGTGTGTAATCTCTTTTTTTGAATACTCAATAGAGTGGGTTTATATAGCCTTGTTGTAATATGCCCGCTTTGTACTGTTCTGATACGTTTTGGTGCAATTTGTGTTGAAATCTCGCATCTCAACGATCATATTTTTTGAACTACCAGTCGACTGAGTCTTAGTACCAGTAGACTAGGTCAAGTTAAAAATCTCATTTTTAAGGCTGTTGAAGGTACCAGTTGACTGGGTAGTTCTTACCAGTCGATTGAGGATAGTTTGTCCAATATACCAGTTGACTGGTATGAAGCACTCAGTCGACTGGGAACACACTATCCCATATACTAGTCTTATAGTATAAGTACCCAGTCGACCTGGTTGCTTATCAACCCAGTTTTTATGTTTTGAAATGTTTTTAACTTAAAAACCTTTGATTGAAAAGTTCTGTAAAAATACTTTTTCAAAAGGAGCCATAAGACAAGTTTTTTACCTGAACAAGTGAGATTTGCAACTTGTTTAAATACCTTATCCCTATACTAGATCTTCTATCTTCACTTGGTGTTTCATTCGGGTTGAGTTCTGGCACCTTAATCCTTAGCTGAATACTTTTATTGCTTAATACACTTAGATAGCATTGTTAGTATAATAAGAGTTATGTTTTGTCATCATTAAAATATAGGTGAGGGTCAACAACTAATGTTCCAGAAACATTCATGGACTTGATGAATAAAATGTCTGAACCATTTCTTGATAATTTTGTGGTTGTGTTCATCGATAACATCTTGGTGTATTCTAAGACTAAGGAAGAGCATGCAAACATTTAAAAATTGTGTTGAAAATTTTGAAGAGAGATAGATTGTAAGCTATAATTTCCTAAATGTGAATTTTGGCTGAAAGAAATGACCTTCTTCGAATATATAATGTCAGAAAATGGCATAACAGTTGATCCACTAATGGTAGAGGCAATGTTAAGTTGGGAGATACCAACTAATGTGACTGAGATTAGAATATTCTTGGGGTTAGTTGGTTATCATAGAAGATTCTTTCAGAATTTTTATTTTATTATTATTATTGTAATACTATTGAATAGACTGACCATGGAAGAGGTGAGATTTGTATAGTAAAGGAAGTGTGAGAAAAATTGCCACTTACTAAAGGAGAAATTGACTACAGCTCCAGTATTGGTGTTTCCTTCTGGTAATGAAGGATTTGTGGTGTATAGTGATGCGTCGCATCAATGATTGGGATATGTGTAACATAAGAAAGTTATGGCCCATACTTCTAGGCAATTGAAGATTCATGATAGAAATTACCCTACTCATGACTTAGAGTTGACTGTTATAGTGTTTACTTTAAATATTGGAGACATCATCTGTATGGAGCCACTTGTGAGATATTAATGGGTCATAAGAATTTGACATACTTACTTAACCAGAGAGAGTTGAATTTGAGGCAAGGATGGTGGATGGAGTTGATTAGTAACTATGATTGCACAATTCACTATCATCTAGAAAATGTGAAGGTAATAGCTGATGCAATGAGTAGAAAGTCTACAAGAAGGTTAACTGCTATTGGGAGTCCTGATGTGAAATTGATAATAGATTTAAAAAAGATAAGAATGAAGTTGAATATTAGTGATAGAGGATCATGGTTAACGAATATGGTTGTACAGTCATCCATAGTAAATGTTTTAGAGATGTAAGGTAGAGATGAAGAGATAGAAAAGATTAAGCATTGAGTGCTTACTAGAAAGCAATATGAGTTCAAAAATTTTAAATGAAGGTATTTTGGTATTGGAACATGGAAACTGTGGTCCCAATAATGCGAAGTTGAGAAAGGAGATAATGAGAAAGGCACATGATGAAATAGATTTGATGCAACCAAGTAATAATAAGATATATAGAGAATTAAGACAGAAGTTCTGGTGGCCAGGATTGAAGAGAGATATAGCTGAGATTGTGAGGTTGTATGGAGTACCAATGAGCATAATGTCAAATAGAGATGCTAAATTTACATATTGGTTTTGGAGAGGCTTTCAGAAAGCCACGGGTACACAGTTGTAATTTAATATAATTTTTCATGCTCAAACATAAAGGATTTTTAGAGTACTAGAATATATGTTAAAGGCAAATGTGATTAATTCTCAGTAAGTTGGGATGCTTACATGCTATCGATTGAAGTTGCTTATAATAATCATTATCAAATTAGTATTGGGATGACACCAATTGAGACATTGTATGGTAGGAGGTGTAGAACTCCTATATGTTGGGAAGAAATATGAGAAAGAAATATATCTGGTCCATCAATTATTGAGTTAACAACTGAGAAGATCAAATTGGTTAGAGAGAACAATAAAGCAGCACAGAGTAAATCGAATAGCTATACTGATAATTAAAAAAAAAAACCTATTGAGTTTCAAGTAGGTGATTGAGTGTATTGAAAAATATTTCAATGAATAGGTGTATTAAGATTTAAACAGGAAAGAAAAGTTGAATTCGAGGTATGTGGGACCCTATAAGGTTGTTGAGAAAGTTAGGCTAGTTGTGAGTAGCCTGGATTTGCCTCCAGAATTAAAACATATTTCATGTTTAACTTTTAAGAAAGTGTTTATATGATGAATATTATAATATTTCGAGCTAAAAGATTGGTCTTATATACAAGTACCAGTGAGAATTTTATACCAAAAAAAAAACAAATCTTGTATAATAATATAATTTCATTAGTTCAAGTTCTGTGGCGGAATAAAGATGTTGAAGAGATTACGTGAAAATGTGAGACAATTATGAAGAAATATTATTCACATTTGTTTATGGAGTTAGGTAAGGAAATTTCAGGGACAAAATTTTTGTAATATGGGTAGAATTGTAATATCTGTATTTGTTAAGTAAGGGTAAAGAAGTACTTTAATAAATATGACATAGAGTTAAAATAATATATATTTTTTTAAATGCGAAAAGCTAAATTTAAATTTAAAAAAAAAATTGGGACATCCAAAAGAAAGAAAGATAAAAAAAAAAGAGGCAACAAGTGGCAACACCTGTTGCCGAGAAAATTGCCTTGCTGCATGTAAGGCAGCAAGGCAAAACATGGAGCAATTGGGAGAAAGATATGATGAGAATGCAAAAAAGTTAGGGCGGCCATATTTCAACAATTTTTCCTATATATATATATATATATATATATATATATATATATATAAACGTAAATTATACTTACCAAATCCCGTTTAGTTTTCTTTCAATCACTCATTTTCTTTAAACATTTGGGGATCGAAAGAAAGGTTGAAAGAGTAAAATTTTAAAGGGGTTTACGGGAGAATTTTATAGAGAGTCACGGTAAGCACTAAAAAAAACAGAAGGTGATGATGTGAAGTTTATTTTTAAAATTTAGCATACATGAAATTTCCCAGAATTCAAAGTGAGAATTTTCAAAGGGTGTAAATTTAGGAAGAATTGAAGAATAAATTATAAATTTAATATAAATATTATGTCATGTGTTGTCAATCAGCAACCAGGAGAAATTTCTGAGAGGAGTAAAAAAAGCGAGGGGGTGATCCACGTGTAGCTCTAAGTGCTATGTGGTGAGTTAGATTTACTTAAAGTAATCTAAATAAAAAAAAATCTAGTGATAATATTAAAATAAATTATTAGCTTAGACTTTGGTGGTAGATGAAAAATTGATTAATAGATATGATAAAAATTTTGGACATGTAGAAAATTATTATGTGAGAAATAATATTTTTTTAAAATAATAAGTTGATTTAATAATAAAAGAGATAAATGAAATTCTTGATGAGTTATGGTTGATGTTTTGATATGAATTATGAGGAGATGAAATTTAGTAGATCTTGACAAACTATGATGGATGATTTTATGTGATTTATGAGGAGATGAAATCTAGTAGATTTTGACAAGTTATGATAGATGATTTGATGTGATTTATGAGGAGAGAAATTTAGTGGAATTTCTTTCAATAATAATTTGAGAATAATCATGATAGCCAATTTAAATATTTAAATTCATGTTTGTTGTTATGTTATTGTTCATCTGCATATTTTATATCATTGTCCATATGCATATGCATTAAATAAAAGAACTGGAAGGGGCTGATCTAATTGAAAAACTGTGATAGCCGATATATGTTGAAAATAAAAGAAAACCGTGACAACCGGTATATGCTGGAAATAAAGAACCAGGAGGGGGCCGGTCTAAGATAAAAACATATCGACATGTGGGAAGACGTTCCCTAATAATAATTCATGTATTGCATCTATTTTAAATATTGATTGTATTATTGAAGAATTGTTTGTTATTGTCAATTTTTTTTTTTCATATAGATGAATGAGTCTCACAGAGACAGTTATGGTGAAAAAGAAATATAGAAGTATGATATGATAAAAACCATTTAAATGATAGATTTTATGATGTGAACCTTATTATGAGGTAATTATGAGATAATTGATGGTTTTAAGGTGAACCAATAAATAAGAATAGGAGATTGATAGATAATGGATCTTATGACATGTGTAGTAATAGTAAAATGCTTGTATCAAGTTGTATGTGATATAAATGATTAAATATTGAAAGAATTTTTATAGAAACGAATACTTCTAGTAAATTTAATTCACTAAGCTTGTGAAGCTCATCACTCATTGTACAATGATTTTAGGTAGCAAGCATGACAAATAATTTGGTGAGTTGAGGTTTAGACGAAATTATTACTTGTAAGCCACGTACGTGTCCACATCCTCAGACTAATGAGAAAATAAAATAAAATAAAAATTTATTTGTAAATATTCATACATGTTACGTTGTATAAAATATGTAAGTTTAGATCAAAATGTTGTATCTCTACTGTTGAAGGTTGAAGATTGATGTAAAAATTTCTATTGATGTTATTTTTTATTGTTGCATACATGTGTTGTACTATATTTTCAAAATGTGATGACACCGTCTCGGGGGTGGCCAACCCGAGATGGGTCTTTATATTCTTGGTATTAAATAATGGCTTATTTTCTTAGGTGCCTCATCTTTTACACACTCCCCCAAATATTCTTTTCTTAGGTGTTCCAGTACTCTGTTGATGTGGATCCGACCTTAGCTGACAATCGAACTTGACTTTATTGGACTTATCATATTTTCGACATCAATACTACTGATAAGCTTCAACTGAGATTTTTAGTTGTCATTATATTCTCTCGAATATATATGATATTTTTTTATAAAAAAAATTGTTATCTCAACTATCATGGTCCTCATTTATACAAAAATTATGGCTTAAGAAAAGAAAGAAAATCAATATTTATTTTTCATTATCGCGTATGCGCTTGTTGAGGTAGTAATTTTTACTAATAAATAAGCTTCAATTGATATTTTTTTCTATTGTTGTTATCCTTTTCCTTTTGATGGTAGGATTTTTTATTCTTTTTGTTTTTAATGTTTGCATGTCATCTTTTCTTGAATATATGACATTTTTGCAAAATTGCCATCTCGACTTTCACTAACGACCCTCATTTATATAAGTTGCTTATGACAAAAAGGGGCAACAAAAAAAAAAATTCCCTCACAAGAAACGAAATTCAAGTCTACATGTACCCCTCCTTAATTCTCAAAATATTCTTTCATCTCACTCTCCCCTATAATACACATCAATCATTTTTTGCTTTAGAACTATACACACCCATGTTCAATTCTCTTTCTGTCTAGAGCTCCACTCATCGTTCTTTATTTTTTGTTTTTCTCTCTAACATGAGTAGCAGCGGCGGCGGTGGGTCTAGGGTTGAAATCCCAAGCGGTGTACGCAAAACGCTGCAAAGCATAAGGGAGATAACAGGGAAGCAACACAGCGATGAAGATATCTACATCGTGCTCAGAGAGTGCTCGTTTGATCCCAATGAGACTGCCCAGAAGCTATTGTATTTAGGTATATCCATATATTCGCATTAGGGTTTAATTATATGTGTGTATGGTGTACATGGGCATTCAGAGTTTTGTGTTTTGTATGTTATTCTTTTTGTTTGTTTCTTTTTGGGTGGGTGCATTAGGGTTTTGTGTTTTTCTGTCTAGGGTTTAATGATCTGTTTGTCTTTGTTGGCTTTGTGTGTTACTTTAGAGGGTGTGTTTAATTGATGATAAACGATAAGGGAAGAGAAGAAAGATGTGGTTTTCAGCATTTTGTAAGTTTAGTTTTGATGCATTATCTATCGAAATGGAAAATTATTTAATTTTTGTTTTCTGGTTTTAGTTTTCCACTTTTCCCCGTGTGAAATGGTGTGTTTGATGAGAGAAGTTAAGAAAATAGAAGAAATATAAAATTCTGATAATGCGTTTGTTTTTGAAATGATTGATTCGACTTAATTAGATAGTTGCATTGGCCTCCTCTATGAGTAGCAATTTCACATGTTGGCTGAGAAGATTTAAGAAACAGGAAAATCGATATTTTTTTCTGCTGTGTTGAGTTAATTGGTGTTTACGACCCCAAAGTATTTCTCTCAATTGTTATAAATTATAAAGACTTGATTTTCTCCTATACTACACTGGGCTGTTTATTTTTAATCCTGATTGCTAAAACCCACATGGATGCCTCAAACCCTGTCCTCTTAGTGGGCAAGGAAATGTCCTTACCAACGATCTAAAGCAGGCAGGACTACACTGGGCTATCTGTGATTTGAAAATTTTGACTAGTGTAAAATTTTTGTACAATGCACGGTTATGATTGGGGGGGGGGGGTGTTTTGTTGGTAAAAGAAAAACAAGGATTCACATTTATCCTTCGTTTAAAATTCCTGTTGCTTTCGTGAAGATCAAATACATCTTTATCGAGGAGTTTGCACTTTGCTGGGGTGGTGCTATTTGCTGTTGTTCTGTTTTAGTTGCCTTGTGATGAGAACTGAGTATTGAATAGACTTAATTATGTGAGCAGTAGCTCAATTGGTTTCTGTGCTTGTTGTTTTCATTAATGAGCTCATTGTATAGCATATTGCATTCTCATGGCTTGTGCATTATTTAAGTCTGATTGCATAATAAGGAGTGCATGCTATATTTGTCTCTAAAGTACTTTCCTGAGAATTTTCCCCCCTTTTCTGTATATAACTAGTATATAATCTGTGGGCTGCAGATACATTCCATGAGGTGAAAAGGAAACGTGATCGAAGAAAGGAGGCAAGTTTATTTTTCTTTTCAAAGGGTGAAAGAAACTTGTTTTTAATTTGTTGAAAATGCAAGCATCAAGTCTTATGTGTTCTGTTCAAGTTTAAAAAAATGTTGAATGATTTGAAGATTCATTTTACTGCAGTAAAATGAATTGAATGCAATCTGAGTATGACTTGGCAGGTTCTTATAAATTTAGTTTTTTTTTTGTATGGTTCTGCTTGCTTTTATAGGCTGATGTTAGCTTGGTTGGGGTGTTTCTTAGGACTATAATAGAGAATCAAATCTAGTGTTTTGGAATTGGATGGCATGCTTCAGCACGTTTATAATGGCAACTTTTGAAAATTTGCGCATGGGGAAATACACCTCATTCTAAGACTGAATATATATATGTATATATATTCCTGGTAATGATTGATGTCTAGTTAACCATGTGAATTGATAATCCAGTGCGTGTACTATTGCAGACATCAATGCCAGGCACACAGGGACGAGGAACTAGGAATGGTAGAGGGAACTATTCTTCCAATCATGTCTCTTCTGGTAAATTCCTACTTTTTATTAACAATTGTAGATCTCTTTTTTGATTCGTAATGCTGTCTTATAACAGTTTTCTTTCCTTGAAATTCCCTGCCCTCCCCCAAAATTGTAACTGATGTTAACATGTTTCAAACGGATGCTATCATCTTCAATTTTTTTAGAGGGGTGGGGGGAGAGTATGAAAACATCATTAGCTTCACTTTTGGATATTATCATAGGGCTGTAGTTGTGTTCCATTCTTATTTTATGTGGATTTTGGAATTCTAAGTTGTATGATAAGTGGTTGCCCTTTTGTATTTTGTTCTGTGGAAGGAAACAGTGATTAATCACATTTTTCTAACCTACCTAGGATAACTGCTAGCTAGGAAGCTATTAAATGTAAAATTTTACACATAATGATGGCTTCTTATCTCTATTTTCCTCTGATTGAAGCGATGGTTCCCATAAGGAAGTGTTTATTTTAAGGGACTTTTATCCCATCCCTCATTCCTTCTTATGCATAAAATTACCCTACCTAGGATAGGGTTATTTTTTTTCTTAATATATATAAATACCTACCTAGGATTTATTTAAAAGTTCTTTCATAATGATCTTTCAGATGCTGGTGCTGGGAGAAATGCAGCTTCTAGAAGGGAAAATGGAGCTCATTACATCACACAAAGAAATTTTAAGCCGCATTTGCTAGCTCCACAGAAAGCAAAAATTAGTGCAGTACCTCATGTGGCAAAGTAATCATATATATGGTCTTTAGTATCATATGGACTGTGTTACTTTCCTTTTTAGTGTATGCATATGCCTTCTCAAAAGTGTGTGTAAGCTATCTTCAAGCTTAAGAGTTTGTCTCCATTCTTTTACAGAGCTCCTAGTGCTGTATCTGATGGCTCTTCAAATTTATCAAATGGGAGCTCTAGTGATGGGCATGGTCACCGATCATCTGTTGGGGGGGTTAATCATGAAAAAAAAGATGGTTCAGCACCTCTGCAACCAGCTGTTGCAAATCAACCCTCCTCTGCACCTACTCAGACATTTTGCTCAGTGGTCAGAGTTGAGCAAGAGAAGTCCACATCAAATTATAATGTCCTCCCTGCTCACGTAACTCCAAGATCTGTGTCTGGTGTTTATTCCTCAGCTTCAGATCCTGTACTGGCAGCATCCCTCTCCCCGCAACCTGGTGCTGTGGGAACCATTAAATGTGAAGTAGGGAGCCAGCGGAAAGTTGATGAACCAAACCATATTCAAGCAAACAAACATGTTTCCCATGATGTTGAGTTTGGGATGGCAAGGGGTGAAAAAGAAACCCCTGGAGCTTCAAGCATGATGGACAGGAAAGGAGCTTCAAGCACTTCAAATCCTTTTGTAAAGAATCAGCCATCTGAGTCTTTACAGTCCTCTTCTTTATCAACTCAGGATGGTTCTTTGCCTTTCACTTCTAATCATGACAGCCAGTCACCGCAAGGTATTGCCCAAATGGAATTATTTGTACGTATTACCTTTTGGGCTGTCACACGTTAAAGAAGTTTTACTGATTTATGGGCTATAGTTACCAGGAACTCAGTATGTCCTGGTTCGTGGTACAGTACCGGAACGTGGTACGTTACCGACCCCGTACATTGTACGTTTGGGGTAGACGTAAATGATTTATACTATGTAAGTGCATGTAAAATATTAGGTTACTAGATATATTTACGAGTACAATTTACATAATAATAATTATAAAGATGTTAGTTTTGACAAAATAGTAAAATCAACAAACATAATATTATAAAACATAAATTTAAAATAAAGTATGAGTATTCTCTCAAATTCTTTCATGTGTCTAGAGATTTTTTTTTTCAATTTTTTAGCTAATAGTCTTAAGAAAAATTTGAATCGTCAATTTAAGGGATCTGGTGCGTGAATGCACCATGAATCGGAACGTAGGATATGGACCGTGGTTCCAAGGGAGTATGGGATCCCGGTAACTATTTAGGCCCTCATTTTTTAATAATATCTTTTCTTTTTAAGTGGGTAGGGCTAAGCAATGAGGCAACTTAGTTGGGTTATGCCATTCTCTTTTCCTTTTATTGTAGGATAAGAAAACTCGTGTGAACCTTAATTGGGCTTGATTTAGGCAATTAAATAGTTATTAGGATTTGATTTACTTTTGTATTTAAATAATGGTATTTTAGGAAAATAAGATTTAGACAATTAAATAGTTATTAAGATTTGGTTTACTTTCTTATTTAAATAATGTTTGGTACCTATATAAGAGCACTAATATTAAGATTTTAAGGCAGACTTTGATTATGGAATAAACTTGAGTTTTGGTATATTTCTTGTCCTCATTCTCCCTTTTCTTGGTCTATTCTCCCTTTATTCTGTTTCTTTTCTATCTAATCTATTTCCGTCCATCTGTTCTCTGTACTGCTTCTTGTTGTTTCTCCCATTTCTCAATCTCTTTTTGTTTCTATCCTATCTGTCCGGCATCAAAATGTCACCTTCATTTGAAGGATCTCATACTTGGACTGCAGAAACGTTCTATAATTTTCGGTTTCGTTTCTCTTTTAAGGCACCGCTTCATGTTATATAAAAAGTCCAATGTGCTGTGTCTTGGGTTTCATTCTTTACTTCTGTTTTGGAGTATTCACTTGGCTCATTTTTCTGAAACAGGGGTTACCACTGAGGTTCCAACTGCCACCGTTAAAACCAATACTCAGTTGCTTCCTGAGTCGGATGTTGCTGATGGTCCACATGTTACTTTTCCCCTGCACTTCCAAGTTGCTGAAGCATTAAAAAATGGTTTGACTTTTGGGAGCTTTGATTCTAGTTATGGGATAGGAATGAAACATGCCAATGGAACCAGTGGTGAGGGTAACTCTACATGTGTTGTTGAATGTTCTCCTGGGAGTGATGAAACTGCTGAGGCACCTTCTCCTAGGTTGGTGACTGTTATAGCATTCTGTTGTTTTATATGTAGTCCAGTTTCTCTTTCTATTGCGTATAAATTGCTGAAAATTCCTATTTTTATTTGACTGTAATATGTAGTATGAATTTTTAAGAACCAATTTCCAAATATTGCTGTTATTTGATTTCTAGTTTAGTATATTTCAGATCATAAGATGATTGATTGCCTGTGATCCACATGATATCATGGTGCAGGCAAAATGTAAGGAAATTAGGTCATGGTGTAGTTCCATGTTACCTGTATATCAAGTGCTGCTTACTTGTACTTCTTTACTTATTGCATTGTCTCCCTTTCTCTTTTCTTTTATTTTGTCTCGTAATTTCATAAACCATGCAGCAGTCAGAGTGTATCATCAACTGTGCAAGGAGATAATCATAATAATTCACAATCGCCTCCTCCTGTGCTTGAACAAGTACCACAATCAGATGTCATTGTCTCATCGGGTGCCGACTTGAAAGGTGATCATCAGAAGCAGGAGGTGCTGTTGAATCGAGTTAGCTATCAAAACCCTAATGTTCAAAATATCCCAAGCTATAGCTTACAGTTTATGTCACCCTTAGCAGGAAATCAGCTTGTACAATTTGAAACAACCGAGACTCAGGCATGTGATATTTCTTTCCCTTTAAACATGTTAGGAGCCCTATGTTTTATTGTTCTATATACTTTTCATTCGTTGGGGTTTTTGAAATTTTGACTTGTTTGTACCTAACAATTATTTAGAAGTTATTTGGTTCTGGTGCGTATTTCTCCTTTCTAAGAGAAACTGTCACCCTTCCCCCCCCCCCCCCCCCCAAAAAAAAAAAAAAAAAAAAACTTGTGATGTACATAATAGTTTATGAAGCAATGTAGTAAATATGTTAATATATGTCGTGCCCGCTTTGGAGCGTTGGTAAGGACACTTCTTTGCCCCACCAAGTTGACACAGGTTTGAGGGGTGTGGATTGTAACAAAGACAAAGAGAATAAATATGTTAATATATATGTTTAAATAAAAACGTTTTATAAAGAAACATTGTAAGAAGTTTGGGTCATACACTCCAATAATATATTATAATTTCTCTCAATAATTAAAAATAAATTGTGGGTTACACTATAAATTAATCATAATTCTAATTTTAAGTCATCCATTTTAAATATTTCAATTGGATGTTTTCTGAATTTAGCAAATATAAGTGGGTTTTTGGTCCGGAAAAGTTTCATCTATAGATACTGTTATGTTTATACACTTCTGATTCTTGCTTTGTCAAATTGTAGAGCTGGATTTCTCCAGCTTCACCTAGCTCAAATCCAAATCCAGCTGTTCCAAGCTCTGTTGCTGCATCTCAGCATCCAGTTCCTCTTTTCAGGCAGCCCTATCCTCCTAGTTACTTTCCTTATGGCCCCTATCTTCCACCCTTTTTTATGCCACCAATGCACCAATTCTTAAGCCCCAATGGGCTCCCTCAGCAGCCTTCAACTGCCAATTTATATTTACCACCAGGAGCTGCTGCTTCTGGGGTCAAATTCCCTCTTCAACAGTTCAAGCAAGGAACTAGTGTGGGAAACACTGCTCATGTTGGAATTCCATCTGGCTATGGTTCTTTTGGCTCTTCACCTGTTGGTTTCAATCATGTTCCAGCTGTGACCTCGGGAAGCTCATCCAGTAATGAGGATCTTGCAGCATCTCAGTTGAAGGAAAATATCTACACGACAGGACAACTGGTTGGTTTGCTTCCTTTTTCCCATGTACTTACTTTTTCCCTTGGAATGTGTTATGATATGATCATTTTGCTCAATGCTTTCGCAGAGTGAAGGTCCAGCTGTATGGATGCATGTACCCGGGCAAGATTTGTCCAGCTTGCAGGTCAATTCTTTGTATAACCTACCTCTTCAGGGACACCACCTTACTTACTCACCTGCACAAGCAGGTCATGGTGCCTTCTCTGGAATTTATCAACCAGCACAGATGATGGCTGCGCCTTCAAATCCTCTTCTACAACAGTCTCAGGCCATGACTGCATCTGTAGAAACTGTGGGGCCTTCATCCGCATATCAGCAGCCTCATCTTGCTCAAATCAATTGGAACACTAATTACTGAGTTGACAATGTCTCATGAGGACCCAACATAGAAATACAAGTCAGGTCGACCACAGGAGGATAAAATTGGGAGAGTGAAACTTTGCCTGATTTGAGTGTAAATATAGAAAACATCCCAGAAATTTCATGATAACGTTCTAGGTGGGGATTTGACCACAGGAGGGCCAGACTTGATAGTTGCAGGTCTCGTCCACTTTCTTTTGCTTACCTTTTCCCCCCATCTTCTAGTGTTTTATCCGGGACGTGAATTCTTGATGTTGTTTTAGACTTGTCAATTCCTTAAGATATAGGAATTTAAGGGGTCGATAGAATGGGTGGGATTTACCAATTTTTCCTTTCGTTTCACCTGTATATTAAATTTTGATAGTAATCATACAGCTGTAATTGGTATATCAGAATTGGCGCTTATAACTTTGTTTTGATTGATTAATGCTGTTTCGCCATTTTATGTTATCAGAACCAGTTATTTCAAGGTTTCATACTTTTTCTCACAGCTTTTATTTCATCATTAAGTAGAAACAGTTCATAGTTTATAAAATTGTTTTGAAACACGGTAAAACAATAGTGAGGTCATAAACTGTTGAGTGTTTTGTAAACAATAGCAAAAACAGTTTTTCTGATGCAAATTTTAGTATTTTAGAAATGTAATCTATTTCATATATCATTTGTTTTTGGAGGTGTTTGGTTGATCTAGCTTTTGTTTATAGGAAATAAAAATGGTTTCATAAGACTAGCGAATGAATTTGTTAAACTGATTCACTAGTTTTTTAAAAATGTAAAAATGTAATATATTTCATAGATCCTTTTTTAGAGGTGTTTGGTTAATCTAGTTTCTGTTTACAGGAAATAAAAATTGTTTTATAAACTCTCTCAAATGGGTTTGCCTTGCATTTGTTTATTGACTTATGGGACTTGCGAATCTGTTAAACTGATTGCTCCCGAACTTCCAAGCTGAAAAATGTTATCAACCATATGCATGTAAGGATCTTTTCATGGCAAATACAGGGTGAAACAACCAATACAGGTAAAAAAGTGTGGCAAAATCAAGACTTCTATATCTGTTTTTGTTTGAGAAAATCCAAAATTGTGAGAATTCTTCTGTACAGAACTTCCAAATCATCCATTCAATGCTCTCTCTCTCTCACGCGTACAAGCTGACTTATTAGCTAATAGTTTATACAACATTATTCGCTGTTGTATCGGTAGTAATAACAAATACTTCTGAGTCTTTGCTGTCAGTATTGGTTTTGGGTTTTGATGAGGGTATGTTCTGCTTTGGAAGCTGCTGACTTGAACTTTGATGGGAATCCTGCAAGTTAAGTGATGTGTAAACCGACATCCCACAGAGAGCTGCCACAGCTCCACAAATGCTAACGAACCCAGGATCTGAATTGAAAATTAGATACCCTCCAAGAAGGATCATACATGTTTTAAACTGTCCTAAAACAACATGAGAAGTAGCAGAAGTTGCACTGCATGAAGAAAAGCAATAGCTTTCAACAGTTTCTTCAAAACCAACTCTAACTAACAAAAAAGGGAAAAAATGCTCTCTCAAACTTTTTGAACATTTTATACTTTTAAGTGGAGAAAGAGGCATTGATTGGTAAAGAAGAACAATTGGAGGAAGGAAAATGGAGAGGAAAGAAGACGAAAATAATAGAAGAATTGAGAGAATTGATGAGTTTTTACCATATCTTTGGTAAAGATGATGAAAAGTAGAAATGTATAAAAAGATAGAATAAAATTAGCTTATTTTAGTTTGTATTTTCCAATCCTCTCATTTTGGAAGGATCGTGATTTATGCACATAGAAAGAAAACATCAATTTTATCACTTTTAACTACCAATCAATAGACAAACTGCTCTTACTCACTTTTCTTTTTCCTCTCTCTTTCTTTCTCACAAAATTTTCTTCCCTACCAATAATAGGGTGAGAGTAGAGTTCTCACCCAAGTGCCAAAGCGCCTGACCATTGTAGGAGAAAACCAAGGAGAGCTGATATGAGAATTGCAGTTGAGTTGTTGAAATCCCACTTGAACAACAACACTCCTGGTGGATCCAACCATGGCATCAAAGCCAATAAGAAGAAAACTGTAATTGGTGTAGTCTTCCACATCAACCTACAACAGGAATTGTTGTCTTTTTTATTTTCTCCTCTTTTCACATAAGTATAAATTGATTGTGAAACTTCTCACTGTAAGGACGCATTCAGTTGTAGAGGGAAAATTTGTTTTGGTAAACTGAAAAATTTCTACAACTGAGCGCACCCTAAACTTTAGTTACTTACGCAAGAGCGGTCCAATTGGCTTGTTGTTGTAGATTAGACCAGAGAATTTTATTAATAGCACTTGGGATTATCCATGCAACTGCAATACAAGCACCAAATAAATTTAACTCTATATCTGTCACAGTAGCAACTGCCACACCAACTGAGACTACAGCCAGGGCCAAAACCTGCAGAAATTGCATGCATTTTGTAATGAATAGCTAGAAATCAGATAAAAGAAAGATGAATGTGTCTTCAAAATATTTATTTTTCACCTTTTTAGAAGAAATGGTTTTTCTAAAGAGAATGAACTCTGCAAGAACAATGGTAGGAGTAACTGCAATTTTAGCCATCTGGTAGAAACCAACACTGCAATTGAGCTGAAGAGTGAGGAAACAGGACATAAAACCAAGTTGTGTGGTAAAAAAGATGGTTGGGTTGGGGTTTAAATGTGAACCTGTTATACTTTAAGCTGGTATTGGCAAGTCCTGATGCAAAAGCCATAATAGCACCTAAGGAGAAGAGAGAAGAGAAAGGAGTAGTCTTTGAGGGAGGAGAGACTGGGAGAAGTGACAGTGCCTTGAAGAAAGCAAGTAGAATCCATGCAATGGAGTAGTGAATTAAGGTGAGAAAGATTGGGAAATTAAACCCAACTCTCCCCATCACCTGTAAACACAAATAAAGCCAAGTATTAAACAAACTGAACATGAAGGGTGTTTAGTGTGAGAGAAAAGTGGGAGGAAAAAAAATGAGGAAAAAGGAAGTGGTTGGAATGCTAAATAAGAGAAAAGTGAGAAAAGAAAATTAACATGATTTA
The DNA here is from genome assembly GCA_023935145.1 of Bretschneidera sinensis. Classification (NCBI taxonomy): domain Eukaryota; kingdom Viridiplantae; phylum Streptophyta; class Magnoliopsida; order Brassicales; family Akaniaceae; genus Bretschneidera; species Bretschneidera sinensis. The sequence continues at coordinate 127,156,101 of CM043698.1, read as the reverse complement.
ATGTTTTCCTTTTACATGTACTAATCATATCTTCCGAAATTAGCAGGATTGAAGAGAAAAGACATGAAATTATCATTTTATCAATTTATCCAAATCTAATACGTCAACTTAACATTACGAAGAGTATAATGATAAAATCATACTATTTGCATTTTCTTTCCTCCCATTTTCCACTCTACTAAACAAGTGAAAGAGAAAAATATTTTTTTTTTCCTTCTATTTTTTCATCTCTACTAAAATCTACTCTTTTTTTCTATCCTTCTAGTTTTCTATTCTACTGTTTTCTTTTCTCTTCACTTTTTTCCTACTAAACATAAGACAACAACAATGAAGTTTTGATTTGATAAAATGCACAAAACTATCAAATAAAAGGAAGAGAAGGAAAAGGCACTTACTAATTTGTTTGTCAGAATTATCCCAACAGCAACCATGAAATTGAAGGTCATTGCCACAACAGGACCACAGAATCGTTGCTGTTGGCGCTTAGCGCCTTCAGAAGTTCTGAGCTCATTATAGAGAGAACCTCTGAGTTCTTCCAATGCTCGACCTGCAATTATGACAATTCAAGTAATTGAAGAACCAAAGTCAAGAAAATCCTGAATAAGGGTAACTTGTCTTCTCTAATGAATATAGGGAGGAAATTCAATCCGAAACTTAACATAAAAAAAACCCAGAAGGGGTTACAGGTTTAGACTTAAAACATTGAAAAGCAGTATTGTAGAGACAATGACCAATTCCAGAAAACCATACAGGCAAATATAGGAAAGCAGAAAAGCTCTCTCTCAAACCATTTAGCAAATGTAACTTATTCATTGTTTCCCTGAAGCAAATAAATTAGACTCACATAATCAGGAAAAATTAAACAAAGATTTGAAAAAAAACAATATAAAAAAAAATAAAAATCATAACAGGGAATTAAGCATTAAATAAATAAAATTATGGACTCAGTACCTAAAAAACCCATTTGCTTGAATCTGAACACAACCTACTATGATGATTGACAAGTTCTATTGAAACCTATGTTACAACCATCATATCCATGTCGGACCTCACATAAGGGTATGGTACTAAAACACTAAAAGAGAATTTTCGAAAAATTACAAAAAAAAAAAAAAAGGAGTCCACATATCCATAACACCCGAAAAAAGAAGAAGGAAAAAGTGAAACCATTACCATTTAGACTCTTTTAAATGAGAAAAAGGAAAACGAGAGCATCAACATTGAAACATTAACACAGCCAGGCATGAAAAGAGCTATGAAAAGAAAAGCAAAGAGAACTGTTATAAAGACAAAGAAAATATCATAAAAGAAAAGGAATAAAAAACATATTATATATGAAAAAAGATATGAACTTTAAAATCAAAAAGTAGCAAAAAGGATTATTCATTCAGTAGAACCTGCTTCTCCGGCATCACTGTCTTTCCTTTTGATGAACTTTCTTCCATCTCCTTTCAACAATGAATCAAACAACCCCATACCAATTACCCAACAAATGCATCTATTGGATTCACATGTTAAATTACTAATATTCAAATATAAAATAAAACCATTATCATTTAAAAGAAGTGAGATTTAAACAAGATTACAAAAAATGAGGAGGAAGTTAAGAATATAGAACAAATAACGGGGAGAAGTATATGGAGAAGAGAGTCCTATTCTACAAAAGAATAAATTTTTGAAATACATGAATTCTTAATTTAAAAAAAATGAAAAATGAAATTGGTTATCTCACCTGACTTCCCGAATAATATGCGTGGAGAGCCAATAATGAGATGAAATGTTGCCACATGTCATGTTTGTGTCATTCTATGTAGTAAACTCGTGGGTGACGATAGTAGTTTTGTTTGACTTAAATTCGATCTAACTTTAGTTTCCGGAGAAGACAAGGTAAATCATTTTGCGTAATCAAGAAAGAGTCAACTGTGACCCGTTAAGTACTCTCTAATCAATTAATTTGTTTCTTCGCAAACTGTATATTAATGGAGCATTTTTTTTTAAAGGTCTTAATGGAACATGCTAATCTTTTGGGAGTTTATAAAACGGTTTTTTTGTTTCATATTAAAAAGTTAAATCAAAATATTTTTAAAAAGAAATTCTTGATAAGAATTAAAATTTGAAATATAAATTTTTAGAAAGAAATATTTTTCATTGTTATTTTATCAAATGATAAACAATTTTTATTGTTTTATTAAAATTTATTTTGTAAATTATTGAAATTACTGATAGATCAAATACCCATTTAGACCTAATAAATTAGACTGATTATGTCTTATTATATTTAAAAAAAACATTAATTGAGATTTTAAAATTATTAATTTTTTAATGACAACATAATTAATATACTTTACCGTTCACATGATAAAAACCAAGCTTGTATAAAAAAAATGATGATGTGACAGATAATTTTATCGACATCACATTTTTTTCCCTCCAACTAATCATACTGCACAAATGCCAACATCGGTGAAAACAATGATTTGTTTTTGCTATCGTAAACATTTATTTTAGGAAGGATAAAAATGATAAATGATAATTTACAAGTAAGGAGTAAAAATTAAACACATAACATGAAATAATTAATGGAATGTGGAGTGTTTGTTTGATGGTCTGTTTCGGTGGTTTGTTGATAGACCAGATTTATCCCAAAATATCTCAACATTAGGTTTTCAAAACTTTGTTATTACAGAATAATTTTACTTTAAGTAGACATTAAGAAAAAAAATAGTCTTAACTTGATTGAAATAAAATGTTGGAAACCAACTATTAACATTTATTTACTGATCTGCTAATGCAAGTCTCATAAAAGGCACGGTCCTGTATTGGCATCATGCTTGTAGAACATGACAATCTTATTGGTATGCTTAGTGGGTAAAAGGCCGAATGACAAATACTTTTCCCATAAAAGTGAAATGTTTCCATCCCAAGAATTGAAGTTTCAATAAGAGAGAAGAAATGTGTGCCCTGTCCCACTTTTAACATTTGCCCAACAAACAAGGGCCCTAAGTTATTAGGATTTAGGAATAAATAGGCATCTCCAATTCCATTACATCATTCTTTCACCAAACCAAGTTTTTACATCCTCCAACGTACGAGTTGGTTTTTCAGAGTTTGGTAGAGATTATAAAACAATTTCTGTTTCATAAAAACGATTTCTGAAGAAAAAAAATATTTTATAAAGAGTTCCTAAAAAAATAAATGTGTTATATAAACTGTTTTTATATATGTTTTATCAAATACAATACAATTTTTAACTCCACTACTGTATCATAAACCATTTTTGAGAGCAATAAACCGAAACTATCAAACTACTCTTATAGGCCAAACGATACCAAGAAGACCTCCCAAATTCTTCAATGAGAGATAATCAAAATTCTGAGAGATCAAAGCCTTTTTCACCTGGTTTTATCACAAAAACCAAATAACCATAATGTGGACATGAACAAAAACTACTCATAACCCGCTTGCGAAGGAAACAAGAATGAATACATGTATTTTATGCCATTGCCAATTGAAGAAATAATAATACACTCAGGTTTTGTGTTTAAATTCAAATTTATAAATAACTGCAACAAAGTAATAACAAAAATCAACAAATTTTTATGACCATGAGCACACAAAAAACATTTGAAAAGAAAGAATCTAACCACTAGGAGTTCATGAGTTTAATTTTCTCGTAGGTGTTTCTCAAGGTATTCATTTTCCCTCCTAATGGCATCAAGATCAGCTTGTAGTTTGTCTACATTTAAGCTTCGAGATGCCATGGTTGCTAGCTTCTTTTCGTGTTCACCCATTTCTCTTCTTACCCTATCAGTTGTGAGGATTTTCTCAGAGATCTGCTCGAAGCTCTCATGTATTCTAGTGAGAAGCTTGTAAGCCTGCCGCCCTACTGGGTCTTTCTTTGCTTCCCTGCAGGTTTGCACATCCTTTTAGAAAAAGCAAGCAATATCTTTTGTCACTTTACGGAAATAAGGAAAAAAGGGTTTCATTGTTTTGGCAGGAGGGGTGCACAATACTGAATGATTCATACCTAAATACCATTTCGTCCACGACAGCATACGTTCGATGAAGGCGCTCTTGGATAGAATTACTCTCTAACTGAAGCTCTCTAGTTTCTTTCAAGATCCTCTCTACGTCAGCATCTAGTTTGCGACTGTTTTTTGTGATCTCTTTTATCCGCTCGATATAGGATCTCCGAGATGCCACTTTTGGTTGCCTCTCAAGATTTGCATAAAGTTTAGACTTTTCCTCCTCCCTATAGAATGACAATATTGTAACTACATGCAAAGTAAGTCATACCATATGTAAAACTAAATAGCTGTGAGCAGCAACCCATCAATAGAAAGCTCAATTCTCAGCAGTATATTTGCTGCATTCTATCAAATCTCTCAACTTTTTAATCTGTTCACTTTCTAAAGAGATGCACTTCCATCATAAATTAAGATTCAGACATTCCCAACTAAGACTACTGAAATGCATGAAATTCAGCGGTTGCTCAATAGAGCAAATAGGTGGTATAACCTTGAAATTAGCAGAGCCAAGGCGCAAGACTTAGATGGTCAAACACAATAACACACTCACTACACAAAATATAGTTTCCAATGCCTGATGATTCTATTTTCAGGCAGTTATTAACCTAAGACCTATCTCCACAGCTTATGTATACACCTCACCATATCAATATATCCTATTTTTCCTTTTCAAAGTCCCCAACTGTTAGGTTTCACCTTCTTTTATTTATAAAAGAATTAGTGCCTTTTTCCTCCTCTCTGGAACTTATCTTTTGGTGCTTCATTAAGGATAATTTCCACAGTAGGTCTGCATGAAAGAAGGGATTACTAAAATTAACACCGCAACTGCAATTAATGATGGAAAAGTAGGGTAACTGTTCTGTCATGTGCTTGAGAAAATAACCCAACACTCACAATTAAAGGTACTCCTCGAGTGTCAACAATATTAACTGTGCCAACCTTTAAGAAAATCTTTTTTTTATAAGTAACCCTTAAGTAAATCATGTCAGGCCTTTCTTTATTTTATATAGTTTGGCTAAAAAGAAAACCAAGTCCTATTTAAAACTTTCTTGTTTTGCTTATTCTGATTGAACTGACACATATTAACCAGATCATGCTTGATAAGTGGGCATACATCCGGTACATGAAGAGAATTCTTATAGGTTGTGTGTAAGGTCTGATGGAATGGTAGTAAAAGACATTGAGTAATATTTATACAGTTCCACATTTGTATAATCATAACAAAGCACAGCTCCATCTTCACAAATGATACCTATAAATAGTTTTGGAAATTTACCTCTTTCTAATTTCAGATAAGATGGATTGCTTTTCCAGCTCAGCCTCTCTCAACTTCTGGAGTTTTTCTTGAACCTCTGGTTTGCCTGCATAAAGAGACTCTTCAAGACTTCTCTTCTTCTCTTCCAGAGGCTGCCTTAAAGCATCCCTGAGAATGATAATAGATGCATGGTAAAATTAATGGTTGCATTCAAATGATAGCAAAATAATAAAACCTTTTCTAAATGTATACCATACTACATTTTTCCAAGTTACTATATCATGTGACATTGGCCATGCAAAAATTGAAAAGGAATCCATGAAAACAAGTCTTTGACACGTAAAGCAAGACCAAACTATAATTACAATTGTTGAAATTTAAGTTAAAGAGAGATTGAAAAGAAATATTGTTGAAGAATTCTTATTATAGTTGTTTTTTGTGTGAACAACCCAATATATATAGACCTAAGACTATAAATCCTAATAGGAATAGGAAACATAAACTAAGAATACTAGGAAACATAATACATACTAGAAAACCTAATACATATGTGATTAGGAAACTATATCTCTCAACACTTCCCCTTAAGTTGGAGCATACACATGCATTAACTTGTTACAAATAAACCCATACCAATAACAAACTTGATCCAATCTGAAATAAATAAACCCAAACCCATAAATTACAATAACCTATAAGAACATGTAGAGGTTCCAACCCCACGACAAACAGTTAGGTCACCAAATCTGTACCACCTAACAAGACAAGATCCGAGAACACCGGATCAACAAGACTTTGACTTTTTGTCTTGTTTTTTACTAACTTTGACATTAACTTGAATGAATCAAGAGGATAACAGCATCAACACAGGTCGAATTGGGTTAGCAACGTCTACATGCATGGGGTTAACAATATCAACATCGGGTCAACAATATCAATAAGGGTGAGGAACTCTCCTTCAGAAATGATCAAGAACAATTCTTCAAAAACTTCTTTTTTTCTTCTTCTTCTTCTGGAACTTAAGAAACTCAAACACAGGACCACAAACATATAACATATATATATATATATATATATATATATATATAGAGAGAGAGAGAGAGAGAGAGAGAGAGAGGTTGAGAGTGTGTTAAGGTTTCAGAAAAAATAGAGGTTAAGGGTTTTATATGTAGGACTTTATATAGATAAAGGGTTTTATATGTCTAACCCAATTGGGTTAATATTTAGATGTAATGGGCTTTTTGCCCATGATGGTTCACTCAAATACCACCACGGTCCCAAACCATAAGTTATGATATCATGTTGAAATTTATGTTAGAGAGAGATAAGAGATTGAGAAGATATATTGTAAAGAATTCTTATTATTGTTTTTTTTTTTTTTTCAACAAACCAACAACCCTATATATAGATCTAAGACTATAAATCCTAGTGGGAATGGGAATAGGAAACATAAATTAAGAAAGATTAGGGAACCTAATACATATCTAATTAGGAAACCTCTCAAAAAAAATTAACAGGGCAGAAACATCGTACCACTGTGATTCTAATTCCACAAGATTATGCTTTCTGACATCTAACTGTTTATTAAGCTGCTCAAGGTAAAACTCGATAGGATGACGGTCATCAAACGCCCTATCTGCAGCTGCCTTTAACAATTCTAACTCTTCTTCAAGACGGCATAACTCTAAAGTCCTTGAGGTTACCTCCTCCCGTAGCCCCTTTTCTTGATTTCGTAATTTTTCAGTCTCATACCTTATCTAGTAAAAGAATGCACGTCAAGCAACAAATAAGAGCAATTTCTTTACTAAACTTTGTTAAGAAATATTTCTTTAAAACATATAATAAATATTTATTATCTTTTTCTATTTTTTTTTTTATCTCTACTCAAATTAAGCTTTTGATTATCCATTGAGACTCATTAATCAACATTTGACCTTAGCATTAGAAACCTAGATCGTTGGACCGACAGTCTTGTAAAATCTATCTGAGCCACATAATAGTCCAAATTTTTAATGTTCGGACAATCATACCTCAGAAGATGGGGTTTTTAGAGAAGTTGAACTCATTTCAAACAATGAAACATGTTTATCGTCTCTCTGAGCAGAAGTTTCTGCATTTCCATATGCACTTGTTCCAGACTCCCCAGGTTCTTCAGTCAAATCCTTCCCAGCTATCAAACCAGCTGGTTTGTTCTCACCAAAATTTTGTTCCCTGAAGCTGGACGTACCATCAACAGCCAACTCATCCATATTTTGTGAGAGGAATTGAACATTAAAAGACCTGTTGATTGATGCATCTCCAACCTCCGAATTGGATAACTTGGGCATTTCAGATGTCAGTCTAAGATCTTTCAGAACGGCTTCAACCTTCTGAAGATTTAGATCTACCCCTTCATTATCTTTCTTCTTTGTCCTCTTCTCTGAAGTGCTTTGGAAATTATCTTCCTTTCTCTTCCATCTATCATCAACATCCTTTAATTCAGAAGCTATTATGCCTTCAGGTGATTCAGAAAGCCTCTCCACCAGAAACCTTACCAGCTTATACAGGTCCTCTTCAGATGGATACAGGAACTGCCGTAAGCAACACATACAATCTGTTCTAAGCGTGATTTCAGAACAATAAGAAAAGCTAGCAGATTCATCAAGACCAAACAAATGTGAATGAAATGAATATACAAAAACAAATCCAAAAAGGATGTTGAAGTTTTTTTATTTCTCCCTCCGTCCCAATTTATATGTCTAAGTGCACTATATTTTTTTCTTTAATTTTAAATTAATAAAGTAATTGTGACATATAAATTGGGATAGAGGAACATGGGAGACCCGAGAACTTTCATACATGCATGAACATATGATATGAATATATATGATAATTAATTGCATAAGTATGTGCCTTGTTTGATTTATTATCGATTAAGAGTGAACTATGACTAGTTTAAATTCAGTGATGACCATGGCTTAATGTGAAAATTAACCCCTAAGCCTAGAATTTCGTGTAGAATATGAATTTCTCATTAGGATCACATTTTGAAATTAGAAAGATCAAGTTTTGCCTTTGGGCTTTGAATTGGGCTTTAATTTGGGATTGAGTGATTTTAGGCCCATTGGGGCTGTTTTATTTATTGCTTGACATGTGCCTAGCACGACAAAGATTTACAGCCCTTTAAAGAGCTGCTTAAGGGACCCCATGGTCAGATTTTGAAATATCATCAAATTAATCTACAAATAAAGCAAAATATGACCGAAAAAAAACAAAGGGAGACAAAGAAAAGAGAGAGAGGGAGAACGTGGAAGGCCTGCGGGTTAAAGATTTTGATTGAAAAACTCAAGAGGAAAATTCAGTTTGAAAAGTTTCCTTCACAAGTTTTGCATGGTTCTTGGTATTCTTCACTTTTGTCGGATTAATTACAAGAAATTGTGGAACTTTGTTAAGGTAGGGCTTCTACTTTGCATCATGTTTCTTCATGTTCTTTGTGCTTTAATGAATGAGCTATATGTTGAATTCATGCAAAAAATGCTTGCAAATCAGGGAGTGTTATAAATTGAAATCATATATGTCAAAACTAGATTAATTGAGTGCTAAGCATTCTGTTTATAATTAAAACATTAGAATCTATCTAAATGAAAAATCTAACTATCAAATTGACTTAGAAATTCACATATATAGTAGTAATTCAAGTATAGTTCCTAATAGAATCAGAATTGTGTAAAACTGACTTGAATTGATTGAGATGAAATCATAATCAAATTGACTTAGAAATTCACATATACAGTAGTAATTCAAGTATAGTTTCTAATAGAATCAGAATTGTGTAAAACTGACTTGAATTGATTGAGATGAAATCATATTATTAGGTTTTTCTTATATGGCTAGAAATGTTCAATTATTGCTAGAAAGTAGATGGAATGATGTTGTTGAGCATATATCAATCATATTACACCTTGTTGATGTTTAGTGTTATATGCTATAACATAGTTGCTCTTATGTTCATTAATGTGAATCTTGATATCTTGATATGTATGCTGAGACTGTTAAGATTGGTTATCACTATTTGGATAAGAGTTTGATGTTGTTTCAGATGAATATGCATAATCTGAGTAAAGCATCACCTCTAATAGATGACTAGACACCGACTGGGCAAAGGAACTACTATTGACAGTTGAGTGACATTCCAACTACGTGAAGGACTACTCTTTAACAGATGAATGGACAACAACTGAACAAGAGCTTGGATGCCATTTCAGTTTAGTGGTGTTCCTACTGGACAAGAGCATGTATTGCCGTTTCAGTTGAATGACTATTTGAACAATAGCATGTACTGCCGTTTCAATTGAATGACAATTTGAACAAGAGCATGTACTACCATTTCAGTTGAATGACTATTTGAACAAGAACATGTACTGCGGTTTCAGATCGTCTGAACAAGAGTTTGAAGCTGTTTCAGATGAGTTGTCATTATCAGGTTAAAGGATGAATCTTTACCAGTTGAGTGTAACTAAATCTTGCACCATAATCTAGGTCATATGCTAGGGAAGCAATGCTAGACGTGGTGATCCTGTGCATATGGGCTGGGATAGCTATACCAGGAAAACCGTAGAATTGGAAAAATCGATTAGTACCCAATTAACTCTTGATTGCTTAGAGAAGATGGTTGTAACCAATGATATGGGACGGTAGTTTACTCGCATCTGCTCAACTTGCTGCATTATATATGATTGCTTAGAGAAGATAGTTGTAACCACTGGTATGGGACGGTGGATTACTCGCATCTGCTCAACCCTGTTGGTGTGCTATGTGTTTTGGATGTGATGCATATATGAACATCACTACCTTAATGCCTCTCATTCATTCACACATGATATAACTTTTCATTTACACATATCCATTGTAGTACTCATTCTTTGAATGGCCATTATTTTAGATTGAAGATATTATCTTTAAGGAGGCTGGCATGGCGGGGTAAGTTGAGTGAATCTAGAGTTCGGTTTTGTAAAAGAGTTGGATCTAGATTTATGTATCATTGAGTATTGTATTATAGACTTACCAGTTATGGAGGTTCAAAGTAATGTTTTATTGTAAAAGATTTTGATGTAAAGCTTCCGTATATATGTGTATTTGATGATTTCTAGCGCACTCTGATCTTTCGAGGTTATGCGGTATTGATTGAACGATTGAGGCTTTGTTCACTTGTAGAGGAAACTCTATAGGTGAGTAGTTGTTGCCACGCCCTTGGGCTCCTGCTTGGGTTGAGGGCGTGACAGAACATTCACAATTCATAGTCGCACATGCAAAACCAAGAGAATACCATAAAAAGTATACAACTACACAGGTAAGCTAAATACCCACCAAGAAAAGGTCCATGGCAACAAAACCAAATACATGACAGTTTCAAGATTTATATTTTCTTTAGCTTCCATCACATGCCCTAAAGGATATCATACATATCTAATGCAAATAGCCATCATTATGAGATAAACATAGTATCTGGCTGATTATATAGCTAATGTCATGCAAAGCTTACTCTCTGAATATCTCCACAAAACCATACAGATTGAATAGGGTATTTGTTCAGTTCCAAATGACTTTAAGAACAATGATGAGCCCAGTAGAACAAAGAAATGACACGCTGAAATGCTAGTTTAAAAACAAAAAATTAGGTGACAAGTGTGCGGTTTCACTTCTTGTCAATCTTACTCAAAACTCTTGTGTGAAAGCAAACATTTTCTCTATCAAAATCTCAGCATAAAATACCACGCATTCAAAGCCTAATTTAGCTCGATTTCTGTTTACCTCAAAACTTGTGCACAAATTAATCACATTTCCAATCAGATTTGTTGAAAATGTATCTCCATGCACTCGAAACTCATTTCTTTCTATGAAAAAAGTTTCCATTAGAAAAAAAAAACCTCGTCACTAAAGAAACAAAACATTGAGAGTTATTTAATTCCCTTATCAAAAGAAGAGTTGTATTTAATTTATTCAAATTCACTCATTTTCAATAATTTTCATCGGAAACACTTTATACCCGAAATCCTTCTTCGTTCCATAGAAAACGCTTTCCTACTAGACAAACAAAACCTTAAAAGGAATTATTAAACTCCAATCTCACAAAACCGTCTTCTTTGAAGCTAAAAACAAGCACAATCAACTATGAATCTTCAAAAAATGTCACCATTAAATAAAACAAACCAACTCCACCTCAAACTTATCTCTAAATCCTTTTAACAATAGACTCAAATTAAATAAGATTTTTTTTTTTTTTTCATAAAACACAGGACCATATAAATACATATATAAATGTTTGTGTATGTTGTAGAAAAAAGAATATACCTTGTAATAGGTCATGTCACCAATGTAACCCAAGTTCTTGATTGCAAAAGCTATGTCCGTACAGATCCTGAACTTGTCAGCCATGGAATCTGGAAGGTCTGTGGAAAACGACGTCGTGTGGTCGATAAGGTTAAGGGCCTGAGCGCAGATCGACACCAAGGTTTCCGGCATCAGATCTCCGACCGACGAGACGTTCTCCGGGATCAAAACGCCCGACTTCTCCAGCGACTGTATCAATATCTCCTGAGAATCTTCCATTTCTATTTTGTGGGGGTTTGTGTTTACTCTGTTTCTTTGCTTCAGTTTTATGTTTGTTGGCTGTGTAGCGGAGGAATCAGAAGAAAAGTATTTTTCAGTTGTTAAGCTCGATGTCTGTGTTTGTTCTTTTCTATTGGCACTTGGCAGATTGTGAGTCTGCAGAAACGATGCCGTTTTTAAGCAATGAATATGGAAAAAGAAAAACAAAGAAAGAAAATGGAATATGACCATTGACTTTGATTTTCCATGTGAATATGAAATTTTGATGGCTACATAATCTTTACAACATTCTGATATTAAGCCAAAACACTTTGATTAAACTTAACTGAGCAGTTACACATTAATCTTTACAACATGTTCACATGGCATGTTCACTTGGCTAGTCAAAATGGTTACAAAGGGTGTGTTGGAGCTTAAAAAAAAGGAAGCAAGCTGTTCATGATCCTAAATACAACCATTGAAAGCTTGTGGCTTACCAAACCACACCCTTTCTAAAGTATATAGGAAAGCTTCTGGTTTGTTACAGTTGATTCACTTACATTTGTAGATTTTTTATTCTCTCTGCCCATTGATCGAATATATAGATTGCAGTTCTAGCTTCTTGATAATGTCAATAAACATGGAAACGGGGAGAGGTGATCAGAATGAGATTGAGGACATGTCATTGTCTCCTCCAACAATGGGGTCTATGCAAATTGCAGGGAGCAATGGATTTGGTCACAACATTGAGTTCATGTCTCAAGCCTATCTCATAAACCGGTACTCAGAGATTAACATAGAAGAAATTGATTGCTCATATAATAATAAAGATCGGCCTCTTCCGATATTTCTAAAGGTGATACTCTTTATCTTACATTTAGGGTACGTTTGGCGGATAGAATGAGATAAATAAATAAGAAGATGAGATGTCTCATCCTACTTTCCAAAACTAATGACTTTATTTTAGTGTGATTGGATGAGGACGGGATGAGACACCCCATCCTCCTCCTCATCATGTTTACCAAATATACTCATAGAATAAAAATCATTCGTCTTCCTCTCATTGTCCATCAAACGCACCTAACCTCCCCTCATCCAATGTATTTGGCAGACAAGATGAGAGGGGGATGGATGATTTTTATCTTGTGGGTATGTTTGATGGATAGGATGAGAGGAGGTTCTCATCCGGTGATGACATGATAAAGTCATCTGGTTTTTTAGTAGAATGATACATTCCACCCCCTCTCTATCTTATCCTATCTTTCCTCTCATCCTCTACCAAACACACCCTTAACTCATTGATCAAAATCTCAGTTTATTAAAAGTTTAATGCTCAGTCAGAAGTTAACTGATATTTCTCAGGTTTTTTGTATGCATAATCAAGAATTAGCAATGTTGGGGCTAATATTTGTTGTTTTATTAGTTAATAGAGTATACCCTCTAATTTTCATCATTGTAACATTGCAGTTTGAAGATGTGGAATTTAAGGTGAGAAACAGGCAAGTGTCCTCTATAAATCCAGTGAAGGCAGTGGTGTCAAAACTGAGCTTGGAGCAAGATAACTACAAGGATATCTTAAAGGGTATAACAGGAAGCATTGGCCCTGGTGAAATCCTTGCTTTGATGGGTCCTTCTGGGAGTGGTAAAACAACCTTGTTAAAGATAATTGGAGGACGATTAACGGAAAACGTTAAAGGAAAGATAACTTACAATGACATCCCTTACAATCCAGCTGTTAAGAGGAGGTGAGCCAAACTTCAAAGGGCACATTCAGCTGCAGAAAACTCTTCAATTTCTAAAAAGCTTTTTCAAAAAATGCCTTTCAAATGCAAATTTTTTTCTGAAAAACTAGAGAATTTTCTACAACTGAACACGCCCTAATCTTCTATCATGCAACAGTTTAAATTAATCTGATAGTACTATCTTAACAATGATTTGTTGTCACAGAATTGGATTTGTGACACAAGATGATGTGCTATTGCCACAACTTACGGTAGAAGAAACATTGGTGTTTGCTGCATTTTTGAGACTTCCAAGCAGCATGAGTCGACAACAAAAATATGCAAGAATAGAGATGATTATAAAGGAGCTAGGGCTTGAAAGGTATGCCTACTAATTAATCAGTTGTAATTAAATTTACCAATTTCTCTATGTAATTAATCTCCTGGATAATTACTATAGATGCCGTCACACGAGAATTGGAGGAGGGTTTGTTAAAGGAATATCAGGAGGAGAAAGAAAAAGAACAAGTATTGGTTATGAAATTCTTGTTGATCCTTCATTGTTGTTGCTTGATGAACCAACATCAGGACTAGATTCCACGTCAGCAAATAAACTCATTCAGATTCTCCAAGGAGTAGCTAAGGTATCCTAAATCCCCTTTTTTGGGTACCATTTTGACATTTTCCTCTAAAAGAAAATTTTGTTTGATGATTTATAGGCAGGAAGGACTGTAATCACTACAATCCATCAGCCATCAAGCAGAATGTTTCACATGTTCAACAAACTTTTACTGATATCAGATGGCTACCCTGTTTACTATGGGAAGGCTAGAGATTCTATGGAGTATTTTTCGTCATTAAGATTCATCCCGGAAATTGCCATGAACCCAGCAGAGTTCTTGATTGATTTAGCTACAGGGCAGGTGGATGACATAAGTCTACCAGAAGATTTATTGACAACTCAAGGAACTAATTCTGATTCAGAGAAGGCTGTAATCAAAGTAAACATCAACTCTTCTCATAACTTTTTTCTGCATTAATATCTAACTGATCTCTAACATTTGTTTTCTATGTTATATTAGTATCTTCAACTCAAATACAAAACCGAATTGGAGCCGAAAGAGAAGGAAGAGAATCATCAAAGCACGACAACACCAGAAAATCTTCGATTGGCAATTCAAGTTAAGAAAGATTGGACATTATCTTGGTGGGAGCAGTTCATGATAATATCAAAGAGAACGTTTCGAGAGAGGTGTAGAGATTATTTTGACAAGCTAAGACTAGTTCAATCACTTGGAGTCGCGGTCTTGTTAGGCCTTCTTTGGTGGAAATCAAAAACCGAAACAGAAGCTCAACTTAGAGATCAAGTAATTAATTTTTTCCAGTTAGCAAAGACTACCCTTTTTCATTTGATTTATTAAATGATCAAATTCTGTATGTATTGTAGGTTGGATTAATGTTCTACATCTGCATATTTTGGACATCTTCATCGATATTTGGAGCTGTATACGTTTTTCCATTCGAAAAGATTTACTTGGTGAAAGAAAGGAAAGCAGACATGTACAGATTAAGTGTATACTACGTGTGCAGCACTCTGTGTGACATGGTTGCACATGTTTTCTATCCTACATCTTTCATGGCCATCGTGTATTTCATGGCTGGATTCAAGAGAACAGTTCCTTGCTTCTTTTTCACATTGTTTGCCATATTATTGGTATCTATTACAAGCCAAGTAAGTGAAAAACAATTTCCATTTTTTTTGAGATTTTTTATTTTGCTTTGTTTGATGATTAAATGAGTTTTTTTCTTCCTTGTAATTAGGGAGCAGGAGAGCTGTTTGGAGCTGCAGTTTTGAGTATTAAAAGGGCTGGTATGATTGCTTCTTTGGTACTAATGCTGTTTCTTCTCACTGGAGGTTACTATGTCCAGGTATTCTAATTAAGTTTGTTAATGCAGTTAAATTTCAGTAAAAAGAAAGATTAGCAGTTATACGCTAGTTTAGGAAAAATTCTTGTTTGCACCGGATGTAAAACTCATATTTACATCGGAGTGGAAACTTTACTAAGAACCTCACTAATAATATCTGTACATACTCAAATAATGTTATCATTAAAGTTCTCAAAAATTATCAGTCAAGTTTCCACTCCAGTGTAAATACGAGTTTTACACCCAGTGGAGGTAAGAATCTCTGTTTAGTTTAGGGGCTTAATTATCCATGTTTACCCCCTTTAAGTATCATGAATACATGCATTTTTACGTGAAAATTAACATGTTTAAGGTTTTTCTTTTTCTTTTCTTTTTCTTATTGATGTTTAAGTCTCTATTTGGAAAATTGATTGGAAAATAAAGAAAAATATATCTTAGGAAAAGGAGAGAAAATCGATTGATATATATGTACCCCTTATTTTGATCTTTAAAAATAAAGGAAAAAATATAACATATTTTACTATTTTGTATTTCATTAATATAAGAAACATCATCAAAGTTTGAGGTATAATGATGAGTACAATAAAATAAAAAATTAAGAGAGGTACACTCTTCTTCCAAATACTCTCACTTTGGGAAAATTCAAAAAAATAAGGATTTTAAAAAAAAAATGAGGGGATACTTTTGCCCCATCATTTCCTTTTCTCATTTTAAAAAAATTCAATACAAAGGTTACTTGCATCCGTTCATTTCTTTTCTGTCCATTGTATTCAATCCAAATAAATTCTAAGGGTACTCTTAATTCTATATAAAAATTAAACATCGCATTTGGTGGCACAATAAAGATGAACGAAAGAGTACTACTCTAATGACGAAACATAAAAATCTCGGTGTTTGGATCAAGGGGAACGAAGAAAAATGAGAGGAAGGAAAACGAACAAGGGATACATGTATGATTCACCTTGTTATTTGAGTTTTTTTAATGAAAAAAATTAGAGGATTTGAAGGATATATTCTTCTAACTTCAAATATTTTAATTTATTATTGTTTGCGAGTTTGAAGGGAAAAGACACTAGAGAATTTGGAAAAAGTACTTTATCTTTTCTTTTCCTCTCTTTTCCCTCTATCTAAACATACTGGTATTATCCATAATTCATGTACATATACACAAAACATAAACAATTTCAGACAAAAAATATGAATAATTAAGGATCAATGAGATATTGATTAATAGTTTCACTTTCTTTCTTTTGCAGCATATACCAAAATTTATGCAATGGTTAAAGTACATGTCATTCATGTACTATGGGTTTAGGCTTCTTTTAAAGGTGCAATACTCAGGAGATCAATTATATGAATGTGAAAGCAAAACAGGATGCAAGCCTCTGCAGAGTTCACCATCTTTCGGTACGGTGAACTTGGATGGCGGCTTGCAAGAAGTATGGGTTTTGCTGGCAATGGGAATAGGTTATCGCTTGTGCGCTTACTTTTGCCTTCGCAAGAGAATCAATGTTTGCCATCTTTGAAAACACATTGATATATTTACTATTGACATGTGTGCTTGTGTGTTACTGAATAATGAAGATATATATAACAGTTGAGGAAGCCTTGAACTAAATTATGTGTCTTTTTTTTTTCTTTTTCTTCTCCATATCTCCAAAGAGAATTGAAAGATGAAACTGTAATTGGCATGGCTAAGTTTTATAAGGAATTATTTTGAGTTTTATTTTTTTTGTTGAATCGAAATTATACATGTATAATCATACACTGATTTAAATATAATACGGACTTACAATACTAGCTATTTTGTAATCCATTTTACGTATTATCACATTATCCTCATAAAACGAAAGAAATAAGTCAATAACCACTAACAAATGAATAAACGACATCAATAAAGGTAAAAAAGGATATTTTGTGATCTTAGAACCTTAGCCTTGACTTGATTTTTTTTACCATTGTGTAATTGTTTTGCCATACAAAATAAAGAACTGTCGAAGCGGACAACCTGTTCGGAGTTTAGATGTTTGATTGCCTTCCAGTCTTCACTCCCTTCAATAGCTAAAACAGAATAACAAAAAAGTATATCAAACCTTCGGGTTGTTCTTCCTTCCACAAGATCTGGATTTGGCGCGGTTATTTTTTCTTTTTTAACGATACCAACTATCAAGAAAATAATAATTTGATGGTAATTATAATTATATTTAATTTAATTTTGATTATATTGATAATAAATTTTTATATTTAAATATTATTTGTTGATGTCAAAAATTTGTCGAGCTCATGGACCCTGCACACATGAAAAACACACAAACTTATTGGGATAGTGTCGAGTGACTCTCCAACGTGTAAGTCAATAATTTGAAAGAATAATTAAATAATAAAAGGGCTAAAGAGTTGTGTAATTGTGTCTTGATACATGTGAGAGCCTTCATACAATGCTTTGTAATAGAGTTCAATTAGGAAAGTAATAAACATTGGAGTGAAATAGTAGAACTATGGTTTCTCAGAGATAAGAAGAGTGTCGTAGTAGAATTAGGGTTTTTATAAGCTAGAGTATCCCAATAAAATTATGGTTTCCATAAACTGGAGTGTTTTTGTAGGACTAGAGATATTGTAAATCAGAGTTTTGGAGTGAGATTACCGTTTTACCCTTTTGTCACGTGTAACCATCTGACTTGTTGTTAAGTATGGCTTGTGAAATTATTTTCTTACTCTCGAAGGGCGCTATGTGTCGCGTTATTGGTTAGAAATTTTTTCCCTACATCATTATTGATATTATCATGAAATATAAGCATTACCAGTTTACCATCTAATATAACTTAGATTATCATTTTATCATCAATGTAATCAAAATTATCACTAAATATGTCATAAAAAACTTAATGTTATCATATATTCCTATTGAAGAGATTGAAATAGAAATTTAGGGTTTGTATATTATGACTGCTTAATATCGCAGTATTAGAAACCCATATTTATAGGGTATTTACAGAAGAGTGTCCTAATAGGACTAGGGTATATCAGAGTGTTCTAATAGGATTAAGGTTTCCTATTTACAATAGACTAGAAATTCCTAATATTATTTACATTAAGAGTATATACATTTACACGCCCCCTCAATCCGAATGAGGTGAAATCACAAAGAGATTGCTTTTATGTTAAAGAAACCGAGTTGATGACAATCTTTTTGTGAAGATATCTGCAAGTTGGGCATCAGTAGGAATATACTGGATCTGGACATTTCCTTGGGCTACTTTTTTCGCGAAAAAAGTAAAAATCTATCTTAATATGCTTGGTACGAGTATGGAACACTAGATTAGCAGCAAGATAAGTGGCGTCAATGTTATCATAATACACTCGAATTGGACGAGTTAAGAACACATGTAAGTCACATAGAAGCTGGCGAATCTAGTAGATCTCAGCTACAGCATAGGCAAAGAATCAGTATTCAAATTCAGTTTTGGAACGAGACATAGTGGGTTGTTTCTTTACTTTTCAAGAATTAATATTTGGTTTAAGGAAGACAACATAACCTGTGGTAGACTGAAAATTGTTAGGGCAGCCGACCCAGTCAGCATTTGCATAGCATGAAAGAGACATCCTTTACAGAAGCAAGAAGTAACCTATGATTAGTAGTACCATATAAATAGCAAAAATTCGTTTAACAAGCTAAAAATGAGCCATGCAGGGAGCATGCAAAAACTGACTAGCTAGATTAACAACAAATGAAATATAAGGTTGGGTCATGGTTAACTCCTGAAGACCTCCAACCATACTCCTAAATTCCAAAGGATCTGCTAGTAGGTCACCCTCGTGTAGTGAAGGTGCGGTCTGGGAAGGTAGAGGAGTTTTAACTGGTTTGGCTGAAGACATAAAAAATTTAAGTAAAAGATCATTGTTGTATTTAATTTGATAGAAAAACAAACCAGTGGAACGACGAACAGCTTCAACGCTAAGGAAATAATGAAGATTTGCAAAATCCTTCATGGTAAATTGATTAGATAAAGTATGAATAAAACAAAAAAGAAGACTAGAATTATTACCAGTGAGAATAATATCATCAACATACAATAGTAAGATAAGAAGACCATAGGATGATGTAAGAACAAACATTGAAGTGTCTGCCCGACTATAAGAAAAACCACGAGTAAGAAGGAAAGAACTGAAACGGTGAATCCAAGCCCGATGAGCCTGTTTCATACCATAAATGGCTTTGTGTAATTTACAGACATGAATAGGACAAAGGGTATCAACAAAACCAGGAGGTTATTTCATGTACACCAGTGTTTTAAAAAACGTTTTTGGGGCGCGCCCAAAGACGAAATCCGGGTAAAAGGTCCAAGGGCGTAATTGTTGGGGCGCTTGTGTCGTTGGGCGTTCACCTTTTCAGGTCGAGCGTTTGAGGCGACCAGGGGCGTATGCCCCAAACTCCCGGGGCGTTTGAGTGTACACCCAGTGATAATTTTTTTTTTCTGCATTCAGCACTGTTGCGGCTTCCATCCAGATCTGCTGATCTACCAAGGGATAAGATTAAAAGAGAAAAAGAAGAAAAAACCAAGGAACATCAGCAGAAATATTTGTACATGCTTAGACAGAAAGAGAGATTTCCGAACAAATATGATATGTCAGCTACACCTCATGCAAAAATATAGATCAAAGCAGGGAAAAGTAAGAACAGAAGGAAATTACTAGAATGGGAGGTCTGGGAAAGAACCTGACTACACCCAATCAAGGGGTTCTTTCCTCTTTTCTTTCCAAACCACCATCTCCACAAACTTCCTCTAAGTCCAATCTCCCTCTCCCTCTCCTTCTCCCTTTCTCTCTGTCGCTATTGTGTTTGCGACTTTGTTTTGATGCCATTCACTCGCTTTTGTAGGCAGAGATACTTAAGCTATGGAGTATTAAATGTGGAGATAATTGTTTGGTAAGGGAAAGTCAGGATATATTTATGGGAAGGAAGAGCTGGTGGAATCTTATTCACTGCAATAAAGTAATCAAAGAGAAACTGACAAACGTAATTGATAAGAAATCTCAAAAGATTTGGATTGGATTAAACATGAAATATATATTTAGTTTATTCTTTTCTGTAAAATAATATAGTAAACAATAAAAATGTGTAATGACGTGGAAGAATCCTATGTAGTAAAAAAATCATAAAGAATAAATTTATAATCCTTCAATATTAATAGATATGGGCAGCAATTAAAAGTGAAAAAAAAACCAAAAATAAAAAAAAATTATTGATTAAATGTGAGATGTATGTAAATTTGTTATATTATTGTAAATGTGTAACTGTAAACAATAACTACTTAACATTGTTTTTGTGATGTTAATGAATGTTTGTGAAATACTTTGATAAATATTTATTCATAAGTCTTAAGTTAGTAAAGTTTATATATAATTAATTAATTTATATTATTTTAATTTTTTAGTATTTTTATAATTTAATTAATATTATTTTATTCAAAACATCCCAACGTTTCAAAAGGCTTACGCCCCAACGCCTTTAGGCTTACGCCCCAACGCCTTTAGGCTTACGCCTCATCTCATTGAGGCAAAACTCCTCGCCCAACGCCCTCGCCTCTGAAAACATTGATGCACACCACTTCATTAAGATAACCATGAAAAAATGCATTTTTAACATCAAGTTGTCGAATCACCTACGAATAAGAAATTGTCAAGGATAAAATAGTGCGTATAGTAGTAAGTTTAACAACAGGACTAAAAGCTTTATGATAATCAATACCTAGTTATTGATGGAATCCCTGAGTGGCCAATCTCGCTTTGTGGCGCTCCACAGACCCATTAGCCCGATATTTAATTCTGTAAATCCACTTACACCAAACTAAATTTTTCATTAGATCATATGGAACCAGATCCCAAGTATGGTTAGTTAAAAGTGCATTAAATTTGTCAGACATAACTGACTGCCACTCGGGATCTTTGTTTGCTTGAGAAAAATAAGTTGGTTCAGTTTGTTGGGTAGTAGTGGAAAGAGAGAGTAATTGTTTGGGTTTGCGAATTCCAGTTTTAGAATGAGTAATCATGAGGTGACAATGGGCAAGGTTGGATGGTGGTGGAAAAGTGGAGGTAAAAGGAGCGGTTGGTTCAGGAGAGGGAATGACAATAGGAGTCGAAGAAGTTGAGGTTTAGGGCTGAGGAGACAGATAAATGAGATGGTAAGGGGAGAGACATTGGTGGGTGGGTTGAGTGACGGGAGATGAAATTAGGGGTCCAGAGGTAGAGACCAAAGGTGGAGACAGCGAGGCAATGGGAGCCAATGGTGGAGAATGAAGATTAGGAACAAGGAGACTAGGAACAAAAGTTACTGGAGACATAGGGAAAGGAGAAGATTGATGCAGGGGCTCGGCTGTAGTAAAAACAAGTGGAGGAATGGATGAGTAGTTAGGTGTAGGGGAGGGGACAAGTGCAGTGAGAGTAGGAAGGTTAGCAGGTGAGAGAGAGAGTGAGGAACCAAGTGAAGGATCGGCTGTAGGTGTAGTCATGATTATGACAAGACTAGTTGATGGAACATAGGGGATCGAAGAGTCATGTGCGGTGTTAGGCACATGGGTGATGTCATCTGTGATGTTACTAGAGACCACAACAGGGTAGGGGATTTCGGTGAAGGGAGAGGTAATTGAAGCAGTGTTTTCCATGATTTTGGATTTAGAGAGAGAGAAACAAGTGTTTAGGGTTTTTGGATCTTATTACTCTGATACTATGAAGAGATTAAAATAGAAATTTAGGGTTTGTATATTCTGACGGTTTAATATTGCAGTATTAGAAACTTATATTTATAGAGTATTTACAGAAGAGTGTCCTAATAGGACTAGGGTATATCAGAGTGTTCTAACAGGACTAAGGTTTTCTATTTATAATAGACTAGAAATTCCTAATATTATTTAACATTTACACCTACCAATATATAATTTTGTTAAGATCGTCTTTGCATTTTCATTTTGAGGAGTATCAAATGTTAGTAAGTTGAAAGCTTTCTCCGACCCTTCCTTTAAAAAAAATAAAAACTTTCTCTTACCCTCATCCATACCATATCGTCTCTCTCCTTGTTTTCCTTCACAAAAACGCCTTATCAACAAAAAAAAAAATTCACACTCCCACTTCTCACTTCTTTTGGGAGATATTTTTTCGTTATTTTTTTCTTTATGATTTTATCGGTTTTGATTTTTGAAATTAGTGAAGAACATCATTGGATTCTCTACTACCGTCCTGCTGCCCCTCCACTTTTCGCATCATCATCCAATAAGGCTGCAAAATTCGCGGCTCTATCCTGAAAAGTCTTCTTTGCCAAGCCACAAAACGCTAGGTGTTGATAATTTTATTTTGAATCAAAATTGCCTGTGTGGTTTATCATGGGTTTTGGGTGTTGCATTCAATTGCATTGTATAATGAAGTAGATTTTGGATATAGTATATGAAAGTAAGCAACTTATGTTGGTGGGGATGCACATGCTGAAAGTGTTTTTGTTTTTGTTTTTTTTTAAATTGGTAGCTTAACACATTTCTTATTTCTAACATTAGGCTTAAAGTGAATGCCTTATTTCTTTTGCTCCCAAAGGCTGTAAAATCTTAAACTTCTAAGTTTAATTTCTTTTAGTTAGCTATATATATTCGATACCTTTGTGAACATTGTGGAGAGATGATTTATCATTTTGCATAGCTTAATCTTGGTTGTTATTGGTACTATCATTAACACTTTCATTTGAATCTAAGCAGTCCTTGATTATGATTTATGACATATTTTTCTTTGCTAATCTTTTTAATCTTATCTTGTTTATTGGTTTTTAGATCTGTTGTTTTTTATTCACTTCATTATTTTGATTTGTTGTTTGAAATCTCGATTTGAAGTTAAGATTATGTTCGATAATATTTCAATGTAGACAATGGCATTTTTGTCATAAGTGGCTCCAAATGGATTTTAAATTTTTAACACAATGATTGACGGAATCAACAATGGAAGAAATTGATTGCTACTAAAATATAATATTATTAACTGATTGCAAGAATCTGAATCCCAATGATCAAAATAGGAAATGAGTATAACTTTAAAGACTAAGTTGCGTATTAAGCGATTTATTTTATTATTGCACATTTTTTATTTATCAATAAAAAAAAAGTTATAACAGCTATGAATTTATTTGAATCATAATTTTTTTCCAATAATAATACTATTTTATACATTCTTTACAACATTTGTGTATTACACTGATTACGCTACTATAATATATATATATATATATATATATATATATATATATATATATAAAAGTACAAAAGTTTCATTTTTTTTCATTAAATGTTAAGGAAAAAAAACCACATGTGTAAGACATCAAACAAGCTACATGCATAGATGAAGTTAGGATTCTTTGGTGTTGGTGATACTCAATGATTCAAGGTGAGATAGTGTACCCTTTGCTTTAAAAACCAGATCAATGGTTATTTTTGTTAGGTGTTATCTTAATTTAATTAAAAAAATTAATAATAATCATTTACATAACACAAACATAATCGTGGATTTTATTTTTAAATGATGCAACATATTATTTCATCATGAATATTATTATTTACAAATGATTTAAATCATAAAAAAATATATATATAACACACACAAACACCATTGTCACATTTTACTCACAAATAGAGAAATTTGCAATTTGAACTTTTAAAGTATTTATTTGACATTTGAGTAAAGTATGGGTCTTGATTATTGCAATCAAAAGTTTCGAGTGTAAATCAAGAATCAAATTTTCTGAAATCAAAGAGAAATTTGGAAGGAAATACTATGAAAAAAGAAAATTATAATTAAGTTCAATTTGTAGAAGAAAATGTGGATTATGTAATAAGCAATGTTCCTTATTTTATTAAATGTCGGTAATAATCATGTTTAGTAACTTATTTAAAATCATAAAAAACAATCACTTTCAAGTTATTTTAAAAATAATATTTAACAGGAAATTAACACTTTGCAAGTTGTCAAGACAAGAACATGGTTCCAACTGGATCGACAGTATTTAAACACAAAATATCATTGTTTATAAAATCCAACGTTTCTGCTTAAAATATGATCATTGATCAAGTAATGACAACTTGCAACTTTGCAAGTAAAGTTGATCTTGATGACATCTTGCTCGTGGTAATTCTACCTACTTTCCCCGTCTTCACCATAAATTCCATAATCGTTCATCATCACTGGAAAAGCTTAAAACAGTAACTGACACTACAAAAACCCCATAAATATCATCTCTCTCAGTTCTACTATGCTCGTTGCCATTCAACAGAGGAATAAAATACAAAAATCTCTCGGTTGCCCTTATGTCAGTTCAGGATTGGCTCTCTCTCTAGAAACCCTCAAAAGAGAAATCTAAAGCTTCTCTCAATCTCTGTAGAGGGATGGACTTACTGTCATATTCAGGAGACCCAGAAACCAAATTAAACTCCACAAATGTTGCATGGCAAGACATGTTCCGATCGGCCTCAATGCGGAAGCCTTCACCAATCCCACAGTCCGATGCGCCACCACCCCAACCCCACGCGCCGGCACAACCTCCACCAAATTCTGGTCACCCAGATCACAATACAACTCTCTCTGGCGATCACCAGGTACGCCTTGCTCTCTACATAGCTATGACTCATGCTGGCCTGGCCTTCTCTATATTCATTCTTTTCGCTGTGTACAAGCTATTGCAAGAGTGTCTTAGGCCAATTCAATGGGCAATCTTGTGTTCGATTCCCTTGAGAAGTATACAAGAGACTATTGTTGGATTTTGGAGTGAACCTCTGAAACTAGGGCTCACTGAGACCGTACTTGCTGTTCCTGTCTCTGTTTTCAAGGTTTTTATAGGCACCCTTGGTGATATTAAGGATGCTTTTTTAAGGGTTTTCCTTAAAAGATCCAAATCCAGCAGGCCTAGGCCTAATCGAAGTGGGTTTTCGAAGTTACTTACGTGGTTATTGTCATTTGGGGTGTTTGTGATTGCCTACGAGAGAATTGGGGGTATTGGGTCGCTGATGATTCTGGTGTTTGGGTTTCTGTTTAGTTCTAAAAAAGTGAATTCAACATTGTCTGGAATGTCATCGTTTAGGACTACTAGCTTTAGGCGTCTTCCAATTAATCCGTTTTTCACGCGAGGGATATTGAATAGGTTGAACACGATTGTGGCCATTGGGTTGATTGTTGTCATGATTGTGGGGTTCTTGACTGGTGTGATATTTTTCTCGTATAAGATTGGAGTTGAGGGAAAAGATGCTGTGATTTTGTTAAAATTACATGTTGAGGAGAGTAATTATGCGGAGAAAATTGGTATTAGGAAGTGGATGGATGAGAATGATGTGCCTGGAATGGTAGATGAGTACGCTACCAAGTTCTACGAGACGGTGTCTGAGCAAATAGATAGTTTGGCAATGCAGTATAATATGACAGAATTTGTGACTGGAATTAAGCATTTTGTGATTGCTTCACCAGCTGATCCCTCGGTTCAATCTACAGCTTTGATGAGTCCTTCTCCCTACACAGAGAAACTCATGAGTTTGAGGAAGAGGGTTACCAACCGGGAATGGGGGCAGATTTATACGGAAGTGGATGTAATTTTTAGGGAGCTAATAATCAGTCGGGAAGATTTAGTTGAGAAGGCAAAAGGGTTTGCTGTTCGAGGCATGGATGTCTCACAGCGTGTACTTGCTAGTAGAGCATCTGTTTTAGGCAGTGGTGCGAGCATCATGTTCTCCATTGGAAATGCCATAGTTTCTGGTGCTGCTGAGTTTTTAAACTTTGTGTCTCATTCGATGATTTTCTTTTGGGTTTTGTATTATCTTATCACATCGGAATCTGGTGGGGTAACAGAACAAGTGATGTGCATGCTTCCGATTTCAAAATCAACAAGGATCAGATGTGTTGAAGTTCTTGATAATGCTATATCAGGCGTTCTTTTGGCTACAGCTGAGATTGCAATTTTTCAGGGATGTCTCACATGGCTTTTGTTTAGACTACACAAAATACACTTCTTGTACATGACAACTATACTTGCATTCATCAGCCCTCTGTTGCCAATCTTCCCATCTTGGTTTGCAACAATTCCTGCAGCCTTGCAACTTGTGCTGGAGAGTAGATATATAATGTCTATCACTTTGTCAGTTATTCACCTTGTGCTTATGGATTATGGTGCTACTGAAATTCAGGTTGACATACCTGGTTATAGTGTATATCTTACTGGGCTTAGCATCATTGGTGGCATGACATTATTTCCATCCGCTATGGAGGTAATTTCTCTTCATGAATACTAATATGCAAAGTTTTGCATCTTCAAGCCAGTAGAAAAGTTATTGTCTAATGAATGTATAATCTGCTCACGGGTTTTCTTGTTTTTCCTTTGTTAGGAAATCAAAAAGGGTTAAATGAACATCAATCTATGTGGCCATTATAATTAGTGCTATTTTCAAGTTAAATCATATAATTGGAACTTGTTTTCTTATACTAGTTACTTTAGTTTAGGAAGCTGCATTATCATGTTTTAAATGTTAGTTTCTCATGCAATTAATTCTAATATGGATGATGATAATCTATAGAAAAAGATTAGATATCAAGGATTTGGAAGAGGTTCAAGTTACATTGTTCGTTTGAGAAGTTACTTCACTAGTTATGCTAATGTCTGATTTTTTTGCTTAGTTTCTAAAATACATGGTTGTATTACCTGTGTCACAAAAACAAAAGCTGACAATAATTGTGAATTAATCTTGTGTCGCAGCAGCTAAAGGTGACCATAATTTTGAATTAATATTTTCTGGACCTCCCATTAGTGTCGGTCAACTTGTCCATCTGCCTTCTTTCTGGGCTTTTATTTGATTTTAAATGAACATTTAATATGTGGTTCTGCTCATGCTGTCGTGCATTTCTTCATTTGATATCATTCTATTGTTTCACTATTGGGCTGTTCTTAATTTGCATCTACTTTTCACAGGGAGCAATTATGGGCCCGCTGATAACAACAGTTATGATTGCTCTCAAGGATTTGTATGTTGAATTTGTTCTGAATGAATATAAGAAAAGTGAGTAGTAGGTTTCAGTTGCCAATGCCTACTTTCCATTCATTTGTTTGCAACGGTGTGGATAACTTGTGTACATTAGTTTCTGCTGGTTCGGACAAATCACAAAAGTAGTGATTGGCACGATTCCTAGCCAGTCTTTGCAGTGTTTCTTCTACCCACATGGTGGGCTTATTCAATTTTTATTCGAGTACATTTATTTAAATTGGTGAGTAGGGTGTTGGTTTTAATTTTTTGCAGAAATAGATAGTAATTTTATCTTCTTGGTTGTAGGCAGCCTGCTCAAAACAAAAGATGTACATTTTTGTCATACTATCATGTAAGATTTGTGAAGTGCAAAGTTTGGAACATGTAAATGAATGTGTAATATATATTTTTTTTTTCACGAGTTTGTTTTATCTAATGAAGTGTTATATTTCGCATTTAAGATTGTCCTATGTGGTCTGTGAAAGTCCTTGTGCTGATTGTAGTTGGACTTGGCACATAAATTGTTAAAACTGAGATCAGTTGCAAGATCCCTTATGAAGCATTTACTGGGGAATGGATAGCAAATCTTTCTCAGGTTTGATAATTGCGTCCTGCCAGTTCTCTTTTAGATCAGTATGGTAGAAGTCCAGAAGGCGTAAGGAAATGCAGCTGTGTTAAAAAAGCCTAGGCGGCCTGCTTTTCCTAAGCACAGTTCTATTGCTTCGTTAGCCATTCTTGGCAGGCTTGCAACTACAGTTAGATTCAGAAGATAGGGAATTGTCACAAATACCATTTGCATCTTTTGCAATTGTTTGGATGAATTGAGAGATCATTTATTCTTTGGCTGTTACTTATCTAAGCGAATTTGGTCTTATAGTTTTGGATCTTGCCAAAATTAACAAGTAAACATTGGTCACTAGCAATCTGGGTTCCACTGATGAAGTTAGCTTGGTGTGCTGTACCTACCATTTGTTGCAGGAGAAGAATGTTACGAGTTCACAAGCAACAGAGATGGGCAATGATTATGGATCTCTTTTTATATAAGTATGGTCATGGAACTTATCACCAAGAGGAACACTCCCACAATAGAATAAAAAAAGGAGAGGAGTCATCAAATTGATTGCAAAGGTGTGATTGTTCACTAAGAATTCAAATACCATAAGTAACAGATTTAAAATCACAAGATGAAAAGATACGATGATTGTTGCCAGCTTCATATGTATGGCAATTAGACTTTTCACAGCAAGATGTGTCTTAATATCAGATTTCCAGTGAAAGTACAACATTTTCAAACCCAAAGTCATCAAATTGTAACTTTTCACACAAACAATATTTAAGTTCCTTTCACTTCATATACTTGTGCAAGAATTTTCGATGAAAATCATTCCTGATCGTGTCATTGATGAAGCGCTTAGCAGTCTTGGTTTCACCGCGGGCCTGGTTCTTAAATACCACATCATCATCCCACCTGAACAAAGAATGCATAGAAAATGATATCAGTATAATACTCCCTGAAACTCACAAGTCTTAGATTTGCTTAAAGAACTAGTGGGAAGTTAGGTCTTCCAGCTACTAACCTCCTTTTGACATTAAATGAGGTTGGATTATTAAGCAATGGATTTCCTCGAAGAAGCTCTGCTTCTTTGACTTTAAGCTCTTCATCCTGCTCTTGTTTTTCCTGCACAATCATAATCATAGGGCGTATTAGTCTTTACTAATAGAACCAAATCAACCAATAAAAATCAATAAGATGCGCTAAAGAGATGCATTCAAGAGCCAAAAGCCAAGGCCCATGATTAGTGCACAGTATTCATCACTCAAACCATTTATCAACTAAAAAATAACAAGGATAATTAAGCATTTTACACCCCCCAAAAAAATCTACTATCAACCGTGCCATGCCATGGATATGAAATAAATGACCCCAGGAAAAGGCATACAGCTTACAATCATTATCAAACTTTTAGTTCATGGAGCAATCAAAACATATCTTAAAACATCAGAGCATATGAAGCCCCAATATGACATATACCAAAAGGGGAAATTAGAAATCCCCAAGTAAAATAAAGCTTACCATCCGGTGCTTTTCCTCTGCTCTTTCCTTCTTAATCTGTTCAAGCTCAGCCAAAAGAGCTTCTGTGTCGTCCTCATCATCGTCATCGTCATCGTCACTAACACAAGAAAAAAGATATTTTAACAAATAATAATTCAACTATACAGTAACTTCATTCGAATGGGTAATTTATCCCAAAAATATCAGGTGGGTAAAGACACAAATGATAAACAGAATCAAATATGAAAATAAACAATACTGAATTGAAACACAGATAGAAATGCAATTTCAAGAAAGAAAATATCCAAAACAGGTCCCACAAAGTATTATTATTGCTTCGGGATAAGACAACTGATAAATTGCATAATCACACCAACATAAACCCAGCAAAACCAAGGCACAACAACTAAAGAAACAAAGAAAGAACATATTCACAATTATAACTACATTCAAGTATCATACATAGAAAAAGACAGACAACTCCAGACACGACTAAAGAGGATATAGGAATATTGTCGCTTGCCCCTCAATTCAAACAAAAAAGTTGAAGCATGAGAAAGCAGAAACAGCAATTCTGAAAATAATAATACTAATCAAGAATGCTTCTTTTTGCAAATAGGAACCTAACATTGGGTTTGCAAACAGTTATGGCACATTATATGTACCACGCATGCCCTTGACATTGTGTAACGTTATGCAACAAAATTAAATTTCCACTATTTAGAAAAGAGTCAAAGCCATCAGAGAAGGTGAGAAGCAGCAAGATTAAAGTGAAAAATAATAGTAATAAAAATGCATCTATTCTCATGCAGCTCTCTTTGCTTAGGAATTGCACAAAACCAGATATGCAATTTAAAGAAAACAAAAGCATAAGTTGAGCAGGCACTTTTAGCAAAAGCCTTAGTGACTTCCACAGACATTTGAAACAAGGAAAACAAAAGAACCAGGCTCATATTTTTAATAAGTGTGAGAATATTAAATTCAACATAGAATGCACATCGCGTATGTGGTGGAGCAAACAGTTTCACAGTGATGTGGCCATATATGCAATACACATGCAATTATAAAATTGGTCCAACTAACAGAACTCCACTCATATTCAAAGAAGGCATGCTCCAAACTCACATTTTAACAAAAAAGAATAAATCAGACTCATTTTAAGTTTTTAAAAAAGTTTGTTCATTGAAGGCATAAGTGTAACAAAGATCACTGAGTGAGGTATTGCTATCCCATGTGATACTTGCTAACGATATCCTATTTAAATCAGCTGTATAAACCATCCAAAAGAAAATCAAACCATTCCTCGTAGTAGTATACATTGTGTAAACAGACATTATAGGCAGATATAAGCCAAGAGTGAAACCTGCCATCGTCACTTTTAACTTCCACATCAGAATCATCGGCATCTACACTGCGTGGAACAATGCGATCTTCGGAGTCCCTTTTTGTCCCTACAAGCAACTTTTCCAGTTAGTAAACCCCTTAGAGGACCTCAATTTGATATGTACCAATCCATGAGAGATAGTGACTTCACCTTCCAACAGAAGATGGCTTCCCTTTCTACGATCTCTGTCATCTGAAGCAATATAGAACTAAATTAGAAATTTCCACACATCACGAAGAAACTATAAACCAACCATGGGAAAAGTAGAGGAAAATCAGCAAACTTCACAGTAAAGTTTGCAAAATCATCAAGGTTATGATTTTTTTACCACTATAAGACTTGTCCTTCGATGAGAAATGCCTCCGCTCACGCTCTTCCAGCTCCTCAAGAAGGTTCCTTTTCTGCAATTCATCTTGGGTATCTTGCCCTTCCCTCCTGTAATGTACACATACCAATCAGAAACATATACACTTATCTGCATTATTATAAGATTGCTGTTGGGAAAATAGCGTAAGTATAGAATGGACACCTGAATCTTCTTATGCACAGATCATTTGTGGTAACCAAGCACGTGCAATACAAACTTATAAATAAAGAACTTCAAGATTGAATATGCATCGTTCTCCAATAAAAATGTACGGAAGACAACCAAATAGGAACATGTCGAAGACAACTAGACAATGTTGATTTCAGATGATATAAGACAATCTCTGCAATTGAAGAGAGATACTAAGAGGCGAAGCCCTAAAAGAACACAATCAAACCAACAATTGCTATGATACCAAACACACAGAACCAACAAATATCATGAAATGTAAGGAAACCCAATTATCGATGTGAGAAACCCACCTTGGCTTTAGATTCGTATGAGCTGCAAGATCCCTGGATGAGTATTTCTGGGAGGGGCCGAAGATTCGAGTACCACCCTGTTCGTTACCGCCCTTCGCAGGCGCCCATGTAGGTCGAGCTGCTGTCGTCATGTTTACTCGCTATGCGTAATTGCCTGCTAAGTCAGAGTAGATACTTAATCAAATATATGTGTATCCTTAATACTAAAAATCGCGTACCACTCTAATTTTGTTCTCTCTCCCTCTCTCTTCTCTCTCTTAAACCTGATTGAGAGTTGGATGATGAGATCCTTCTAGGATTTATTCTAGAAAGATCGGATCTAAAACCAAATTAGATGAAGCGGCAGTGGCAGCGCCGTTCTTGGAGAGGAAAAAGAATAGATGAGAGAGACGTGAGAAAGGGAGACTAAAATAGAGACTCTGACTTCAGTGGTTATATAAAGTCCTTCAAATTTCTCTTCGATTCGTCTCTAAATAGAAAGAGAGAATGATGATGAGAGAGAGGAGTTATTAGCTTTATACATCTCTGGGAAGTTAGGGCTTGGATTAAGAATCGGATATAACTCTGGGAAATTAGGGTTTTACCTCTAAAAATCAGTCTCCCAATTCCGATTTTCAATTAGACTCTATCCACGTGGAAGATGAACAAGATAGAGAGAAAGAGTTCTTGGACATATACATAGGCGGCCGGGCTAGGATCGAGATCAGCTAATACGTGGCGTTCTATAGTTGGTTAATAAAGATACTAATACGACACTGTTTTAAGTGGACAATTAAAAAACAATTTATGTGCCATTCAGTTTTCAACTGGTGTTAAATTATCTCCTAATATTTTGTTTCTGTCAATTAAACTTTTTGTTTATATTTATTAATTAAAATTGATGTAAGATATTAAAAATAAACTGCACGGAACTTAATTAAATGGAAACAAAAATTTCAAAAACAAATTAACACTCAATAAAAATTAAGAGAAATAAGCACTATGACGAAATCTCGAGATTACATTTGTTTTTCTCCCAATAACATATTAAATTGTAATACCCGTATTTGTGAATTAAGGGTAAATAAGTAATTTGATAAATATGTTATGAAATTTAAATAATATATTATGCGAAGGATTAGTATTGAATAAAATAATTCTTAAAAAAATATAAATAATAAAACGTGAATAGTAAAAAAAAATGTACGTGAAACATCTAAGTCCCAGAAGAAAGAAAAGAAGAATATATATATATATATATATATATATATATTATTTTTTAAAAAAAGTTTAAAAAAAAGAAAAAAAAATAACAAAGTCAAAAAGTGTGCAGCAGATGTTGCGACTTGTTGCCAAATAAAGGAATGCAAAAGAAAGGCATTTGTATGCCTTACACTTGGGTTTTGCATGGCAGCTTAAAAAATTGTAAAGGAGAGGGGCTACTAAAGAAAGAAAAATATATATATAAGTGCATAAGGGGTAAATATATGAGACTGAACGATTTCGTTTAGTTTCT
Source organism: Bretschneidera sinensis (assembly GCA_023935145.1). Lineage (NCBI taxonomy): Eukaryota > Viridiplantae > Streptophyta > Magnoliopsida > Brassicales > Akaniaceae > Bretschneidera > Bretschneidera sinensis. The sequence goes on along the minus strand of CM043698.1, from coordinate 127,122,794 downwards.
TTCAACTTCTCGTTTGTTTTCTCAAAGCAATTGGGGACCCAAAGAAATACTGAAAGAGTAAAATTTTGAAGGAATTTTCTGTGAAATTTCATAAAGAATCAGGAGAAGGTATCAGAAAAATAGAAGTTATTGATAATCTACAACCAGGGAAATTTCCGAGAGAAACAGAAAAAGTAAGGAGGTGATCTACGGGTAGCTTTAAGAGCTACGTGGTGAGTTGAATTTACTTTAAGTAGTCTAAATAAAAAAAACCAATTATTTGGTGATAAAATGAAATTTAATTATTAAAGTATGCTTAGGTGATAGATGGAAAATTGATTTATAGGTATGATAGGAAATTTGAACATTCAGAAATATTTTTCGGTGAGAAATAATATTTTTGGAAATAATAAGTTTATTTGAGAATAAAAACGATAGATAAATTATTGATAATATATATTGATGTTTTAATACGAATTTTGATGAGATGAATTTTAATGGATCTTGACAAATTTTGATGGATGGTTTGAGATGAATTTTAGTGGATCTTGATAAATTTAATGGATTATTTGATGTGATTTGAGATGAGATGAATTTTTGTTATATAAATTTGAGAATAATCAGGATAGTGAATTTAAGTGTTTTGAAATTATATGTTGTTTTAATATTTCTGTTTATATGCATATTTCATATCGTTGCTCATATGCATATGTATTAAATGAAAAAAAAAAGAACCAGGAAAGTAGTTGGTCTAATGAAACAACCGTGACAGCCGATATATGCTGGAATTAAAAGGAAAACCGTGACAGCCGGTATATGCTGGAACGAACCGGGAAGGCAGCCGGTTTTTTGAGAATGAAAGAACCGGGAAGGCAACCGGTCTAAATGAAAATAAAAGAACCAGGAGGGCAGTCGGTCTAAGATAATAACAACTTGTCGACAGGTGGGAAGACGTTCCCATCATAATCATTCATGCATTTGCATATGTTTTAATTATTGCTGCATTATTGAAATGCTGAGGTGTGATGTATCATCGTGAACATAATTATAGATGATTGAGTCTCACAGAAAGAGACAGTTATGATGAAAATATTATTGAAAAGCTGAGATGTGGTATATTGTCGTGAATGATGGTTGAATCTCATAAAAAGAGACAGCTATGATGATGAGATTATTGAAATACTGAGATGTGGAATATTATTGTGAATTTAATTATAGATGGTTGAGTCTCATAGAAAGAGACAGTTATGGTGATAAGAACCATCTAAATGATGGACTTTGTGATTTGAACCTCATTACGAGGTAATTATGAGATAATTGATGGTCTTAAGGTGGACCAATGATTGAGAAGAAGATAATGATAGAGAATGAATCTTATGTCATGTGTAATGATAGTAGAAAGTTTTCATCGGGTCATGTGAAAAATAAAAGATTAAATATTAAAGGACTAATTATGGAATTTGGAATACTTTTAGTAAATTTAATTCACTGAGCTTGTGAAGCTCACTCCTCATTGTACAATGATTTTCAGGTAGCAAGCTTGGCAAATAATTTGATGAGTTAAGGTTCAGAAGAAATCATTTTCTGTAAGCCGTCCTCAGACTAATGAGAAAAAAAAATAAAAAACAAAAAATTTATTTGTAAATCTTCATGCATTTTACGTTGTATAGAATGCTTAAAGATCAGATTGATGTAAAGTTCTTTTGGTGATATTTATTTTTATTGTTGCATATATGTGTCGTGCAGGGATTCTCAAAATGTGATGACACTGTTTCGGGGTGGCCAACCCGGGATAGGTCGTTACATAAGTACCAGAGCAAAGTGATGGTACATTTTATTCCAATTTTACCTATAGTTTGATAGTCAATTTTCATTATTTTCCTTTGTACCCTCGATTCGCACAAGCTAACCCATTATCTTCTCTGTCTTCCTCTTCACTCCATACCTTTATCGTTTCTCTCACATTCCCAACCACCTCCACCACCGCGCCGCCACCACATATAACATTGAGTTTTAGCTAATATTTTGTTATCGTTTCTTTTGATTTTTTTGAAGAGTTTGGGTTGAATATATGAGGATTGTGGTGAAGTGCTTATGCTCTGGGTTTGGTCTAGATTCCGAATCGGAGATTGAAACAGTGTCATCTTCTCCTCCTCCTCTTCCTTCTTTTTCATCTTTTAGCTTATATGCGAGCAATTCGATATGAAAATGGTGTGCAGGCCTCGAAGGCATACTGTTTGTCGAAATTGCATACTTAATTTACTTATCTCAATCTCAGTAATTTCGTTGTCTTTTGCCCAATTGGTGGTGGCACTTGCAATGACATCCTCAACAGTTATTAAAGTCAGAGTTTGGAAATCTAGTTCGAATTGATACCAGATGATATGTTTCATTGAGTATATATAAAGTTTACAAGAGTGGAGAGAATCCAAATACATAACAAACTAGATTACATCTTAACCGAATACAATACAATATTCTCAGTAGCTATCCATGTGGTGATCCGTTAGAGAGGTTATTGGCTTGTTCAGTGGAGTGGATAATGTTGGACTCTTTTGTATTTTGAATTGGTTGGTTAACTGCCCCCTTTAAGCTGATGATGAGAGGTTGAACCATTAGCTTGTCTTTAAGCATATTGAATCTTCTATTGGACAGTCCCTTTGTGAAAATATCTTATGGTTGGGAGATGGTATATAACGAGCAAGAATGTCCCTGTTAAAAAATTTTCTCCCGAATGAAATGGTAATCAACCTCTATGTGTTTTGTCCTTGCATGAAACACAAGGTTAGAGGATAATGAAAGTGCTTCAATGTTGTCAACCCATAAGCAAGAAGGTGAATGAAGAAGAAAACCAGGTTCCTTAAATAGCATTCGAATCCAATATAACTCAGTAACAGTAAGGGCCATTGATCGATACTTCGCCTCAGTGCTTGATCTAGCAATAATAGGTTGTTTCTTTGCCATTCAAGAAATTACGCGTGGACCTAGAAAAATACAATATCTCGTAGTAGACTTGCGATCATCAAGGCTACCAGCCCAATTTGAGTGACAAAAACCATTTAAAGATAAGGACCCTTTGCTGTAATAAAGTCCATGTTTAATTGTTCCTTTTAAATATCGAAGCACTCTCTTTGTTGCCATGAGATGGCCTGTAGTTGGACAATGAAGAAACTAACATAGTTGATTAATACTGTAGGCAATATCAGGCTGAGTCAATGTACAATATTGGAGAGCTCCCACAAGATGTTTGTAAGTAGATGGATCCGAAAGGGGTTCACCAATGTGCTTGGACAATTTTCCACCAGAGGTGCAAGGAGTTGAAACTGGTTTAGCTTCCATCATTTTAGTGTCATGCAGCAAGTCTAAAATATATTTGCCTTGATGAAGATGAAGAGAATTAGAGGTTCGAGAGACCTGAATGCTAAGAAAATATGATAAAGCCCCCAAGTTCTTGAGTGCAAAATCATGGCTGAGTTGTTAAAGAAGAGCAGCAACTACATTAGAGGAATCACTCACCACCAATATATCATCAACATATATTAAAATAAGAATAGTGACAGTAGATCGATAGAGATAAAATAAAGAAGTATCAACAGATGATCCAATAAATCCAAGTTCCAAGAGACTTTGAGATAGTCTCCTAAACCAAGCCCTTAAGGATTGTTTCAAGCCATAAAGAGACTTGTGAAGTCGACAGACATGTGAGGGAAAATTGTTGTCTTCAAACCCTTTAGGTTGCTCCATAAATACTTCTTCCTCAAGGTGGCCATGCGAGAATGCATTTGATATGTCCAGTTGCTTATAACCCAATTATGGTGGACTGCCAAAGCAAGCATAAGTCTAATAGTGGCAGGTTTTATGACTAGACTAAATGTTTCATGGAAATCAATGCCATGTTCTTGCTCAAAACCTTTGGCCATGAACCTTGCTTTGTACTTGTCAACGGTATCATCTACCTTTTATTTGAGTTTAAAAACCCATTTATTTCGGATTACATGCTTATCAGAGGGTTTAGGACATAAAGTCCAAGTTTTATTGGCAATGAGAGCATTAAACTCAAGCTATATGGCTACTTTCCAATTGGGATCTTTAGATGCTTAGTTATAGGTTCGTGGTTCAGATGGAAGCATAATTGAGGAGAGGGCTTGAATTGGATGTTTAGTGGAGGAATAGAGATGATAATCAGGAAATTGTTTGTGTTTGAGATAATTGCTTTGGGATCTGGTGACTATCTGTCATGGAGGAGAGGAATTTGACATAGGTAAGGGTAAAGTTGGAGCGGAGAGATCTTGTGTTTGAGCATTATCAATGGGAGACATATCTGCAGGAGCTATATCAACAAGGTTAGAGAAAACATAAGTGTTATGAAGCATAAGGCAACATATGACTTTTGCTTTAAAGGAAACATCCATGAGAACCGAGAGTAATTATCAATGAATATAACATATAATTTACAGCCACTTATTAAAGTAACTGGAGAAGTCCAGACATCACAATGAATAAGTACTAAGGGATGACTTGACTGATGAACAGAGGTGGGAAAGGGAAGTTTATGACTTTTAGCCATTTGACAAAATTCACAAACTTGTTTTAGCTTGTGAGACCCAAAAACTGAAATAAGAGCATCATAGTGGAGATGTTGCAGAATTGAGGTTGATGGATGACCCAATCTCGCATGCCAAGTCTGGACAAGGGCTGTGAATCCTAAAAAAGCAGTAAATAAAGAGTTGGTGGTGGATCTTTGCTGCCACTTATTTGATTTGAAATGGACTAGATAGAGGCCTGCTCTACTCGGACCTTAGAGGAGGATTCTATTGGTCTGCAGATCATTCACAACAAAATATGAAGCAGTTAGCACAAAATAACAATTATTATCTTGGCAAAGTTGCTGGATTGAAAAAAGATTAAAAGAGGCTTGAGAATAGTGTAAAATATTAAATAAAAGCAAGGAATTATTTTTGGTTTGAAGAATAGAGGAACCAATGTTGTTTATGATCAAACCTCCCCCATTTCCAACAGTTACTTGAGTTGGACCTTGGCATGGTTATTGATCAATGGTGAGGTTCTCCAAAGTAGAGGTAACATGGTTATTAGCACCACTATCTAGGAACGAAGGTTGATCATCCTCTAGTGTGACATGTGTAAGAGCAGCCATGGCAGCCAACTGTGTAGGGGGTGTCTTCCTTGGTAGGAGTAATCCATCCTATGTTAACAATTAAGTGCTTGATGGCTTATCTTTCCACAAATCTGACAAGGAGGTTTTGAGTTTTCAAAGAATAGAATAGAAATAGAATTATGATTTTTTCCATTTGACAATACAGGAAGACTGGGGTTATTGAAAGGCCTGGAACCAGAGGGTTTATTGGAGGAGAATGGTTTGTTGGATCTTTTGTGGTGGTAATTGGGTTTGGTTTTATGAGTAAAGAAGTCTATGTTGGTATTACTTGGTGGTATGGATTTGTGTTGGGTCTCTAGCAATTGCTTATAGTTGAGCAACTCAGTTTGAAAATCATCAAAGGTAATAGAGGATTCTCAAGTGGCAAAGTTAAGAGAGGTGATAAATGGATGATATGAGGGATTGAGGCCTCCAACAACATATAAGATCAGATCTTCATCATCAACAGATTTTCCTACAGTTGCAAGTTGATCAGACCAGTTTTTGGCATTAAGAAGATAGTCAGTGCATGACTTGGATCCTTGGTGGAGAGTTTGCAATTGTCTTTTAAGGTGGGAAATTTTGGATCGAGAATGTGGGGCAAATCTGTTAGACAAGGTGGTCCATACCTGTCGAGAAGTTGTTTGTCCATAAACAGTTGACAAAACCTTATCTGTGAGAGTGGAATTTATGCATGCCAAAATGAATTGGTCCTTTTTCTACCATAGCATATAATCAGGAGCAATGCTAGTGGTAAGTTTGCCTTCAGTATCAGTGAAAAACTGAGGAGGACATGGCTCGGAGCCATCTACAATGCCAAGTAGATCATGGCTTCGTAGAAAAGGAAGGAATTAGGTTGTCCAATTCAGATAATTGGTTCCATCAAGCCTGACAGAAACCAAGAGAGTGATGTTGGGAAAGATAAAGGCAGCATGATCTCTGGGTAGAGCTATTGGGATCGAAAGAAAGAGGTGTTAGCCTAGTTGTGGCTCTGATACCAAGTCAGAGTTTAGAAATCTGGTTCGAATTGATACCAGATGATATGTTTCATTGAGTATATATAATGTTTACAAAAATGGAGAGAATCCAAATACATAACAAACTAGATTACATCTTAACCGAATACAATACAATATTCTCAGTAGTTATCCATGTGGTGATCCGTTAAAGAGGTTATTGGCTTGTTCAGTGGAGTGGATAATGTTGGACTCTTTTGTATTTTGAATCGGTTGGTTAACTATTAAGCCATCATTTTTTTAGATCTTCACCTCTATAGATATTGTTAAAGAGTTTTCATTTTGGTAGCTACCTAAGCTAGGAAGATAGCAAAAAAAAATTATTTTTGTTGAATTAGTCAAATAATTGTGTGGAAATGCTCATTTCATTTTATGGGCAAATAGAATACACAGAATGATGAGAGAGAAAGGAGGAAGAAATGTGGAGTTTTCTTTGTTTGTGGTGTTTGTTTAATGCCAGCGTTGTGCTGTCATACAATTTATTTTTCATCACTTTAAAGGTATGTTTTCCATGTTCATATTTTCATTTGTTGGATTATTGATTACTGTTTACTGGAGAACTATATTTGGCAGAATATTCATGCTGGGGGTACTAAAACCTTTATAAGGTTCAAAGATTCTTGTTATGTCTAAAACAAATTCAGCAATAACAATAAAATAAGATCAGGCGATTGTAGTAATTTAGTTCATTCTACACAATTACAAAAAACGAGCCAGTGCAATTCTTCAAGTAGAAGGTTGAAATGGTCATAGAAAAAGAATTGAAAATTTGAGTAACATCTTTATTGATGGCTTCTAAAATATTCAAAATACAATTGAAAATAATGGAACAGCTTGATGGAATATTAGTGATTAGGCTAATGTTCCTTGACAGACTTTATTAACACTACTTTTTTTTTATCAGTAAATAAAGCTTGTATTAATAAAAAATGTACAAAAAAAATCACTGGGCATACCCAGGGGATATACAATGAGCTTAAACAGAAAGCAAAAATAAGCTTACAAAAGAAGCCTAATCAAAAAAAGCTTACAAGAAAATCCTAATCTGTGGGCAAAATGTATACACAATTCTATAAATTACAATTTGGATCTTCTTGACTGGGCTGATAGGTTGAACTGTGGTTTGCTCAAATAATTTGGCATTTCTAGCCATCCATATACTGTACACTGTGCATGCTAGGGCTATCCTTTGAGCTATGGCTGGGGGGCCAGATCCTCTTATCTTTCGGGTCCACTTAATTGCACTTTCAATTGTAGTCATTTGTCTTCTGTAACCAAGCCAAACTTTGATGGTGTCCCAGGTTTCCTTGCTGATCTTGCAAGAGAAGAAGAGGTGCTCCCTAGACTCCTCATGCTCTTTACATAGAGAGCATAGTTTATCTTTTCCATCTAGCTGTAATCTATCCTTTGCGAGAATTCTGTTCTTTATGGCCAGCCAAAGAATAAAGGAGTGTTTAGGGGGGCAGTGACCATTCCACACCAAGGAAGCCCAACTGACTACATTTCCTTTCAGCCTGATTGAGTTTTACACCTTCTTTATACACAGATCATTCTGGTCCTTCCATTCCATTAGTCTTTCCTTGGCCTACTGAGTAGAAGATGACTGGCCAGTCAAGTCATTTCTGATTTCTAGAATTTTCTTCTAAAGGGGGGAGTCATCCTTTCTTGCCATGATCTCCCATATAGAGCTGTTCAGCAAACAATAGTGTTGAACCCACTGGATCCATAGGGATTCTTTCTTCATGTGAATGTTTCATAGGACCCTGGTTAAGAGTGCTTTGTTCCATGCTTTCAAGTCAACCAGGCCTAACCCACATTCAGCTTTTGGTTTGCATAAATCAGCCCAGGCTACAAGAGCCTTCCTCATACCACTGCTCATGCCATTCCATAGAAATGTTCTGCACATCCTTATTATTTTCTCAAGGATGTTGCCAGGGATAAGGAAGATGGAAAGCCAAAAACACTCCACCCCTTGAAGCACTAATTTGATCAGTTATGTTCTTCCAGCATAAGACAAAGAAGAACCAGCCCAGACATTTATGTAACCAGATATTTTTTTCAATGAGGGGGGAGTAGTGGGCAGCATTTAATCTTGCTGAAGCCAGAGGAACACCCAAGTGGTAGACAACCATCCTCCATTCCAGTAATCTTTCTGATTTCCATTAACTCAGCAGCCTGGACTCCAGCATGGAACACATTTGATTTGGACAAGCTTGCTTGCAGCCTAGAGCACTCACTGAAATGATTGACACATTCTATTAGCTGCCCAACAGACCTAGCATCCCCTTTAGAAAAGAGAATGAGGTCATCAGCAAAAGTCAAGTGGGTGATCTTGAGTTTATCACACTTAGGGTGATATCTGAACCCATCCTCTTCATTCAAAATCCCAAGTATTCTGGATAAGTACTCCACAATCATAACAAACAGATATGAGGACAGGGGGTCTCTTTGTCTGAGGCTTCTTTTGCCAATAAAGAAACCATGCAGACTCTCATTGATGGATAGAGAATAGGCAGTTGATGATACACATTCTATGATCCATCTTCTGAATTTATCAGGAAACCCAAGGCCAACAATTAGACTATTCAGAAACTCCCACTCTACTGTGTCATAAGCTTTTCTAATATCTATCTTGATCATACACCTTGGAGAGATTCTTTTCCTGTAATATTTCCTGAGGAGCTCCTGGACATGATAGATGTTTTCAGCCATGCTTCTAGATTTAATGAAAGCAGCCTGGGCTGGATTGATAATGTAGTCTAGGCAAGGGGCTAATATGGAGGCAATGATCTTAGAGATGATCTTATATATCACATTACAACAGGTAATAGGTCTGAAATCCTCCACTTTAGAAGCTTGTTTGCATTTAGGGATCAAAGCAAGAGAGGTATGGTTTAACTGTTTAAGCAACCTCCAATTCTGGAAAAATTCCTGCACAGCCTCAATGATATCTTGGTTGATTACATCCCATGGTTTCTTGAAAAATCTGGAAGAATAGCCATCTGGACCTGGGGACTTTTCCTCCCCTATACTCCAAAGGGCTTCCTTTATCTCTTCCTCTGTGACATCCTTGATCAACAGATCAGCTTGGCTCTTTTGGATTAAAGGGCCTTCTCTAATGACTTCCAGGTCAAGGGGCCTGTAACTGGAAGAAGATCCTAAAAGGTCCTTATAGAACTTTAGAAATTCCTCTATCACTTCTGTTTCAAAGGTAGTCAGTGAGCCATTTGAGGAGACAACAGCAGCTATATGGTTTTACTAGTCTTCATTTTTAGCAAGGCATGGAAGAATTTTGAACCCCTATCACTGTTAAGGAGGTATCTGCATTTGGCCTGCTGTGATATGAAGCTCCTCTCTGCTTCAGCTAGTTGAAAGGACTTCAACTTCATAGCAGCCACCATAATTTGAAGCTCTAAGTCAGAAGGGTTATCATAGAGCTCCCTTTGGAGACTAGACAGCTTAAGTGAGGCCTCTAGAGCTCTCTTAGAAATGTGGCTGAAGTGTTTCTCATTGAGCTATTTGAAATGGGGTTTGAGAGCTTTCAGGTTTCTACACAGTTTGAACAGTTTAGTACCTCCCAAGGTTCTGCCCCAGTGTGATCTTACAGTATCAAGAAACTTATCATGATCTGTCCACATATTAAAGAACTTAAAGGATCTTCTGCACCTACTAACTTCATCCATCAAGTTTACAAGGCATAGAGAATGATCAGAAAGGTATCCAGCAGGTAGAAATGAGGCTTAGGCTCTAAGCCCCCTTTGATACCATACATTATTCACCATTACTCTGTCTAGTTTACTCCAGACTTTGTTATTTGACCAAGTAAACAAGCACTCAGTAGCACTGACATCTAATAAGCCAGTTTCTCTACAACAAAATGAAGGTTCTCTTAAATTATAGTCTATAATAGACAGCCCATTAGCTTTCTCATCAGCAACAAAAAACATTGTTAAAATCCCCCAGAACAAGCCAAGGGGTTAGGTTATCATAGCTAAAGTTACAAAGATTATCCCACAAGGGTCTTATAGCAACAATGGAATTAAAACCATGTACAAAACTTATTACAAATTTACAAGAGGAATTTAAGCATAGAACATTACAATGAATTACTTGGGGGCATGCTTCTATGATAGATATACTGACCTTAGAAGGGTCCCACAGCACCAAAATTCTGCCAGCAGGATGAGCTAAAAAATTATTGATCTGACTTCAAAGATTGAACTTGTTGCCCATGATTTTGAGCAGCTTAGCTTCATCAAGCTTGCACTCTAAAATTTCCATCATATCAATCCTATTGCTTTTCATGAGGTGCAACACCCCATTGTGTTTCAGGGGTTTGTGAAAACCCCTGATGTTCCAACATGCTACAATCATTGAGGGGGCTAAGAGGCTTTCCCTCTCTTCCCAACTGTATGAGGATCTTTCAAGCCTACTCTTCCTTTCTTCTTCTTTGCTATAAGGATGCTGCTCCCCTGCACTCCTGTCTCCTTGGGCTTCAAACAAGTGTCAAGGAGTTCAGTAGGATGGATGGGCTTTTTAGTAAGTTCCAAATGAACTGGGGCAGAGCCAGGCTCTTGGTCACTATCCACCCTTGTTTCTTTGCTTCTAGAACCCTCCCCTTCAGGTAGAGTCACTTCTTGGACAACACCTCTAGGTTCTTGAGTTGTCTTTCCTATAGCTGGAGGAACTGGACCAGGGCCAACCCCCACTGTCTTAGCATCATGAGAGTTCTCCCCTTGTCAGTAGTAAGTGGAGCCTTAGTCGTTTATTGTCTTGCTATTTCTGTCCCCTTACCATTCTACTTTCTCCCTTTATCTGCCTTCCCAATTAGGCTGCAGGAGTGGAGGTCATGGCCAAGAATCTTACACTTAGAGCAGTACCTAGGAAGGTTTTCATAAGATACCTTTTGCTCAAAGGTATTCCCATTAGGGAAGCTAACTGGCACAGAGAATTTAATTTTCTTTGCTACATCAATCTCTACAAGCAACCTAGCATAAGAAATTCTTTCTTTGTTATTAGTGAACTTGTCAATATAGAGAGGCTTTCCAAGTTGGGTGTCAATCTTACTTAGGCAGTTTGCAGTCCACAACTCAAGAGGTAGGCCCTTTAGCTGAATCCAAATAGGGATAGTACTTATTTCTTCATTACCAAATTGAAAGAATTTAGGCATGGATTTCAAAAGTAAAGGTCTACCATAGACTTGGTAGAGGCCTTCATGCAGCACATTCATACTAGACTCAACATTCTCAAATTTGAAAACAATTCACCCACTATCATGGAATTGAGTTAGAACTTTTACCTTTCATGAGTCAGTGAGCATCTTCAAGGCAGCCCTCCCTGGGAATCTTCCAGCAAAATACCCTACCAAGTAGTAGGGGTAGTCTCCAAACACTTCCTCAATGTCTTCTTCTGTAACACATACTGTATCTCCTTCACTTTCAATAGAAGTGAGTTGTAAGCCCTTGCTTTGATTCCTATTATCAGCAAATAAGCTTACCCAATGAGCTTTCTTGCTTTCCTCCAGAGGAATATTGCCACTGAATCCATGTCCTTTAGCACTAGTTCTACCTTGAGCACCAGAAGGTGCATCCGGCCTTTGGAGAGGCTCTTTGGAACTGGAACCAATATGAGGACTCCCATCCCTCAAGGGAGAGTGTGGTCTGGTTCCTTTTCTCACCTCTTCCTTTCCTTGACCTGCTGCAGCAGGTTTTTCGTGGACAGTAACTTGGCAGCTAGAATTTTCTTCCTCACTGGAAGAATAGGATCCAACCTGATCTGAATCCTTATCACTCTCTTCAGAGGAGCTTGGGTTCTCATCCTCTAAAGCATGGGTATCTTCCTGCATTGCCTTATTTGCCTTAGCTTGATATTGGTTACTGTTCACCATTGATACTCTATGTGAGCTTTCTTCATTGCCCAAGGCAGAGCCTTCCAATTCTAACCTCAAAGACTTTGATGCCTCCTCTCCCAAGGAGTAGGAAGAGCTTTCTGACTGTTTGCTTGAGCCTCTAGATCCATTCTTGCTGGAGTCTACTGGGACTTCTTCATGCAAATATGGTACTGTAGCAGCTTTGTTTTTGAAATGATTTTGTATAAATTCCATGTCTTTCTTCTCTTGTACTGAGAGGGGAAGCTTCCTACTGGATTTTTTCTTTCCCATGCTAGGGATAGCAATGGTTTTGACACAAAGAACAGGGGAGGGGGAGGAGAGAAGAGCGGGAAACCATGGACAAGTAACTGTAGCAGTTGAGAGCTTCTCTCTCTAACTTGCCCAGGTTGACTTACTGAGAGCTCTAACTTTATTAACACTACTTGATTGTACTTTGGTTGACTATCCATTTGGATAGTTGACTATGAACCCATATATTTCAAAATTCGAATTTTCCAACAACTATTTTTTTAGAAAATTGTGTTATTTAGCCTATACCTCTTCAATTTTCGGAATGTTTGAGGTTTGAAAATCATTATAAATACTTGAATTAACTTCTAAATAACTAATTTTAATTTTTAAACTTTATTTTCTTTCTTCATTTCTTCATTCTCTGAAAATTACAACATTTGCTATCACTGTATCAAAGAGAGTTCTTAGAGGATTTTTCAACTTGATTCCAGAACTTTGTTGTATCATGGAGGATATTTGTCTATAACCCATTAGCAAACTCCTAAGGATGTGGGAAAAAATAAAACCTTAAGGAAAATGTATCTTAGCGTACCTCAAATTCTATTTTTTTCCCTTATTTTTTTAGTTTAGAATCTTACTCCGTAAATTACACCAACATGTTTTGCTCTTTAGTAGAAGAGTTGAAAAGCATGATCAATGCTTGCTACATGAATCTAATGTTCTCGCTCTAGAACAATTGAAGTGGTTCATTATATACTATACAATCTATTTTTCTTTCTTTCCATTTCATTGTTGATCAGATTATGCTCAATGGACATGTGTTCGTCACTAATAATTAATCACTAATAGTATTTTTTTTAAAAGGCGGCCATTTTTTTTATTTTTTAAAAGTACTATCAGAGATGAAACATTCGTCGTTGATACCATCACTAAAAGTGTTTTCAGCGACTGATTTCATGTTGTCGCTGAAAATATCCAATTAGCAATGACACTTTCAATGATGGATTATAGAGCATGAGAGAATCCTTCATTGATATTGTTGTTGCTAATAAAATCTCATTTCATTTTTCCCATCTTGATTTGTGGGACTGAACTTTTAAATTAATTTCAGTTGGATGTGATTACTAATAGTCAAAAAAAGGAATGAACGAAGAAAAGATAGAGAAACGAAAGATACCAAAGAAATAAATACAAAAAAAAAAGAAGAATAAAAAATGGTGTAACATAAAGAAAAAATGATTAAGGGTATTTTGAGTTATTTCCAATTTATTGCTGACACATAGTGCTTTTTGACTAGATTTAACACTTTTGACAAACTAAACTTACCGATGGGAGTAGTGATGTCATGTAAATGAAACTATAAATACAACAAAGGGGTATCTATAAGTTTTGAAATTGTGGGTCCTCATCTATACATTTCACCAAACTAGATAAAGAAAATGTAATTTCTCATAATTTATTAACGTAAAAAGGAATTCTTCTATGTATCTCATCCATCTTGTCCGTAATATATCAAAGCAATAAAATTTTGAATGTATTTGTTTTACTTAGAATTATTTTTAATCACTTAAACTACCCAACCTTTTTTTGTCATTAAACAACCTAATTTTAAACCTAGTTAGTTATTCACTTTTGTATAAGTAGAATCATAAAATTTGACTGCTGAATTTTGTGTAAAAATCCAACAAAAAAATTCAAACTTCATAATTTAAATTGGATTTTTTTTAATTTACTTAGAAAAACATTATAGCTTTTGGAGTAAATTTCAGTTTTCGTCCCCAAAAATTTCCATTCTTCTTATTTATGTCCTTTTTTATTTGTCCCAATTAGGTTCTTCACAATATAAAGTCATTCTAATTGGGTTATTCAAGTAATTATATCTGTCTTTTAATATAAATTACCAAATTAAAAAAAAAAACTCTTTGCTTGAATTTGATTATGTCTAGGACATTGATTACGCCCAAAACATAACACGGTTATTGTAGTATAGTTTTGGGGTGTCGATTCCACAGGGAAATAAGTTAATTACAAAAGAAGGTGTTAACCTTAACACAAATGATAAAAGATTAAATGAATCTGAGTTTTTGATTGTGAAAAAAGGTAATTGTGTAAATAGGTTTGAAATATAATTAAGAATGACAAGGTTCCAGGAATCCTCCCTAGTCTCGTTGCTCTAATCCTAACTTTATTCAGTTGTTTTTGTCTCGATTGCAAGTTTCACATCCTAAACAAGCAATCGAAAAATATTCAATTAAAGTGCAACTATAAATCCTAATGTAATTGTTATGAATTATTCTCTACTTTCATGCACACATGACCCAACTTATAAATTATCAAAAGATGACGATATATCTAATGACAATACCGCAGCAATGGACAAATCTATAAAAGAGATCTACCAGACTCAATCACACCCAAACAGATACACATAAGAAAAGTATGACTGAACTTATATGGAAAAGAAGCATGCAATCACCGGACTAATAAAAATCTACTAATTAAATTAAAGAATAAAACATAACAATATTTAATGAAAATAATACTAAACTATAACTGAATCAAATAAAGGAAATAAGAACAACTACACCTAGGGATTCATCTCTTCGCCTTGCTTGAAGACTAACTGCTCATGCAGCTCATGCTTCCTTGAGTTGCCTCCGGCCTCTCAACGATCATCTCCTCCTCGGTAGCGAAAGCTTCGACGATTCCTTAGCTTGCCTTCAAAATTATACTTTCGGATTCGTCCTAAAGGCCCTCTGGATTCACTCTCTGATGTATTCAGATGAGCTCCGATTGAATGCCCCAAAGCTAAAGTGGAGTAGGCCTTTTATAGAGAAATACACAAGTGCAATGTGTTTCCAATCCAATGTGGGATGTGGGATATAGAAATATGTTTTCCAACCAATGTGGGATGTGAGATTTAAGCTCAAAATCACGCTGAAATCCCGCACAGCCTGATCTTTGTCTACTTAAACTGCCATAACTTTCTCTAGAAAAATCCTTTTGACGAACCATAAAATTCTACAGAAAATAGACTTCCGGATCTTTCTTAGCATATATGGCTCATCTCCTGGTTCTTCTTGTATCAATATAGTTTAATTTTTAAAGATGATTGATCTGTATGGGCAATTCTGGCAATTTAGTGAAACTCCTTTCCAGTGCGGGCAGCAGCTGTTGCTCTTTTAAGCCCTCCATCTTGTCCTTTCGGAAGCATTCCTTCACTCTAGTATGCCTCGAGTCTTTGTGCTTCAAGCTATGATAACTTTTCCTCCTCTTTTGAGCTTAAAGTACCTGAAAATACACTGAAATAAGTCAGTGGTCCAATAATATCACTTTAGAGTTATTAACACATAAAAGCATAATAAAGATCGAGATCAATCATAAAATACTAACAATTAACCACTGTTGAGAAGCATTTTATGACTCTCATCACAACCCCCAACTAGCTTATTGCTAGTCCCTAGCAATTCAAACGAAGACAAGAGATGAATTCTACGATAGCACTCTAAGTAAGTGAAAAGCAATATTAGTGTTAACCAAGAGAAATTCACATTTTGTCTCAAAAATTTAACATAACACACAGCATATAGAATCATTAAATTTCACCCAAATCCAAAAGTAATTCAAACATTAATCTTAAAATCGTTATTGACTCTTAACATCCATCTTACCATAAGCCATTAATCCGAACACCCGGATGATTTTATGCATAAGATTCATGAATACAAGTCTTGGCCTCTAAACATGATAAATTTCATGACGTCAATCACAAAAACAAGCTCCATATGCTTACATTTCAAACCACTCTCCACTATTGTAGAAAAATCACACTACATTGGATCAATAGGTCTTTAATAAGCTTGTAACGTTCGGCTAAGGTAAAGGCTAAGAAAGAATGGGAAGAATTCACAAGTAAAAGAACTTAATCTCTTAGTTTTGAACACAGCTCTTTAAGTACTGGATAACCTTACTTCAATACCCAACTCTTCCAACCATTTTTAGAGCATTTCTTTTCAACAAATTACCATATTTTTTCTTTCTTTGCGATAATTCATTTTTTTTTTTTTTGTATTTTGGCATAAGACCATTCACCTCCTTTTTCATCATTCATTTTTTTTTCTTTTCTTTTCCACAACCCCCAACTTATCTCCTTTAATGTACTTGGGTTGTGGTAGTGATATATATAAATATATATATATATATATATATATATATATTTTCATATTTCCACCCTTACTCCTTTTAAGTGCTTCTCACAACATGTGTATAGCTAAGTTCTTTTAAGAGAGAGGTAAGGATAAAATATTCTCTTTAAGCTCATAAGGGTGAGTGAATAGGTTTTTAAAAGAAACCAGGCTCAACTTCTTTTTCAAGAAAAAAGGCTCAAATAGGTGACTAGTGATATATATTGCAAGGGTAGGTTTGAAAGGCTCAAACAGTTCAAAAATGACCTATATTATATCCTAAGTAATGTGCATTCTAGGAATTCGCCTCAAGTGGTTATCAAGTAAGTTCTAGAGCCTGTCGAGACCGCAAAAATATTCACAAAATAATCACACATAAAATTTTTCTAAATGTCTTCGATTAATCATACAATCTTACCACAAGCTAGAGTCTCTAACCAAATCAAGATTGATACTTAAATTAATTTCAAACCGAAACAAAATTTAACCCCTTCTAAATGCTATCTGCTATCTCAATTAAGCTTATATCATTGACATGTAAATTGACTCTAAAGCTAACATGAAGCATGCTAGACACACACAAAGATGACACCAAGCAGTTCAGCAGTTATAAAAAATGTGTTTCCCCCTCCACCCCCAACTGAAAATAAGCATTGTCCTCAATGTGAAAGCAAAAATTAAGGAAACTCCCTTTTTAACCAAAGGTGAGTGGAGCAAAAAAAATCGTGCACGAACAATTGAACTGCATGCTCAACTTCTTGTTGAAAATCCGATCTACAACATAGCACACTAAAAATTAATCATTGAAATTGACTAAAAAAAAACAAAACTACAAAATTAAAGAAAGAAAAATAAAAGTAAATACGTACATGTATTGTGTGGTAAGGATGCGTAGACCGGATCTATAAGCGGAATGTCTTCCACTTCCGAATCTGGTCTATCGACTAAGATCTTAAGTCGTTGACCATTGACTTTGAAAATTCGACCATCCCTAGTATCTTCAATTTCTACCGCCCCATTTTCAAAAACAGTTTTCACTACAAAAGGGCCGGTCCACCTCGACCGAAGTTTTCCAGGATGCTTATGTAGTCTAGATTCGTATAAGAAAACCCGATCATTAGGTTTAAACGTTTTCCTCAAAATATTTTTATCATGGAATATTTTCATTTTAGACTTATAGATCCTTGAGCTCTCATAAGTATCATTTCTTAACTCCTCTAACTCGGTCAATTGATATTTCCGAAGCTTACCTGCTTCTCCTATATCAAAATTAAAATATTTGATTGCCCAATACGCTCGATGCTCAAGGTCTACAGGTAAGTGGAAAGGCTTTCCAAAGATAAGCCGATAAGGTGACATACCTAAGGGAGTTTTAAAAGCTGTACGGTAAGCCCAAAGCGCATCAACTAGTCTCAAAGACCAATCCTTGCGATCCGGATTAACCGTTTTTTCTAGAATTTGTTTAATCTCCCTATTAGCGAGCTCTACTTGCCCACTAGTCTGAGGATGATAGGCAGTAGAAATTTTATGTAACACCCTGAATTTTCGCATCAAAGCTTCAAAAGAACGGTTGCAAAAATGTGTACCTCGATCACTAATTATAGCACGTGGCGTACCAAATCGAGATAACACATTTTCTTTAAGAAATTTAATTACCGTTCTATTATCATTGCTTTGGCAAGCTGCTGCCTCTACCCATTTAGATACATAATCTATGGCCACGATGATATAAAGGTATCTGAAGGAAGGAGGAAAGGGTCCCATAAAATCGATGCCCCAACAATCAAATATTTCAATTACCAAAATAGGGTTTAATGGCATCATATTTCGACGAGACACAGCTCCTAACTTTTGACACCTTTCACATGAGCGACAATAGATGTTTGCATCTTTAAACAAGGTAGGCCAATAAAATCCACACTGCAAAATTTTTGCAGCGGGTTTTTTCATTGAAAAGTGGCCTCCACAAGCGTGGGAGTGACAAAATTCTAAGACACTGGGAATCTCTTCATTAGGGATGCAATGCCTCAAAATTTGGTCAGGGCAGTACTTGAAAAGATAGGGGTCATCCTAGTAAAAATTACGTACCTCATATAAGAATTTCCTCTTGTCTTGAGCGCTCCAATCCATAGGTATCGCACCTGTGGCCAAATAATTCACGATGTGAGCAAACCATGGTAAAGAATTAACAAAGAGTAGATGCTCATCAGGAAAGTCATCCTTAATTGGAGTGTCATCGCAAGTGTCCTCAAATGTGAGCCTTGAGAGATGGTCAGCTACTACGTTCTCCACTCCCTTCTTATCCTTGATAGTAATGTCAAATTCTTGCAGGAGTAGGATCCATCGTATTAAGCATGCCTTAGCATCCTTCTTTGTAAGAAGGTACTTGAGAGCCGCATGATCTATAAAAATGAGGATAGGAGAACCAATTAAATACGCATGAAATTTATCTAAAGCAAATACTATATCTAGTAATTCTTTTTCAGTTGTGGAGTAATTCATCTGAGCATTATTCAAAGTCTTACTAGTATAGTAAATGACAAAAGGTTTTCTCTCTCTTCGCTGTCCAAGAACAGCACCTACAACGTAGTCACTAGCATCACACATGATTTCAAAGGGTAAATTCCAATCAGGTGACTGCATTATAGGTGTCGAACTAAGCTTGCCAATCAGTGTTTTAAAGGCCTATTGACAAGCTTGAGTCCACTCAAATGGGGCATCTTTAATTAGGAGGGCACATAATGGTCTAGATATGTTGGAAAAATTTTGTATAAACCTCTTATAAAAACCATCATGACTAAGGAAAGATCTCACACCCTTTATTGTCTTAGGCGTAGGTAATTTAGAGATTAATTCAATCTTAGATTGATCAACCTCTATTCCTCTAGAAGAGACAATATGTCCTAAGACAATGCCGGATGGTACCATGAAATGGTATTTTTCCCAGTTTAAGACCAATTCTTTTTCCTCACAACGAATTAATACTTTTTTTAAATTCATCAAGTATGTATCAAATAAAGATCCAAAAATAGTCAGGTCATCCATAAAAACCTCCATGCAATTTTCAATCATGTCATTAAAAACGTTCATCATACAACGTTGAAAAGTGGCAGGGGCATTACACAATCCAAATGGCATTCTACAAAAAGCATAAGTGCCAAAATGACAAGTGAAAGTGTTTTATCCTGGTCTTCTAATGCAATTTCAATTTGATAATAACTGGAATAACCATCTAAGAAACAGTAAAAAGGATGACTAGCTACACGCTCAAGAATTTGATCAATAAAAAGAAGTGGAAAATGGTCATTCCGGGTGGCAGCATTTAATTTTCTGTAATCAATGCACATACGCCACCCGGTCACAAGTTAGTAGGGACTAACTCTCCTAGGTCATTCATTACCACAGTGACTCCAGACTTTTTGGGAACGACTTGTGTAGGACTTACCCGTTTACTATCAGCTATAGGGTATATAATACCCGCATCTAACAGTTTCAGTACTTCATTCTTCACTACTTCTTTCATAGTGGGGTTAAGTCTACGTTGAGGGTCTCTACGAGGATTGGTTCCTTCATCCAAATTTATTTTATGGGAGCAGATCGAGGGACTAATTCCCTTCAAATCAGCCATGCTCCATCCTAAGGCTGATTTATGTGCATTTCAGGTCTGAATCAGTTTCTCACATTGGGTCTCAGATAATTCAGATGAAATAATGACAGGAAGGGTATCACCTGGACCAAGAAATGCATGCTTTACACCCTTAGGTAGTGGCTTTAATTTGACTTTAGGTGCTGCCACACTTGAGAGGATTTGTTTTTCGATTATTTCGGGCAACTCTTCGAACCTTGGTTGCCATGGGCGGGTGTCATAATCCCGAGATCTGTCAATAACAGCACAAACATAAATTATATTAGTTTTATCATCAAATAAATCAATCTCAGAATTAACAAGAAAATTACTAAAAGGATCAAAATCACGAGTCATGGAAACTCCCTCATCGATGAGTGACTCGAGCATATATAACTGGTGGTTTTCATCCTCATCTTCGGGCTCTTTTGCAACATTGAAAATGTTCACTTCTAAGGTCATGTTTCTAAAAGACAGCTTCATGAGTCCATTCCTGTAATTAATCAGAGCATTTGCAGTAGCAAGGAAAGGTCTACCCAAAATAAAAGGAATTTTCGAGTTAGTTCAACAACAGAAGTTGTATCAAGGATTAGGAAATAAACAGGATAGTAAAATTTTTCAATCTGAATCAACACATCCTCTACCACACCTCGGGGTACTTTGATTGAACGGTCAGCCAACTGTAACACTAAACCGGTTAGTTTGATTTCCCCTAAACCTAGCTGTACATAAATGGAAAATAGCATCAAGTTCACACTAGCTCCTAGATCTAGTAAGGCTTGTCCAACCTTATGATTTCTAATGCTGCAAGCAATGGTAGGACAGCCTGGATCCTTGTATTTTGGGGGAATTCTTTTCTCAATTAAAGCACTAACTTGCTCAGTTAGGAATGCAGTTTTCTTGACTTGGTGTCTTCTCTTAATTGTGCATAAATCTTTGAGAACTTTTGCATAGGTAGGAATTTGTTTAATCATAAGCAAAAAGAGAAGATTAAGTTTCACTTGCCTTAAGTTCTCTAAGATTTCATTGTTTAAGTTCAGATATTTCTTGTTTGACCTTAAGGCTTGAGGGTATGGTGCCTTAACAGGACTTTGGGTCACTTCAAGGTCTTTGGTCAGTTCAGTATCACTACTAATTTGACCCTTTTCCACATCCTTGGATACATTCATTGGTGGGATGTGTAGTGACTTACCACTTTGGGTCACAATGGCATTTATATCTTTCAGATTTTCTTGTGCCATATGTTGGCCCTGAGGTACGGACTGAGCTTGGGAAGGGAACTTACCTCGCTCAGTCACACTCGAGGAGCTCATTAATTTGGACACTTGGCTCCTAGTTTCTCTACCCTCTTCCATCACCTGCGTGATTAGTGCCTCAAACCTTTGGTTTGTTTTGCCTTGTGCCTCTATGAAAACCTGTAAGGTGTCTTTTAGAGAGTTCCTAGAGGTTGAAGGTGTGTGATAAGGTGCAGGGGATGATCGAGGGGGTTGTACATGCTGGTTTTCAGATTTTCAGCTGAAGTTGGGGTGATTTCGCTACCCCGGGTTATAAGTGTTAGAGAAAGGTGCAGGAGGCTTCTTGTACATGCCTAAGGCATTACATTATTCCTCATACGCCCCTCTCATATAAAAAAATGTGGGGCACTCTTTGGCGAAATGATCTCCCCCGCCACACACAAAGCACGGCTCTAAAGACTCGGCATGATTAGCCACATGTGTTTGCTTTGAGCCCTTAGTTTTAAATGCATCAAACTCTCTAGTGAGCATTTCGACTTTAGCTTTCAGGCTGTCCTCTTCCCTAAGATGGTATATTCCTCCTCCACTAGGGTTTCCTACATGTCGTGACCTATTCGTGCTTTCAGTAGCACTAGGTCCAGTCCATGTATGAGCTTTTTCAGCAAGCTCATTGAGGTATTCAATAGCCTCATCGGGGTCTTTTTGCAGAAATCCCCCATTGCACATCATCTCTACAAATTGACGTTCTCTATAAGTAAGACCCTCATAGAAATAGCTTACTAAACGCCAATTTTCATACCCATGGTGCAGGCATATACTTAACAGCTCTTTAAACTTCTCCCAAGACTGGTACAAAGTCTCATTTTCCTTTTGTGCAAAGGTGGAGATTTGTCTTTTCAACGCATTAGTCTTATGTTGAGGGAAGTACTTGTTAAAGAAGGCTCGAGTCATCTCAGTCCACGACCCAATAGATCGTGGTCTAATTGAGTATAGCCAACTCTTAGCTCTATCCTTCAAAGCAAAAGGAAAGAACTTAAGTCGCACAATATCAGCAGTTGCGCCTTGATCATGGAAAGTTGCGACTACTTCCTCAAACTCCCTAATGTGCACATACGGGTTTTCATTTTCCATGCCATAAAATGTAGGGAGTAACTGTATCATCCCTGTCCTAAGATCTAGTTGGGGAATGTTGGCTGGAAATAGGATGCAAGACGATGTGGTTGTGCGTGTAGGGTGGAGGTAATCCTGAAGGGTCCTATTAGATTGATCCTCGTGTTCACTCATTTCCTCAGGACTAGATGGACTATCAAACAAAGGGTTTAAAAAGTTTCCTTCTGACTCTAACACAGGCCTACAAGCAAATTTACCCAAAGTGTCCCTATATCTGGGCATGCAAGTTCACAAAATACTAGAAATCCTATAAAAAGAAAGAATAAAATAAAATAAAATAAATTAATGCAGTGGGCTAAAAGAAGGAACAAAGTTACCGCCTTTATAGCTACTGAAAAGAAAAACTATTTACAACTCTTCTACCATCATAGCAAAAGTTGACAAACTTCTTTGTACTTAAGTGCGTTTCCCCGGCAATGGCGCCAAAATTTGATTACGCCCAAAACATAACGTGGTTATTGTAGTATAGTTTTGGGGTGTCGATTCCACAGGGAAACAAGTTAATTACAAAAGAAGGTGTTAGCCTTAACACAAATGATAAAAGATTAAATGAATCTGAGTTTTTGATTGTGCAAAAGGGTAATTGTGTAAATAGGTTTGAAATATAATTAAGAATGACAAGGTTCCAGGAATGACAAGGTTGTCCTTTATTTGTTTTTGGAGTTGATAAGTTGATTTGGTGATCCTTTTATTAAGATAGTTGTCTTGATTCACCATCTTCTTACCTTGTTCTATCTCAGGAAAACGCTTAAATTCAACTAGCACGCCTTGGACTCCCATAATGGAAGGCCAAACTTCAGGTTGAGAGTCGTATGGACTATTAATGATGGCATATGCATTAATGCCATACAAAATGCTTAATTCACTCACCTTCTTCATGAGACCTTTCTTCTTTTTCTTGAAGGTTGCTTTCCTCAAAGTAAAAGGTTATGATGTACGCGAGCTCCACTTTCTTTTTAGTCATAGCTAAGTAAAAGGTTGAAAAAAAATTATATTGGAATTGGATGATTTATGTGCTTTCTTGCCCCAAACAACTTTTGTTTTATATAGAGTTTGAGAGATAAAAAATTATTGACAATTTCATTACAAAGATGAGTGCTCAAATCAATGTCAAATATAGTGATGTTGTTTAATTTTGGATATGTTAAAATCTAGGGATTTGGTACATAAGGTTGCAACATCATCAAAATAATTTAATTTTGGAAGTTAGTGGAGTTTTTATTTGGTTTCTTACATATCAGACACCTCACATGCTTGAATGATAGAATCTCATATTGAATCATAACCATTGGTTTACAAGACTGCTTTCTTATGTACATTGAATTTGTTTTCTTGTTTTTCTAGTTCTAAGGTCAAAATTTAATATGTGAAATTGCAATTTTCGTGTATTTAATCACGTTGTTTTTAGTGCCTGTTTGGTCTAACTTCTCAAAGAACTTTTGCTTCCAAAAAATATAACTTAGGTCAACCCCTTTTTCGAAGTAATTTTTTTTTTTTTTTACGAATTGGAAACTGAAGACAATTTATAAAAATTAATTTAAGCCCAAAAATTAGAAGGGGTTTTGTAACTTTCCGCAATCAGTTTTGATATAATTACCTTCTTAAATTGTCTTTAGGTGGTAAAGTTATTTACAATTCTCAATAAATAATAATAATAATTTTATTATTATTATGTAATTAATTATTATATTCCTACTACTATTATTATTGTGATTAAAATTAATATCTTAATGTACAAATACTAAAGTTAATTTGATGAAATAATGCATTCAAATGGTTCTCATAATACAAACAGTTTTATAACTTATCAACCAAAAACACAAATTAGTTTGACAATACTTTTAATATGATTTACGTCAAACATTAAGTGACTTTTAATTTTACAACACTTCCACACAAAGTTGTTTTAAAATTACTTTTGAATTTTCACATCAAAATCAAAAGCTAGGCAAACGAGCCTTAATCAATTCCCAACAGACTTAAATTCACCTATTGTTATACTGTAATCATTTAGTGTAGAAAGTAAAATCCCAACCTATGGCCCAAAGTTCAAGGAGTATTAATCAGACCAAATAAGCAACCACATAACTTCTGCGGATCAATCCTTAGTTTGGCCCACTCAAATACTGGGCCATATAGGCAAATTAGATCACATATATATGGTCCATTATAACTTCACTCACCATAAAAACCTGACCCAAGGGAAAAATAAAGAAAAAAACTTGTCATGAACTTGTATAATTGTCCCCCAACTTAGAATTATGTAAAGTTGAGGATATATCTAAACATTTTTTCATGTGCTCTGTGATTCGACAACAATTTAGATACATATGGTAATTATCACTTTTTTTTTTCTCTTCATTTGATCATCAATATTTTTCAAAAAGAAAAAAGAAATATTGAGAGAGATGGTCGAATCTCTATCAGTGTTATATGAATGTTTTCATGTTGGCTAAAAACAAATACTAATTCATGACAGATCACTGAAAAAAAGTTACCTTAGTTATCATAACGAAAAGACTCGAATTCAATCACTCCTAAAAAAAGAACGACCCTCAACCACTTCGCTAAAATTTTGATGGTCAATCATCAATATTTGTATTTAGGTGATATTCTACCTCTAAAGAAAAATAATTTCTAAATGAAGTCCATTGCTTGTGCTTAAAATGAGATTTTTTCCTCTTTCAAAAAGTCGTAAGGTATTAATAATGTAGAAATATGCTAACGTAGTGCTTTGTGTAAAATAAAGAAAACAAAAAGATTAAGAATGTTCTGAGTTATTTCCACTTTATTACTACCACATAGTGCTTTGTGAATAGATTTAAAACTTTTGACAAACAAAATTTATCGGTGAGAGAAGTAATGTCATGTAAATGAAACTATGAATTCAATAACAAGGTATTTGTATGTTTTGAAATTATGGATTTTCATCCGTACATTTCACAAAACTAGATGAAGGAAAGGTAATTTCTTTTTTAATTTATTAACATGAAAAAGAATTATTCTATATATCTGATCCATTTCATCCGCAATAGATCAAAGCAATAAAATTTTGACACGTATCTTTTTTATTTAGAATTTTTTGAAGTCACTTAAACTACCCAACCATTTTTGTCATTAAACAACCCAGATTTAACCCTAGTTAGTTATTCACTTGTGTAGAAGATGAATCATAAAATTTAACTACTGAAATTTATGCAAAAATACACCAAAAAAATTTGAAGTTCATAATTTAAATTGGATTTTTTTTAATTTACTAAGAAAAACATTATAGTTTTTGGAGTAAATTTCAGTTTTCATCCCCAAAAAATTGCTATTCTTCTTATTTGCGCCCTTCTTTTTTATTTGTCTTAATTAGATCCTTCAAAATATAAATTCGTTCCAATTGGGTTCCTCGTATAATTGTATATGTCTTTTAACACAAATTGTGAAATCTAAAAAATTATTTTCTTGAGTTTTATAATGTCTAAGACGTGTGAAGACTTGTAGATTATCCACAATGTCAGTTTGAGTTTATTGAAAAAAAAACAGCCATGGAAGATTAAAAGAGAAAGACATTTATGTTTTAATCAGTTAGGGTTTGAGCTTCCTATTATTTGATCGTTGAAGACAAAATTTATGAGTTTTAAACAACTAATTATGTCATTCTTTGGGGATTTGTGATAAATACCCTCGTTGGATCTAACATATACTTTTGTTAGGTAAAACTTAATGATAGCAAGGGGGAAGGTTCCAATTGGAATGAATTTATTAGGACCTAGCTGGAGGGAAATAAAAGTGAAGGACATATATAGGATCACTACCAAAAAAAAAAAAAAATGCAATTTACTGATGTATGGCTAGACTGGCGGATTTAAACTCTGCTAGTATATCCGGTCTATACCAACGGATTTAAACACCGTAAGTATAACTTAGAGTTATACTGATAGATTTAAACTGCTATCCCTATATAGGTCATATATACACTGACGGACTAAAAATCCTTAAGTACAGATCATATCTATACTGACGATTTTTTAATCTGTAAGTGTAGATCGTGATCTGTATTTATGGATTTTTAATCCATCAGTGTATATATAAGCTTTATTGACGGATTAAAATTTCCATCACTATAGATCATGTATATACTTACGGATTAAATATCTGTCAGTATAGATCATAACCTATATGTATGGATTAAAAATCCATGATATATACTTACGGATTAAAATTTCGTAAGTATAGACTATGCTATATACCGACGGATTTGTAATCCGTAAGTATAGATCATGTATATACATTAATAATTTTAATATAGTTAAATAATTATATAATATATAAGTTATGGCTGTCATTCAATTGATTGTATGGTTTATTCAATCGACTGGTTAAATGAAGGAAACTTTATGTTCTCCATTCAGTCGAATGGACTATATTTAGCCGACTAATCCATATCTTCAGTTGATTGAACTGTATTCAGTCGATTGAATGAAAACATTCATTCGACTGGACTATATTCAGTCGACTAAACCAAATCATTCAGTTGACCAAACTTCATTCAGTTGACCAAACTTCATTCAGTCGACTGAATGAAATTATTTAGTCGACTGGACTATATTCAGTCGACTAAATGAAACCATTCAGTCGACTGGATGTCATGGAACAGAGTTTTCTGTTTTCAAAATAGTTTTCCAATTTAAATAGTGTTTTGTCATAATTAAAATCAAATAAAGGTCAACAATCTCCCCCTTTTTGATGATGACACGACCATAATGAGAAAAACAGTTTTAAAATCTAAGTGTTGGGTTTTTTTTAAAGAAAAAAATGGACATAGTCTCCTTTGTTTTTAGGATAAAACCAACTTGTAAGAAGTTAAAAAAAAAATCCAACCAAGTATATATTATTTTTTAGTAACTCTAGCAAGTTCTAAGTAAGAATGGAGCACTGCTCCCCACACCAATTTTAGCCATAAAAACAGAACATTCAAACCCCTGCATCATGTTGGAAAAAGTGCAGAAAAAACTCCCATGAACACTGCTACAACCTATCATAACCAACTTTTAAGTATATCATATAGACTATTGATATTAATGGTGATTTAAATGCATTGCACTTGATGTTGGCGGTGGGATGGTCATTTGTTATGTCTTGGGATTTATTATGGCTATGGTTAGATTACAGCTAGTGCTTAAAATTGCATGAATTTGGGATACAAGTGTATTTTATTACTATTGTATACGCCTAAATTTTGTGCTGTCCACAGATGAAGTGCCATCAATAAGTGTGAGAGCCGTTATGGTGGACAATGGAGTGGATACCTCTTTTGCACCAAGCATGTTGGTTTTTGAAAGAATGTCATGTATGTATTTGTGCTGAGACAAAAAAAGGCCAGCTGTAGTGGGAATGACTTCCATGCCAAGGAAGAAATGAAGTTACCCCATGTCCTTGAGGGAGAAAGAGGCTCCAAGTTTGTCAATGATTGCACACAAAAATGTATTGTCACTGCCAGTTATGACCAGATCGTCTACATAAACTCGCAAGAAGCATAAAACTGAATCATATTTATAGATAAATAAAGAGCCGTCGGCTTTGGAATTGTTAAACCCAAGCTCTAAATTTTTTTTCCTTAAAATGGAGTACCATTCCGTTGGAGCTTGTTTAAGACCATAAATGGTCTTTTGTAACCTGCAAACATGGTTAGGTTTTGACAAATCTTTGAACCCAGGGGGTTGAATCATATACACAGTTTCATGTAATTTCCCATGCAAGAACGCATTGTTAATGTCCAGTTGTCGCAAAGACCACCCTTGCATCACAAATATAGTCAGAACAGTTCTTATGGTTGCTAGTTTTACAACCGAACTAAATGTCTCCTTATAATCCAACCCAAGTCGTTGATTAAAACCTTTGGCAACAAGTCTCACTTTGAACCTATCAACAGACCCATCTGATTGTCGTTTGACCCTAAACACCCATTTTTAGCCCACAGGTTGACAGTGAGGTGGTGGGGGAACCAATTCCCACATGTTATGTCTCATTAGAGTGGTTAGCTCATCAGACATAGCACTTCTCCATTTCAGGTAAAAAATTGCTTGGCTCACACAAATTGGTTCAATGGAAGGTAGGATGGGGTGTTTTGAGACTGAGTGGAATTGTTTTGGCTTGTAGATGTTGTGCATCGAGCGTGTAGCCATAGAGTGTGTGCGAGATGTATCATAGGTATATGGATTTCCTATGGTCCCAGTGAAGGATTTGGGTTGAATAGTTGGCATTTGAGGTTGAAAATTGAGTGATTCGTGCACAGTATAAGAGATCGGTGTGAGTGACCTTGTGCTTGGTGAGGAATGGTGAAAATTAGGTAAAGCAGAGGATGAGGAATTAGGATAAATACCTGAAGGTGATGCGAAAGCAGATACACCATCCATTCGAACTGGTGGTGGCTGTGGCAATTGAAACGACGCGATGGGCGACGGCGACATGGCAGGTGGATTGCTGAGTGGAGCTTTGAAGGAAGAAGAAAATGGCGTCTGGGACTCGTGAAAGAGGACATGCCATGATAGGTATATTCGGTTGGTTTGTAAATCAATGCACTGATACACACTCTGTATTTGAGAATAGCCCAAGAAGACACATGGGCTTGCTTTGGGCTGAAGTTTATGAGTGTTGTAAGGTCGGGTTAGAGGAAAATACAAACAACTAAATTTTCTTAATTTTAGATAATTTGGTGGTTGGTTAAACAAACTTTCAAAGGGAGATTTATTTTGTACAAGGGTGGTTGGTTGACGGTTTATGAGGTAAACGGTCGTTTGAAAAGCATGAGGCCAATACGAGAGTGGTAATTCAGCATCCTTTAAAAGAGTGAGGCCTGTTTCAACAAGGTGACGATGACGGCGTTCGACAACGCCATTTTGTTGGGGAGTGTGAGGGGCGGTGGTGTAGTGGCTAATGCCATGAATTGAAAAATAATTTTTAAGTGTCATAAACTCACCACCGTTGTCAGAGTAAACACTCTTTTTTTTGGCTTGAAACTTTGTTTCAACAAGATGTTTAAATTGGGGAAAGATGCTACTTACGCTTGACTTGGTTACCATAGGATAAAACCACATGTATTTCGTAAAATGATCAACCAAAAGTAAGTAGAGCGTGACCCATCAAGACCAACAATATGTGAAGGACCCTAAACATCGGTGTAAATGAGATCAAGAGGTGCATTACTTTGAAGACTTGTGGAATGAAAAGGTTGTTGATGGGCTTTATTAATAGAACAAGAAGTATAAAGAGTTGATACTTGATGTTCTTTTTTTATTGGAAGGGAAAAATAATTAACAAGATAAGTCACAATTTTTTGAGACAGATGTCCAAGCCGCTTATGCCACCCATCAATCGACGTCCTCTCATGCACATTTGCAACCATTTTTGGAGATGAGCCCACTAATGAGTCCGAAAGCATGTACACACCGTTTTCACATGCACCTTTGAGAAGTATCACCCCCGCGATCTGATCCTTGACAAGAAAATAAGAGGGATGAAATTCAATAAAAACGTGATTTTGGGTGGTAAGTGATGAACATAAATTAAATTTTTGCGAATACTTGGGACACAAAGAGTGTCATTTAATTGAAAGGTACGTGTTGGGGAACAAAATACCAAAGAACCAATGTGTGAGACACACTAACCTGAACCATCACCGATTACAACTTCATCGGTGCCATCATATTCTGAGTGGATTGATAAATTTGTCAAATCATCTGTAATATTATGAGATGCAGCAGAATCAATTAACCATTTGGTATCCTTTTGATGAGAGGTGGATGCCCAATTGGTAGTGGGCTTTGAAAGACGCACTCTCGGACACTGTTTGGCAACATGACCTAGTTGGTCACAAAGTTGACACTTGGGTTGATAACGCTATTGGCCTGTAGGCTTCCCTTCATTATTGGACTGCTTCTTATTGTCTCTCGGCCCATTTTGATTTTTATGTCTGTGAGACTTATTGAAGCCCCGAGAAGCAGTGTTGCCATGGAAAGAAGTCGCACCAGAGTGAGTGTTACCGGAACGGCTGGAGAAGTTCGCCGTTGCCACCAGTTGCTGAGTGGCAGCTTCAAGACGACAGAGATACGCCTCATGGCCTACGAATAGGTCTTGAAGTTCCTCAAACGTGAAGGATTTTTCGTGGGCTCGAATCGGTGCTACAATCTCACAGAAATCGGGTCCCAAGCCGTTGAGAATGTAGAGAGTAAGATCATCATCAGAGATGGGATGATCAATTAGGGCAATCTTATCTGCAAGGGTCTTGACGGTATGGAGGTACTCCTGAATTGATTTATTTTCCCTCTTAATCAAAGTGAGCTCTTCTTTGAGCTGCATAGCACAGGTGCGAGACTTGCTGGCATACATAATATTTAATTTGTGCCATGCTTCTTTTGAAGTTTTGGCAGTGGAGATAAAGGGAGTGATGGTGGTGGTAATGGAAGCTAAAATGGCGGAGAGGATTAGTTTATCTTGCCTGACCCAGTGAGTTTTTCGAAGGATTGAGGCAGGGGTGGCATCGGTTTGGGGACATAGATGATCACCGATAACATAATCGAGGAGGTTGTATCCGATGAGAAGAGCCTAAAACTGTGCATGCCATTGAGGAAAGGTGGAAGGGGTGAGCTTTTCGTTTATTTGGGCAGAGATGTTGAGAGTAATCAATGGGGTTTCAATTGGGGACGGTGGAGTGGAGACTGGGTAATTGGGGATCGAGTTCTCGTTAGAGGGTAACTGCTCTGATACCATGATGGAATTTGAATATACACAATATATTGCCAAACTTGATTACAATATCTTTCTATGCAATACAAATGAATAGAGTGCTATATATATACAAAGATTTCAGAATCTATTCTAGGAAGGCTAGCTAGAATTGTGGCTGTGAACATTGTAACTGATGTGAGGCATGATTCTTATGATTAGTCCGATAGTTACACTCTTGATTAAGGCTATTCTTCTGTGATTTGATATGTTGCATGATTTGTGGAATTGTCTCTAATAGTGCTAACTTGAAAAGGTTAGTAAAAAGAGGGGGGGGGGGGAGCTAAAAAGCTCAGTGAGAAAAAAATCTTACTAAAAGTAATCGTGTTGGGAATTAAATTCTTTACTTCTAATTATCGTTATATAATTCTATTTTCATAAGTATAAGTATCATAAGACATTTATGTATAATTTCAATTTACCTTCTTCATTTCTTAGCCCCCAAAGAGAAATCATTACAATGACACTGATATTCTTAATAAACCATACTTTTCGTAGTCCTTATTATATTTCCACAACCTTACGATCAATTATTTTGAAAATATTCATCTCAAACTTTTCATGTATAAAGTATATTTTTAATAATGTACTTTTCTTATCACTTACCACAAAGGAATTATCATCACAACAACATAAAATCAACCATTTACTAGCAAGATTATTCTCGATATCTTTTAATTCACAACACTTAACAACTTATGTCCTTCACCGGGTCTATCACATTACATGCCCCTCATGGGCTAACCATAATACATTTCCCCCATAGGCCAAATCATAACACATGCTCCTCATAAGCCAATCACCATAATGCATTAATGGAATGCAAATACTATGTAATGCAATGCATGATTATTTTCAAATCAATTCATTTCCTGTCATTGCCTCTCACTGGACTAACTTTATCACATGCCTGTCATGGGCCAATTACAACACATGTCCAATATATATGAAATGAGATGTAATACAATGCATAATCTTTTCTTTACTTAAGTCATTTCATGTTTCTTTACTCATTTTGTTTCATTGCCCCTCATTAGACTCATCATATAATAACGAGGACGTCTCCCCACGTACTGGTGCTTTCTCAACATCATCATCATCATATAAACAACTTTCAAATTTTCATTTCTCGGCCTCACCTAACACTCCCCCTTGTCAAACGGATGTTTTCGGCCTCACACAACATCCCCCTTGTTAGAGCAGATCATGCAAATGCTTTATGCAATATTATGTTATTCATGATCCAATAAACTTCTAAATTTATCATTCATCAACCAATCACGTCACTAAACTCATAACATAAACAATACTCAAACCCAAGAAATCATATACTTAACTCATAACAATCAAATCAATTACTTTCATTACACCTATATACACATTATAATTTCCCAAACAGAACCACATCAAATCATTTCCAAGATCATATCTTATGCATTCATATTTCAACACGTAAGTATAGAATTATCAATATATATATATATATATATATATATATATATAAAGTAATTCTTATAACTTTATCATTTATATTTCTGTAATCATTTACATGTATGTACTTATAACTTTTCATTTGCATTTGTTCGTTTCACATCGCTTACTGATAGTAAGGTGAAACTCACCTCTTTACGAGTTCCATAAAAACCAAAACTACTACCTTTGTCCTTTAAAGGTGTCCACCATTTGCCTAGAAGTGAAAGAACATCTAATCCAAATTATTATTAATCAATAACAAAATAGTAGGAACTCTAAGGTATTTACACACTTTAAATATCAAGAGTGCATTTCGCACGAGACCAAAATCAAAGAAATCAAGGTGTTAAACCCTTTTTCAAATCATTTTATTTGGATGTTAAAAACATTTTTAATTTCATGAATACTAACAATTTTAAAGGTGCTTTAATCATATTTCAAATTTAGATAAACATTAAAATTACTTTGGAAATGTTTCATATTCAAAAACTAAAGAAAAAAGTCATTTTTTGGAAATAAACTTGATCTAGTCGATTGGGTCTTTCCAAAACAGCCTAAAACCCCTTCTAGTTGACTGGGTGCTTGACCTAGTCGATTGGGTCCCTGTTTTCAACAACTTTTTCTTCCAGAATACTCAAAAATTTCCCCAAATTTCTTCATGATTTCAAATCTTCAAAGATACAAGTTTATAAGGGTTTAAAGTCAAAAAATTTACACTACCTAAGAGAAATAATGGAACCCAAACTCCCAAATTAACATACTTAGTCTCAAACCCATTTTTCTTTAAAACAAGCTTTTTCTCAAACTTTTCTTAAGTAATTTCTTCAAATCAAACTTTCAAAAACTCAAATATTTAGTTTAGTAAATAAGCTTAATAATTTAATATTAAAGAAGAATAAGGTTTTACCTTGATTTGCCAAGATCTTTCCATTCTTTCTTTCCTCTTCCTCTCATTCTTTCTCTATTTCCTTTCCTCTTCTTCCCTTTCTTTTTCCCTTCTCTTCCACCTCTCTCTCTGTCACTCTAGAAGAATCCAACACATGCTGGTCCTCCTCTTTCACACACCCCATTTTATAAACAAACAAATCCCAAATTACAAAACTACCTTTCCACTTTATATCCCTTTTCACAAACCACCCCTATATTCAATAAAATTTTAGAAACTCCTCTAAGTTATACTTTCATTTCTTAGGTCATTTTCGATTTCATGTCATTCATGATCAGATCATTTCTAGTCATTTTAGATTTCGAATGCATGATATTCGAGTCAAATCAAGTTCGAATCATACTAGTTTAATATGTTTTCGGGTTTGATAAACCAGGTTTCAGTTGATCGAGTTCGGTTTTGGATCGAGTCAAATTTTGCCACCTCAAGATTTAATGTTGGCCTTCCAAACTAAATGAAAGGCATTCTCGTTTCTAAGCCCATCTTTTCTTATAGGCCTTTGATTAAAACGCGAACCCCACAATGACATTTTAAATTTTTCTGTCTACATAAATATCTTACTTCAATATTCATATTACCTTCGAACCAGAGAAAAAAAGAAAGAAAACAAATTCAATATACATAAGAAAGCAATCTTGTAAACCAATGGTTATGATTCAATTTGAGATTCTATCATTCATGTATGTGAGGTGTCTGATATGTAAGAAACCAAATAAAAACTCCACCAACTTCCAAAATTAAATTGTTTTAATTATGTTGCAACCTTATGTACCCAATCCCTAGATTTTATCATATCCAATATTAACAACATCACTATTTTTTACATTGATTTGAGCACTCATCTTTGTAATGAAATCGTCAATAATTTTTATCTCTCAAACTATATATAAAGCAAAAGTTTTTTAGGGAAATAAAGCACACAAATCTTTGAGTTCCAATATTTTTTTCCAATCCTTTACTTAGCAATGACTAAAAAGGTGGAGCTCACATACATCACAAATGATACTCTGAGGAAAGAAGCCTTCAAGAAAAGGAAGAGAGGTGTCATGAAGAAGGTGAGTGAATTAAGCACTTTGTGTGGAATTAATGCTTGTGCCATCATTTATAGTCCCTATGACTCTCAGCCTGAAGTTTGGCCTTCCCTTATAGGAGTCCAAGGCGTGCTCGGTTATTTTAAGCATTTACCTAAGATGGAACAAGGTAAGAAGACGGTGAATCAAGACAGATATATTAAGCAAAGGATCACCAAATCAACTTATCAACTTCAAAAACAAATAAAGGACAATTGTGATAATGAGATGGCATATGTCATGTTCGAGTGTCTTGCTGGGAAAGGCTTAGAAAACCTCAACCTGAATGATTTGAATGATCTCGACTGGTTGGCTGAGAAACACTTGAAGAAGGTTATAAGGATGAGAAAGTTGCTTAAGAAAAATACCATTGCACCAACACCAGTAGAGGCAGTAGCAACTCTATAAGCAAATTCTAAGGAATGAAGATCATAGCATATAGATGGAATAAAGGCCAAATTTTAAGAGATACATGGATTTAGTGCATTTTGAACTATAGAATTTATATCAAAATTTTATTTTACTGTAATAAGTAAAACATTCATATTTTAGTTAACTTATTGAATTATGATATTTATATTAAATGGAGTATTTGTTAATCTAGTCTAAAGAAAGATTAATTAACTAATAAAGAATTTGATTGTGAAAACTAGAGTGAAATTAATTTTTCTTCTCTGAAGATTGTCAATTGTCACCTATCTACTACAAAAAAAATTGACAAATTCTGAAACCGTTGGAACAGACACAAAAACCGTCGGTATATCCCAAAAGGGTCTATACCGACAATTTTGAGAAGCGTTGTAAGAGGTAGCGTAGCTATAGGGATCTACTGATGGTCAAAACACCGTCGGTATAGCACTGAGAGCTTTACGGACGGTTTCCAAAACCGTCAGTATAGGTAGTGCATCTATATTGACGGTTCCTTAACCGTCACTATAAGTAGGTTTTACTGGCGAATATAAACTGTCAGTATAGACCATAACTTATATCGACGGCTCTATTACCGTAACTATAAGGGTTTTACTGATGAATAAAAGCCGTCAGTATAGACCTTAAACCTATACCGACGGTTCTATAACCGTCACTATAGGTAGATTGTACTGAATGGTTCAGTTGACGGTTCATTTAGTCGACTGAATGAAACCATTTAGTTGATTGGATTATCTTCAGTCGACTAAACCATAACATTCAGTTGACTGAACTGAATTCAGTTGACTGGACTATATTCAATCGACTAAATCATATCATTCAGTTGACTGAACTGTATACAATCGACTGAATGAAACCATTCAGTTGATTGGACCATGTTCAGTAGACTAAATCATATCATTCAGTTTACTAAACTGTATTCAGTCAATTGAATGAAACCATTCAGTCAATTGGACTATGTTCAGTCGACTAAATCATATCATTCAGTTGACTGAACTACATTTAGTCGACTGGACTATATTCAGTCGACTAAATCTTTTCATTCAGTTGACTGAATTGCATTCATTCTTCATTCAGTCGACTGGACTATATTCAATCAACTGATTATATATATATACATATACATATATATATATACATATACATATACATATATATATATATACATATATATATATATATATATACATACATATATATATATAACAATCACACAAACACTATACAAAGAAGTTTTATTCTTCTAAATATACCATGCTAATCAAAAGATGAAATCTTACATATATAGTCTTTCAGCTTATAGAGAACATCTTTAAATTTGAAAAATAAAATATCCATGATATCTTAAATGTCTGAGATCCTAATACATAAAAACTCCATCCCAAAAATTGCAGCAGTACATGCTTTAGCTATTTTGTATCTCTTGAATCAAGATCGTTCTGTTGAGAACATATATAAAACCTAATTAGTCACCAAAATACAACACCAACCCAAAAAGAAGAAAA
Organism: Bretschneidera sinensis; assembly: GCA_023935145.1. Lineage (NCBI taxonomy): Eukaryota > Viridiplantae > Streptophyta > Magnoliopsida > Brassicales > Akaniaceae > Bretschneidera > Bretschneidera sinensis. The sequence continues at coordinate 127,086,114 of CM043698.1, read as the reverse complement.
AAAATAGATAGAGAAAAAATAATAAAACATAATGGGTCATTCGAACAAAAGCATGAATACATGGTAACATAGCCATCAACTATATTGCCTTATGACAAACAGTTTGAGGTGATTGCAGTTGTAATTTGTATGCATCCTCTTACAGCTAGCAACAAAAATATGGACAACCTCTTTTATAACCAATCATTCAACATGTAATCAACAAAAATATGAGTTAAATGGGTTGCCAAACAAATTCATTCATTGTGGTAAACTGGTAATGCATATGTAATTGTTAGCACTTGACTCAGATTCAGAGGGGAAAACACAAAGCCAACAATATCTCTGACTTAGTTAGATTTATTGTCATTAAATCATCAAAAGCCAACAAACTGCACATACCGTTGCATATCCAATCTTTGCAAAACAACTTCTAACCATTAGATGATTTGTTGTTACAAGATTAGCAGAGAATAGAGGAGTTCTAATATATTTGCCTAAAACAGTAAGTTCAATGCTTAGACACACACACACATACAAGTTTTGGCAAGTTAAATAGAAGCCAATCAGCAAAAGTATTAACACCAATGGTTAACTATATAGGCAACAAAAATATTGCACATTTAAACATTCTATATCCCTTCATTGGAGTGAATAATTCAAGCATTCCGTTGTATTGCCCTAAGTAATTGATCAGTTGTAATCTCTTTAACATGAAACTGAGAAAAACGTATGTCTCATACAAGCAAATTCCCTCGTAATAATACATTTCTAGGGCCTGACATGTAGACCTGCATCTCCAAACCAGTTCAAAATTTTCTCTGCCAAACTAATTTTTTCTAAACAGCTAAATAATATACCAGCCCAAACAAGTGATGCTTAATTTTTGGTAGCTTCATAGTTCATTATATAAATAGGTTCATTCATACTGACTCAAAATTAACATAGGATTTATAATGAGTCTTACAAATTATCCTATGCATTTGACCCCACCTTAGTTTTATCCTCTAGTTCCAATCTAAGGCTTTTATATCTAAGCATCAACTTGCACAAGACTAGACTCAGAAAATCTCAGTAACATTAAGTTAAGTGGTTGTTCTAGTCGGAACAACGACCATGGTCAAACCTATGCAGTGCCAAAGGTGCATTACGGGAAGGTTTGGGGTGAAGCCCGGGCTTAACTTTTCTTAAAAAATTCGAGCTACCCAGCCTAACCTCTAGGTGCATTAAAGAAGAAAGAAAAAAAAAAGAACTAACCAAAAATATAAAGTCACGTTCTGAACAAAAGATAAGACATACATAATAAAAAAAACCCTAGGGGTAGAATAAAAAAATCCTAGGGGTAGGAAAAAGACAAGAAATACATGAAATAAGAAAGAAAGAAAGGGAGCAAGAAGGATATGTCACTAAGTTAATATATAATTAACAAGATTTTTTTAAACATAACTATTCTGTTTATATGGAGTTGAATAAACATATTTTTGTTTATCAAAAGTTTTGCAATTTATACAAACTTGATCAAAATTATAATGGAAAATAGAAAATTATAGCCGTCCAAATTCTAAAAAACCAATTGAAGATTATAACAATCCAAATTCTATTAGAATTACAATATTATTTTTATGTATTCAAATAATAATGGTTATTGCAAAAGTTTTAGACACTGTTCAAGCTTTTATGTGTGTCTGTATATATATATATATAAACCAGTGTTTGAAAGGTGAATTTTGGGCGTTTTCGGGCTAAAACGCCCCAGGGCGTGAAACCTGGGGCAAAAGTACCACGGGACGTTCGTTTTTGGAGTCTGGGCGCGTACGCCTTTGACACCCCGGGTGTTTAGGCGTACGTCCAATGCTATTTTTTTTTTGCTTCTGCAACCAATCATCTTACCCTGATCAGAATCGTTTGATCTCTTCATCCTTGGCCATCATGCGTCGTTTCCACACCTACAAATGACCAAAAATCACCTTACACAGTCGCGACTTCTGTCCCTCCGATCTACTCTTGATAGTGGTTCCATCTTGATCCAACACCACCGTCGACCTCAGGCGACACAAGCCCACCACGCTCGACTCCAGTCTTCGCCGCTCGTCACCATCAACACCTTAAGAGTTGCTTCGTTTCTGTCAATGACCTCTCTATTTTCAGATTTCAGGTAGTGTAATTTTTTTATTCAAGTTACTTTTTTTTTAAAAGCAAGGGAAAAAGTGGGCACATGTGTTTACATTTTAGAAAGAAAATGATAAAGGCAAAAGAAAGAAAGGAAAGTTTACACACGTGGTGATTTGTAATGTTCCTTTCTTTATTTTGAATTTTGCAATAAAATGAGTGAAAAAAAGTCAAAAAAAGAAAGAAAGGAAAGTGATCATGAGAGAAAAAGTGAAAAAAAAAACAAGTGAGTAAAAAAAATCGTGTGCTGCCATGAGAGAGAAGAGAAAGCGTGAGAGAGAAAGTGAATAAAAAAAGAGAAAAAAAAGAGAGTGAACAGTGCTGTGTGAACAGTGTTAATGGTGAGAAAGTGAAAAAAAGGGAGAATTAAAAGTGTTGTGAACAGTGTTAATGGTGAGATAGTGTAATTTGTTTATTTAAGTTTTTTTTTTTTTTTAAGCAAGGGAAAAAGTGGGCACATGTGTTTACTTTTTAAAAAGAAAAGGATAAAGGCAAAAGAAAGAAATGAAAGTTTATACACGTGGTAATTTATAATGTTCCTTTATTTATTTTGAATTTTGACCTAAAGTATCATAGATCTTAATCACTAAACTAATATTTTTGTTATGATATTATTACATTTCATAAATATATAATACATGTTATCTAGTTTAATAATAATTACAAACTATTTAATTAATCACTTACAAATTACAACAATATAGAAATATAAGTTATACTTCATATAATTTATATATTAATATTTATAAAATTATAATGATCACATCATAGAGAGTTAGTAAAGTATTAAACTTTGATAAAAATTAATTAATTAATTAAATTTATTTTTATTTTTATTTTATCATTCTAATTAATTAATATTATTTTATTAAAATTTCGAAACGCCTCAACGTCTCGGAGCTTACACCTCGCCTCATTGAGACAAAATATCTCGTCTCATTGAGACAAAACACTTCGTCCAAGACCCTCGCCTCTGAAAACACTGATATAAACCATGCTTTTTTAAAGCAAAAAATATTATTCATAGAGGCATCAAAGATGCAGATTACGTTCCGCTGTAGCTTCTAAGCATGAAAATAAAAAAGAAAAAAGATGCAGATTACTTAACTTATTTAACCAAAATAAACATAGCCCGAACATGATAAACTCCAGCTAGCAAAAAACCATCAAGCCCCAACCCCCAAAAAACGAAAAACAGAAACCACAACAACAGGCCAGAACAAATAAGAAAACATCCCCACCAGCAGACGCAACCACAAAGCAAAAATTAGAGCAAGCCAAACAAAACCAAACACATTCAACAACAAGAACCTTGGATAGACAAATCAACTTATAAAAAAAATTTGACAAAGCACTAACTAAGGATCATACCGATATCAATAATCCAAGCCCAATAATTTTTCTCCAACGTAGACAGAAGAAATCCTTTGCCCCAAGCCTGCACATTACCTTTTCTTTTAAATCCTCTAAATCATTCATTTCCATTTGAAAACAATCTTCAATCACATCATCATCACTTCCACCAATAGATAACCCCAACAGTTTTCTCAACTCCAAGTTTTGGCTGCCTCAACCCGGGCTTCAGCTTCCCGAGAATTTGAAGAACTAGAAGATGTTGATTTAGCCAGATCATTTTTATAAAACCTTTCCTTAACCTTTTTTTTTATTAGATTTAGGGTGCGTTTGGAAGTGCTTTGTTGTAGCTGTACTGATGCCAAAATGCTGAGAGAGTGCTAGTACCAAAAGAGCTGTGAGAAATGTTGTTGCTAAAAGCTCAATGTAGCGTTGGGTAAATTGTCTTACAAAAGCACTGTGAAAGTATTGTAATCAATAATAATGTTTGGTAATTGTAATCTTAATAGTGCTATAAAATTACTAAAATGGACATGGTTCAAAGATATACAGTTTTAATGAATTATTTTTTTAAACTAAAGTGGTATTCTTTATTAACAACAAAAAGGAAATTATTCATTATCTAATAATAATCAGCAACTTTATATTAATAAAATCATTTATTACTTAATAATAAAATAAAAAATATTTAAATCTTTGTTTTCTTTAGCAACTTCTTCCAAGTGTCATTTCCATGGCCGAGCTCATCGTTTTAACAAAGAGAAATGATGATTAAGGGCTTAGATAATTTGAATATATAAAGAGTTAGATGGAAATTAGTGAAATGTGGTAAGGGTAGTTTTGGTTTTACATAAAATTCATTAAAAATTTAGGATCTACCCGGTCAAGCACATTTTAAAAGCTCCCACACCCTTACTTCTAAAAAAATTGATTTTTAGCTTTCCCTGGCAGCTATTTTTGGAAAAGCTGTAGTACTAGAATTTCACCAAACAGTAATTCTAGGAAAAGCAATCAAATCTATTCCCACCAGCTATTTTTTTGTGGGCAAAAGCTTTCCGAAATGCACCCTTAAGAATGTTTGTGTGGGTCCCTCCTATATGAGGCCATTACAAATTAAATAAAGTGCTTACATGGCCTTAAGGTCATTGCTATATAAGAGAACCAATTCTCTTCTGTTTAGTGACAAGTATTCTTTTTCTATTCCTTCTGTCGCTGTCGCTGTCGCTAAACAGTGTAGGGAGCAAATAATTTTCGGTTCTGTTTGTTATTATAATCTGATTTGAAGGTCGATTTCATCGCAGTTTGACCTCAAAATTTTGGGTGTTATTTCTATGTGGTGAAGGCTTCAAGTTGATGCATTCTGTTTATTCGCATGCTTCTGTTACAACTTGTTTCGATAAGATCAATTTAATCTTTGTTTGGTAGATTATTATTGAAATCCACATTTTAGAGTGACGATAAATTATCTGTTCATCCTCTAGTTGATCTAGGGAAGATACTTTGTATTCTCATTATTTTATAGAGAAGATTTTTTCCTGAACTATGTCCCATAGTTTTTCCCTTTTTACATTGAAGGGGTTTTCCATGTAAAAATTCAGTGTCATGATTTTAGTGGTTTGATTATTATTTTTCCGCTGTGGTTATTTGGTTTTATTATTTTGCCTATTTTATTCATACAAAGAGGGAAAATAGTTCTTTGTTTCCCAACAAAGTGGTATCAAAGCTTTTGGTTAATTGAGTTATGAATTAAAATGGAGGAAAATTCAAGTTTTGGTTTAGGTTCCATGATCAAACTCACTACCACCAATTACTCAATTTGAAAACCTAAAATGTTGGATTTGTTATATTGTAGGGATATGCATGGCGCTATTAAAGGTGATGGAAGTAAACCAACAGGCAAAACTGATGAAGATTTTAAGCTTTTGTAGAGAAAAGCTATCGGTGTGATTCGAAAATAGATTGATCAGAGTGTATTTCATTATACAGCCACTGAGACTAATGCAACTAAACTTTAGAAGAAGTTTGAATATATGTATGAAAGAAAGTATGCTCATAATAAGGCTTTTATCATCAAGAAACTTGTAAATCTGAAATACAAGGAAGGTCCCTCAGTTGCAGAGTAGTCGAATGAGTTTCAGAGTTTATTGAATCAGTTGAAAATCTTGAAGCTTGTGTTTGATGATGAGTTACAGGCCTTGTTATTATTGAGTTCATTGCTAGATAGTTAGGATACATTGGTAGTATCAGTTAGTAATTCTACTGATGATGGAACATTGACATTGGCATGTGTTAAAGACAGTATGTTTAATGAAGTAACCAGAAAAAAGAATAGGGAATCTCTTCTGAGGCTGAGACACTAGTTATAGAGATTAGAGGGAGAAATAAAAGCAGAAAAATTTACAGTCATGAAAAAACAAGTGAAAAGCCTAGATGGAGATCAAAGTCTAAAAAATGAGTTATATGTTATTATTGCAACAAACCTGTTCATATTAGGCCCTACTGTAGGAAAATGAAGAGAGAGCAAAATAAGGAAAAAACAAAGAGAAGAAAGATGGCAGTGGTACAGCTGCAATTGCATCTGATGCAGAAGTTATTGTGGTCTGTGATGATGCTTATGTTAATCTTACATTTGATCAACCCACTTGGATAGTTGACAAAGATGCTACATCTCATATTACTTCTCACAGAGATTTATTTCAACCTATGTTGTTGGTATTTTGGCTATGTGAAGAATTGTTCAAGCACACTGGTGAACCCCTTTTGGATCCATCTACTTACAGACATCTTGTGGGAGCTCTCCAATATTGTACATTGACTTAGCCTGGTATTGCCTACAGTGTTAATCAACTATGTCAGTTTCTTCATTGTCCAACTACAGTCCATCTCATGGCAGCAAAGAGAGTGTTTCGATATTTAAAAGGAACCATTGAACATGGACTTCATTACAGCAAAGGGTCCTTATCTTTACATGGTTTTTGTGACCCAGATTGGGCTGGTAGCCCTGATGATCGCAAGTTTACTACAGGCTATTGTATTTTTCTAGGTCCATACTTAATTTCTTAGATGGCAAAGAAGTAACCTGTTATTGCTAGATCAAGCACTGACGGGGAGTATCGATCAATGGCCCTCACTATTACTAAGTTATCTTGGATTTGAATGTTGTTTAAGGAACTTGGTTTTCCTTTTCATTCACCTCCTTGCCTATGGGTTGACAACATTGGAGCACTTTCATTATCCTCTAACCCTATGTTTCATGCAAGGACCAAACACATAGAGGTTGATTACCATTTCACTTGGGAGAAAATTTTTAACAGGGACATTCTTGCTCGTTATATTTCGACCATCTCCCAACCATTAGATATTTTCACAAAGGGACTGTCCAATAGCAGATTCAATATGCTTAAAGACAAACTAATGGTTCGACCTTTCACCATCAGCTTGAAGGGGGTAGTTAAGCAACCAATTTAAAATACAAAAGAGTCCAACATTATCCACTCCACTGAATAAACAAATAACCTCTCTAACGGATCACCACATGGACAGCTACTGAGAATGTTGTATTGTATTCGGTTAAGATATAATCTAGTTTGTTATGTATTTGGATTCTCTCCATTCTTTTAAACATTATATATACTCAATGGAACATATCATCCGGTATCAATTCGAACCAGATTTCCAAACTCTGACTTAAAATAGTTAGAGTATGATTCTAAGTGATCTGACTTATACTACAATTTCCTTTATTTTTAACAGGCTATTGATACAAATAGTGTTCAAAATGACTCACCTGTAGTAATTCCACGTTCTTCGGATGGAAGTCATCAGATTGATGAGAATAGAGAAGGTAAGTGTACTGCTCCAAGTCATTCATTTAATCTAATGCATGAGCATAGAAATTAATTATATAGTTGTGGATTATCTTTGTTCTTAATTCTTTGGGGATCTAAGGGCGTCTAATCAATGACAGTTGGTTATATGTTGCATTACCATAACTTTCTCTAGAAAAATCATATTTACGAGCCATAAAATTTTCCAGAAAAATAGACATCCGGATCTTTCTAAGCATATATGGCTCATCTCCTGGTTCTTCCTGAATCAATATAGTTTAATCCGCAAAAATCACTTCTGCCACACTGAAATCACGCACAGCCTGACCTTTGTCTACTAAAACTGCCATAACTTTCTCTAAAAAAATCATATTTATGAGCCGTAAAGTTTTTCGAAAATAAATATCCGGATCTTTCAACAAATATATGGCTCATCTCTTAGTTCTTTCTGAATCAATACAGTTTAATCCATAAAAAATGACTGATCTGTATGGGAAATTCTGGCATTTTAGTGAAACTCCTTTCCAAGTGCTTGTGAACCTGTAAAACAACGAAAAACAACTCAAAGTAACAAATTCCTAGGCTAAACATGTAAATAAATACTTGAAAAACATACAAAATACTAGGACAAATACCAAATGCTTTCTTACAACTACTATCATTAAACTCAATTGACTCTGAGTTATTCCTTATAAACTGAAAATTTTGGAAATAATCAGTTTTTAATTTTCTAATATGGCCTTTAGATATCAACAAAATTTCCTAACATAAATATCAAGTCCCTATCCCTTCCTCCCTACCCCCACCCCCACCCCCACCCTACATCTCTGAGCCTATATTATACACAAGTTGGATTCATTCTTAAATCTTGCAATTCTGAGTATTATTTGTTCACTTTCTTCGTCAAGTATGTTCTTAAACCCCTTTTTTCTTTCTTCTTTTTTTCTTTTATTTTCTTATAAATACATTAAGATCCAAAAATATGATAAAATATTTGATCATTACTTGACCACTTTTAATGATCATTATAATGAGTGGACATCGATACAAGATAGGGACTCCTAAGCCCTTAGGCAAGCTGAAGGTGCAAATTTTGACAAGAGCAACCACCAGGGTAGAATTTAAAGATTATGAATTTATTTTTGCTAACCCCTTTGATTATACTCTTTGTTCTTTCCAGTAAGAAATAGGTCCTATTATGCTCTTTCACATCAAATTTCTATCAGTCCTGTCTTTGAGAGTATAATTTTCTTGTACTACTCTCTCTAGCGTCTTCCCAGTTAAAATGTTTCAATTTGACGATAAATGCCCTTGAGTTATACATGCTATTTAAAAGAACATGGATGTATCACTCTCTCACACAGATATATATGTAATCTGAGCAAGATCTGCAATAAGTATAAATTATGGATTTTTAATTTTTTCCGTTATGTTCAAATTTTTTCTTACATCTAAAAACATATGACTGAACAATTAATACAAAAGACCTAAACAGTCATGACCTTGCTCATAATTTTTTTTTTTGATAAATAGTTCAGCTCATAACCAGAATACTTTGTATTTTTTAAAATTGCCTCCAAATGGCATAAAGTTCTGAAGCGACCCTTTCAGTAACTTGTAAAATTATTAAATATTAATGAGAATGGATAAGTTATACCTTGTTTCTATTTTGTCAAGCAGATGAACCACTAATTCTGCACCAAGAGACATACAAAATGAATCAAATATTCACTAGCTGGTTGTTCTGATGTCAATTGTTGTGTGGGGAAATATGGGTGATTACTAAATCATGCTGGGAGAATCCAAAAATAAGAAAACCCAAAAATTACCACACAGAAAATCGACATGCAAACCAAACCAACCTAACATGGCTGTACCAAAATTAGCATACCCATAGCTAAAAATTGACCAATCTTTTAGAGAGAGAGAGAGAGAGAAAACCTGAACATGAATGACAGCTAATGTAAATGGTATGGTTGAGAACCAGAGAGAGATGAGAGTGTGAGCACGAGTATTGAGAGCGCGAGATAGCTTAAAAGCCAGAAAGAGATGAGATTGTGAGAATGAGTACTGAGAGTGAGAGACATAGTGGATGTTTCAGAGAGAGATAAGAGGTTTTAGAGAGAGAAAGATGAGGTTTCTGAGATATAGAGAGATGAGGTTTCGGACAAGAAAGAAATTTTCATTAATGATTTTTCTTTCAAAAAGTTATTTCATTAACCAATAATCCAGTCTGAACGAGCGCGGGTGATGTGGCACCTTATTTTTCACTCTATAGGGTTTGAAATTATAATAATAAAAATAAATTAAAATTATTACAATAATAATAATAATAATTAGTATTTTCATCATTATAATAATATTGATAACAATTTTATTTTTATAATTAAATATAATGATCACAGTAATTGTAATAAATATAATTATATTAATGATAATAAATCAATTTTATATTCAATTCTTATCTTGATAGGCTTAAAGAAAATCGAGCGACCATTTTTAGATTTTTAAAAATTATATAATATTTTAAAAATTACAAAATAATTAACGAATCAACTTAAATTTCATGACTTTTAATTATAAATTAAGTTCATCAACTAAAAAATAAATAGTATCACCAACGGACACGTGTCCCTCAGTGATAGTCCGGATTGAAAAATCAATATACCGAACGTACGGTTAATTCCACCAAAATATCAAACCTTAAACCCCTAATTAACTGAAACCATAAGCTATAAACCCTAATCCCTAAACACTTTTAACCCTAAACCCTAAACCATAAACCATAAACCCTAAAGAAGAAGAGATCATACTTGAAAAACACTCAAAAGAAGACATGTAAATCTCTACCTACAAGTACTCAGCTTTTTAATATGGCTTATTTTTGTTTTAAAAAAAATATTTTATCAAAAATCTTTGACATCCAGTTGACTGAATGAAACCATTTAGTCTAGTGAATATAGTCCAGTCGACTGAATGGTTTCATTAAATCGTCTGAATGCAGTTCAGTCAACTGAATGATATGTTTTAGTCGACTAAATATATTACAGTCGACTGAACAATTTTATTCATTCGACTAAATATAGTCAATCAACTGAATGATATGGTTTAGTTGACTAAACTGAATCCTTCAGTCGACTAAATATCCTGATCCATTCGACTTAATCGAATCATTCAGTCGACTGATAAACAATTGCTTCTGCAACTAAACTTCTGCCACTTTTCAAGTCGACTGAAGATGTTCATCTAATCTACTAAATAACATCATCCAGTCGACTGAATTAACTTCTTCAATCGACTACATCAGAAGCCATTTTTAAACTCAACTCTCTGCTAATATTTCAGTCAACTGGGCATACCTGTCCAGTCGACTAAAAACATGATTTTTCCAAATTCTTAATCTCTTTGTTAGTTTTTTTAAACTCTATTAAAACCCTTTTGAAGCTTTACCCTCTAAAAACACCTCAAACTTTAAAATCTCCACTAATTCTTCCACCAAATCCCTTTTTATTTTTGTTGATATTTGTCTAAAGTTTAAACAAGAGATGGAAGAATGAATTTTAGCATGTTAAAGGAGTGCACACAAGTGTGCGCATCACTTTGGTTGTGTGTGTACACCTCTATTCAGCAAGACAAAGAAGTGCGCACAACATCAGGAGGTCTAGCTTCAGTGTGCGCCGCAGCCCTGCTCCTCCCAGGCCGTGACGCCCAGCAAGGAGAAAGTCCTGGTGGAGGGCAGCGCCGCACCTCTCCCTCTCCAAGGCTGCAGCGCCCAGAAAGTGGTGAAAAAGGTGCTTTGCCTAGCGTCATAGCAGACCCTGTTCAATGCCTAGGCGCTAGGCACACTGAGGCACACATATTCCACTTGATTCAGCCTCTTGTTAATTGCGTGGGTGCAAGGTTAAAATGCACAGCATCACTTAGGATTGATGGAGGGCCATGGTTGATTGGTCATCAAGATCTAAGGGTGGAGAATGACACTCAAGATTGGTCAAGAAGTTGGTGCACTATATAAAGGGTCACCTAGCTTCATTCTCAACAAAAATTATGACAGAACATGTGAATGAGAGAATTGTATGAGAGTGCAAAGACACAAACATACAAGAGGGACTCATTAGAGAGGCTGGTTGTAAAGAGTGAGATTAGTATAGAAAGGGGATTCAAGGGACTTGTAAGTGAAATTTCCAAGGGAGAAAGTTCCAGGGTACCTCAAGACCTTATTACTTTCTTGTTCTCTTCTTTATTTCTTCAAGAACTTGTGGATTCTTAGAGAGGGGCTGTTGTGATTGTAAAAACCATTGATTTAGTGCAGAGAGTTTAGAAGAACTAACGAAGACGTAGGCTATTGCCGAACCTCGATAACAATTGCTTGTCTTCTTTCTTACTTTGATTACTGTATCTTTTCTTTACAAGTTATTGTAGACTTGGGTGTTCGGAAGATCACCACCTGGGCATCTTGTCAAGGTGATTTCCAACAGTGGTATCAAAGCTAGAGGAGATACCACAACAGTGGTATCAGAACTTGCACAGCTGGGTATCGGAGCAAGAACAAGAAGGTAACGAAATCAATACTCCAAGAATCAAAGATCAACTTCTTGGGTGATTCAAGAACAGTGTAAAAATCAAGATCAGATCGTGTTCTTGAGAGTGATTCAAGAACGGTGTTAAGATCCATCTTCGATAGTGTTTTTGAGGTTGAGGAGAGCAATTGTGGGTGCTGCACAAATCTGTGATCATCTCCGCAAGATGGCTTCAAACTTCATGATTGAGAAGTTTGATAGAAAGAGATATTTTTCCCTGTGGAAGCGGAAGATTAAGGTTGTTCTTATGCAACAAAAAGTGGACTTGGCGATTGGAAAAGATGATGTTTTTCCAGCAAGTACCACAGAGGACCAGCGGAATGAGATAAAGAAGATGGCTTACAACACTATCTTCTTGCACATGTCGGATAATGTCACAAGGGAGTGTAGAGACTCGAAAGATCCAGCTGTAATATGGAATAAACTAGATGAGTTGTTTCTTGCCAAGACTCTCCCTAATAAGAGGTATCTTCATAAATGAATCTTTGCTTTTAAATTTGATCCTAAGAAAGAGTTGCAAGATAATCTTGATGCCAAGATGAAGAGTGCATCAAGTGGGTGAAGGGTTGTTCATTAGAATAAAGCCAGTAACTCGGTATGGTAGTAACATCCATGGCTACTACCAAGTCAGAGGTATAGGAGAGAGCCATGGAAGAGTGCACAACAACATACATAGCTACTACCAGGTTAAAGGTAGAGGAGAGAGCCATGGGAGAGTGCACAACAACATACATGGCTACTACTGGGACAGAGGTAGAGGAGAGAGCCATGAGAGAGTGCACAGCAACATACATGGCTACTATCGGGACAGAGGTAGAGGAGAGAGCCATGGGAGAGTGCACAACAACATAAATGGCTACTACCGGGACAGAGGTAGAGGAGAAAGCCATGGGAAAACACACTCCAAACTGAAATTTGGAGGGAATAGATATTACTACTACCATAAAGAGGGTCATGTCAAGAAAGATTGCAAGAAGAAGATGAGGGAAAAGGGAAAAAGCCATACCAAGAATAGAGAGGCTTCGGTTGCCAAAACAGAATAGCAAGATGATGATGTTCTTGTTGTGTGCTCGGATGTGAGCAAAAGGCAAGAAGGCAGCGAGAAATAGATCTTGGATACCGGGTGCACTCATCACATGTGCCCTCACCGGGATTGGTTCAAGAATTTCAAGGAAACCAATGATGAAAGGGTTTTCTTGGGGAATGAATTCTTGCCAAGTGAGGGGGATAGGAGACATCCAGTTGAGGAATGTGAGGTATCTTCCAAATGTGAAGAGGAATTTGATCTCACTGGGGCAGCTGGATTCCATAGGGTACACATATAAAGCAAAGGGAGGAAAGATCAAGGTAGCCAATGGATCTTTGATAGTGATCAAAGCAGCAATGAAGGATGGTCTCTATGAGATGATCGGAGACACAGACATTAAGGGTCAAGCAGCAAGCTTGATGGCTGAGATAGATAAGGCGATTCTTTGGCATAAACGCTTAAGACATATAAGCGAAGAAGGGCTGCAAGTTCTCAGCAAGAATGGATTACTTGATGGTGACAAGGTAGAGAAACTCAATTTCTACAATAGCTGTTTCTTGGGTAGCAACATCAGGTCAGCTTCAACACCAGAGTGCACAAGTCTAAGGGTATTCTTGACTATATTCATACGAACCTTTAGGGACCAACAAGGACATCAACAGGGGGAGGTAACTTTTACTTTCTATCTTTAATTGATGATTATTCAAGAAAAGTTTGGGTTTATTTGGCTAGAAATAAATCAGATGCTTTGAATAAGTTAGTGGTGTGGAAAAAGCTAGTGGAAACTCAAATAGGCAGGGTAGTTAAGGGAATAAGAACCGATAATGGCTTAGAAATTTTTAACCAAGAACTTGATCAATTATGTAGGTTAAATGGCATTCTAAGACATAGAATGGTTGTGAAAACCTCTCAGCAAATTGGAGTTGCTGAGAGGATAAATAAGACACTTATGAAAAAGGTTAGGTACATGTTAGATGGATACCGATTACCCAAATATTTTTTGGAGGAAGCGGTGTCTGCTACTGCGTATTTGGTTAATAGATCACCCTCTAGAATTATGTACCATAAGACTCCCGAAGAGATGTGCAGTGGAAAACCCCCTGAGCTAGACAACCTTAGGACTTTTAGGTGTGCTGCATATGCACAACAAAAGGATGATAGACTTAGCCCAGAATCTAGAAAATATGTGTTTCTAGGATATGGGGAAGGAGCTAAAAGGTATAGGTTATGGTCCTTAGAGAAAGAAGGATTGAGACTCATAATAAATAGGGATGTCATTTTTAATGAATTGTTATTTTCCTATTTGGAGAAAACTAACCCTGCAGGGGCTAGTGAGCAAACCAGTTCAGTATTTGTGGAGTATAGCATCAAGGAGAATTCAGTTCAAGTAGAGCAGGGAGGCAAGAGGATTCGAACTAAGTAGAGTTCATTGATGAATGCCAAGCTCAGGACACTCATGAGAAGGCTGAACTAAAAGAAGATGATGCAGGGAGTCAGAATGACTATCAGCTCACAAGAGACCGGGAAAGAAAGCTGGTCGGACCACCTTCAAGATATGGTTTTGCGGATGCTGTGGATGCAGTAGCTCCTTGGACAAAAGGAGAGATGAGTGAACAAGAGACTTATATTAATGCCATGGAATGTAAGGATTCGCTAAGATGGAAGCTAGCTATGGAGGAATAAATGGATTCTTTGAGGAGGAACAATTTTTGGGACTTGGTGCACATTCAGTGAAAACAGAGAGTTGTGGATTATAAGTGGACTTACAAGATCAAAAAAGGGTACCCTCCAGGAGACGAAGTCTGGAATAAGGCTAGGCTGGTGGTGAAGGGGTTCACGAGAAGAAAAGGCATGGATTTCACAGAAACCTTCTCACCTGGACATAAGGTGGATGAAGTGGTGATTATCCTCATCTATGCCAATAATATGTTGTTGGTTCGAAATAACAAGGAGAGGATGAAAAGATTTACATCTCAACTCAGTGAGGACTTCAAGAGGAAATATCTCAGCCTTACACAAAAGATCATTGGTATAAAAAAAAATTCGAGAAAAGGAGAGAAATGGGTTGAAAGTTTCTCGATCTTCTATGGAAGATGGTAAACCAGTGAAGGTTCCTCTTGCTGGTTATTTCAAGTTCTCCAACGAACAATGTTCTAGAATGGATGAGAAAAAAAAGAAAATGGTAAAGGTCCTTACTCTAGTACAGTTGGACCAGTCATGTCCATAATGATGAGCACTAGACCCGACATTTCTCAGGTAATGGGTGTTCTCAGCAGATTTGTGAGTAATCATGGAAAAGAGCTTTGGCTTGGGATGAAATGGTTGCTGAGGTATTGGAAGGCTCGATTGCAGCCGGTGGTAGCACTCTCAACAACGGAGGTAGAATACATAGTGGTTTTGGAAGCCATAAATGAGGCTATGTGGTGCAAAGGCTTGTTAGATGAGTGGATGGTCCTAAAAGAGCAGGTGGTGGTGTCTTCGGATATCCAAAGTGCGTGGTACTTATGGAGGAATTCAATGTTCTATGAGAGGACAAAGCATATGGATGTTTGGTATAATTACATTCCGAAAAATGATACGAAATGATGCATTCATGTTGACAAGAAGGCCACAGAAGAAAGTCCTACAGATTTAGGTACCAAGGTTTTACCTCTAAGAAGGTTCAATCATTGCCTTGAACTTCTTAATAATGGATTCGGTTGAATGATGACTCAAGATGAGTTTGGATCCTGAAGTTCTCTGCACAATGGTTCGGGTTTAAATGCTTAGACAAAGGTAGAGTTTGTTGATATATGTCTAAGGTTTAAACATGGTTTAAGGTTTAAAAAAGAGATTAAAAAATGAATTTCAACATGTTAAAGGAGTGCACACAAGTGTGCGCATCACTTTGGGTGTGTGTGCACACCTCTATTCAGCAAGACAAAGAAGTGCGCACAACATCAGGAGGTCTAGCTTCAGTGTGTGCTGTAACCCTGCTCCTCCCAGGCCATGGTGTCTAGCAAGGAGGAAGTTTTGGTGGAGGGCAATGCTGTACCTTTCCCTCACCAAGGCCGCAGCGCCCAGAAAGTGGTGAAAATGGTGCTTTGCCTAGCGCCGCAGCATTCCCTGTTCAGTGCCTAAGCGCTAGGCACACTGAGGCACACATATTCCACTTGATTCAGCCTTTTATTAAGTGTGTGGGTGCAAGGTTAAAATGCACAACATCACTTAGGATTGATGGAGGGCCATGGTTGATTGGTTATCAAGATCTAATGGTGGAGAATGACACTCATAATTGGTCAAGAAGTTGGTGCACTATATAAAGGGTCACCTAGATTCATTCTCAACAACAATTGTGACAGAACATGTGAATGAGAGAATTGTATGAGAGTGCAAAGACACAAACATACAAGCGGGATTCATTAGAGAGGCTGGTTGTAAAGAGAGAGATTAGTATAGAAAGATGATTCAATGGACTTGTAAGAGGAATTTCCAAGGGGGCAAGTTCCAGGGTACCTCAAGACCTTATCACTTTCTTGTTCTCTTCTTTCTTTTTTCAAGAACTTTTGGATTCTTGGAGAGTGGTTGCTGTGATTGTAAAAACCATTGATTTAGTGCAGAGAGTTCGGAGGAACTCACGGGGACGTAGGCTATTGCCGAACCTCGATAACAATTGTTTGTCTTTTTTCTTGCTTTGGTTGCTGCATCTTTTCTTTACAAGTCATTCTAGACTTGGAAGTTTGAAAGATCACTACCTGGGCATCTTATCAAGGTGATTTCCAACAATTTCTTGAAATCATCACCCAATCCTTAAAATCACTTGTTTTCTCTCTAAAATCTTCACATTTTGAATTTAATTTTTTGAAATCCCTAAAAAACGTGAAAACATCTATCTTTCTCATTTGCCAGATTTTGATAAAATCAGTGTTTTTGCTTCTTTATCTAACCATGATAATGTCCTAAGACTCAAATACCCACCCTTTCTTCCCTCGATTCGAATCCTAAAATCCCTTCCCTTTTGAAAACCCGTATCTCTTGGTTTCTTACCATTTTTTCTCTTCTCCATGGCTGACCGACCCAAGCGGTATAAGATGGTATACTTAGGTCTAGATAATCCAACTTCTTGGAAGTGCAAGGCTGCCACTAGAGAAAAAGAAAAATCTAAAGAAGGCAAAGGAAGCCAACCTCTAAGGGACGACCCTCCAAGAGACCACTTCAACACCTCTCATTTTCGAGATGCTTATACTAAGAAGAAGTATATCACTGCCATACGGACTAAGTCCATTATGCCTGGTAGAGTCATAGATTTTTCCACCCTTAGCTTCAATAATTTCAATTTTAGACCTATTTTTGATAAGCAGGGTTGGATTGATCTCGTCACTTTTCATGAAAAATTTTATGCTAGGCTAATTCATCAATTCTATGCAAATTTAATATAGTTTTCACACTCATCAACTAGGTTTTCCACCATTGTCATGGGACACAAGCTCACTATCACTCATAGTGTCTTTCATGATATCCTAAAGTTATCCACTGAAGGGATAAAATGGATAGGAGATGGGTGGCCCAATGATTTTGACTATCAGGAGGCCTGTCAAGTTGTTAAAAGGGATATGAATTACATTTACCAGAGTCAAACCTATAACATATATCCTGACCTTCCTGTAGACTCTAGAATCATAAACCTAATCATCAACTAGACTCTAAACCCCCGATTAGGCAGCTGAAACTGTCCCTCCAAATTAGACATCATCCTCATCTGCTGCCTTAATGCAGGCACCCCTTATACTCTTTACCCACTTATTCTTGGTAATATGGTAGTAGAACATAATAGTAATACCGATGTCCTTCCTTATATCGTGATCATAACCTTGCTTCTAAAGCACTTCAGTGTACCTCTTCCTGAGTCTGAGGCACGGGAACTTGACTCCAAGGACGTCATCGATATTTCCTCTCTCAAGCAGATAGGATGCATGATTCAAGATCACATGGTCCTATCTAAGCCTGGCAAGAACACTCGGATTGGAAATTAACTAATTGAGGAGGAAGCACCCATACCAAAGGCTCTTAGGAGGACTCCATCAAGGCCAGAAAAGCACAGGGCACTCAAGACGCTATCCTTAAAGTTTTGTCAGACCTTCAGGTCTCTATGACCATTATATAGTAGGCCTTCAAGTCTCTACCTCCTCTAGATAATTGGCACTATTAGTCTAGTCATCTATTATTTATTTATAAACTTGAGAAACTTTGCAAGTCACATTTTCTTTCTCATGCATTTTACTGCTTTCAGACTTAAATTCATGCCTGATTGACATGTTAATTGTTATTTATGTTTAAATTTTTGCTAGGTTCATAGAAACCTTAGCTGTTCCTCTATTTATGTATGTGTTTGGCTAACTAGCTCATTTTTTTCACATTGAATGACTCTTGTTTTCTTTAGTTCATATATCACTTTTCTGATGCTTCTTGGGAGGTCTTTCGATATCTATTTTGAGCTAATCTTTTGCATATAGGTTCATTTTAGTATCTTCTATCTATCAATAATGTTGGATATGTTTCTCTTGTTGTCTATCCCTTTTGTGTTGTTGACAATAGAGAGGATGATATGTAACTAATAGGTAGCCAAAATCATGATGTGGAAAGTCTGGTCTACGGTTTCTTCATTGGGACTGGTAGCCATTTGGAGCAACTAGAAATTTAGGTTTTTTCTTATTTTCTTTAATCTTGAAAGTTTCTATTAGCATATTATAGAATATGGTGGTACTGTTATTGTTTATGAAGGTCTAAGAAGTAGGTTGCGTAAGTGGAATGTGATCAATATATTTTTGGATTATGTTCAAACAAAGGATTATTGTGTTTAAGTTTTTTCCAGTTTGGTTATTGGTTGATGCTTGTCTTGTCATCAGTTTGCCTTAGTTATTGTTATTGTGGGTTGGTTGTGTTGATTTTAGTAGTCTAATACTATGGTTGGATCGAATGGTCTTTTTTTCTTTCCTTTTTTGCTTAGCTGTTGTTGTGTTTGATTGAGGCTTCTATATGATGTTGAATTTTTTTAAAGACAATAACAATAGTTTATTGATGAATTAAAACTAAGTAAAGATTTGGACATT
Source organism: Bretschneidera sinensis (assembly GCA_023935145.1). NCBI lineage: Eukaryota > Viridiplantae > Streptophyta > Magnoliopsida > Brassicales > Akaniaceae > Bretschneidera > Bretschneidera sinensis. The sequence continues at coordinate 127,067,090 of CM043698.1, read as the reverse complement.
CCCCTATTCACTGTAGCGGGAGCAAAGAACAGCTTATTCTGGTTTATGCACCCATAGCAGGTGGACTTCAGTACCTCTCTTTTACATGCCCATACATTTCATTTGCCATCAACAAACTCTCACAATTCATGCATAAGCCCACTGCTACACACTGGACAGCGGCAAAGAGACTCCTACGATAATTGAAGCATACCATTTATCTTGGTATTCACATTCGCAAATGCTCAAGCTCCACCATCACAACCTACACTGATGTTGATTGGGCAGGCAACTATGATGATGGAAGCTCAACATCAGCCTACATTTGCTTTCTCGGCTCAAACCTGATCTCTTGGAGTTCGAAAAAATAGCGGGCTATTGCACGATCATCCACTGAAGTGGAGTATAGAGCCCTTGTAAATGCAGCATCCGAAACTATATGGTTACTATCTCTATTTCAGGAACTTTGCTTCTCTATTTCTTCCCCACCAACATTTCTTTGTGACAACTTGGGTGCTACCCAACTCAGTTTTAATCCCATTCAACATTCTCGGATGAAGCACATCCCAATAGACCTGCACTTTGTTCATGATATGGTTCAAAAAGGAATGATGAACATTTGTCATGTACATACACAAGATCAACTTGCTGACCTCCTCACAAAGCCCCTGTCCAAGCAACGCACGGAACACCTAAGAACCAAGATTGGACTTGCTAACGACAGCCCTATCTTGCGGGGGCATATTAGAGATAATTCCACAAATCATGCAACAGATCAAATCACAGAAGAATAGCCTTAATCAAGGGTGAAACTGTCGGACTAATCACAAGAATCATGCCTCACATCAGTTACAATCTTCACAGCCACAATTCTAGCTAGTCTTCCTAGAATAGATTCTGAATTCTTTGTATATATATAGCACCCTAGTCATTTGTATTGCATAGCAAGATATTGTAATCAAGTTTGGCAATATCCTATCTATATTCAAATTCAATCAAGCACCGTTGCTTTATCTGGTGCTTGTTTAAAGCATCGGTATCACATATTGCAGCACTTTAAAACGTTGAAATATGCTAAAAAAAGCGTTGGCGTCTGTCACTTATGTTGTAGTGACCAGAAGGCGTATGGTTAAAGTTGGTAGGAGTCCTCATCCATGGCATCCTCATCTCTTTGATCCTTTTTTTTTAAAGTCTAAGTTTTTGTCATAGCCTAGTATTTGAAAAAGTATACAAGTTAGATGTATCAGAGAAAAGGTTTTTCTTTTTATCGATGCCCGAAGTAAAATTTTAAGAGTCGGTTTGTAATAGTGAAAAGTTTTATACATGTAAAAATGTGAATTTTTTTTTTATTTGTAATGATTGAAAGATTGTTGTTTGATTTATGAATTATGTATGGTTGCCTATGGAGTCAAGGTGCTCAGTGCTAAAACATAATGGAGTCGTTCCGAGTAGGGTCCACTCAGGATGAGTCATTACATTTTTGGCATCAGAGCTGTAGGTTTAAGGTCTTATAGACTTATTGCATGGTGTATGGTTTATAGGATGGTTATAGAAAGTCGGTTGTATAGAATTAGAGAGGATACCATTTAGAAGTAGTAACCAACAATGGCTTAAGTGGGGGTAATACGTCTTGAGACTAAAGTCGAGTCGACTTATGTTTGAATAATGTGTGAGTTTGGTGCTATTTAGAATTAATTGTGATGTTTGTGAATTTTCTTGGTGATGCCTTTTTGTAAGAATTATGGATGTGATTGTTTTGATACAACGAAGTAGTTTGATTGATGTATTGTTATATATGTGAAAGCATTACTTTGTGGTTAATGATCCGAAGATAATGTTGAAAAGTGAAGGATGAGAAAATGTTCCTTAAAGAGTTTTAATTACTTGAAAGCTTTAATTTGATAAAATATTAATGAGTTACTAGTTAAAAGAATTGAAAATATTGTTAAGAATGAATCACTAAAGGTGTGAGGTGAAATGAATTTTTATAAGTTATTAAATTATATTGAGTTATATATTAAAGGATTTGGAGATATTGATGAAGATTAAATGAATTGTACTAAATTTGTAAACAATGTTGAGTTATGTATAAATGCTTCATTTGATAATTTCTTTTCATGTGTATATGCTAATGTATTTGTGACTGATGGTTGTGTAAATATCATGTAATGTTGGCTTAAGAAATAATTATTATAGAAAGTATAAACTCGAAATAAGTGAAGTCAAGAGTAATAGATTTATATGTGTGCTTGAGTGTTGATTATGGGAAGGTAATAGTTGATTGGTTATCGAATTGAAATACTTTGAAAGTTTGGGTAATGATTATCTATTGTAAAATGTGGAGAAGTATGAGAGTTGTGAAATTTTTTTCGCTTCATAGAATTGTAAGTATTTCAAGGTGAATTGAAATTAAAAAGAGTAATTATCATGTTGATAAAATGCAGATGGAATAACGACTATAAATGGGAATGGAAATAACTTGTTGAACAAGTGGTTAGAGTAAGGAATGAGTTATATTAATGAGTGAGTGAGTTAAAAACGAGAAGTACAATTAGGTAGAGATATGATGGCATTGGGTAAATCATAAGTGAAGTTTTGGTGGTGTCTTGAAACTTTAAGAATGATAATAAAGGGAGTAATTTGGAAAGTAGAAATTCTTATGAGAGAAGCTGCAAAGGAGAACGAGTAGTAAAATCTTGATTCCATCTTAAGTGCTAATCGAAGATCGATACAAGGAGATGATGGTTTTATTCAAACCTAAGAAGTCTTGAGTTAAATTTGAGAATAAGAACTGTTTGATTGATGCAAGTTGAATGAATTAGAAAGTTTTTGCTTTATTGGGGGAATTAATTGAAGAATACTTTTAGTATCCAGTGAGAGGCAAGCGACGACAAACCAAGATATTTGAAGTGTTAGAAAAAATCTAAAGGTTTTGGGTGACTTGAATTAGATGGGGTTGGGATAATAAAAAGGATGATGACTAACATAAATATGAAATGTATGCTTATTAAAGAAGTTACTTTGGAGATGGAAATGTTAAGAAAATGTCTGATAGGAGACCAAGAGCTTAGTAAGGTATGAGAGAATTAGAATAATTATGGTAGAGGAGAATTAGGAGCGGAATTAAAGGCTAAGGGATTGTTTAATAAAGGACTATAGTATGAATGTATACTGAGAAGTTAGAGTTTGAAACTATTGGCTTTAGCCTTCACCTATAGTTAATATTAAGGACTTGTTGATTTTCAGTAATAGTGTGAAAAAAGAGAAGTGTGGGAGTGAAGTGTTAAACAGTTTTCTAGAAAATTGATTTTTCTTAAAAGGACTAGGAAGAGAAATAGGAAAAGAGAAGGAGTTAAAAATGTAGTTAAGTCAAGAGAGTAATTCAAATGCGTAAAGGTTTGTTGGAAAGATAAAGGTAGAATGAGGGAATAAAAATGTTATAGTTTGATGAACTAAACGATAAGAGGTTGAGTTAGAAGTAAGGAATCTATGGTATCACTCATTTGTTGCAAAAGAGGAAAATAATTGAGTTTGAGATAGGTGGAGAATATTTTTTACTAAAAATGCAATAAGTTTTATCTTTTTTTTTTTCATTTGATCATCAATATTTTCAAAAAGAAAAGAAATGTTAAGATATAGAGTGGAATCTCTATCAGTGTTATATGAACATTTTCACGTTGGCTAAACACAAAAATTAGTTCATGACAGATCACTCAAAAAAACAAGGTTACCTCACTTACCGTAACGAAAAGACACAAATTCAAACACTCCTAAAAAAAGAGTGAGCCTCAACCACCTTACTAAAATTTTGGTGGTCAATCATAAATATTTGTATTTAGGTGGTATTCTCCCTCTAAAAAAAACATCTTGTAAACAGGAGTCCATTACTTTTGCTTGAAATGGTTTTTTTTTCCTCTTAAAAAAGTCGTGTGATATTAATAATGTAGAGATATGCTAACGTAGTGCTTTGTGTAAAATAAATAAATAAATAAATATATATATATATATATATATATATATATATATAAATTAAGAGTGTTTTGAGTTACTTATTCCTGATATATAGTGCTTTTTGAATAGATTTAACACTTTTGACAAACAAAACTTACTGGTGGGAGAAGTGATATCATGTAAATGAAATTTTGAATACAACAAGGGGTTATCTGTTGGTTTTAAAATTATGGGTCCTCATCTGTACATTTCACCAAACTACATGAAGAAAAGATAATTTCTCTTTAATTTATTAACATAAAAAGAAATTCTTCTATATATATGATCCATCCCGTCAGCAATAGATCAAAGTAGTAAAATTTTGACACCCATCTTTTTTATTTAGAATTTTTTGTAGTAAATTAAACTACACAACCATTTTTGTCATTAAACAACCCATTTTTAACCCTAGTTAGTTATTCACTTGTGTTGAAGTTGAATCGTAAAATTTGACTGCTGAAATTTGCGAAAAAATCCACCAAAAAAAATTCAAGTTCATAATTTAAATTGGATTTTGTTTAATTTACTAAGAAAAAATTATAGTTTTTGGAGTAAATTTCAGTTTTCATCCCTGAAAATTGCCATTCTTCTTATTTACGCGATTATTTTTTATTTGTCCTAATTAGATCTTTAAAAATATAAAGTTGTTCCAATTGGGCTCCTCATGTAATTGCATCTGTCTTTAAACATAAATTACGAAATCTAAAAAAAAATTCATTTCTTGAATTTGATTATATATAAGATGTGTGAAGGCTTGTAGATTATCCCCAATGAAAATTTGGGTTGATTGAAAAAAAAAACAGCCATGGAAGATTGAAGTAGAAAAACTCTTAGGTTTTAATCAGTTATGGTTAAAGCTACCTCTTATTTGATCGCTGAAGACAAAGTTTACGAGTTTTAATCAGCTAATTATGTCATGCTTTGGGGATTTGTGATAAATAGCCTCATTGAATCTGACATGTACTTTTTAGGTTAAATTTCATGATAGCAAAGGGGAAGGTTCCAATTGGAATGAATTTATTAGGACCCAGTTGGAACAAAATAAAAGTGAAGGACATATATAGAATGTGTGACAATCTTCAGAGAAGAAAAATTAATTTCACTCTAGCTCTCGGTATCAAATTCTTTATTAATTAATTAATCTCTCTTTAGACCAAATTAACAAATACTCTATTTAATATAAATTTCATAATTCGATAAATTAACTAAACTCTTAATGTTTTACTCAGTACAGTGAAATAAAAATTTGGTATAAATTTCATAGTTCAAATTACACTGAATCCATGTATATCTCAAAATTTGGCCTTTATTCCATTTACATGCTCCGATCTTCACTCCTTAGCATTTGCATCAAGTGTTATTGTTGCCTTTGCTAGTGGTGGTGGTGGTGCAACAATATTTTTTTTAAGCAACTCTCTCATCCTCATAACCTTCTTCAAGTGTTTCTCAGCCAACCGATTGAGATCATTTAGATCCTTCAGGCTGAGGTCTTCTAAGCTTTTCCCAGCAAGGCTCTTGAACATGACTTGTGTCATCTCATTATTACGATTGTCCTTCATTTTTTTTTTGGATTTGATAAGTTGATTTGATCATTTGCTTAAGATAGTTGTCTTGATTCACCATCTTCTTACCTTGTTCTGTCTCGGGCAAATGCTTAAAATCAATGAGCACGCCTTGGACTCCCATAAGGGAAGGCCAAACTTTAGGTTGAGAGTCATAGGGACTATAAATGATGGAACAAGAATTAATGCCACACAAAGTGCTTAATTCACTCACCTTCTTCATGAGACCTTGCCTCTTTTTCTTGAAGGCTACTTTCCTCGAAGTGTCATTTGTGATGTACGTGACCTTCACCTTCTTTCTAGTCATGGCTAAGTAAAGGGTTGGAAAAAAATTATATTGGAATTGGAAAATTTGTTTGCTTTCTGTCCCCAAACAACTTTTATTTTATATAGAGTTTGAGAGATACAAAATTATTGACAATTTCATTACAAAGATGAGTACTCAAATCAATGTCAAATATAGTGATGTTTTTAATTTTGGATATGATAAAATCTAGAGATTGGGTACATAAGGTTGCAACATCATTAAAATAATTTAATTTTGGAAGTTGGTAGAGTTTTTATTTGGTTTCTTGCATATCACACATCTCACATGAATGAATGATTGAATCTCAGATTGAATCATAATCATTGGTTTACAAGATTGCTTTCCTATATACATTGAATTTGTTTACTTATTTTTCTAGTTCTAAGGTAATATGAATATTGAAGTAACATATTTATGGAGACGGAAAGATCTGATGTGTCGTTGTGGGGTCCTCGTTTTAATCAAAGGCTCATAAGAAAAGGTGGGCTTAGAAACTAGAAAAGTTTGACAAGCCAACATTCAATCTAGAGGTGGCAAAATCTGACTCGACCTGAAACACGGACCGATAAGCTGAAACCGAATTTATCATAACCGGAAAACATATTAAACTAATATGATTCAAACTCAATTTGACTCGAATGTTAGGCACTCGAAATCCGAATTGACTTGAAACGATCCTTGATCATGAATGACATGAAATCAAAGAGGATCCGAATCTAAAACCCTTGACAACTTGAATTCTGATATGAATCAATTTGGTTATTTTTAATAAATTGTGTTAATGAACTAATGATGATCAAGTAGAAGATATTATGTCAAAATTTAATATGAGAAATTGCAATTTTTGTGGATTTAATCATGTCATTTTTAGTGTTTGTTTGGCCCAACTTTTCAAACTGCTTTTGTTGCCAAAAAAAAAAAAATGTAACTTAGGTCGACCCCTTTTCTGAAGTGAGTTTTTTTTTTTTTTTTTTTTTTTTTAATGAATTAGAAACTGAAAACAACTTACACAAATTGGTTTAGGCTCAAAAATCAAAAGTTGAGTTTTGTAACTTTTGATTTCCTAATTCATTTTGATATAATTACATTCCTAAATTGTCGATAGAGAATATATATTATTAATAAAAATAATTTAATTATTATGTAATTAAATATTGTATTATTACTACAATTATTATTGTGATTAAAATTCATATCTTAATGTAAAAATACTAAAGTTAATTTGATGAAATAACACATTCAAATAGTCAAATGGTTCTCATAACCTTTATTGATAATATCAAAATCTACAAACTCTTTTATTGCTTATAAACCAAAACCCCAAATTAGTTTGACAATACTTTTACCATAATTTTTATCAAACATTAAGATCACATCATTTCTACACAAAATTGTTTTAAAATCACTTTTGATTTTTCACAACAAAATCAAAAGCTAGGTCAAACGTGCCCTAACCAATTCCCATCAGATTTTGCAGGTCAGTAGCTTATATAAATTCACCTATTGTTAGAGTAATCATTTAGACGGTGGTTGAAAACTTTTTAAATGGTGATTTAATCAAAGTTTCTTAAATGGCAATTACCATGATTGGAAAACAAAATTATTGCAGGGACTAAATCTCGGCCATTTAAGATGTCTGCAAACGAGGCCTTATTGTAGAAAGTAAAATACCAACCTACGGCCCAAAGTTCAAAGAGTATTAATAAGACCAAATAAGCATCCACGTACCCAAAACCTAAATGGGCCATGATGTCCTTCTGCGAATCAATCCTTGGTTTTGACCACTCAATACTGGGACAAATAGGCAAATCATTCATATATATGGTCCATTATAACTTCACTTAACATAAAAACTTGACTCAAGGGAAAAATAAAGAAAAAAAACTTGTCAAGAACATGTAAAATTGTCCCCCAACTTAGGCTATATTTGGGTTAGATTTAAGTTAGCTTGAATCGGTTTTTTGAAATCTCTTCCAAGGTAAAAGCTGTTTTGAAACTTAAATTTGATTTGACCCCAAACAATTCCTTAGAATTATGTAATGTTGAGGATATATCTAAACATTTTTTCATGTGTTATGTGATTAAATAACAATTTACATGTAATTTTCTTTTTTCATTTGATCATCAATATTTTCAACAAAAAAAAGAAGTGTTGAGAGAGAGGATGGAATCACTATCAGTGTTATATGAATATTTGCACGTTGGCTAAACACTAACACTGGTTAATGACAAGTCATTGGAAAAAAATGTTACCTCACTTACCATAACAAAAAGACTCGAATTCAAACACTATGAAGAAAACGAACGAGCCTTAACCATCAATATTTGTAATTAGGTGTTATTCTCCCTCTAAAGAAAAATAACTTGTAAACGGGTCCATTGCTTTTGCTTGAAATGGGTTTTTTTTCCTCATTCAAAAAGTTGCGTGATATTAATAATGCAGAAACATGCAAGATAGGAGTCGTAAGCGTGATCCACCTGCGTCCAGTCATGTGTAAATACCACCATACGAAACAATCACGTCAGTCACAACTTACGCCAACAGCTTTAAAGCAAGCATTCTTACTTAACTTTGTAAGCTAATACTATATCAGGTAGTACAAAGCAAAGTGACTATGCAACCGAGTTCCTTTCAAAGTTTGAATCTAAAAATTGCTGACATGAAGGCCAACGTCTGGCCTTACATGACGCACCACCTCTGATTAAGCGTTGAAAAGTGTATTCTTGTATATGAGTCTTGAGTGTAAGCTAAGGTTGGGGATTCATGTCCTTCTTTCTTTCTCTCTTTTTTGTTTTTGGTTTTCCTTTCAATATTTACACGTTGCCATAAGTAACCTGAATCAATAAATAAATTACAATTCACAATTCAATATTGGTGACAGAGCTAAGGAAACTAATTCAATATTATCCCATGGGAAATTCAAAAAAAAAAAAAAATTATCCCAAAGAAAATAATAATTTGGACTTTTATATTTTGAAGGGCCGCATGTGAAATTTGAATGCCAAAATTTTAGTCTCTTACTCAACCTGGTATGAATACTTGGCTTCCATTGACGAATTTGCCTTTAGATTGTTGGCAAATGAGATTTATCCTCCTTATGGTTTGGGATTATAAAGTAATTTTTTCTTTAAGATTTTTAGGGGTGTTTGGCTAGAGAGAAGTGAGAGAAAAGGAAAATTAGATAAAAGGAAAGTGTATGGAATGAATTTTTCTCTTACATATACAAATCATGATCATTGTAATTTGAGATAATTGGAGAGTAAAAAATAGATGAGATTATCAATTTATCAATTCATTCTCATCTAATCTCTCACATTAATATCCGTTAATATTATGAACGATATAATGGTAAAAATAATACTCCATCAGTCCCAATTTATATGTCATATAGTTGACTTTTTGAAACAATTTTGACTTTACTTTTTCTTGAATATGTTATTGATTTAAAATTATAAAAGAATAATTTTTGAATAGTTATGAACTTTATTAAACTATATATGTAAAATTTTAAGTACTTTATAAATTTAAAATTAAAGAAAAAAATTAATCGTTTAATTAGATGAATAATGCACCGTGATATATAAAATGAGTAATATTACATTTTCTTTCTTATCACTTTTCTACTCTACTATACAAGGAAATAAGAAAATTATTTTCTTTCCTCTTAATTTTTTATCATCTTTACTAAACTTTTCTTTCCCTTTACTTTTCTTTCATCCTAACCCCCCCCCCCCCCCCCCCCCACCACACACACTTTTCTCTCGTACTAATAAACACACCTTAAAGTATTGCAATACCGTTTGGTAAATATTATAAATCGATTTCTGTTTTCTCAGTTATTTTACTAAACACAAAATGATATTTAGTTCTCGTGTTTTTATATTAAATTTTTTTCAAAGATAATTTTGACAATCACAAACGAAACTACTGTTTGACCAAATAGTACCAAAAATGTTCAATATATGCAAAAAACACAATTTATTTATTAAAGGCTTGTTAATTAGGTTTCTAAACTATATAACAAAAAGTAGTCATCTCATTTTCTTTATATTCCAAATTTGAATCATTGGTGTGATTCAGGTTCGATATTCAATAAACAATAATGTATAGTGTACAACAAAAATTACCAACATGTTTAGTTAACATGGGGATGAACCAATGAAAAAACACCACATGGCCCGAAAGAAATGAGATTTTCGTTTTTGGCCCTACCTGAATTGCCTATTACTACTCGAGCTTCCCATAATTACAACTCAAGTTTCATGATGGTTGTGTTTTCAAAATGTGTTGGCTACCTATCACAACTCTTCAATAAGACATAGGCCTTTACTCAACTCATTAATAATCACACTTTTTTTTTAATGATATTCAATACAGCGATGATAATTATAATTAACATGTTATCTCACAAATGAGTTGCATAAATTTATCATTTTCATTGAAATATTAGGTCGATAAAGATTCAAAACTAAGTACATTTGGGCAATTTTATTCGTCTTTAAATTCCTCTTCCCTTATTTCATCAAATTGATATGAAAAAGGGGGAAAAAGACTCTTGATGGCTTAATTAAACTTATAATTTTGTAAGCGATGTTAGATACAAGTAGTATAATTATTTATTTGATTACAATATTAGCTCGTAATATTTCAAAATCCCACAATACTACGACAACACACCTAAAGTTAGAGAAATAATCGATATATAAATCGACAAATAATCTGCACATTATGATAATGGAACCTGGGACTTTGTAATCCTAAGATCTTAACCTTAACCATTATACCAAGACCTCATCGACAATTAAACCTATAAGTTAAGATCATAATGATTTATAGTAGGTAATTTGTATTCCTTTTTTTGGACAAAAGTTTTAATTCCAAGATACTTTAAATTGAATTAAATCAGATGTTGACACTAAATCAATTATATAAAAAATCAGATGTTAACACAGTTAGTAAGAAGAACCAACAAGGTAGTTCTCCTTCTTGCTTAAACAAAGGATTATATAGTTCAATATTGCAATCAGATATTTGAAATGTTAGTAAAATCAAAAAGTTTTGGGTGACGTGAATTAGATGGGGTTGGGATAATAAAAAGGATGATGGCTAACATAAATATGAGGTGTATGCTTATTAAAGAAGTTACTTTGGAGACGAAAATGTTAAGAAGATGTTTGATAGGAGACTAATAGCTTAGCAACATATGAGAGTATTAGAATAATTATGGTAAAGGAGAATTAGGAGCAGAATTCATGGCTAAGGGATTGTTGAATAAAGAACTGCAGTGTGGATATAAAATGAGAAGTTAGAGTTTGAAACTATTGGCTTTAGCCTTCACCCATAGTTAATATTAAGGACTTGTCGATTTTCAGTAACAGTGTGAAAAAAAGAAGTGTGGGAGTGAAGTGTTAAACGGTTTTCTAGAAAATTGATTTTTCTTAAAAGAACCGAGAAGAGAAATAAGAAAATATTAAGTTGAAAGTGTAGTTAAGTTAAGAGAGTAATTCGAATGCATAAAGGTTTGTTGGAAAGCTAGAGGTGGAATGAGGGGATAAAGATGTTGTGGTTTGATGTGCTAAACAATAAGAGATTGAGTAAGAAGTAGGGAATTTATGGTATCACTCAGTTGTTGCAAAAGAGGAAATAATTGAGTTTGAGATAGGTGGAGATTTTTTTTATAGTAAAAATACAATAAGTTTTATCTTCTTTTTTTTCATTTGATCATCAATATTTTTCAAAAAGAAAAGAAACGTTGAGAGAAAGGGTGGAATCTCTATCAGTGTTATATGAACATTTTCACATTGGCTAAACACAAATATTAGTTCATGACAGATCACTCAAAAAAACAAAGTTACCTCACTTACCGTAGATATTTCAAATACTCCTAAAAAAAGAGCGAGCCTCAACCGCCTTGCTAAAATTTTGATGGTCAATCATCAATATTTATATTTAGGTGGTATTCTACCTCTAAAGAAAAACAACTTGTAAACAGGAGTCCATTGCTTTTTTCTTGAAATGGGCTTTTTTTCTTTTAAAAAAATCGTGTGATATTAATAATGTAGAGATATGCTAATGTAGTGCTTTGTCTAAAAAGAAAAAAAAAAAGATTAGGAGTTTTTTGAGTTATTTATTCGTGACATATGAAGCTTTTTGAATAGATTTAACACTTTTGACAAACAAAACTTACTGGTGGGAGAAGTGATATAACGTAAATGAAATTATGAATACAACAAAGGGTTATCCGTAGGTTTTGAAATTATGAGTCCTCCTTTGTACATTTCACAAAACTACATGAAGAAAAGGTAATTTCTTTTTAATTTATTAACATAAAAAGGAATTCTTCTATATATCTTATCCATCCCGTCAGCAATAGATCAAAGTAATAAAAATTTTACCCGCATTTTTTTTATTTAGAATTTTTTGTAGTCACTTAAACTACCCAACCATTTTTGTCATTAAACAACCCACTTTTAACTCTAGTTAGTTATTCACTTGTGTAGAATTTGAATCATAAAATTTGACTGCTGAAATTTGCGAAAAAATACACCAAAAAAATTCTAAGTTCATAATTTAAATTGGATTTTGTTTAATTTACTAAGAAAAACATTAAATTTTTTGGAGTAAATTTCAGTTTTCATCCCTTAAAATTGCTATTCTTCTTATTTATGCCATTCTTTTTTATTTGTCCTAGTTAGATCCTTAAAAATATAAAGTCGTTCCAATTGGGCTCCTCATGTAATTGTATCTTTCTTTAAACATAAATTGAAAAATCTATAAAAAAAAAATCATTTCTTGAATTTGATTATATATAAGACGTGTGAAGGCTTGTAGATTATCCTCAATGAAAATAAACATTTATTGAAAGAAAAAAAAAACATCCATGGAAGATTGAAAGAGAAAAACTCTTAGGTTTTAATCAGTTAGGGTTAAAGCTTCCCCTTATTTGATCGTTGAAGACAAAGTTTACGAGTTTTAATCAGCTAATTATGTTATGCTTTGGAGATTTGTGATAAATAGTCCCATTGTATTTGATATGTACATTTATTAGGTTAAACTTCATGATAGCAAGGGGGAAGGTTCCAATTGGAATGAATTTATTAGGACCCAGTTGGAACGAAGTAAAAGTGAAGGACATATATAGAATGTGTGATAATCTTCAGAGAAGAAAAATTAATTTCACTCTAGTTTTGGCTATCAAATTCTTTATTAGTTAATTAATCTCTCTTTAGATCAAATTAACAAATACTCTATTTAATATAAATTTCATAATTCAATAAATTAACCAAACTCTTAATGTTTTACGTAGTATAGTGAAATAAAAATTTAGTATAAATTTCAGAGATCAAACTGCACTGAATCCATTTATATCTCAAAATTTGGCCTTTATTCAATCTACACGCTCTGATCTTCACTCCTTAACATTTGCATCAAGAGTTATTGCAACCTTTGCTAGTGGTCGTGGTGGTGCAACAATATTTTTCTTAAGCAACTCTCTCATCCTCATAACCTTCTTCAAGTGTTTCTCAGCCAATCAATCGAGATCATTTAGATCCTTCAAGTTGAGGTCTTCTAAGCTTTTCCCAGCAAGGCTCTCGAACATGATGTGTGTCATTTCATTATTGCGATTGTCCTTCATTTTTTTGGAGTTGATAAGTTGATTTGGTGATCATTTGCTTAAAATAACTGTCTTGATTCACCATTTTCTTACATTGTTCTGTCTCAAGCAGATGCTTAAAATCGACAAGCACACCCTAGACTCCTATAAGGAAGGCCAAACGTCAGGCTGAGAGTCATATGGACTATAAATGATGGCACAAGCATTAATGCCGCACAAAGTGTTTAATTCACTCACCTTCTTCATGAGACCTTTCTTCCTTTTCTTGAAGGTTGCTTTCCTCGAAGTATCATTTGATATGTACGTGAGCTCTACCTTCTTTCTATTCATGGCTAAGTAAAGGATTAAAGGATTGGAAAAAATTATACTGGAATTGGAAGATTTGTGTGCTTTCTTGCCCTAAACAACTTTTGTTTTATATAGAGTTTGAGAGATCCAAAATTATTGACAATTTCTTTACAAAGATGAGTGCTCAAATCAATGTCAAATATAGTGATGTTGTTAATTTTGGATATGATAAAATCTAGGGATTGGGTACATAAGATTGCAACATCATTAAAATATTTAATTTTGGAAGTTGGTAGAGTTTTTATTTGGTTTCTTGCATATCACACATCTCACATGCATGAATGATAGAATCTAAGATTGAATCATAACCATTGCTCTACAAGATTGCTTTCCTACATACATTGAATTTGTTTTCTTATTTTTCTAGTTCTAAGGTAATATGAATATTGAAGTAACGTATTTATGGAGACAGAAAGATCTTATGTGTCATTGTGGGATCCTCATTTTAATCAAAGGCCCGTAAGAAAAGGTGGGCTTAGAAACTAGAAAGACCTTCATTAAGTTTGACCGTCCAACATTAAATATAGAGGTGGCAAAATCTGACTTGACTCGAAACACGGTCCGATAAGCTGAAACCAGATTTATCATAACCCGAAAACATATTAAACTAATATGATTCAAACTCGATTTAACTCGAATGTTAGGCACTCAAAATTTGAATTGACTTGAAATGATATGATCATGAATGACATGAAATCGAAGATGATCCGACTCTAAAACCCTTGACAACTTGAATTCTGATATGAATTAATTTGGTTATTTTTTCAATAAATTGTGTTATTAAACTGATGATTATCAATTAGAAGATATTATGTCAAAATTTAATATGAGAAATTGCAATTTTCATTGATTTAATCATGTCATTTTTAGTGTCTGTTTGGCCCAACTTTTCAAACTGCTTTTGTTGCCAAACAAATGTAACTTAGGTCAACCCCTTTTTTGAAGTAATTTTTTTTTATGAACTAGAAACTGAAAACAACTTACAAAAATTGATTTAGGCTCAAAAATCAAAAGTTGGCTTTTGTAACTTTTGATTTCCTAATTCATTTTGATATAATTACATTCCTAAATTGTCGATAGAGAATATAGATTATTAATAACAATAATTTAATTATTATGTAATTAAATATTGTATTATTACAAAATTATTATTGTGATTAAAATTAATATCTTAATGTAAAAATACTAAAGTTAATTTGATGAAATAATGCATTCAAATAGTCAAATGGTTCTCATAACCCTTATTGATAATTTCAAAATCTACAAACACTTTTATAGCTTATCAACCAAAAACACCAATTAATTTGACAATACTTTTAACACAATTTTTATCAAACATTAAGTAACTTTTAACTTCACAGCCTTTCTACACAAATTTGTTTTAAAATCACTTTTGATTTTTCACATCAAAATCAAAAGCTAGGTCAAACATGCCCTAACCAATTCCCATCAGATTTTGCAAGTCGGTAACTTATGTAAATTCACCTATTGTTAGAGTAATCATTTAGACGGTGTTTGAAAATGGTGATTTAATCAAAGTTTTTTAAATGGAAATTAACATGATTGGAAAACAAAATTATTGCAGGGACTAAATCTGGGCCATTTAAGATGTCTGCAAACGAGGCCTTATTGTAAATATTGGTGACATAGCTAAGGAAATTAATTCAATATTATCCCATGGGAAATTCAAAAAAAAAAATTATCCCAAAGAAAGTATTAATTTGGACTTTTAGATTTTGAAGGGCCGCATGTGAAATTTGAATGCCAAAATTTTAGTCTCTTACTCAACCTGGTATGAGTACTTGGCTTCCTTTGACGAATTGCCTTTAGATTGTTGGCAAATGAGATTTATCCTCCTTATGGTTTGGGATTATAAAGTACTTTTTTCTTTAAGATTTTTAAGGGTGTGTAGTTAGAGAGAAGTGAGAGAAAATGAAAGTTAGATGAAAGAAAAGCTTGTGGAATGAACTTTTCTCTTATATATGCAAATCATAATCATCATAAATTGAGATAATTGGAGAGTAAAGAATAAGAAAGAAAATAGATGAGATTATTAATTTACCAATTAATTCTCATATAATCTCTCACATTAATACCCGTTAATATTATGAACGATACAATGGTAAAAATAATACTCCATCAATCCCAATTTATATATCATATAGTTGACTTTTTGAAACAATTTTGATTTTACTTTTTCTTGAATATGTTATTGATTTAAAATTATAAAAGAATAATTTTTGAATAGTTATGAACTTTATTAAACTATATATGTAAAATTTTAAGTACTTTATAATTTTAAAATTAAAGAAAAAAATTATTCATTTAATTAGATGCATAATGCACTGTGACATATAAAATGAGTAATATTACATTTTCCTTCCTATCACTTTTCTACTCTACTATACAAGGAAATGAGAAAATTATTTTCTTTTCTCTTAGTTTTTCATCATCTTTACCAAATACATAGAAGAAAACACTTATCTTAACAATTTACGTACATATGGTAATTATTCTTTTTTTTTTCTCTCTTTAATTGATCATCAATATTTTTCAAAAAGAAAAAAAAAACGTTGAGAGAAATGGTCAAATATCTATCAGTGTTATATGAATGTTTTCACATTGGCTTAATATAAATTCCAGTTCATGACAGATCATTGAAAAAAAGTTACCTAACTTATAGTAACAAAAAGACTCGAATTCAACCACTCCTAAAAAAAGAGCGAGCCTCAAGCACCTCACTAAAATTTTGGTAGTCAATCATCAGTATTTGTATTTAGGTGGCATTCTTCCTCTAAAGAAAAATAACTTGTAAACCAGAGTCCATTGCTTTGCTTGAAATGGGTTTTTTTCCTCTTTCAAAAAGTCGTGAGACATTAATAATGTAGAGATATGCTAACGTAGTGCTTTGTGTGAAAAAAAAAAGAAAAAAGATTAAGAGTGTTTTGAGTTATTTCCACTTTATTACAGACACATAGTGATTTCTGAATAGATTTAAAACTTATGACAAACAAAATTTTTCGGTGAGAGAAATGATGTCATCTAAATGAAACTAGGAATTCAACAATAAAGTAATTTCTTTTTAATTTATTAACATGAAAAGGAATTCTTATATACATCTGATCCATCTCGTCTGCAATAGATCAAAGCAATAAAATTTTGACACGTATCTTTTTTATTTAGAATTTTGTGTATTCATTCAAACTACCAACTTTTTTTTATCATTAAACAACCCAGTTTTAACCCTAGTTAGTTATTAACTTGTGTAGAAGTTGAATAATAAAATTTGACTGCTGAAATTTGCGCAAAAATCCACCAAAAAAATTAAAAGTTCATAATTTAAATTGGATTTTTTTTTAATTTAGTAAGAAAAACATTATAGTTTTTGTAGTAAATAGCAGTTTTCATCCCTGAAAACAGCTATTCTTCTTGTGTACGCCCTTCTTTTTTTTATTTGTCCCAATTAGATCCTTCAAAATATAAAGTCGTTCCAATTGGGTTCCACAAATAATTGTCTCTGTCTTTTAGCATAAATTGCGAAATCTAAATAAAATTTTTTCTTAAATTTGATTATGTCTAAGACGTGTGAAGGCTTGTAGATTATCCACAATGATAGTTTGGGTTGATTGAAAAAAATAGCTATGGAAGATTAAAAGAGAAAGAATCTTAGGTTTTAATTAGTTAGGGTTTGAACTTCCCCTTATTTGATCGTTGAGGACGAAATTTATGAGTTT
Organism: Bretschneidera sinensis; assembly: GCA_023935145.1. Taxonomy (NCBI): domain Eukaryota; kingdom Viridiplantae; phylum Streptophyta; class Magnoliopsida; order Brassicales; family Akaniaceae; genus Bretschneidera; species Bretschneidera sinensis. The sequence goes on along the minus strand of CM043698.1, from coordinate 127,049,554 downwards.
TAATCAGCTAATTATGTCATGCTTTGGAGATTTGTGATAAATAGTCTCGTTGGATCTGACATATATGTACTTTTATTAGGTTAAACTTTGTGATAGCAACAGGGAAGGTTCCAATTGGAATGAATTTATTAGGACCCAGTTGGAACAAAAAAAAAGTGAAGAGCGTATATAGGATGGGGGACAATCTTCATAGAAGAAAAATTAATTTCACTCTAGTTTTTGCAATCAAATTCTTTATTAGTTAATTAATCTCTCTTTAGACCAAAGTAACAAATACTTTATTTAATATAAATTTCATAATTCAATAAACTAACTAAAATCTGAATGTTTTACTCAATACAATGAAAAAAATTTGGTATAAATTTTATAGTTCAAATTGTACTGAATCCATTTTTGTCTCAAATTTTAGCCTTTATTCCATATACAAGCTCTGATTTTCACTCATTAACATTTGCATCTGGAGTTGTTGCTGCCTTTGCTGGGGCAACAATATTTTTCTTAAGTATCTCTCTCATCCTTATAACCTTCTTCAAGTATTTCTCAACCAATCGATCGAGATCATTCAGATCCTTCAGCTTGAGGTCTTCTAAGCCTTTCCCAACAAGACACTCGAATATGATGTGTGTCATCTCATTATCGCAGTTGTCCTCTAGTTTTTTTTTGGAGTTGATAAGTTGATTTGGTGATCATTAGCTTAAGATAGCTGTCTTGATTCATCATCTTTTTACCTCGTTCTGTCTCAGGCAAATGATTAAAATCAGCTAGCACGCTTTGGACTCCCATAGGGGAAGGCCAAACTTCAGGCTGAGAGTCTTAGGGACTATAAATGATAGCACAAGCATTAATGCCACACAAAGTGCTTAATTCACTCACATTCTTCATGTGACCTTTCTTCCTTTTCTTGAAGGCTGATTTTCTCGAATTATGATTTGTGATGTACACGAGCTCCACCTTCTTTCTAGCTATGGCTAAGTAAAAGATTGAAGAAAAAAATTATATTGGAATTGAAAGATTTGTGTGCTTTCTTGCACCAAACAACTTTGCTTTATATAGAGTGTGAGAGATACAAAATTATTGACAATGTCATTACAAAGATGAGTGCTCAAATCAATGTTAAATATAGTGATGTTGTTAATACTGGATACAATAAAATCTAGGGATTGGGTATATAAGGCTGCAATATCATTAAAACCATTTAATTTTGGAAGTTGGTGGAGTTTTTATTTGGTTTCTTGCATATTAGACACCTCACATGCATGAATGATAAAATCTCATATTGAATCATAACCATTGGTTTACAAGATTGCTTTCCTATGTACATTGAATTTGTTTTTTTGTTTTTTTGGTTCTATGGTAATATCAATATTGAAGTAACCTATTTATGGAGACAGAAAGATCTGAAATGTCATTGTGGGGTCCTCGTTTTAATCGAAGGCCCATAAGAAAAGGTAGACTTAGAACTAGATTGCCCTTCATTAAATTTGAAAGGCCAGCGTTAAATCTAGAGGTAGCAAAATCTGACTCAACTTGAAACTCGGCCCGATCAGCCAAAATTAGATTTATCAAAATCCTAAAACATATAAAACTAATATGATTTGAACTCGATTTGACTCAAATGTTAGGCAATTGAAACCCAAAACAACTTGAATTTTGATCCAAATTAATTCAACTATTTTAAAACAATTTGTGTTATTAAACTGATAATGATCAAGTATAAGATATTATGTAAAAATTTAATATGAGAAATTGAAATTTTCATTGATTTAGTCACGCCGTTTTTAGTGCGTGTTTGTCTTAACTTCTCAAACAACTTTTGCTTCCAAAAAATATAACTTAGGTGAACCCTTTTTTTGAAGTGATTTTTTTTACGATTTAGAAACTGAAAGCAACTTACAAAAATTGATTTAGTCCCAAAAATTAGAAGATGGGTTTTGTAACTTTTGATTCCATAATCAGTTTTGATATACTTACATTTTTTTTTTTGGATAACACACCATTACGAGCGCCCCACAATCCTTGCTCTAGGACCCTGTGGATAAGGTAAATTGCAGGATGTGCAGCGTAGAACCAGAGGTGACCCTTTATATAGTGCACCAACTTCTTGTCCAATCTTGAGAGTCAATCTCCACCCTTAGATCTTGATGACCACTTAACTATGGCCTTCTATCAATCCTAAAAGGTGATGTGCGTTTTAACCTTGCATCCACACACCTAAGAGGAGGTTTAAACAAGTTGTCCATGTGTGCATTAGTGTGCCGGTGAGGCGCTGGTGAAGGGGCGGTGAGGCGCACACTGATGCTGCCCTTCACACAGCAGTGCGCACTACTTTGCTTTGTTGTTTAGGGGTGTGCACACACACATGTGTGCACTCCTTTAACATGCTGCATTTTAATCTTCCAACCTTGATTTAGACTTTAACCATCTTTGAACGATGTTTTGACATGTTCAAACCTTAGACAAATACCAATAGTGGGAGGAGCTGCATCATCAGGCACATCGTCGTCCTCATCACTGTCATCATCATCATCCCTGATGTGAATGTTCTTCCCAACCTTGGAATAAACTATGTCATTTTGGATCATGCATCCCATCTTCTTCAGTGAAGAGATATTGATGATGTCTTTGGGGCCGATGTCTTGAGCTTCCGAGGCAGGTAAGGGAACTTTGAAGTGTCGGAGGATCAAGGTGATGAGCATGCCATAGGGGAGTTACTCGGAGTCATGAACTTCCCCATTGAGCATATTGGCTAGTAGGAAGGGATAGATATTGAAATGGTGTCTAGTTTTGAGACACCAAATCAATACTATACCTATTTTTGACATATAACCCCGACTCCTGAGTCGAGAGTGGATGGTCCATCTCACAATGAGGTTGCACAGTTTTGAGTTAAATGGCATGTCACTACACTGATGAAATGTAGTGGGTCAAAAGACATAGTTAGGGTCTCCCCTAACTATATGACATGCCTTCTCGTAATCAAAATTGTTTGACTTATCTATCCAGACTCAACGAGATCCCTACCACGGGGATTCTCACAAACTGACCAATAGGTCAGTGTTGACCTCAAACTCTATACCCATCACACTAGTCTTAAATCTAAAAGCTAGGGGACTGAGTTTTACTATATTGGCATACAATTGATAAATAAGGCAGGGGTAGTATTTGTGGTGGATATTAACAAGTGGTCTGAGGCATATTGCCTCAAAAGTAGGAAGTGTATCTAAATTAGTATGATGAATATTATTGAATCTATGAATCTACCTGTCATAATTTTCTAATTTTTAATCACAGTGCTATACCTACTTTTGACAGTAGGATTCCAGAACAGCGAGTCATCGAGCTCGGTCCTCGCTTGCTTGTTCGAGGAATCGACTATCCCTTTACCTCTTAAGTCCAATGTCGAGGACTTCCGTGATCTAGGCTTCGTAGGTGCGTGAGGTCCAGCAATAGTTGTTTTCACTCGTATTCTCTCAGACATTTTAGGAATTTTCGATGAGTGAGAGATTTTTAGGGAAAAATGAAGATTCAACCGTTAAAAGTTGAAAATGATGTGATTTGAAGGATGAATAGGGGTTCTATGGAGTTATTTCAAGAGATTTTGGGCTAAAAACAAGGATTTTTTAGAGAGAAAGGTAGGGTTTTGCAAAAATAGCGTGAAATCTGAATAAAAAAAATGAAGCCACTATATATAGAATCGCAATACCAGTCGACTAGATTAGGGTACCAGTCGATTGGGTTCTTCATAATCTTGAAATTTTTTGATATACTAGTCAACTAAGTCAATGTTCCAGTCAACTGGCAAAACTAGCAGAAAGACACCAATCGACTGGATTGACCTTACTAGTCAACTGAGTTGTCCAAAAAATTTCAAATTTTTGGTTCCAAACTTGTCTTGTGATACTAGTCAACTAAGTCTTTGTACCAATCACTAGGTCCTTGTACCAGTCGACTTGTAGAATGGGTAGCGAGTTAACAGTCGACTAGATGGTCCCAACTAATCGATTAGGTAAATGGACAGAGAGATACCAGTCGACTTGGTCATCCAACTAGTCGACTAGGTCTTTCAAAAGTCATAAAATTTTGAGCTCCAAGTAAGAATTTATCAAGATATGATTTATTTATGCCATTTTGAATGAGAGAGATATTAAATAGGAGTTAATACTCATTCATTTAATGACAAGTATGCACATGATGAATGTAGATGCAATCGAACACATATTTTCATAGTTTTTTAAACCCATTTGATGAGTCTTAAATATTGCATATTTTAGACCCTTAACTTATATTTTTTATGCTCTTAGTTAGTAGTATTTTACTTTATTTTATGTTTTTCTTGTGTTTTGTGTATTTTTACAGGTTTGTGGAGAAAATGAAGCATTTCAGGAGATTTGAAGCTTCTGGAGACATTGCGCGCGATCGCACGAGATATGCGATCGAGTGCATATGCGCTCGAGCGCACCTACCTATGAACGAGCGCAAGGTCAACATCCCACATCGAAATAGTTGATGTTCAGTGCGTCTGCGATCGATCGTAACAGACATGCAATCAAGCGCACATGCGATCGTGCGCACGAGACATGCGATCGATCGCACCATTCTGCGATCGAGCGCACACGGGCAGTATCTCACATCGAATCTGTAATCCATTTTGCTCTAGGTCTTCCCCTATATAAACACCATCTGGCTTCATCATTCAGTGTACAATTCCTGAGCCACTTTGGTGTTTACCGGTGGACGTCCGCCAACATTCTGGTGGATCCCGAAGGCATTGCTACCACGAGGGGAAGCGCCGTCCGTCAGCGAGTGGAATTTCTCCCATGTAAAGTTGTTTATTTATTTCTTTATATTCAGTTGTTTTAATTTAAATGTTTAGCACTTTTTATTATAGTTTTATAGTTATGAGTGGCTAGACTCTTCAGCTAAGGTTGAAGATGAAGCCCCGCCGTTGTTTGGCGTAGTAGTTTAGATTTGCTTGTACAAATCTGACAATTTTTAGTATAAATGTTCTGTCAATTATTTGAGTTAATCTTATAATTGATTGAGTTTAAATTGTCTGTTAGATTTTTTTTGTGTTTCATCTGATGGATACATTGAATGTTTTTCAATTAAATTGGATTCCCTTTGTGATTTGTTAAGAGCGGATACATTGGGTGCTTTTGGTTTAGTTGGGATATTCTTTGTTTTTTGTCTTATAGTTGGATTCATGGAATGTTTTAATAGACTATATTTTTAGAACATGTATGCTTAACTTCGGTGGGGTGGATTCGGAAACCTTAGTGCTTTTTATTATTAGTTTTAAAATCAACTTAGTTTAGTTTTAATTTATTTTGCAATATCATTCTGAAATTTGGAACTAGGTTAAGATAGAGTTAGTTTAGATTGAAAATATACTTTCACAACGCAATTCCCTATGGATTCGACCTCGCACTTGCACAATGCTATACTGCAAACGACTCGTGCACTTGCGAGTAATTTAAAACTCACAACAAGTTTTTGGCGCCGTTTCCGAGGAATTGTTTGGTTTGTGAAAATTTTTTGGTCTAAAATGATTTTATTTTTGTACTAGTTAGTTATCTTTTTTGTTAAAAAAAAAATCATGTGGATGAATCCAGCGCCGGTTTCACAGTCTTTAGAGGACGCCCTCAAGGATTTCATTAAAATGACCGGCCCGTCCCTCAATGCTGCCAACACTTTCAATGTTGAAAGCTGTTCCATCTGTGCTAGTCCCATGCATCTAGCACAGAATTGTCCTTCAATGCCGGCTTGTGCCGAGTATCCTATGGAACAAATGAATGCTTTCAATGACTGTTGTTGGCAATCAAATGGATCTTGCTCCGAAACATACAATCCAGGGTGGTGGGACCACTCTAATTTTTCATGGGAGCAGAACCAACCAATGAATCAGGGAGGAGCCCTTTACCATGCTCACAATCAATACACTCCCAAATTTCCTCCACCAATTCCAAGTTACAGTCACTCAGCTTATCCAGCACCATCACCCGCTTACCAATCTCCCATTCAAGCGCCAGCGTCGGTTTCACAGTCATTGGAGGACGCTCTCAATGATTTCATGAAAAAGACTAGCCAATCTATGAGTGAAATGATGAGTGCAACAATAGAAAACAACCAAGCGATTGCCACACTAGAGAGTCAAATTGATCAAATCGCAAGCTACGTGGGTGAAGGAGAGGAAGGAGAGTTCCCCAGTCAATCTGAGCCTAACCCAAAAGAACAATTTACGATGGAAAATTCTTCAACTCCAATGCATTGGCAGGAACAAGTGCAATCAACTGTCTCATACTTGTCTGGGAGACAAGTGGACAATCAAGTGGAAGAGAACCCTGCTATGCACCAAGGGCAAGAGAGTGGCAACAATGAGAAGAGAGATGCTGAGCCATCTACAGCCACTCGTATTATTAAGGATCTCTCTAGGTCGTTTTTACCTAAAGTGCCTTACCCTGAGAGACTACAAGTGCCCAAGAAAGAAGGGAAGTCTGAGGACATTATGGAGGCATGCTTTGCTCAGTTTGAAGAGGATTTGGATTTAGATAAGTTACTTGAACAAGCAAATACTATCGTGGAGTCTGCTCCTCGGGAGAGTAGTAGGACAGAGGAGACTATGGATGAATCTCGTATTGAGGATCCCTTGGAGGCATGCTTTGCTCACTTTGGAGAGGACTTGGGCTTAGATAAGTTACTTGATGAAGTAAATGTCATTTTGGAGTCTGATCCTCGAGAAAGCAATGAGAAGGAGGAGACCGCCGCACCTGAAACCCCCAAGAAGGAACTTAAGCCTTTACCAGATAATATTAAGTATAAGTTCCTAGGTTCAGCCGATAATTTGCCTGTGATTATACCTTCCGATTTGGGTGATGCTCCAGAGGAGAAATTATTGGACATCTTAAGAGAGCATAAGGAAGCTATAGGCTGGACTATTGAGGATGTCAAAAGGATCAGCCCCTCGGTGGTGACGTACATGATACAGTTGTTGGAGAATGCCAAGCCATCGAGGGAGCCACAAAGAAGGCTCAACCCTTCTATGCAAGAGGTTGTGAGGGCAGAAAATATTAAGTTGTTAGAGGCAGGGATCATTTATCCCATCTCTGATAACAAGGGGGTGAGCCTGATTAAAGTCGTGCCCAAACGTGCTGAATTGACGGTAGTAAATAAAGACAACGAGTTGGTTCCAACTCGAGTGCAGTCAAGATGGAGAAAGTGTCTAGACTACCGTAAATTGAATGTTGCCACTAGGCCTGATTATTTTCCATTCCCATTTATTGATCAGATGGTGGAGAGCTTAGTTGGGCCTGTTTACTAATGTTGGGTCTGGCTGAAGACGTTAAACTTAGCGCTCATGGGAGGCACCCCACAGCTTATCTTTTCTTTTGTTTATTTATTATTTCACATTTTTATGATTAATGTTTGTTTCCAGTATTTTTTGTTTTCCAGTTTTTATTTTTCAGGGACAAAGCGTACTTCAATTCAAGTTTGGGGGTATGCTATGAGCCATACCAGTCCAGATAGTTCTCCATATCTCAGGTCAGCTCTTTCCATATTAGTCACACATTGGGGTCAATGTGTAATTTAAGTTTGGGGGTATGGGAGACACATCACACACTTTGTCCTAATTTGTTGTCTTTTCGTCATAGAGATAAATGCATGCTCATGTTATCGTGAAATTTTAGTTGATCTAAACATTTTCTGTGATGTGATGTCATTGGTGAGCTTAACATTTTGGACACATGATCTGGTGATAAAATTTTTAAAATTTAGTTACTTACTTTAGGCATTTTGAGAATTCACATGTTTGATCTAATCTAACACGAGCACATTAGCACAAATTATGTGAGGTATAACACGTGATTTTAATGTGTATTTTTCCTTATGTTAACTGAAACTGGATGACTTGTTGGATGAACTCTTGGGCATAGGAAAATATTAAAAAAAAAATTATCAATAAACTTTTCGCTGAGTAACTGGACCTCTTGCCTCAGTAAGCAGTGAGTGTTCACGTCAAAATGTGGAATTTTTCTTGGTAATATTAAGGTCGGTTTAATTTCGTAGCCTTTTTGACTCGAGTTAGTAAGTCTTTAAGGGTGTCTTTACACCTAATGCCCTAAAACCACCTGGTTTGGGAGTCATTGACTCAACACTCGCTACATGGGTCAATTAGAAAGCTTAAGGGAACTAAACATAGCTGTGCCTTATTAAAAAAAAAAAAAAATACTATGCCTTTTTTTTCGTTCATTTTGATGGGAAATTTGGTGAATCTTGAGACATGGAGACCTTACACATTAGAGTTACTTGGAAGCTTCATTTTTATATGCTAATTCACCTTACACAGTGTCAGACTTGTGATGCCTTATCCTGCCTTTTGTAAGTAATTAGATTTTAACATTTCTATTCGTTGTGAAGATGGGTTTATCTTTTTAAACTTGCTCATGAATGAATATCATGGTGATGTGTGCTCCTTAAATTGTTGGATACCATGAGTGATGACTTTATCTTTATGTTCTTTGTTTTTCATTGAGTCTTTTATTTTGTTTTGCTAAGGGACTAGCAAAATATAAGTTTGGGGGTATTTGATGAGTCTTAAATATTGCATATTTTAGAACCTTAACTTATATTTTTTATGCTCTTAGTTAGTAGTATTTTACTTTATTTTACGTTTTTCTTGTGTTTTGTGTATTTTTACAGGTTTGTGGAGAAAATGAAGCATTTCAGGAGATTTGAAGCTTCTGGAGACATTGCGCTCGATCGCACGAGATATGCGATCGAGCGCATATGCACTCGAGCGCACCTGCCTATGAACGAGCGCAAGGTCAACATCCCACATCGAAATAATTGCTGTTCAGTGCGTCTGCGATCGATCGTAACAGACATGCGATCGAGCGCACATGCAATCGTGCGCACGAGACATGCGATCGATCGCACCATTCTGTGATCGAGCGCACACGGGCAGTATCCCACATCGAATCTGTAACCCATTTTGCTCCGGGTCTTCCCCTATATAAACACCATCTGGCTTCATCATTCAGTGTACAATTCCTGAGCCACTTTGGTTTTTACCGGTGGACGTCCGCCAACATTCTGGCGGATCCCGAAGGCATTGCTACCACGAGGGGAAGCGCCGTCCGTCAGCGAGTGAAATTTCTCCCATGTAAAGTTGTTTATTTATTTCTTTATATTCAGTTGTTTTAATTTAAATGTTTAGTACTTTTTATTATAGTTTTATAGTTATGAGTGGCTAGACTCTTCAGCTAAGGTTGAAGATGAAGCCTCGCCGTTGTTTGGCGTAGTAGTTCAGATTTGCTTGTACAAATCTGACAATTTTTAGTATAAATGTTCTGTTAATTATTTGAGTTAATCTTATAATTGATTGAGTTTAAATTGTCTGTTGGATTTTCTTTGTGTTTCATCTGATGGATACATTGAATGCTTTTCAATTAAATTGGATTCCCTTTGTGATTTGTTAAGAGCGGATACATTGGGTGCTTTTGGTTTAGTTGAGATATTCTTTGTTTTTTTCTTATAGTTGGATTCATGGAATGTTTTGATAGGCTATATTTTTAGAACATGTATGCTTAACTTCGGTGGGGTGGATTCGGAAACCTTAGTGCTTTTTATTATTAGTTTTAAAATCAACTTAGTTTAATTTTAATTTATTTTGCAATATCATTCTGAAATTTGGAACTAGGTTAAGATAGAGTTAGTTTAGATTGAAAATATACTTTCACAACGCAATTCCCTGTGGATTCGACCTCGCACTTGCACAATGCTATACTGCAAACGACTCGTGCGCTTGCGAGTAATTTAAAACTCACAACACCATTAATAGTCTAATTTTACAAAAGCTATCTTCATTCAAGGGCTAAGTAAGAATGTCAGCAATTTGGTCTTCCGAATGAATGAATTCTAATCTAATATCACCCTTTTGAGCATGATCTCTTATGAAGTGATATCTTATCTCTATGTGTTTGGTTCTTGAGTGTTGAATTGGGTTTTTTTTTTGTCAAGTTGATAGCACTAGTGTTATCACAATGAATTAGTATATGTTTAAAATTCATGCCATAGTCTTCTAATTGTTGTTTCATCCACAAAACTTGTGCACAACAACTTTCGGCGGCTACATATTCCGCTTTGACAGTTGATAGTGCAACCAAATTTTTTTTCTTAGAAAACCAAGAGGTTAACATTGCACCTAAAAATTGGCATGTTCTACTAGTGCTTTTTCTATCTAGCCTACAACTCGCAAAATCAGCATCCGAGTAACCATAAAGCTTAAAAGTTCATTTTCTAGAATATCATAAACCTAGATTTTGAGTGCCTTATAAATATCTTAGGATTATTTTTACGTCAATTATATGTGATTCCTTAGGATTAGCTTGAAATCTAGCACACATATATACACTGAACATTATATCAGGTCTACTTGCAATTAGATAAAGTAAAGCTCCTATGATACTTCTATAAGTTTTAGTATCACACACTTACCTCATTCGTCTAGGCCATGTTTTGTAGAAGTGCTCATGGGAATGTCAATTGACTTTGAGCTCTCCATACAAAACCTCTTCAATGGGTCCTTGGTGTATTTTGATTGATTGATGAAGATACCTCCTTTCAATTTTTTTATTTGGAGTCCAATAAAGTACGTAAGCTCTCTGATTATGCTCATTTCAAATTCACTTTTCATACACTTAACAAAATCTCGACACATGGATTCATTAGAAGCACCAAATAAAATATAATCAATATATATTTGGATTAATAGTGTGTCTTTTTTATGAGTTTTTGTAAAGAAGGTTGTATCTGTTTTTCCTCTTGTAAAACCATTTTCAAGTAAAAACTTACTTAGTCTTTCATACCATGCTCTTGGAGCTTGCTTCAATCCATAGAGAGCTTTAGAAATCTTATAGACATTGTTTGGAAGACTAGGATTTTCAAAACCAAGCGGTTGCTCAACATACACCTCTTCTTCTATAAAACCATTTAAAAATGTAATTTTCACATCCATTTGAAATAACTTAAACTTATTAAAGCATGCACAGACTAATAATATATGAATAACTTCTAATCTAGCTACGAGATCTTAAGTGTCATGAAAGTCTATTACTTCTTCTTGATTGTAACTCTTAGCAATTAGTCTAGCCTTGTTCCTTGTTACTATTCCATTTTCATCCATTTTATTTCTATATACCCATTTAGTTCTTATAATTGTGTGATCCTTTGATATAGGAACTAGAGTCCATACTTTATTCCTTTCAAATTGATTTAATTCTTCTTTCATAACACTTATCCAATCAACATCTTTTTACGATTTTACAAAAGTTTTAGGTTGTACTTGAGATAAGTAAGCTACACAATTGCAATTATTTCTTCTAGAGGATCGAGTTCTTACCCCTTGTGAAGGACCACCAATCACTTGATCGATTGGATGATAATTCACATACCTCCAATCTTTGGGAAGACCATCCTCTTGTTGACTTGTAGATGGTTGATCAAGATTGAGAACATCTACCTCTTGACTTGTTTGAGGTTGGCTCTCCTTCGCGTCAACAATAGGAGTAGATGTATCCATTCTTGGAATAAAATCTGCATCATCATTAAAAGATACTACTCTACTACTAATTGGGTTAGACTCATTAAAGGCAACATGTATGGATTCTTCAACCACTAGAGTTCTTTTCAAGCTTTAATAGAGATTGAATATCCTAAGAGTATCCCTTCATTGGTCTTTGAGTCAAATTTACCTAAATTAGTTTTATTGTTATTTAGGATGAAGCACTTACAACCAAAAGCACAAAAATAAGAGATATTAGGCTTTTTACCTCTCCATAGTTCATATGAAGTTTTATCAAGCATAGGGCTTATTAATACTTTATTTAAAACATAGCAAGAAGTATTTATGGCGTTCACCCAAAAATATTTTGGTAAACTATTTTCACAAAGCATAGTTCTAGTAAATTCTTCTAGAACTCTATTTTTCCTCTCAATAACTTCATTTTATTGAGGAGTTCTAGGTGCTGAAAAATTGTGATAAATTCCATTTTCATCACAAAATTTTGAAAAACTTTGGTTTTCAAATTTTTTTTCCATGATCACTTCTAATACTTGAAATAGAAATCCCTTTTTCATTTTGAACCTTCTTGCAAAAGTTCATAAATCCTTTTATATACTTCATCATTGGAAGCAATAAAAATAACAAAGGTATATCTTGAATAATCATCAACAATAACAAGAGCATATTGATGGTCACCTTAACTAATGGTGCTTATTGGACCAAATAAGTCCATATGTAAAAGTTCTAGTGCTCTAAGAGGTTGACATTACATTTTTTTATTTAAAAGAAATTCTAGTTTGTTTTCCCATTTGACAAGCATCACAAACTTTGTTTTTTTTTTTCAATTTTGATTTTGGGATGTCCAATAACTAAATCTTTTCTTGAAAGAATTTTAAGCAATTCCATGTTCACATAGCCAAGTCTTTTATACCATAGCCATGGGTTGTCACTAAAAGCGGGAAGACATTTTTCATTTTTCGAATGAGGGGTCAAATTCTTCCCTTTCTAATAATAATAATATTGTTAGTAGTAGTGAAGAATTAATTGAAGTAATAAATAAAATACATGAAGAATTGAAGAAATTCGATTCTAGAATCATTACTCTCAAGAAAGAAGTCTCATCTCTTTCTAAAGAGATGGAAGGTCTAAAGGAAGAAAAAGAAAAACTATTTTCCATGCTTTATAATTCATCACAAGATTTTTTTAAAAATGAAAATGATATTTTAAAAAATAAAGTAATGGAATTAAATAACACTATATCTAGACTTATACTTAGAAAAGAAAAACTAGATGAAGTGCTATCTTGCCAAAGGTTGAGTGGAGGAAAATCTGGCTTGAGTTATTCTCCATTAGGCAAACAAAAGTCAAAAGAGACTTTATTCATGAAAGCAATATGTGTGGATGAACCCTCCACCCCTAAGGCCACTAGCAAGATTAAATGCTAGTAGGCCTAAGAATGTAAATTTAAATTCAAATACTAGAGGTAAAAATCTTATAAATTCATTTGCATATATGTATGCCCATTTAAGACATGCAAATGCTAGGAATAATTAGGAATAATCACTCAAGGAATGCACATCCTATAAATTACCATCATACAAATCCTAAAGATAACATATATGTTCACAACTCACATGTTACAAATGCACATCTTAGAAATTAACATCATGCATATCCTAGAGTTAACATGCATATTCATAACTTTTATGCTAGAAACATGTATCCTAAGAATGCTTATCCAATGAACTATATGCATACATATTCAAGAAATCCTAGAAACTTCAATAACTATCATCCTAGGATCATGAATCATCAACATGTCTACAATTATAGAGTACCTTATAATGTTAAGAAGAGGGTCATGCTCCTCCAACACTGTACCCGCCTTAATTCAAAACCATATACTCTTAATTTAGTAGTACGATATATATTGAGATTTAGACTTTTGTCAAATGATTGGTTAAAATCCTATCCAATTAGAGTCTAACCGAAATTAACTAAAAGGTTAAATATTACAAAGAAATCTTTGCTTTTATCCTAATTGAAGTGAAGAAAGATTTGCAGCTGAAGCAGCAGTTGTTCTCTCAGCTTTGCTTACTCTAGAGACAAGAAGCAGAGGGAAGTTAGGCCAACCGTTATCTCTCTCAGATATGTGATTCACTTGAAATTAAAGCAAAGCCCTTTGCAGTTGATTCTTGGTCACCATCTGAGACCCCAACTTCACCTTCCTGTCATATTTTTAATTCACACCCTTCTTCCAGTTTCTCGATCTTGAATTTTCACATCAAAGTCAAAAGCTAGTCAAACGTGCCCTAATCAATTCTCAGCTGATATTGCAAGTCGATAACTTAAATTCGCCTATTGTTGGACTGTAATTATTTAGTGTAAAAAGTAAAATCCCAACCTACGGCCCAAAGTTCAAGGAGTATTAATCAGACCAAATAAGCAACCACATACCTTCTGCGAATCAATCCTTGGTTTGGCCCACTCAAATACTAGGCCGAATAGGCAAATTAGATCATTCATATATATGGTCCATTATAACTTCACTTTACATAAAAACATGACCCAAGGGAAAAATAAAGAAAAAACTTGTCATGGACTTGTATAATTGTCCCTTGACTTAGGCGATGCTTCGAGTAGATTTAAAGAAGTTTAAGTCAATTTTTTTAAATCTCTTTCAAAAAAAATTATCTTGATTAGATTTAAACAAGTTTCCTATACAACGCCTTAAAATTATATAATGTTGAGGATATGTCTAAACATTTTTCATGTGCTTTGTGATTAGATAACAATTTACATGCATATGGTAATTATCTTTTTCATTTGATTATCAATATTTTTGGAAAAGAAAGAGAATGTTGAGAGAGTGTGGACTCTCTATCACTTTTATGTTAATGTTTTCATGTTGGCTTAATATAAATACTGGTTCAAGATCACTGGAAAAAAAAAAAAATTTACCTCACTGACCGTAATGAAAAGACTTGAATTCAAACACTCTTGACGAAAATAATAAGTCTCAACCAATTTATTAAAATTTTGGTGATCGATCATCGATATTTGTATTTAGGAGGTATTCTCCCTTTAAAAAAAATAACTTATAAACAGGAGGCCATTGCTTTTGCTTGAAATGGTTTTTTTCTCTTTTTCGAAAAGTCGTGTGATATTAATAATGTAGAAAACTGCTAACGTCGATTGTGATTAATGACTAACAACACGTTCAACATAAAAGTGGCAAGCGTGATCCACATGCGTCCAATAACGTGTATATAGCACCATACGATGTTTTGTTAATAAACAATCGCATCTGTTATAACTTACCTTAACAACTTTTAGGCAAGCTGTCTTATTTAACTTTGTAAGCTCATACTCTATCAGGTAGTACAAAACAAAGTGATTATGCAACCGAGTTGCTTTCAAAGTTTGGATCCAAAAATTACTGACATGAAGGCCAACATCTGGCCTTACATGACACACCACCTCTAATTAAGCGTTGAAACTTAAAGAAGTGTGTTCTTGTATATGAGTCTTGAGTGTAAGCTAAGGCTGAGGATTCATGTCCTTCTTTCTTTCTCTCTCTCTTTGTTTTTGTTTTTTCTTTCAATATTTACATGTTGCCATAATTAAGTAACCTGAATCAATAAATAAATTACAATTCGCAATTCAATATTGGTGACATAGCTATGGAAACTAATTAAGCTTTGAAACTTAAAGAAGTGTATTCTTGTGTATGAGTCTTGAGTGTAAGCTAAGGTTGAGGATTCAGATATGTCCTTCTTTCTTTCTCTCTTTTTTGTTTTTTCTTTCAATATTAAGAGAATTATATTAAAAGATAAGTTTTGTGAAACTTATACATCACCATTGAGTGAAAATATATTAAAGTTTTCTTTATATATATATATATATATATATATATATATATATATATATATATATATATATATGTTCTTATCATATATCCATTTCTGAATATGACTATTCTCACCATTTACACGTTGCCATAAGTAAGTTTGAACACCAATTGTTTAGTCTCATACTCAAGCTGGTATGAATAAACATGGTGGTCAAAGCTTATAGAGTACTTGGCTTCTTTTAACAAATTTGCCTTTAGATTGTTGGCAAATGAGATATATCCTCCTTATAGTTTGGGATTAAAAAGTATTTTTTTTTTCTTTTAAGACTTTTAGGGAGTGTTTTAGTAGGAGAGAAGTGAGAGGAAAGAAAGTATATTGAATGAACTTTTCTCTTGTTTAGTAGGAGAAAACAATGAGAGAAAATAAAACTAAAATGATTGATTTTTTCTTTTTGCATATACAAATCATAATTCTCATAAATTGAGAGAATTTGAGAGTGAAAAATAAGAGAGAAAAGAGACGAGATTATTAATTTACCAATTAATTCTCATATAATCTCTCACATTAATATCCATTAATATTATGAATGATATAATGGTAAAAATAATAATCTCTTAGTCCCAATTTATATGTCATAGTTGAATTATTGAAGCAATTTTGACTTTATTTTTTTCTTGAATATATGATATTGATTTAAAATTATAAAAAAAAAACAAATTTTGAATACTTATGAACTTTATTAAACTATATATATATATATATGAAAATTTTTAATTACTTTATAAAATTAAATAAAAAAATAATCATGTAATTAAATAAATAGTGCATTGTGTCATATAAATTGAGACGGGAGAGTGCTATTACACTTTCTTTCCTCTCACTTTGCCACTCTACTAAATAAAGAAATGAGAAAACTATATTTTTCATCACCTTTACTAAACACGTGAAAGAAAACATTCATCTTCTTAGTTTTTTTTTTTCTCACTTTTCTCTCTCGTACTAATAGACACACTTTAGAGTATAAATCGATTTCTGTTTTTACGGTTATTTTAGTAAACGCAAAATGATTTTTAGTTCCCGTGCTTTTATATTAAAAATTGTTTCAAAGATTATTTCGACAATCATTAACGAAACCATTGTTTGACCAAATGATATCAAATATGTTCAACATATGCAAAAAAAAAAAAAAAAAAACACAATTTTTATTACATGCCAATTAATTAGGCTTCTGAACTATATAACAAAATGTAGTCATGTTATTTTCTTTCTCTGTCAAATTCCAATCATTGGCATGTGATCCAGGTTTGATATTCAATAAACAATAATGATAAGTGTACAACAAAAATGACCAACATGTTTAGTCAACATGGGGATGTACCCAAAAAAAAGCCACATGGCGCGAAAGAAATGAAATTTTCGTTTTTGGCCCACCAGAAATGCCCATTACTACTTGAGCTTCCCATAATTACTACTCAAGTTTCATGGTAGTCATGTTATCAAAATGTGTTGGCCAAATTTTTTGGCTAACTATTAGGTCATGTTTTATACTCTTCAATAAAACATAAGCCTCTACTGAGAACTCATTAATAATCACACTTGTTTTTTTATGATATTCCATACAATAATGATAATTATAATTAACACGTTATCATACAATAGAGTTGCATAAATTGATCATTTTCATTGAAATATTAGGTTGATAGAGATTCAAAACTAAGTACACTTGGGTAATTTTATTCGTCTTTAAATATTCCTCTTCATGTATTTCATCAAATTGATTTGAATGAAGGAAAAAAAAACTCTCGATGGCTTAATTAAATTTATAATTTTTTATGCGATGCTAGATACAAGTAGTATAATGATTGATTTGATTATAATATAAGCTCATAATATTTCAAAATCCCGCAATACTACTACAACCCACCTAAATTTGAAGAAATAAACTATAAATAAATCTAACAAATAACCTACACATTCTGATAATTGAACTTGTGACTTTGTAGTCCCACGACCCCAACCTTAACCATTAGACTAAGACATGAGATTGTTAATATGAGGTCAAGTAAGAAGTTGGCTAATCCTCTTACAAAATATCTTTATAGAGAGTTAGTAAAAATGATATTCTATGAGATATGGGCTAAAACCTTGTATATCGAATCACCAATAATGAAAATCTGACCTTATTGTAGTATTTAACTAGTTATAAGGTTTAATGGATAATAACAAGTTACTGAATGGTGATTGTTAGTACAGAAAAATATGAGCTTATAAAATAAAAGTCATTATTCTTCGTTATGTATTTTAGAGGTTGAGTTCAAATCTTAATGAAGCCTAAATCATTATTTTAAATGTGTCCTAAGTAACGGGGACAAGTCATAGAGCTTAAAATAAAAGTCATTATTCTTCGTTATGTATTTTAGAGGTTGAGTTCAAATCTTAATGAAGCCTAAATCATTATTTTAAATGTGTCCTAAGTAACGGAGACACGTCATAGAGCTTCACCAATACGAACTTAGAAGTGGTGCCACTTCTTAAGAGTCTCTAAGGTTTACTCTCGAGAGATTTCATAAAATTAGGTACAAGCATATGTCCATAATAGTGCTAAGTATAAATTAGAACTTCTCATCGAAATAAGAGAGCGATATATGTGTGGTATCTTTGACACTATTATAAAGAGTAGCTAGTTTAATGCTAAGACAACTTGTAACTTTCATAAAGTCTTAAGATACTTACACTAAGTAAAGATTTAAATCGAAATATATTTTTACATATATATGTCAATCTTACATTACCCTGACTATAAATTTTCTTAAACTTGTTTTAAATAACTTTGTTTTCAAACAAAAGTTTTCAAAACAAATAAGGTAGTCGACTACAACAAGTGGTAGTCGACTACAAATTTGATGATTTGATTTAAGAAAGTGATAAAAAATTTTGGAAGGGATAGTCGACTACTGGCTCAATTTTCAAACAAAATATCAATCTTAAATTTTGGATATATAGTTGACTAACTATTTTGGATAGTCGACTATGGACCCCTATATTTCAATTTTTGAATTTTTCAACAAGTATTTTTTAGAAAGTTGTGTAATTTGGCTCATACGAAGAATTTTTAGATTGTAGAAGTTTGAAAATCATTATAGATACTTTAATTAACTTCTAAATAACTACAGTTAATTCCTACAATTTATTTTCCTTCTTTTTTTCTTCTTTCTCTGAAAATTACAACCATTGTTGTCACTATATCAAAGAGAGTCCTTAGGGGGGATTTCAAACTTACTATCTCAAATCCTAGAGACTTTGTTGTATCATAAAATATATTTATCTGTAACCCATTAACAAACTCCTAAAGGGGCGGGAAAAAATAAAGCCTTAACAAAAACGTATCTTCACATGCCTCAAAGTCTATTTTATTTTCCTTAATTTTTCAGTTTTGATTCTTACTCCATAAATTACACCAACATGCTTTACTCTAGTAAAATCTTCACTTAAAAGTGTGGGGTAATTTAATAGTTTAGAAATTTCTAAAAAAAAAAAACACCTGCAAATCTGGAACTTCATGTTTCATGTACCAAAGTTTATAATATATATATATATATATATATATATATATATATATATATATATAGCGGCAATATAAGTTCACGTTCATGTGAACTACATGTGAAGAAATTTTAATTAATAATAAAATAATATTAAAAAATAAAATTTTTGCAGTGGCAAAGAAGAACATGAAAGTTCTTTACATTCAAGTGAATGTGTCAATTTATAATATAATTAAAAAAATTACAAACATAAGCTCCTTCTCAGAAGCTCACTATCATCTCTCATTTTCTTGCATGCCATAAGCTTTTCTTCATTTGGTTTCTTTCTTCCTTTCTTCAACTCTATTTATCTCTATCAAAATTTAGACAAAAATTTTCCAAAATTTTTAGATAATTTCAGTTACCCAACTTCAATACCAAGATTTCATCACGTTTGGGTAAGTTTTCAACAAGACCCATATTTTAATTTTATATTATAATGAAACATTTAGCTAAATAATTGTTTGTTTCATCTATTTAAACGTAAATTTTAATTATTAAATTATTATGGTTGTAAAACTATGCGCATAACTGAAGAATTTTGTTATTTAAGGTTGGTAAAATCATATTTATATATTAAAGTGTTATTTCATTTTTTTTAGTATATTTAAAGGTTTTAGATTAATTGTTCAAGAAGTTATAGTATAATTAAAAGTGTTTGGAGGTTAAAAATATAATTTTTTATGTAAATATATTAGCTGAAATTAGATTTTTTTATATTAAATATATACATACGTTTAACCCATTATAAGGGTTTAGAGCAAGTTATAAGATAGTAATAATGGTTAGCGTATTTTTGTTTGGTGGAGGTACAGTATGAGGAGCAGGTCCGAATAATTCTGCTTTGTAAAAAGTATCTAGGTTGGGTGTAATTAAGGTGAGTTTTTACTACCAAATTATATATAAATTCTCATTGCTTTTTATATGGTAAAAATGTGTTTTGTGCTTGAATTTATAACCTGTTTGAGGAAAAAAAAAAATTTGTACAGTTGTAATGAATTGTGAAGAAATATAAATTATTATCTCTAATTTGATATGAGTGGTTATTTTTTAATGATTTATGAGAAAATTTATATTTATTTTAATAAAATGTTTATGCGATATTTTGAGTATAAAAAAGAGTTGAGAATGAAAATTGATATTGAAACGACGAGAATGAGTGTGGTACTGATGTTGTAATAATATACCGAGTTGTCCTGCTGGATGGGGACATTTATTATATTATATTGTATTATGTACGTATTCAGCTAGATGGGAATACAAGTATCCTACTGGATGGGGATACGAGATGATAAAAAAGGTGTGCCCTAGAGATTATTCCGCCCTCAGTTGCAGTCTGTTTTTGTATTCGGAGACGTGTTCTGCTGGATGGGAACACTTATTAGTCTTGTTGGATGGAGACAATTATCATATGTATCATGCTAGATGGGGATACAAGATGATGACACATTTATATATATTGATTCTGTATATGCTTTCTCTTTGGAAATCAACCCAAGAAAAGAGATGATTTTATTACTCATGGGATTTGAGATGATGAAAAGAAATGTTTGATAACTTCCAATATTGATTTATAATAACTTGTTTCAAAATGATGAATAATGATTTGTGTTTGAATCAAATGCAAAGTTTATATTTTAAATATTTTCTAAATGTGTTTATATGTTTTTATATAACAAATGTGATTTCTTGATGCATGAGAATTTGAATTTTGGTAGTTTAAACTCATATCGACTTTAAAAGCTGACTAATTGTTTCTTTGTTTAAACAATCAAGTTTCGAGAAGTGTTAGATGTCTTTTTTTCCCATCAAGAGCATCTTCTGGCTTAGGTGGTATCTTTGGCATCCTCTCTTCAAGTTGTTGTTTATTGTAATTAATTTTTGGTTATGTTGTAAAAGTTTTAACTTTGATATGGATTGTACATATATCTTTTATTCATAAAAGAGAAGAGAAAACTTGAGATTTTTATTGAGATAATTGTTGATGATGAAAATGAGAAAATAGACTCCTAGTAAAATAAAATAATTAAATTGATTGTGTGTTCTTTACTCATTAGGGTAATTTTTTGGTTTGGGTTGTGACAGTTCTTCAGTAGAAGAGTTGAAGAGCATGATCAATGCTTACTACATGAATCTATAGAGATTCCTCTTGAACAGTTGAATGTTCACCATATAATGTGCAATCTTTTTTTCTCTCTTTCCATTTCGTTTTTGACATATTATCCTCAATGGACATGTGTTCGTCATTGATAATTCATCGCTAATAGTATTTTTAAGTATAATTTTTTAAAGGCGACCAATTTTTTATTTTTTAAAAGTACTATCAAGGGCAGAAAATTTGTCATTGATTCAGTTATTGAAAGTGTTTTCGGCAACTAATTTCATGTCATCACTGAATATCTTACCAGCGACCGAACTTTCAATGATAGATTATAGAGTATCAAAGAATCCTTCATTGATACCTTTGTTTCTTATAGTGAAAGGCAATTGACATCTCATTCCAATTTTCCCGTCTTGATTTGTGGATTGAACTTTTAAATTAATTTCAGTTGAATATGATTGCTAATAGTCAAAAAAGAGGGATGGGGGTTCAAAAGATAGAGAAACAAAGAGACGAAGGAAATAAAAACAAAATTAGAAAAATGATGTAAAATAAAGAAAAAAATGTTAAGGATGTTTTGAGTTATTTCCACTTTTTGATGACACAGTGCTTTTTGACAAGATTTAACACTTTTGACAAACAAAACTCACCGGAGGGAGAAGTGATGTCATGTAAATGAAACTATGAATACAACAAGGGGGTAACGGTAGGTTTTGAAATTGTGGGTCCTCTCCTCTGTACATTTCATCAAACTACATAAAGAAAAAATAATTTCTCTTTTATTTATTAACATAAAAATGAAATCTTCTATATATTTGATCCATCTCGTCTGCAATAGATCAAAGCAATAAAATTTTGACACGTATCTTTTTTATTTAGAATTTTTTGTAGTCACTTAAACTACCCAACCTTTTTTGTCATTATACAACCCAGTTTTAACTCCAGTAAGTTATTCACTTGATTAGAAGCTGAATCATTAAATTTGACTGCTGAAATTTGCACAAAAATCCACCAAAAAAATTAAAAGTTCATAATTTAAATTGGATTTTTTTTCTAATTTACTAAAAAACGTTATAGTTTTTGGAGTAAATTTTAGTTTTCGTCCTTGAAAATTGCCAATTTTCTAATTTACGTCCTTTTTTTATTTGTCTCAATTAGGTCCCTCACAATATAAATCCGTTCCAATTGGATTCCTCACGTAATTGTATATATCTTTTGACATATATTGCGAAATCTTAAAAACTATTTCCTTGGATTTGATTATGCGTAGGACATGAAAATGCTTGTAGATTCTCCCAATGACAATTTAGGTTGATTTAAAAAATATAGCCATGGAAGATTGAAAGAGAAAAATCTTTAGGGCTTTAATCAGTTAGTGTTTGAGCTTCCCTTATTTGATTGCTGATGACAAAATTTATGAGTTTTAATCAGCTAATTATGTCATGCTTTGGAGATTTGTGATAAATAGCCTCATTGGATCTGACATATACTTTTGATAGTTTAAACTTAGTGACAACAAAGGGGAAAGTTCCAATTGGAATGAATTTATTAGGACTCAATTGAAACGAAACAAAGCTGAAGGACATATATAGGATGGGTGACAATCTTTAAGGAACAAAAATGAATTTCACTCTAGTTTTTGCGATCAATTTCTTTATTAGTTAATTAATCTCTCTTAGGACCAAATTAACAAATACTCTATTTAATATAAATTTCATAATTCAATAAATTAACCAAAATCTTAATATTTTACTTAGTACAGTGAAATAAAAAAATATATATAAATTTCATAGTTCAAACTGCACTAAATCCATGTATGTCTCAAAATTTGGCCTTTATTCCATCTACACGCTTTGATCTTCACTCCTTAGAATTTGCATCTGGAGTTATTGTTGCCTCTGGTGGTGGTGGTGCAACAATATTTTTCTTAAGCAACTCTCTTATTCGCATAACCTTCTTCAAGTGTTTCTCAGCCAGCCGGTCAAGATCATTCAGATCCTTCTGGTTGAGGTCTTCTAAGCCTTTCCTAGCAAGACACTCGAACATGACGTGCATCATCTCCTTATCATGGTTGTCCTTTATTTTCTTTTGGAGTTGATAATTTGATTTGTTGATCCTTTACTTAAGATATTTGTCTTGATTCACCATTTGCTTACCTTGTTTTGTCTCAGGCAGATGCTTAAAATCAGGGAGCACGCCTTGGACTCCCATAAGGGAAGGTCAAACTTTAGGCTAAGAGTCAGGGATTATAAATGAAGGCACAAGCATTAATGCCACACAAAGTGCTTAATTCACTCACCTTCTTCATGAGACCTTTCTTCCTTTTCTTGAAGGATGCTTTTCTCTATATATCATTTGTGATGTAAGCGAGCTCCACTTTCTTTGTAGTCATAGCTACCTATAGGATTAGAAAAATTATATTGGAACTGAAAAATTTGTGTGCTTTCTTGCCCAAACAGCTTTTGCTTTATATATATATATATAGTTTAAGAGATACAATATTATTGACACTTTGATTACAAAGATGAGTGCTCAAATCAATGTCCAATAGAGTGATGTTAATATTGGATATGATAAAATCTAGGGATTGGGTACATAATGTTGAGAGTTGAGACATCATTAAAACATTTAATTTTGGAAGTTGGTGGAGTTTTTATTTGGTTTCTTGCATATCGAACACCTCACATGCATGAATGATAGAATCTCATATTGAATCATAACCATTGGTTTACAAGATTGTTTTCCCATGTACATTGAATTTGTTTTCTTGTTTTTCTAGTTCTAAGGTAACATGAATATTGAAGTAACCTATTTATAGAGATAGAAATATCTGAAATGTCATTGTGGGGTCCTCGTAATAATCAAAGGCCCATAAGAAAAGGCGGGCTCAGAAACTAGAAAGCCCTTCATTAAGTTCGAAACATCGACATTAAATCTAAATGTAGAAAAATCTAACTCGACCTGAAACCCCGACCCGATAAGCTAAAATCGAATTTATCAAAACCCGAAAACATATTAAACTAATATGATTTGAACACGACGTGACTCAAATTTTAAGCACTCGAAATTTGAAATGGCTCAAAACAATCTGATCACAAATGACATGATATCAAATAGGACCAGATCTGAAACCCAAAAAACCTTAAATTCTTATCCAAATTAATTTGGTTATTTTTTTAATAAATTGTATTATTAAACTGTTAAGGATCAAGTAGAAGATATTATGTCAAAATTTAATATGAGAAATTGCAATTTTCGTGGATTTAATCATGTCATTTTTAGTGCTTGCTTGGCTTAACTTCTGAAATAGCTTTTGCTGGGAAAAAAAGAAAAACCATAACTTAAGTCAACTCCTTTTTCAAAGTGATTTTTTTTATGAATTTGAAACTAAAAGCAACTTACAAAAATTGATTAAGGCCAAAAAATCAAAAGTTAGGTTTTGTAACTTTTGATTCCTAAATTGGCCTTAGATGGTAAGGTTATTTATACAGTTCTCACTAAATAAATATCAATTATCACTGATCATTTGTTTGTGTTTTCGATAGAAAATATATATTATTAATAATAATTTAATTATTAGTGTATTTGAATATTATATTACTACTACTATTATTATTGTGATTAAAATTAATATCTTAATGTATAAATACTAATGTTAATTTGATGAAATAATGCATTCAAATAGTTAAATGGTTCTCATAATACAAACACTTTTATAACTTATGGCTAAAAATGACAACACTATTAACATAATTTTTATTAAACATTAAGTAACTTTTAATTTTACAACACCTCTACACAAAATTGTTTTAAAATTAATTTTGAATTTTCACATCAAAATCAAAAGCTAGTCAAACGTGCCCTAATCATTTCTCAGCTGATAACTTAAATTCGCCTATTGTTGGACTGTAATCATTTAGTGTAAAAAGTAAAATCCCAACTTACGGCCCAAAGTTCAAGGAGTATTACTCAGGCCAAATAAGCAACCACATACCTTCTGGGAATCAATCCTTGGTTTGGCCCACTCAAATGCTAGGCCGAATAGGCAAATTAGAACTTCACTTACCATAAAAACCTGACCCAAGGGAACAATAAAGAAAAAACCTTGTCATGAACTTGTATAATTCTCCCCCAACTTAGAATTATGTAATGTTGAAGATATATCTAAACATTTTTTCATGTGCTCTGTGATTCGATAACAATTTATGTACATATGGTAATTATTCTTTTTTTTCTCTTCATTTGATCATCAATATTTTTCAAAAAGAAAAAAAAAACGTTAAGGGAAAGGGTTGAATCTCTATCAATGTTATATGAATATTTTCACTAATCAATGTTATATGAATATTTTCACTAAAATTTTAGTGATCAATCATCAATATTTGCATTTAGGGGGTATTCTCCTTCTAGAAAAAATAACTTGTAAACTGGAGTCCATTGCTTTTGCTTGAAAAGGGTTTTTTTTCCTCTTTTAAAAAGTTGTGAGACATTAATAATGTAAAGATGTGCTAACATAGTGCTTTGTGTAAAAAAAAAAAGATTAAGAGCATTTGGAGATATTTCCACTTTATTACTGACACATAGTGATTTGTGAATAGATTTAAAACTTTTGACAAACAAAATTTTTCGGTGAGAGAAATGATGTCATGCAAGTGAAACTATGAATTCGGCAATAAGGTAATTTATTTTTAATTTATTAACATGAAAAAGAATTCTTCTATACATCTAATCCATCTAGTCCGTAATAGATAAAAACAATAAAATTTTGACACGTATCTTTTTTATTTAGAATTTTGTGTAGTCACTTAAACTACCAAACCTTTTTTGTCATTAAACAACTTAGTTTTAACCCTAGTTAGTTATTCACTTGTGTAGAAGTTGAATAACAAAATTTGACCGCTGAAATTTGCGCAAAAATCCACTAAAAAAATTTCAAAGTTCATAATTTAAATTGGATTTTTTTTTAATTTACTATGAAAAACATTATAGTTTTTGTAGTAAATATCAGGTTTCATCCCTGAAAACAATTATTCTTCTTGTGTACGCCCTTCTTTTTTCATTTGTTCCAATTAGATCATTCAAAACATAAAGTCGTTCCAATTGGGTTCCTCACATAATTGTATCTGTCTTTTAGCATAAATTGTGAAATCTAAATAAATATTTTCTTAAATTTGATTATGTCTAATACGTGTGAAGGCTTGTAGATTATCCACAATGATAGTTTGGGTTGATTGAAAAGAAAAAAAAAATTGCTATGGAAGATTGAAAGAGAAAGACTCTTAGGTTTTAATTAGTTAGGGTTTGAACTTCCCCTTATTTGATCGTTGAAGACGAAATTTATGAGTTTTAGTCAACTAATTATGTCATGCTTTGGGGATTTGTGATAAATAGCCTAGTTGGATCTGACATGTACTCTTGTTAGGTTAAACTTGGTGATAGCAAGGGGGAAGGTTCCAATTGGAATGAATTTATTAGGACCCGATTTGAACAAAAAAAAGTGAAGGGTGTATATAGGATGGGTGACAATCTTCATAGAAGAAAAATTAATTTCACTCGAGTTTTTGCAATCAAATTCTTTATTAGTTAAGTAATCTCTCTTTAGGCCAAAGTAACAAATACTCTATTTAATATAAATTTCATAATTCAATAAACTAACTAAAATCTGAATGTTTTACTTAGTACGGTGCAAAAAAAATTTGTATAAATTTTATAGTTCAAATTGTACTGAATCCATTTTGTCTCAAAAATGGCCTTTATTCCATTTACACGCTCCGATCTTCACTCATTAGCATTTGTATCTGGAGTTTTTGTTTCCTCTGCTGGGGGTGGTGGCATTGGTGCAACAATATTTTTCTTAAGCATCTCTCTCATCCTCATAACCTTATTCAAGTATTTCTCAACCAATCAGTCGAGATCATTCAGATCCTTCAGCTTTAGGTCTTCTAAGCCTTTCCCAGCAAGACACTCGAATATGATGTGTGTCATCTCATTATCGCAGTTGTCCTCTAGTTTTTTTTTTTTTTTTTTTTTTTTTTTTTTTGGAGTTGATAAGTTGATTTGATGATCATTTGCTTAAGATAGTTGTCTTGATTCATCATCTTCTTACCTTGTTCCGTTTCAGGTAAATGCTTAAAATCAACTAGCACGTCTTGGACGCCACACAAAGTGCTTAATTCACTCACCTTCTTCATGAGACCTTTCTTCCTTTTCTTGAAGGTTGATTTTCTCGAATTATGATTTGTGATGTACGCGAGCTCCACCTTCTTTCTAGCCATGGCTAAGTAAAAGATTGAAGAAAAAAAAATTATATTGGAATTGAAAGATTTGTGTGCTTTCTTGCACCAAAAAACTTTGCTTTATATAGTGTGAGAGATACAAAATTATTGACAAATTCATTACAAAGATGAGTGCTCAAATCAATGTTAAATATAGTGATGTTTTAATATTGGATACGATAAAATCTAGGGATTGGGTATATAAGGTTGCAATATCATTAAAACCATTTAATTTTGGAAGTTGGTGGAGTTTTTATTTGGTTTCTTGCATATCAGAGACCTCATATGCATGAATGATAGAATCTAATATTGAATCATAAACATTGGTTTACAAGATTGCTTTCCTATGCACATTGAATTTGTTTTTTTTTTCTTTTTTCTAGTTCTATGGTAATATCAATATTGAAGTAACCTATTTATGGAGACAGAAAGATCTAAAATGTCGTTGTGGGGTCATAGTTTTAATTGAACGCCCATAAGAAAAGGTAGGCTTAGAACTAGATTGCCCTTCATTAAATTTGAAAGGCCAACATTAAATTGAGAGGTCGCAAAATCTTACTCAACCTGAAACCCAGCCCGATTAGTCGAAATTGGATTTATCAAAACCCTAAAACATATAAAACTAATATGATTTGAACTCGATTTGACTCAAATGTTAGGCAATTGAAACCCGAAGCAACTTGAATTTTGATCTGAATTAATTCAATTATTTTAAAATAAATTATGTTATTAAGCTGATAATGATCAAGTAGAAGATATTATGTAAAAATTTAATATGAGAAATTGCAATTTTCATTGATTTAGTCACGTCGTTTTTAGTACGTGTTTAGCTTAACTTCTCAAACAACTTTTGCTTCCAAAAAATATAACTTAGGTGAACCCTTTTTTTGAAGTGATTTTTTTTAACGATTTAGAAACTGAAAACAACTTACAAAAATAGATTTAGTCCCAAAAATCAGAAAATGGGTTTTGTAACTTTTGATTCCATAATCAGTTTTGATATAATTACATTCTTAAATTGTCTTTAGATGGTAAGGTTATTTATACAATTCTCAATAAATAATTATCAATTATCATTGACATTTGTTTGTGTTCTTGATGTAGAATATATATTGTTAATAATAAAAATTTAATTATTATTATGTAATTAAATATTATATTACTACTACTATTATTATTGTGATTAAAATTAATATCTTAATGTACAAATACTAAAGTTAATTTGATGAAATACTGCATTCAAATAGTTAAAAAGGTTATCATAAAACAAACATTTTTATAATTTATCAACCAAAAACACCAATTACTTTGATAATACTTTTAACATTACTTTTTATTAAATATTAAGTAACTTTTAACTTTATAACATTTCTACACAAAGTTTCTCTAAAATTACTTTTGAATTTTCACTTCAAAATCCAAAGCTAGTCAAACGTACCCTAATCAATTCCCAACAGATTTTTCAAGTCGATAACTTAAATTCACCTATTGTTATACTGTAATCACTTAGTTTAGAAGCAAAATCCCAACCTATGGCCCTAAGTTCAAGGAGTATTAATCAGACCAAATAAGCAACCACGTACCCAAAACCTAAATGGGCCATGATGTCCTTCTGCTCCGCAATCCTTGGTTCGGCCCACTATATAGGCAAATTTGACCATTCATATATATGGTCCATTATAACAACATAAAAACCTCACCTAACGGAAAAATAAATAAAAAACTTGTCATGAACTTGTATAATTGTCCCCTAACTTAGAATTATGTAATGTTGAGGATATATCTAAACATTTTTTCATGTGTTCTATGATTTGATAACAATTTACTTACATATTGTAATTTTTTTTTTTCATTTGATCATCAATATTTCTCAAAAAGAAAAGAAATGTTGAGAGAGATGATGAAATCTCTATCAGTATTGTATGAATGTTTGCACGTTGGCTAAACACTAATACTGGTTCATGATATATCCTTGAAAAACAAAGGTTACCTCACTCACGGTCAAAAAAAAGACTTGAAGTCAAACATTATTAAGAAAAAAAACGAACCTCAATCACTTTGCTAAAATTTTGATAGTCTATCATCAATATTTTATTTATGTGGTATCCTCCCTTTAAAAAAATAACTTGTAAACGAGAGTCCATTGCTTTCACTTGAAATGAGTTTTTTTTTCTCTTTCAAAAAGTTGCGTGATCCACATGTGTCCAATCCCGTGTATAAATATACCACCATACGAAACAATTACGCTAGTCACAACTTACGGGAATAGCTTTTAAGCAAGCTGTCTTGCTTAACTTTGTAAGCTAATGCTATATCAGGTAGTACAAAACAAAGTGATTATGCAACCGAGTTCCCTTCAAAGTTTGAATCCAAAAATTGCTGACATGAAGGCCAACGTCTGGCCTTACATGACACACCACCTCTAATTAAGTGTTGAAACTTAAAAGAAGTGTGTTCTTGTATATGAGTCTTGAGTGTAACCTAGGGCTGAGGATTCATGTCCTTCTTTCTTTCTCTCTCTTTTTGTTTTTGTTTTTTCTTTCAATATTTACACGTTGCCATAATTAAGTAACCTGAATCAATAAATAAATTACAATTCACAATTCAATATTGGTGCTTTAGCTAAGGAAACTAATTCAATATTATCCCATTGGAAATTCAAAAAAAAATATTATCCCATGGAAAGTATTAATTTGGACTTTTATATTTTGAAGCGCCACGTGTGAAATTTGAATACCAAAATTTTAGTCTCTTACTCAACCTGGTATGAATAAACATGGTGGTCAAAGTTCATAGAGTACTTGGCTTCTTTTAATGATTTTGCCTTCAGATTGTCGGCATATGAGAAATATCCTCCCTAAGGTTTGAGATTATAAAGTAATTAACTTTTTGAAGCAACTTTGGTTTTAATATTTTTAATATGTTATTAATTTAAAATTATAAAAAAAATTAATCATTTATTTAGATGAATAATGCATTGTGACATATAAATTGAGACATGAAAAGTATTATTATATTTTCTTTCCTCTCACTTTTTCACTCTACTAAAAAAAAAAAAATAAGAAAACTATTTTTTTTTCTGTTGATGCCGAAAATCTACTAGATGAGCTCACGGACCCCTGCGCACATGGAAAGACACATAAACTAGAAAGTCCTCCAGAGGTTGTGCCCCGGCGGACTCTACCCCCGAGACTCTCTAACGCCCAAGTCAATAATCTGAAAGAATAATTAGATAATAATAAAGCTGAAAAGCTGTATAGTTGTAAGTTGTCTCTGTGTACCTATAATAGTGAGAGCTCGCTTATATAGTATCTTGGAGCATAATCCAATTAAGAAAGTGATCGATCACTAAGTATCATGATAAGATTGAGTTTATCCATAAGCTGGATTGTTTAAATAATATTTTATCCATAAGTTGGAATGTCGTAGTAGTACTGAACATTGGTATAAAATTACCATTATGCCCTTTGCCAAGTGTGGCAATTTGGTTGGTTGATCTGTTGCGTCGTGAAATTACCCTGTTGCCTTTAGAGATTTCCACGTGTCACAATATCATTGGATTGAGGATTTTTCTCTACATGAGATGCTCCCACTTCTTTTGGTACAGTTATGCGGTCGAGGAAGTAGGTTGTTTGGAGTGATTTCTTTCTATGTCGTGCAGTTTAGATCAAGTCTGACATTGTTTGGGTACCCAGGTACTTAAGAAGGTGAAAAATAGAGACTCGAATTTGTTCAAGCAGTATGGGGGTGTAATACTCGTGCTCTTATGGTATAGGTAAAGAAGTAATTTGATAAATATGACATGGAATTAAAATAATATATATGTGAAAAATTTATTATTGAATAAAATAATTCTTTTGAGAAAAAAAAGGGACGTGTAGTGGTATAAAGAAAAAGAAAAATAATGAAAAAATAATAATTGAAGCGTTCAGGAGAACAAAGGAAAATGAAAAAGAAAAGTCTTGTACAAAAAGGGGGGTGCAACACCTGGAGGCCCAGGTGTTGCCTAAAAAATGTCATAATTTATATATATACTTGGGCCTCAAAAATGTCATAATATATATATATATATATATACACACACACACACTTACTTTTTACATTCTTTTAACTATACTTAGTAAATCATGTTTGGTTTTCTTCCTTCTACAATTCAAATTACTCTATTTCTTTAAACACTTGGGGACTGAAAGAAAAGTTAAAAAGTAAAATTTTGAAAGGATTTATAGGAGAATTTCATAGAGAGTCACGGGAAGCTCTAAGAAAAACAAAAGGTAATAGTGTGAGTTTTATTTTATTTTTTGAAATTTAGTATACATGAAATTTCTTGGAATTCAATGTGAGAATTTTGGTGTGAATTATGGAAGAATTGAATAATAAGTTAGAAATTTTAATATAAAATTTTTGTTAAGTGTCGACGATCAGCAATCAGAGAAAATTGCTAAAAAGAGCAGAAAAGGTAAGGAGGTGATCCACGAGTAGTTCTAAGTGCTACATGGTGAATTAGATTTACTTTAAGTAATCAAGATAAATATGAAATATGTAGTGATAATATTTGAATAAATCATTAATCTATGATTTGATGATAGATGAAAGTTTATTTATGGGTATGATATGAATAATAGAAATGTAGAGAATTATTATGTGAGAAGTAATATTATTGAAATAATAAGTCAATTTAATAATGAAGGTGATAAATAAAATTCTTGACAAGCTATGGTTGATAATTTGATATGATATATGAGGAGAATAATTTAGTGAAATTAATCAAATAATTTGAGAAGAAGTAGGATAGTGAATTTAAATGTTTGAACACATGTTTGTTTTTATATTATTGTTCATATGCATATTTCATATCATTGTTCATATGCATATATATGAAATAAAAGAACCGGGATGGGGCCGGTCTAAATGAAAACTGTGACAGCCGGTATATGCTAGTGATAAATGAAAACCGTGACAACCGATATATCCTGGTGAGAAATGAAAACCGTGATAGCCGGTGTATGCCGGTGAGAAATGAAAACTGTGACAGCCGGTATATACTGGTGAGAAATAAAAACCATGACAACCGGTATATGCTGGTGATAAATGAAAACCCGTGATAGCCGATATACGCTGGTGAGAAACGAAAACCATGGCAGTCAGTATATGCTGGTGATAAAAGAACTGGGAAGGTAGTCAGTCTAAGATAAAAACATGTCGACATGTGGGAAGACGTTCACAATTAATAATTCATGCATTGCATCTGTTTTAAATATTGATTTTTATTACTAAGATGCTAAAGTGTTGTTCCTGATTGTAAATTTATTGATAAATGAATGAGTTTCACAGAGAGACAAATATTGTGGGAAAGCAATATAAAAGTATGATATGATAAGAACTATCTGAGTGATAGACTATATGCTGTGAACCTCATAACGAGGTAATTATGAGATATAATTTATGATCTCAAGGTGAATAAATATATGAGAAGAAGAGACTGATAAACAATGAG
This sequence comes from Bretschneidera sinensis, assembly GCA_023935145.1. Classification (NCBI taxonomy): domain Eukaryota; kingdom Viridiplantae; phylum Streptophyta; class Magnoliopsida; order Brassicales; family Akaniaceae; genus Bretschneidera; species Bretschneidera sinensis. Next base: position 127,016,683 of record CM043698.1, on the reverse strand, counting down.
GATTATGATAAGAGTAGTGATAATAGAATGCTATTATCAAATTATATGAGATATAGATGAATGAATATTGGTAGACTATTTATACAAATTAATTACTTATAGTAAAATTAATTCACTGAGCTTGTGAAGCTCACTACTCATTATTAAATAATTTCAAGTAGCAGGCATGACAGATAGTTTGGTGAGCTAAGATTCAGACAAAGTTATTATTTATAAGCCACGTGGTCCACATCCTCAGACTAATGGAAAACAAATATTTGTAAATATTCATGCATATTATGTTGTATATAATGTTTAAGTTGAGATCTGAATGATGTATCTCCTATGTTGAGGGCTGAGGATTGATGTAATAATTTCAGTTGATATTATTTTTATTGTTGCATATATGTATTGTGCTGGGATTTTCAAAATGTGACAACACAGTCTCGGGGGTGGCCAACCCGGGATGGGTCGTTACAGGGCGATAGCATAGGGTAACCCTTTAAATGTCTCGTTAAGGAGGATTAATAGCTAGGTGCTACTTCTTCGGTAGAGAATGTAAACTCCGATGAGACCTCAAAGCTAGGCTCTGCCTCATTGGAAAGGAAAGTAATGAGTTAGTAAAGCACAAACATGAGCTAAGTCTCTCGAAATGAGGTAATGATGAATCTGAGTGATAAGGACTTAAGCTGAGTTCCTCGAAGTGAGGTAAATAATGATTTCGAGTAAAACAAACTTGAGTTGAGTGCCTCAAAGTGAGGTAAATAATGAGTCTGAGTGATACAGACTTGCACTGAGTTTCTTGAAGCAAGGTAGATAATGAGTCCGAGTGATACAAACTTGAGCTGAATTCCTCAAAGTGAGGTAGGTAACGAAGCTGATTGATACATACTTAAGCTGAATTCCTTGAAATGAGGTAGGTAATGAGTCTAAGTGATACGAATTAAGTTGAATTCCACAAAGCGAGGTGGGTAATGAGTCCAAGTGATATGAACTTGAGCTAAATTCCTCAAAACAAGGTAACTAATGAGTCCGAGTGATACGGACTTAAGTTTTGTTATGAACTCCTTAGATTTTTAAAGACAAATCCGAGAGACTCAACTTAGGGGGAACTCCTCGGAGTATTGGTGATAGGTCCAAGGAGAATGATTTAGATCAAACTCCTCGAAATTGATGGAGAAATTAGACTGAGGTCAAAGTAGCTTGGGGCTACCTCCTCAGAGTTGCTGGAAAAATGAGGCCGAAGCTGAAATAACTTGGGACTACCTCAACGGAGTTGATGAAAAAACTAAATCGAGGTCGAAGTAGCGGAATCGATGGGGAAAAACTGGACCCAGGTTGAAGTAGCTCGACGTTACATCCTTAGAGTTGATGGAAAAATCAGACCCAGGTCGAAGTAGCTCGAGGCTACCTCCTTGTAGCTGAAATGAACTGAGGATTCCGAGGAGAACGGAAGCTCGAAGAAGTCTTTTTGGAGCTGAAATGAACTGATGAGTCCGATGAGCATGGAAGTTCAAGGCTATCTTTTCGGACCTAAAATGAACTAAGGAGTCTGAGGATGATGAAAGCTTAGGATTGTCTCTTCAAAGCTTAAATGAACTGAGGAGTCCAATGAGGATAGAAGCTAGGGGTTGTCTCTTCGAAGTAGAAATAAACTAAAGAGTCCGATGAGGATGGAAACTCGAGACTATCTCCTTGGAGTTGAAATGAACTTAGAAGTCCGAGGAAAATAGAAGCTCTGAGCTGTCTCATTGGAGTTGAAATGAACATAAGAGTTTGATGAAGGTGAAACCTCAAAATTGTCTCCTTAGAGCTAAAATGAATTGATGAGTCTAAGGAGGATGAAAGCTCGAGGTTATCTCAGCGAAGTTAAATGAACTGATGAATCCAAGGAGGATAGAAGCTCAAGGTTGTCTCTTTAGAGTTGAATAAACCGAGGATTCCAAGATGAATAGAAGCTAGAGGCTATCTTATCGGAGCTGAAATAAACTAAAAAGTCTAAGGATGATGGAACCTATGGTTTTCTCATCGGAGCTGAAATGAACTGAGGAGTCTGATGAGGATGGAAGTTTGGGGCTATCTCTTTAAAGTTGAAATGAACTAAGGACTCTGAGTAGGTTGGAAGCTCGGGTTGTCTCCTCGAAGCTGAATAAACTAAGGAGTCCGAGGAGGATAAAAGCTCGAGCCTGTCTCCTCGGAGCTGAAACGAACTGAGGAGTCCAAGGATGATGGAAGCTCGCAGTTTTCTCTTCAGAGCTAAAATGAACTGAAGAGTCCGAAGAGGACAGGAGCTCAGTGCTGTCTTCTCATAGATAAAACAAACTAAAGAGTTTGAGGTGGATGAAAGCTTAGGGTTGTATCCTTGAAGTTGAATGAACTGAGAAGTACAAGGAAGATGAAAGCTAGGAGTTGTCTCTATGAAGCTAAATAAACTGAGAAGTCTGAGGAGGATGAAAGCTCGGGGCTGTCTCATCGGAGCTAAAATGAGCTGAAGAGTCTGAGGAGGATAGAAGCTCGGGATTGTTTCCTTGGAGCTTAAATGAACTGAGGAGTCTGAAAAGGATGGAAGCTTGAAGCTGTCTCTTCAAAGCTGAAATAAACCGAGGAGTTTGAGAAGGATAGAAGCTCGAGGCTATCTCATAGGAGCTGAAATAAACTGAAAAGTTTGAGAGAATGGAAGTTATGAGCTGTCTCTTCGGAGCTGAATAAACTGAGGAGTCTTAGAAGGATGAAAGTTCATGGTTATCTCCTCAAAACTGAATGTATTGAGAAGTTTGAGAATAATGGAAGCTTGAGGCTGTCTCTTTTGTGCTGAAATAAACTGAGAAATCTGAAGAGAATGGAAGCTTGGGATTGTCTCTTTAGAGCTGAATAAACTGAGGAGTCCGAGAAGGATGAAAGCTCATGGTTGTATCCTCAGAGCTAAATGAATTGAGAAGTCCGATGAGGATGTAAGCTTGAGGCCTTTCCTTCAGTAAGGATGAGGTGTCTAAGGACTCGGGGCCCTAGGCTTGACAAAAGTAAGGCGTTTAGGGACTTAGGGTATTTGGATTGGTAAGGATAAGGAGTCTAGGGACTTGAAGCCCTGGATTTGGTTTAGAATAGGCTTCCAAGAACTCGGGACCTTGAGTTTTATTAGGAAGAGGCATCCAAGGACTCGAGGCCCTAGCTTCAACTTCTAGAAAAAATAACCGAGGGTTGTAGGGACTCAGGACTCTCTTCTCCTACTTCTTGGAAAATAGTCAAGGGTCATAGGGACTTGAGTCCCTCTTCTCAGAATTCGCTCGAAAGTTTTCTTTGGACTTTTGCTAATGCTTTACACTTGGTGTATTTTTCCAAAAATCAATGGAGTAATGAACTCTTTTGACTATTGGCTAGTCAATTATGGGAGCAATGAGTTTTTTGGGCCACAGGCTAGCCCATTAGACGTAGAGGCCCACTTGACATGAGAGGCCTATTAGGCATGGTATGACCATTTGGTATGGGAGAAGTTCACTAGGCGTGGGAGAAATCCATTAGGTGTGGAAAAAGTACCGAGGCTTACCAGAGCTCAAGGCTCTTAGGTCAGTTTTTCGTGAAATGATATCAAGGCTTAGGAGATCTCGGAGCTCCCGTCTTGGAATTTTCGGCGTAAAGGTACTAAGGTGAGGAATAGCTTGAAGCTTAATTCTCGGAGTTTTGATGAAAAATATATCGAGTAGAAGAATAACTCAGAGCTCCCTCCTCAGTGTTTTTGCTGAAAAAGTGCCTAGGGTAAGAAGTTCTCAAGGAACTCTTCTCGAGCTTTTTCTAAAAAAGTGTCGAAAGTGAGAGGTGCTAGGGGAACTCTCATCGGGTTTTTGCTGAAAGAGTGTCAAGAATGAGAGGTGCTCGGGGCACTCTCTTTGAGATTTTTATGAAAGAATGTCGAAGGTGAAGGTGCTCAGGGCACTCTCCTCGAGCTTTTGCTGAAAGAGTACCAAAGGTGAGAGGTGCTCGGAGCACTTTCTTGGGCTTTAATGAAAATAATATCAACCCTAAGGTGAGTGATTTTCGGAAGGACAGGTCCCCTGGTTGGTCGTTATGCCATTCTCTGACCTAGATATACCTAAGTCTTTGGTGCCTCGAGAGCGAAGGCTTATGCCTTAGAAACGAGAACTTGTTTTGATGAAGACAACGATTTTGGTGCGTCGAAGAGAACGACTTTGAGGCATAAAAAATGACGACTATAGTCATGATGACGGCTTTAGATGCATCGGTAACAAAGACTTTGGATGCGTAATTGGCTGACAGCTTTAGGGAGTTCGAGATGATGATTGTGGTGTATCATTAGCTGAAGGCTTTCGTTGCGTTGGTGACGATGACTTTATTGCATTGTCTGATGGCTTGTAATGCGTCATCGGCTAATGACTTTAGTTTTTTCTTAGAAGAGTTGTGCTTATAACAGCTTAATTAATATGGAAACTTGATAGTACATGAAGTAAAGAAAAATTATACCTGATTATGAATGAACATGATATTTTCTGGTTGTTTGAGCTTTGCTGGTTCGAGTTTGGGGTATATCTGAGGCTATTTGGTGAAGAAATAACAATTTTTTCTTTAACCGTTTGTAAGAAACTTGCCTGAGGAAGTTGAATTTCAAAATTTTTAGATCGATTGCTTGGGTGGCGTTGACTTGGCGCTAGATGGCGATAACCTAGAGCCTAGGTGGCATTGATGTGGTGATGACATGGTGTTATCTTGGTGATGACTTAGCGCTTAGATGGTGTTAATGTAGCGATGAAGGATTTGAGCATAATTTTTGGAAAGTTTAGGGGCTCAAATGTAATTTATAAAAAATTGTGTGGCGGTGGTGATGTGGCGTCTAGGTGGTGCATGGGTTGCAGTGAAGTGGCACCATGTAGTGCTGATGAGGTATGGATTAAATGTTGACTTGGTGTTGATCGACCATTGAGGAGAAACTTTAGCGACTTCGATGGAAGACTTTCGGATCTCCGATCGTCATAAAACTTTGCAGGATGGTAAATATGGAGGTGGGGAACGCAGTGGTGCACTCCGATTGGATCGTTGACTGTTGGATCATCATAGATTTGTTTGTAAAGACCTGATTTTTTTTTGTTGTAATTTTTTATGACTTGATGGAGAATTTTTCGACATCTTTTTGTTGTAAAAATTTGTAAACTGATAGATCTGACGCGGGTGAACTTGGTGGTGGAGTCGGTATGTGATGTTGACCGCTGAATTTTTATAGATCTGAAAAAGAAGATCTAATTTTTAGCGATATCTACGGGGCACTTTTTCTTGATATATTTTGTAGTAGCAGATCAGTGACTAATCTGTATCGGTATCTTTAGATAAGATTTTTTTTCGTTCACATGGACGACATCATCTGTTGATGCCGAAAATCTGCCAGATGAGCTCACGAACTTTTGCGCACTTGGAAACCACGTAAACTACAAGGTCCCCGGGGTTGTGCCCGAGCGGGACTCTCCGACACCCAAGTGAGTGATTTGAAAGAATAATTAAATAATAATAAAGTTGAAAAACTGTATAGCTGTAAGTTGTCTCTGTGTACCTTTGATAGTGAGAGTTCCCTCATATAGTGTCTTGGAGCAGAGTCCAACTAGAAAAGTGATTGATCACTAAGTTTCATGATAAGGTTGAGTTTATCCATAAGCTGGATTGTTTAAATAATATTTTATCCATAAACTAGAGTGTTGTAGTATATTGGGATATTGGTGTGAAATTACCATTATACGTTTTGTCAAGTGTGACTATTTGATTGGTTGATTTGTTTGAGTCGTAAAATTACATTTTTGTTCTTAGAGGTTGCCACGTGTCATGATATCATTGGATGAGAGATTTTCCTCTACATCTCTTTCCTCTTAGTTTTTCATCATTTTTATTAAACACATGGAAGAAAACATTTATTTTATTAGTTTTCTTTCTTCTTACTTTTCTCTCGTACTAATAAACACTCCTTAGAGTATTGCAATATCGATTGGTAAAGATTATAAATTGATTTTTGTTTTCACGGTTATTTTACTAAACACAAAACGATTTTTAGTTCCCATGCTTTTATATTAAAATTTGTTTCAAAGATTATTTTGAGAACCATAAATGAAATTACTATTCGACCAAATGGTACCAAATATGTTCAACATATGCAATAAAAACATAAATTTTTTTTTATCAAAGGCACATTAATTAGGTTTCTAAACTATATAACAAAATATAGTCATCTCATTTTCTCTATCTTCCAAATTCCAATCATTTGTGTGATTGAGGTTCGATATTCAATAAACAATAATGATAACTGTACAACAAAAATGGCCAACATGTTTAGCCAACAAGAGGATGGACCAATAAAAAAAACCATATAGGGCGAAAAAAAAGTTAGATTTTCATTTTTGACTTGACTCGAACTGCCTATAACTATTCGAGTTTCTCATAATTACAGCTCGAATTTCATAATGGTTGTCAAAATGTGTTTGCCAAATTTATTAGCTACCTATCATTACTCTTCAATAAAACATAAGCCTTTAGTGAGAACTCATTCATAATCACACTTTTTTTTTTATATTCAATATAATGATGATAATTATAATTAACACATTACCGTACAATAGAATTGCATAAATTCATAATTTTCATTGAAATAGTAGGTTGATAAAGATTCAAAACTAAGTACAATTGGGCAATTTTATTCATCTTTAAATTCCTCTTCCCCTATTGCATTAAATTGATATGAAAAAAAGGGAGAAACTCTTGATAGCTTAATTAAATCTATAACATTGCATTTGGTAACATAAAATTGAGGCTTAGCATTTGGTACCAAACGTAGCAAAAGTGTTTTTTTTTTTTCAGGTGATGCTATATACAAGTAGTATAATGATTGATTTGATTACAATAAAAACCTACGTTATTTCAAAAGCCCATAATACTACTACAACCAACTTAAAATTGAAGAAATAATCGATATATAAATCGGATAAATAACTCACACACCGTGAAACTCGAACTTGAGATTTTGTAATCTCAAGACCTCAACCTTAACTAATATATTAAGACCTCATCGGTGATTAAACTTATAAGTTAAGATCATAATGATTTATTGTAGGTAATTTGTATTTTTTTTTTTAGAGAAGTTTGAATCCCAAGATTCTTTAAAGTGAATTAAATCAGATGTTGACACTAAATCAATTAAAAAAAATCAGATGTTGACACAGTTAGCAAGAAGAACCAACAAGGTAGCTCACCTTCTTGCTTAAACAAAGGATTATATAGTTCCATACTGTAAACATCTAATGGACCCCATCCATTATAAGCCAAGTCAGTTTTAGCCATCTGTTAAGCAATTTTTTTAAAACTATTCTCAATGATTTTCTTTTTTTCTTTTGCCTAGTTTCGATTGTTGAAATGGTTTTCGAAATAATTTTTTTTATAAAGCAGTAGTTGAGTTAAAAACTATTGTATTTGGTATAAAATACATGTGAAAACAGTTTATCTAATTAAATTTATTATTAACTCTTTTTCAGTTTTTAATTTTTTATAAACCATTTTTTTTAAAAATGTTTTTAAAATTTATTTTTAAAAAACTTTCTATAATCTTTATCAAACAGAAACAATCTAATCAAATCATAATTTTTTAAAATTGATTTATCTGAGAGCCCATGTCACCTGTCATAAACCTGTCATTAGAGTGGCTAATTGTACTTGAGAAACATATGCTACCACGCAAAAGTATAGGGCCATGCTCCTCCAACATAATACAAACTGCTCGTTGGATTTGGTGGCCAACCGTCTATTAGAAATATCACAACACTGTACCCGCCATAATTCAAAACCATATACTCTTAATTTAGTAGTATGATGTATATTGAGATTTAGACTTTTGTCAAATAATTGGTTTAAATCCTATCCAATTAGAGTCTAACGGAAATTAACTAAAAGGTTAAATATTACAAAGAAATCTTTGCTTTTATCCTAATTGAAGTGAAGAGAGATTTGCAGTTGAAGCAGCAGTTGTTCTCTCAGCTTTGCTTACTTAAGAAGCAGAGGGAAGTTAGGCCAACCATTAGTTTCTCCCTTTCAGATATGTGATTCACTTGAAAATAAAGCAAAGCCCTTTGCAGTTGATTCTTGGTCACCATCTGAGACCCCAACTTCACCTTCCTGTCATATTTTTAATTCACACCCTTCTTCCAGTTTCTCAATCTTTCTATGTAGAAAATAACTTATTGGCTTTTTTGTTTCATATTTGAGGTCTACCCTCAAATACCCAATTGAGTTTTTTCAACTCTAGTTCATCTTTTGGTGCTTCCTGGTGTGAGTTCTTTGTTAAATCGAGGTTTTTGATTGCGGGATTTTGGAGAGTCGGTGGTTTTGTTGTTCACTTGAGGGACTACATATTCAATTCTACAAGTTCACGATATAGCTTTCGCTTGAAGATTGAGTTTTTCAAAGTACAGAGTTGTAGGCTTTGAAGAATTGGGAAATAACATAGTTGGTTCAATCTGGAGAAGAGTTTAAGGAGTTACGATTTGTGGGTTTTTAGCTGCTGCAACTGAGGAGCTTCACAATCTTTGACCTCACTGCCTGACCCCGCTGGTGTTCGAATTATTGCCTCTCTCACTGAAATCTCATGACCTTTGGTATGACATGAAAATTTTATGATTTTTTCAGCTTTAAGGCTTTCAAGTTTCAATCAATTCAATATTCATGATTTCTAGTCATGTTATTATTTGTGCTGGGATTTCAAGTACCAGTTATAGGCTTGGTATAAATTCATAATTATTTGGAAACTGAGTCTGTTATATCTTCTTCTTCATGATAGACCAAGGTTCAAGTTAGTGATTATACAGTGATCAAACGGGTATATCAGTCCATTATTTTGGGATTTTTGAGGCTTGAAAATCCGACAAGATCATTCCAATGAATACCCGTTGCGTTTTCCAACCGGATTCGTTGTGTAATTCAGGAGCTGCAGTTTCATTTTCATCAAATTCTCCGGCAGGGGAGGACCGTATGGCTGTAGGTGTTCAAAATAGGCATCCACGTGCTCCTCCCTCTCCGTTCTTGATAAGAACAGCCATGAGGGTATCTAGAGCAAGGTGGTTCACCTTCTTAAGGAGAGTATTTCACTACCAGAATGGATCGAGATCCGATCTTGGGTCTAATCCTTTCAATTCTAGCACTTGGATGATGTTGGAATTTATTGCTTTGGTTGTTCAAATAAGCATAACAACCTTCACTTTAGCCATATCAAAGATGGAGAAACCCATTTGGCCCATGAGAATATGGATCATTGGTTATGATATTGGATGTGTTCTCAGTCTGCTGCTGCTATATGGGCGCTACGGCCAACATTTTGTGACTCAAGGACATGGTTTTGGCCTTGTTGATATTGAACAACAGAGGGGCAGTGAAGAATCCAGGTACCTTTGCAACTTTAAAGTCCCATCTGTTTTTTTTTTTTCGGTCGTAATACAGTTCTATATTCATAGTGATATTTCTGCGTGGGGAATCATAAGAAAATTATAGAATCCCCAAATAGCATAAAATCTGTTGAATGATTAGTTAAACTAAAAAAAAGATGGAGAAGTAAGCAGGAAAGAGGCTTAGAAAATTTTTCGGAAGGAACTAAAAGAATTTTAGTTTAAGATGATTACTACTACAGAAATGAATTTGTCAAATTAATATAGAATAACATAACAAAAATGGTTACTGAAATCTTTGAACTTCCAAGTATGCCTACTAATTTATAAATCGTATGTACAGGAGATCACATTTGATGAACAAATGTCGAACTTCGCTTGAGCTTTTCTTCGCAATATGGTTTGTGATGGGTAACGTTTGGGTATTTGATTCTCGGTTTGGTTCTTTCCATCGAGCTCCAAAGCTTCACGTGCTCTGCATCTGTCTGCTAGCTTGGAATGCTCTCTGCTACTCATTTCCCTTTTTATTGTTTCTGCTGCTATGTTGTTGTGTGCCACTGATTAGCAGCTATCTCGGTTACAACATGAACATGGGGTCCTCTGATAGAGGGGCATCTGATGATCAAATTTCAATGCTACCTAGCTGGAGATATAAAGAAGTTGATGCCAACTTAGAGCTTGGAAACAATATCGACTCCAGCTCTGGCCTTGCAAGTGAAGATCCAGTAAGTCATAATCAATACTTACAAATAGCTAAGCTATCCAAATAACTTCGAGAATCCTGTATTTCCCTCTCAAGTCTTACCCCTTGTTGGATTGAGGGGGATGAGGGGAAATGAAGAGTAGCTTCCATCTCCTTGTTTGGAAGATTGTTAAATGAAGAGAAAGGAAATGAAGGGAGAACATGCACCCCTAATTGAAAGGATTTGGATGGAGAGCTCCTTTATAAATTTATTAAAAATCCAAACAAAGGGCACATGTATCCCTCTATTTTCTCTCCTTCTCTTCCCCTCGTATCATTTCCTATCCTTTTCTTCCAAAGTTCAAAACATACCCTTTTTATTGTTTCACATATAAATCATCATTAAAAGCTCATTTATTCTTTGTAAGACTAATTTAATCAATGTATGGACACTAAATAGAAAAAGAATCCTATAATCATACAGGGCTAATGAGTGTTTTCTTGTTGTGGTATTTTTACAGGAGTGCTGTATTTGCCTAGCCAAGTATAGAGAGAAGGAAGAGGTGAGACAATTGCCATGTTCCCATATGTTTCACCTCAAATGCGTGGATCAGTGGCTCAGGATTATCTCCTGCTGTCCTCTCTGTAAGCAAGAACTGGAGAAATAGATGACAAGAGAGTAGAGACCAACTAAGAAAATGATGTTTTTTAATTTGATTTTGTTGAGTTTTTTTCCTTTTTTTATATTCACTATGGTGTGATTTGAATGTATTTAAAGTGGTTACTTGAGTGAGTTTGTTGTTTGTACAGTGGAGCTCACCAGTAACCAAAAGTCACAAAACAATACTGAAGTTTACAATCTTTGAGTAGTACCATATGTTAACAGGAGAATGATGAATTTATGCTTCCTAAGGATTGCTGAGGCAGAGTGTTGGTATTAGGTGGAATACATGTACTTGCACAAAAATAATGTATACAGAAAATCTGTATTTAAAATTGTTTCAATATTATACCATTTCATAATTGTTTGTATAATTTTTTTTTTTTTTTTACAAAACCAATCGTTAGATTTAATTTTTTATTCATGTAAGTCACATTTTGAGTCGATGGGAGATTTTCAATATTTCATCTATATAATTCACTAAAGTGAGCCCTTTTAATTTCATCTAAATATAATAAAAGTTGTGATATTACGGATCTGGTTTTGTAGAAGTTACCACTGAATCGAGAAAATTTATTAGTAATTCTAAAAAAATTGACTAGTAACTTCAGTATTTAAATTTTTTCTTTTTAAATTTTTAGAAACAATTAATATTCAATTTTTTTGATGATTATTAGTAAACTTTTTCAGTTTCGCAGTAACTCTTATGAAATTGAGTCTATAGGATCACCATTTTTTTTTAAAGGAGGATTAACACTCATATAATAATATAGATAGATTTTTGTATGGAATATAATATAGATAGATGAACCATATTATTTTGAGTAAAACTTAAGTAAATCAAATCACATGAATGATGACAATCAATAGGAAAGCAAAGATCCTAACTATTAATCTAATGAACATAACATATGATGATGAATGATGTATGGTCAAATGAGGCAAATAAAATGTTAATTTATTTATTTTTATTTATAACACATTTTTTTTAGCTAAATGAGAAACATAGATATGTACTCTGCAAATTAAATATAGCTTAAATGAATAAAAGAGTAAATAAGAACAACAACTTTAATAAACATATGAAATTTCATTGATTGATTGGCCAATTACAAAAATTCAAAAGGGCATGTATGTTAATGCTGTCATAAAAAAGAAAATATAATAGAGTAAGTAATTCTCTGAAAATAGTGTGACAGTGCTTGTCTAGTAAAACTTTCCAATTTTATTTTGCTTTCACCAAAGATTAAATAAAAAAAAAGAAAAAAAAGAAGAAGAAGATGCGGCACCATTTTTTTTTATCAAACGGCGTCCCTTTGCTAGCAGGGGCGTTTTCTCTCTTCCACTCTTTCCTGACTTCACCGTCTACCACACCGACGACCACCGCTCTCTCTGTCTCTCAAATTCGCTGTTTCTCTCGTTATTTAAAAAGTGAAAAATGAGTGATATAAATAAAAAGTCGAAATTATTGGAGGTATGCTCGGTATTGAAATCGGAGCTCCTTCATGACCCTGCTTTTGAATTCACCGACGATTCCCGTCAGTGGCTTGACCGCGTAATTTCATCTCTCTCTCTCTCTCTCTCTCTCTCTCTCTCTCTCTATATATATATATATATATAAAAGTTTTTGTATATGTATATGTGTATAGTTTCATTCTAATGTAAGGTTTTGATGTGCATGGCTTTCTGATACTAATAGTAAGCGTTTTAGCAGTATGGGTGTGTTTGCTGGGTGTTTTTTGTGATTGCGTTGTGTTGAACTTTAGCTGTTTATTATGTGAATAGGAATTTGAATGATGGTTATTTGTTACTCTGGAGCTGGAAATTTACTTTGTTTCCTATCTTGATTGGGTATTCTCTCCAAAAAAAAAAAAAAAAAAAAGGAGAGAAAAAAATCTCAGTTTTGGTTGGTTTTTTCCCCTCCATTTAATGCTTTTTGAGTGTATTTGCGTATATACACGTTCTGGTTGTAGAATTGGGTGCTAATTGGAGGTGGAAATTTACTTTCCGTTTTTTTTCCTGTCTTGTGTGAGATTTACTCCAAAAAAAAAATAAAAGAAAAATGGTTTAATTTTTTTTTTCATTTAATGCTTATTTAGTAGGTTTTGCGTAGATACACGTACTGGTTGTTGAATTGGGTGCTAATTGGAGCTGAAAATTTACTTCTTTTTTTCTTATCTTTGCTTGGGTGATATTTACTCCAAAAAAACAAAGATCATGAGGCTCAATTTTTGTTTGCTTTTTTTGTTTCCATTTAATGCGTTTTTAGTAGATTTCACGTAGATATATGTCCTGGTTGTAGAATTCGGTGCTAATTGTTTGAATTCAGTTTGGAGAAAGTACCTGGATTCAAATTAGTTTGAAAGTTGGCCTTTAACATGGAATTTCAAAGTACATTTCAAAAGTTAGGCATTTTTTTAAGGTAATTTGACTGGAAATTTAACCGGGAACTTGTGAAAGTTTGCATGACCTGATCACATTTCCCTGTTACTTTTGTTGCAAATGCTGTGCTACAATGTACCTGGAGGTTTGTCTGTTTGGGGTTTAAACATGTTTTCATCTAATATACTCTTTTAGCTGTTCTGTTTTCATGAGACATAAATAACCCTTTTTAACAGCCGTCATCAATTGAATTCTTGGCAGGAAAGCTGAACCGAGGCTGCCTGCCGTTGACAGCTACAAGTTACTGAAAGAAGGAAAAGAACTAGCAGAAGATGATTTCTTTCTTGTGTGCACGTTTGGTTGGTGCATTGAATTGGTATGACTGGAGCATATATGTACTTGTTATTGTGTTTCTGATTGACACTGATTACCTTAATACACCAGTTGTTTCACTGCTATTCTGCTGGAATTTTAACTTTCGTTGAAAATGAGTTTTGTAGCTTCAAGCATATTTCCTTGTTCTTTGATATGGACTAATTTTGGGTGGATGGTGATTCTTGGTGGTAACGGTGATGAAGATGGATTTTGATGGTGAATTGTAGGGAAATTGAAGATAATTGAAACTATTAATGGCTAGTGTCCAAACGCCTAAGAAAATAGAGAGAAAAGAGAGATTACAAACCCAAAGGTTTATTGATTGATTGATTACTTGATTCTACAAATGAGTGTACAATGCCTTGTATAGGCTATGAAATGATTACAAGGATTAACAAACAACCAATCCTAACTAACTAACTACTTAACCAACTTATAACAAACTAACTAATCCTTTGTTCAATTAACATGCTCTCTTATTCCACTTTTGCTTGTATCATTTCTATACCCTTCAAATAAACCTTGTCCTCAAGGTGTAAGTGATGCCCTCCATCCAATAATCAATTTCACCATGAATCCAAATTGAATCCAAACATCCAATGGTACTATTAACAAACCACGTGTTCCACTTAGCATTCTTGACATATCCATGAATTTCTATCAAATAATCCCTTGTGGGCCATGGATTAATTACTGCCTTGATAGAAATCATATCCAAACGTGGACTACCAACAGAAACTTCTTGAATTCTAGTATCATGGATCACAAGTGTTGCAACAGTAGTGTTTGTTATCAATTCCCATGCAAACGTGCCACCATCATCAGGTATATTAGTTTTTGCTAGTAATCCCCAAGGAGACAGGTCACCATACTCAGCTGCATGTCTTTCTTTTGCCAAGTTGCTGTCATATTGCAGGGGCAGTTTCATAAATTCTACAGCAGAAACACAAGCACGGAAGAATCTTGGCACCAGACGTCGAACATGGGGATCAGAAAAATTGACTTGCACAGCAGATTCACTAGCAAAAAGTATTAACTGTCTTGTAACAGCTGGTCCAAAGAGGACATGTCTTGAATCTGGTTCAGGTGTTTGTTGCTACAATTCTGTCCTTACTACTGCCAGCACAAGATTATTTTCAGTTTCACCAAAAAATCTTGCTACCATTTCAGCATTTGCTTGCATTTATTGTTCTTGTTCCAGCATTTGAAGATGTGATAATTCCTTGAAATTCTGCTTCATTTTGTTGTCCGTTTTCTTTCCCCTATCAACATCCTCAAAGTTTCTTGCTTCTTCCTCGTACTCTTTTCTTGAGGCATTCTTGTCAAGATCATGTGCATTAGGAACAGATTGTAGTTGCGATTGCGGTGGTACTTGTAGCGTCTTCTCTTGAGTATAGGCAGCATCTATTTCTTCTTCTTCTTTGCCAGTGATCTTGGGGCACTCTTCCACAAGTTTTAACGCAACCGGTTGCCCAATACGGCCAGAAATACTAGGAGAAGAATATGACAAAGAAAGAGTAGGAGAAGAGGATTGCAATTTGGCAATTCGATCATGGATTGAATGAATGTGAGCCATGAATTCTTCACGCAATTCCTTTTGAAATTCCTGGATCAAGGTCGTTATGTTGTCCCATGTAAGCTGGGTGCATAGAGTTGTGATAGCCATTGATGAAAGTGATGAAGAATTTGTGGATGAATTGATTCAAGAACAATGGAAGTTCAAGAATCTGGTAACAATGAAAGCACCAAAATGATGCGGACTAATTTTGGGTGGATGGTGATTCTTGGTGGTGATGGTGATGAAGATGGATTTTGATGGTGAATTGTAGGGAGATTGAAGATAATTGGAACTAATTAATGGCTAGTGTCCAAATTCCTAAGAAAATAGAGAGAAAAGAGAGATTACAAACCCAAAGGATTATTGATTGATTGATTACTTGATTCTACAAATGAGTGTACAATGCCTTATATAGGCTATTAAATGATTACAAGGATTAACCAACAACCAATCCTAACTAACTAACTTCTAACAAACTAACTAATCTTTTATTCAATTAACATGCTCTCTAATTCCACTTCTACTTGTATCTTTCTTTTTTTTCTTCTTTTGAATGGTAAAACACACACACACACACACACAACTCGAAAGGTGTAAGTCTTGCTGGTTAAGGCTTCCAAAGGTGTAAGTCTTTTGTGATACTGATGTGTTTCTTTCCGAGTGTTATATAGCAAAAGCATGTTAATGGTAGTATTCTAATTGTGGGATGGATTATTCGGCAAACAAATGGGTTTACTAACAGCATTAGAGACTTGAGAGTTGAGATATTTGTGCAGATGATTGTATTCTTTATTGGTTTGGAAATTTTAACTTCTGTTAAATATTGTCGCAGATTGGTATGATCACCATAAACGATGGCTTATTACTTTGTAACCATATCTCCAGATTTCTCAAGAAGCATTTTAGAGAAAAGCCTTATTATGTGGATCTACTGGATTTATTTAATAAGGTGAGGTGGTTCTTGGATTGACTCTTGGCAGGACCAGCTAGTTTTTATGATAACCAAGTACCATTTCTTGATATTAATTTTTTTTATCCAGGTGGAATTCCAAACAGTGTTAGGACAAATGATTGATTTAATTACCACACTCGAAGGAGAGAGATTTGTCTAAGTACCCATTGCCACTGTAAGTGAGAGATTAAGATCATTGTGATCTTTATATCATTTTAATTAATATCAAATCCGCTTGATATTGTTTTTGTGCTTTTAACATATCAAGTGCTTGAACTGCCTCGCAGTCACCAACGCATGTGATTTAAATTCTTTCTGCTCGGATTAGGTAATATCTTCTTACTTCAAGAGTCTTACAACTGATGTTTATTCATGGAAACTTTGCTGATTTTGCTGTCATGTAAACTTGCTAATATCTCGTTATTTTTGTTTCTGAATGGTGTGGTCATATTTTCCCAGAGTTGCATTCCCCTGTGATTAATGTAGAGGACTTTTTTATAAAAAAAATTATTCTACTTAATCTTATAAGTTGTTACAAATGTCTTAACTCGCTCATTTTGAATAAGTATGCCTAGATGCTTCTTAGTCTTAGTCTCTCCCTGAAGGCATATTAGAAGAGCTCTTATATATTTTTGCTATGTGATATGTCTAGTTCTTTTTATCAGAATTTAGTGAATATGCTTTTACATCTTGTTCATTACAGTCGCTATATACACCCAGGTCACATGTGCATTGCTTATGGCAGGTGAGAATCTTGACAATCATATTGATGTGAAGAGCATCCTTGTTGAAATGGGAACCTATTTTTAAATACAGGTAATCACTAATTGCATCGCAGTTACATCTCCAGAAATAATTTATCATTACCATATTTGGATATTCTTTTCGCATATCTGCTCTGCAGTTGAACAAACCTATATGTCTTTATCTCTGATAATCTTTTAGAGTTTCTATTTTGTCAGTTTCTCTGATGTATTGGTGAATTGTGGCTTGGGATAGCCAAATTGGTAACCACACCTCTCCGCCAAAGAGGAGGTGCCAAGTTCAAATCTCCCCACCCTCAGTGATAAATATATATAAAAAATTTACTTATAAAAATTTTAATGTATTGGTGAATGTTGTAGGATGATTATTTGATTGTTTTGGTGATCCTAAAGTGGTTGGTAAGGTAAGTTATAGGGTATACTCACTCGGCTTTGTTAATATTATTGGCTTGACTGGTATAAGTGGCTTCAGTGTATCTTTCTCCTTTTCTAGAACTGGATTTGAGAGTTATTTTAGGTCTTTTGCCATATTAAGTCCCGTTGTAACAGCACTAGAACGTCCAAATGAGGAACAAAAGAAATTGTTATATGAATCAACTATATTATATTCCGTTCTGGTGTAATAGTTAATAGTTATAGTTACTAGACTTTTGCTTACTTATCTGTGCTTTGTTCCCAGACGAACTATGGGAAAGCAGATCAAGCTTGTGTTTCAGAAGTGAAAGAACTTTTTAAGGCTCTCAATCTTCAGGTTTGCTTCTGTGCCTTTTTTGGCTCTGTATTTGTGGGGAGCTGGGGAGCAACATTTCTTAATAAAACACATTTCATTCCACAGAGTCAAAGGAGAGGACTTATTACTCGACTCTGCAACCGCCAAACCAACATAGAAAATATTTTTCTATTAAGCAACAATATCTTATACCCAAGCATTTAAGTTTTTGATAGTTGTGTTAATTTTTCGTACGATGTGCTTGCTTTAGTCACGATAACTGAAGCTGGAACCATTATTTTGAATAACTAGTAGTTTGAGTTATTTTCTGGGGTTATTTTGTAGGGTGCATTCAGGGAGTATGAGAGCAAGAGTTATGCTGATCAAGTCCATTGATGCTTATCCAAGTAAAGCTGCACAAGCTGTGTTGAAATCATTTTTGGCCAAGATAAACAAGAGGCAAAGTAAAAACTTCCAGAGAATAAAAAGGATCTTTACTAGAGTAGATAACTGGTTCACTACTTTGCCTTCTGCAATCTCTCTCTCAACACATGCGCGACACAGGGGCATACAATATAAAAAAAATTGACTTGTACATGGCTCTATATGAATCACTATATATCGTACTGCAATTCTCTATAATGAAGAGAGTTTATTCTCGAAGTAGTTCTAATGGACCGTCCTTGTTTAATGTAAAGGATTTTGAGTAAAATAGCATTCCAAGCTGCGAAGGATTTTTCAATTTTCTTGATTTCCTTTCTTGTAACATTTTAGAAACTATTTCTCAGCTTAATCTCGGTATGAACCTGGAGTTAGATGTCTCATGTATTTGATCAAAGATTTAAGTATATATGTGAACTCCTATAAATCTTTACCCCAAGAATGAAGAGAGATTGCGAGAGATATCTAGTGTCACATTTCATTCTTGGTGATTGACCCACAATAGGATGGGTTTGGAATGAGGAATGCATTTTTTGTTTCTGTCTTCATCCTTATACTCATGGGGATTCTTTTACCTCGCTATCCTTGTGCCCGATGAGGATATGAATCCCCGTCTTTGCCATGTTTATCCGTTGTGAATGAGATTTCTCGTTTACAAATTCTTAGATTCTCTGTTAGATAGATATCAATTCTATTTTATATATATATATAATTATGCTTATTTTTATTAAACATTGGTATAATGAAACATAAAAATAGGTAAATATATGATTTCATAAATTAAATTATCATATTATATAGGTTTAAATCCATTTTGGCTCCCAAACTTGAACTTTAATGCACAAGGTTTCAACGCTGGCACATTGATACACGACGTTAGAGTATACGTTGCAATTGTATCAAATTGAAAAATTCCGTGCAAATCAAAATAGCGGGGCTAATGGAAAGAACACGTGCAAAGCATGTGGTTGTCAATGGAGGGAAAACACCCACTATTTCTGTTTTGTTATTATCGAAATAGTAAATAAAATTGAAAAACAAATTATAACGTAATCTAAGCACATAACTTTTCATAATCTAGAGGAATCACTCGAAGAATTGAGCCCTAAATGAACTTTCATCGTTACCTGTAAACAAAGCTACATTTTCCATTTCACAATCGAAATCACTCTAGAGTTCATCAAAGAAGAAGATCACACCATGGATTGTCCAGATTTATCGAAGAATAAAAGATGTAGGTATCATACATTCAATGGGATTTTGGGATTGGAAATAGTTAGGATTTAGATTAATAATATAGAAAATGATTCATTTTTATTTTATATTTTTGTTTAAAAACGGGTTTACAATAAAAAAATGTAGTGTCGTTGTTTAATGATTTTATAATTTGTTTTGTTTAATGATAAAGTGGGTTTAATTGCATGAGATTTATTATTCTTTTTGTTATATTATTTCTTGATATGTTGTTTCCTGACTTCATGTGTTTCCTTGTGCAAAGCATTGGGGTCCCATAAATTATTTAATTTTGTAGGCAATTTTTTACCATTTCCTTGTTTGCATATGATACTGAGTTAGTGTATGCCATGTTCTTCAATACTCTTTACATATATTTTTACTTAAAGCTATTATTTTGCCTCAATGCAGCGTTGATCCTTGACCATTTACTGTGAGATTTCATCACAATGGTTATATCCATTATGTTCCACCAATGTCACATATAAGGAGAATAGTAGATGTACTAGACAAAATAGATCCTGAAGGAATGTGTTACTATGACTTGGGGTTTATGGCCAGACAATGTAATGTAACTATATTGCTTGTTTCTATTATAATTGTCGTGGGGTTCCAATGTACTTTGGTATGGTTAAGGTTAAGGAAGATGAAGAGGTGTTAGATATGTTAAATGACCTACCTTTACCTAGGGTTGTAGACATCTGTGTAGAGCACACATTTCAAACAGAAATGGATGATTGCAGTTATCCTAAACCAATTTATATGCCACTAATGTACCAATTGAAGAATGAGGTGATAATGTTGTGGTTGGTAACAATGAGAAAGATGGAACACAAGCTCAAAGTGAAGTTTGTAACAATGACCAAGTTGTTTATAAGGGTGGCTTTTTAATGATGGTGGGGATATTAATGATGAAGGTATCTTTCATAATGGTGATGGTGTTAATGATGGTTATTTTGATAAGTATAAGGTAGAGGATGAGGAGTACAGAGTTAGTGATACTAATGATGATGATGATTTTGACTTTAATGTGGATGAAGTATACAAAATGATGAGCTCAGTCAAGCTGATAGGGATGATGTTCATGGTGATGAAGGAATAAAGAATGAGCAAAATGAGGATATCAATGAAGGGGATGGTGATGATGGAGTTAATGAAGATGATGATGATTATTCCTCATTTGACCTCCATCCTCTAATTGGGTCCGAATATGAGGATGAATATGAATACCTTATTTACAATCCTTCATAAAGAGGTGATGTGAAGTGGGTAGTTGGACTATAGTTTAAGAATCAACCTTAGTTTATGGAAGCTGTGAAAGTATACTCAGTTAAACATAGATTAGATATTGGATTTGATATATCTGAGAGATGGAAAGTAAGTGCTAGATGCCAAGAGGATTGTCCTTGAAGGGTTTATGCATCTAGGATGCACAGTGAGAACACTTTTCAAGTCAAGAAACTTGAAAAGGCCCACGCTTGCACTAGAGTTTCAAAAAATAGATTTGTTAATGCACCATATATTGGAAAGAATTATGTTGATGAGGTTAGGACTAATCCTAAATGAAGGCTTAAGGACATCCAGGATAAGGTGAGGAAAGATACAACAATAGGAGTAAGTATCAAGTATATAGAGGAAAGCTAAAGGCTGTGGAGATAATACAAGGAACTTACAAGGAACAGTACATTAAAATTTGGAAGTATATTGAAGAGTTGAAGAAAAGTAATCCAAGGGTTCCCAAGGGTTAAGAGCCCAAGTTTTGTAGAATGTATGTATGTCTGATTACTTATATAGATGAGTTATGTACTGAGTTTATTTGCTTATGTTAAGTACACTTTGAATTATGTTAGCACTCTTTCAATTACTGAATTGTAATTTTTGAATTATATCCTGCAGTTATTAAATTGTACTCTCTGAATTATGTTTGCAAGGTCTTGTGCCTACCTTTAACAGCTTGATGCTTAGAGTTAACCATAGGTATTGTGTGAGACACTTACATGGAAACTTCAAAGCTAAGTATAAAGGCATTGTATTAAAGGATTGGATGTGGACACAATGAAAGAGCTAAAGAAAGAGGATGCAGATGTATTTGGTTAGTTAGCAGATGTGGACACCGAGTACTTATCTAGGTATAGGTTTTCAACATTTCCCAAGTATGATATGTTATTAAACAACATGTCAAAATATTTTAATAGGGATATACTAGACTGCATAGATCAACCAATAATCACTATACTGGAGATGATACGAAGATATATCATTACTAGAATACTGACAAAGAGGGAGAATATGTTGAGGTACAATAAGCATACATCCCCTAAGATACCGAAGAAATTAGAAAAAATCAAATTATAATCCAAGGACTACATACCTATCCCAAATGGAAATGGGGAGTATGAGGTGACTAAGCTTGAGGTAGATGGATATAAAGTTGTGGAATTAGTGAAGCACAGTAATGAATCAAGTGGGATTTGACTGGGGTGCCATGCAAGCATGTTGTGGTTTGCATATTTTATAAGAAGAAGAAGCCTGAAGGTTTTGTGAATTAGTATTACTATAGGGAAAAGTATTTGCAGTTATAGTCACTTTGTAAATCTAACCAAATGATCCAGGCGATGGCCACCATCAAATAAAGGCATTGTGCCGCCTCTTGATACGAAAAGATCCTCGGTAGACCTAAAACACAAAGAAAGCCAAAGATGAGCCTCAGAATCTTTACTAGCTAAGGGTGGGTGGATATAAGGTTAAGTGTAGAAAATGTGGGGTACAAAGGCATAATTGAAGAAATTGCAAATCACATGCCAAACAAAAATGAAAGAGTACCCAAGGTAATGGTGCCCAACAGAGGACAAGTAGTGGTTCCCAAGCTGGCAAAAACAAAGGAAATGAGGTTCAAAGGGAAAAAAACTTCTAGTAAGTTAGGTTGTATCTTGAGTTTGTTTTATTTTCATGTTTAATTATGTATCCATTTGGTATGTAATACTTGTTTATATATGTATATTGTTTAAATTGTGGAGTAAAAAGGAAATAAGGCAATTTTATGGGATTTAAGGTTGAAGTTCAATTCCCACCTTCCTGGGAATATTGTGGCTTGTATATTATATATGTTAATAAGTTCATTGTTACGTGTGCATTATTATTGGGCTTAGATTGTTGAACAGTTATGAATTGTTATTGTATATTATATAATAAGGTTATTTTGACAGGGTTCATTAAAGGGTTCAAACTCTCAACAAATGCCAGTAAGATATATACCTTTAGGGTTCAATCACCCCCAAAGTCAAGGTTTACAGATTACACAGAGCTCATAGACTAGACAAACTAAAAAATGATGGGAAGAGTTCACAAGTCCAAAGAGATGCATGCAGAATGGTTCAATGGGTCTAGACAATGAAGGGAGAGGAGGTGGATGAAGCAGAGGCAAAGGGAAGGGCAAAGCCAAGGGTAAAGGCTAAGGAATCTCTGTCACCTAAGCATGATTTTGTGGATGATAAAAAATAGTTGAAGGCATTTTTGTGGGATTTTTTGGTTGACAAAGAATGGTTATTATTTGTTAGGTTTTTGTAATTATGGACGATATTGATGTTAAGGACTGGTAGACAACTATGGTTGTTAAAGAAATTTGTAATCATATCTTATGCACTTTGTTTATCATACAGAGTTTTGGATTAAACCACTATGATTCAACATATATGAATGAATACACTTTATTGTCCTCTATTGTCGTTATCTATGATTTCTTCTTACTTATTTTACGCTTTATTGTCCTTTATTGTCTTTGAGTACGCACAGAGCTTGAATACGTTGGTTGAGGAAGTTCATTGAGTATAAAGCTTTGTTAGTATCTTGCTTAAAAAATTGGCAAATAATGAAAATGCATACATTGGGAGTCAAGGTTGATCAAAGTCACAATGCACAAAGCACTTAACAAAGTTTCCAGTGATTTTCTTGATGAAGTACAACCAAAACACTTAAGAAAGTTTACATTCAACATAAAACACAATTACGTAAACTTTCAACACAATCAACAATCTAACCTAATTCCCTAATCACATACCCAACACATAAACAAAAAAACACCCACAAAACACACAAAGTGATTGCACTATAAATCTTACACCTTATGCATAGCAAATAGCTCACTTTCGAAGTTCCAAATTCTCATGTATCAATACTACTTTCTCCATGAGAAACTCATCTTTTTCATTATAAGTAGCTTTAATTTCATTTTTTTTTCTATCCAGTTTACTCAGTAACTCGAGTAGAACTTAATACCTCAATGACAAAGAAGAGAGTCCTGCAACAAGAAGAATTTGCATCCATCTTGGTTATGCTAGAGAACTGAATATATACAGGCATCAAGATCTCAAAATCAAACAAACTCTAAACTCTCAAATTAAACATACCCATGTATCAAGCTCCGAAAATTAAACAGACCCAAACATAAAATTGGTTAATTAAAAAAATTAAGATTTACCTCATAATTAGCACAATCCCAAAATCTTTTACCTGGGTTGTTTCTAGTCCAAGATGTACTCAATTGCATTGTTCTTCCACACTCACAATAAACATAAGCATCAAATATTGAGGATGCCAAAAAATATGAACTACTCGATCTCGAATTAGCCATGAAGATAAACTGCCGCATGATCTCCAAAGCTTTCCCCTCCAATATCCCTTTATTACATCTTTCTCTTTCTCTCTAAATCCATTTTTGCATGACCTCCAATTTCCCTCTCTTTCATCTTTCTCTATTTGTCAATGTTGTGTTTAGATTAGGTTTTAATTTTATTTTTGTTTGTTTTTCAAATTTTTTAATGTTTCGTTAATAAAAATAACATAAATGGTTGGTGTTTTTCCCTCCATTGACAACCACATGTTTTGCACGTTTTCCTCTCATTATCCATGTTAATTTGACTTGGACAGAATTTTTCGATTTGATACAATTGCAACGTTTACTGTTAATGTGCCAAAATTGAAACATTGTGTATTAAAGTGTAAGTACCCCCCAAACCTTAGAGCTAAAATGGATTTAAGCCAATTATATATTTATATATATATATATATATTATTTTATTTTTATTTTAATATAATATAATATAATATAATAAAAATATTATATATGATAATATAAATCGGGTTTTGAGAATAATCGAGGTAAAAAATGTAATCGTGAACCCAACCTCGAACTCAACAGAGAATTAAATCTTATCTATGCCTTTGTTCTGCGGTGATCAAATTTTCCACAAACCCACTCCAAATGGAGTAGGAATTATTTGGGTGGAAATTCTTGCCATCTTTATCGAGGGTTCGTCCTATGTGTGAGATTGACCATTTGGATGTGTAAAAGGAAAGAAAATGTAAACGGGAAAAAATTTAGAGGTTACTAATGTAAATATTTAAAAAAAGATTAGGGATGGGGAAAGAAAAAGAAATGATAAGTTGTTTTTTAAGGAAATAATAAGTTGTTATATGTTTAACAATTTTAATTTTTTTTAATAAAAATGATGTAAAAAAGGTTAATAGTATAATGGTCATTCATTAATAAAAAAAATATTGAAGGTACTATCTTTACTTAAATCTCCTACATTTTGGGGTAATCGGGAAAATAAAAATTTGAATACCCCTTCGTTTTTCTTTTACACCATTTAAAAATCTTGCAAACTATTAACTAAGGCAACCTAAGATGGGGTAAATCGGGTTTTAAAAGCATTTTACAAACTCAAATTACTAAGCAATAATTAATTTTCCAATAATCAAAGCAAGTAAATAAACATATAAAAAAATAAAAATTAACTTGAAAGAATTTAAAGAGAAAAAGGGAGAAGAATGCGCAAACAAATTTATAGTTCGGCCACTCTTTGTCCCTAGTCCACTCCTCAAGAATCCTCTTGAGAGTTCTTACACTAATCCAAGTGAAATCAACAATCAAACAACTTTCAAGGGCCCAAACCTTTTACAATAATTTTTCTCTCTAGAAAATCTCAACCCAAGTGTTTTCAACCCAAAACACTCAAAGAGTTCTCACAAATTGCTCGAAGAGTTAAACCGACTATTTTTACAATCAATAAATGAAGGTATATGTGATTACAACCAATCTTTCACTCAAGTATACAACTCAAAATATGCATTCCAAATCTAGGGCTCAACACTTGATGAATGATTTTAATTGCTCTTAAATGCTTATTGTTCTTGCATTCAATTGAGTTGGAGACTTGTATTTATAGCTTATGGGAGCTTTAAAGACGTTAGAGATAGATACTAGCCGTTTTGATGCATTAAATGCAAAGATCTTATTTTTAAACAATTTAAATTTTATGACTGTTAGGTCTGGGAGACGATTTTATGTACCTGAGAGTTAACTCTCGAGCTCTAAGAATTGGCTCTCAAACCAGAGAGTCAGCTCTCAGATATTCAGAAAGTTTTTGTTTCGGGGAGCTCCATGGTAGTTGGCTTCCAAGACTTAAACTTCAAATTTTTTTTATTTTTATTAAAACCACCTAAAAACTTGATTTTAAAATCATATAAGTTTGTCAAATACTTTCACATGTCAAGAGAAATTCATTTTAAGTTTAATTAAAGTATTTGAGCCCTAAGAATTGAATACTTATATTCAATAAATTTACATAGATACTTCATAATTTCAAAATTACTCATTGATCCTTCAATCTTTAACTGTGAAGGACTTGACCTTGAGTCTAAGGACTCCTTGACTTGCTTGAGCTCATTTTTCCATATTTTTCCATAACAATATCAATAAACTCATTAGGATCATAATTAGAGTTTTGTTGTCATATCAAAATCAAACAAGTGTCAACACACAAAATATAATTAATGCACCCCCCCTCCCCCCCCTATTTCTTTTATCGCCTTCAATCCAAATAAAGGATGAATGTTACATTTTTCCTCTCTATTTTTAGGATTTTTTGCTTTATTTTTAACAAAACAGGTCAAAAGAATATTGGATTGATGAAATGGTAAATACTGATTTACACCCAAAAAAAAATGTCTTTTTTTAGGAATATTAAATCAAGAGAGTTTATTTTTCCGACAAAAAAAAAACATTAGAATCTCGCATTTCAAGTAAAAGATTATTTGGTTATCAAAGATTGGTGATCCCACATACTCTGTTTCGAGAGAGTTATCATTAAATCAAAAAAGTTCACTAGTATTTACAAAAAAATTAAATAATAATTATTTAAAAGAAAAAAATTTAAATACCAAAGTTACTATTCAAATTTTTTGTAATTACTAATAGATTTTCTCGATTTTATGATAACTCTCACAAAACCGAGTCCATGGTATCATCGCTCATTGTCAAAAGGATTCTCCAATTTTAGAATTCAACTTTCCAAAACAGCTCGTTTATGTTTTTATTAACAAAAAAGATAGTTGGCATCTTCAAAATGTGTCCTGAAGAACTAAAATTAGAGGTCGTGAATTTTTCATTAGTGATTACCACATATTTTGCAACCATAAAAGAAGACCAAACCCACAATTTTAGCTACCCACATATTTTGCTAATTATGTGCATATTTCTCCTCTCATTTTCTCTTCCTCTCTGCAAGAACAAAAGTTTATTCATCTGGCAGGACAACATCTTTTCTGGAGGTCAATACAATTCTGTGACGGCAACCGAAAAGATTTTCTTTGCTATTTGAATTATCAGGTAACCGAGCTTATTTATGATTCTTGGTTATAAAATGAGAATGATAATTAATTAATCCTCTTAATTGGGTCGTTTGATTTTTGAAATGTTGGATTTCCTTAATTAAGGATTCTAACTTTTCACAAATCAAGAAATATAATCACTAAAGAATGCGTGTGTGATTTTTTTAGGGAAAGTAATATCTAAATTGTGAAAAAATTAGATTTTTCATATTTGATTTTCACTAGAAAATGATTTTTGAATATAAATTACAAAATTATTCTTAAGCCTTTCTCAGTGTATTTTTTCAGTTTTTTTTTTCTAAAAAAAGAAAAAAAAATTATCTTCGAGATTACAATATTGGGTCAATTTGATCTTAAGTTTTAAGAGAGTGTCAATTTTCCCTTAAGTTTTATTTTTCATGACAGTTGTACCATCAATAGGCACGTGAAAAGCATGTCAAGCCTCCCAAACAGCAGTAAATTGACTTGAAAAATAAAACTCATGGCAAATTGACTTGAAAAATAAGAACCCGACATACCTTTCACGTGTCTCTTAACGGTTTAATTAGATAAAAAGTTCAATTGACCTGAAAAATAAAACTCAATGACGAATTGATACTTCCTCACAATGTAAGGTCAAATTGACCCAATCGTAAAATTTCAATAATAAATTTATTTTTTTCTCAAAAAGAAGCAAAGTCCAAACAATTTTAATGTTTTTTACTTAGATAAAAAATTTTAACTTCATGTATTCAAAATTCTTAAAACAAAAGTCGTACCTAATTAAAGTTCCATAAAATTAATGATTGAAAAATACATAAAAGCATAAAATTGAAAAGATCAACAAAAATAATTTTTTTTTGAAACATGGACGAAGACGAGATCGAATCAAGATCTTCTGTATGAAAAACCAAAAAGTGATCACTAGAGCACGAAACTTACATCAAAACAAGATTTTGAATAGAACATGTAAATGAATATCTTTCAACTTTCTAAAAAGAGTTTCTTTCTAGGAAAAATAAAACATCCCATTCATGTCATGCATGAATGAACATCATAGTTATTTTACAATGACTATAACCTTCCTTTTTTACCCACATTGTTTTTTTTTTTTTTTTTTCCTTTTTTGGTCTAAAATGATATTGTGGTTATTGTTCCAATGAATTTACACAATGTTGCTAAATACATATCAGTTTTAGGAATGATAGAACATCATTATTTTCTTTATGTTTGGAACGATATTGAAATTGGAACGTTACTCTCACAGGAAAGAGATGCAACTCTATCACAATAAAGCATTTGATTACAATGTACATTAATTAATTGATGTTTTTATATAGAAAACCATTTATAGCAATGTTTTTGTTGTTTAGAAATGTGCAAACGGTTGAAACAATCAGTTCAGTCGACTAAAATTTTAATCAGTTTTTTTTATCAAATTTTTTTAATTGTTTTGACCGAATTATGTTAAGTATTTCGATATTAACCGATCGAATTTCGATATTAATTTCGATCGGTACGATCGGTTAATCGATTAACAGATTTTGTTTATATAATTAAGATTTTTTTAATTTAATATATATTATATATTTAAATATTATTTAAGATTTTTTTAATTTATTATATTTTGTATATATTATATTATATTTAATATATTATTAATATTAGTGTTAATTAATTTTTTGAAAAAGTATTTTTAAAAAATAACTTCTAACCAATATATTTTATTTGGTTAACCGATTAACTGAATCAATTCGAAAAAGTCGATCAATCAATTTTAACCGTTTAGTGAACACCAAATTGTTGATGTTACATTTCATTATATATTTTCATGAATCATTATCCATGTTAATTAATTATGTTATTTTAAGGTAAAAACAGAGAAGAAGAGAAAAAATGGAAGCAATTACAGAGGAGCAAAAACCCCAGAACCTGAAGAAAATAAAACCGAAGAAAGAAGTAGCAGAGATTGGCCTGAAAGAAATCAGGAGGCAGGCATCATCAAACGGGAGGTTGAACTGCTTGTGCTCACCAACCACGCACGTGGGTTCCTTCAGGTGTCGACACCACAGGCTTGCAAGCTTATCTCGAGGAGGCTCAATTGGCTCCAACTTATCCTTCTTGGCCTCCAAATCAGGCCGTTACACTGATTCACTGGAAGCTTAGCAGCAGCAGCATCTGGTTGCATTATGCAATTGCCATCATAAATTTTAAAAAATTGGGTTTGGAAATTAAAGCTGATTGAAATTCGGTTAATATTTATGTATTTAATTAATTAATTTCAAAAATTTAAATGAGTGAAACATTTTCATTTGGATTATTTATATTGGTCTGATGGTTGTATGTTCATTTGGATTATATATATGTGACAAAAGGATTGATGTTAATTAAGTTGTTGTTTCTTCGTTTTATGAATAATTAATTTTGTTTCATTTTTGTGCATTTTGTTTATAAAAATTGTATATATCATAAATTCTTTCATTGTTTCTTATCATGAATACTTAGAAAAATTCTTGACTGTGTCGGGTACAAATCAAAAGTTTCACGTTAGTGGAAACTTTATTGGTACTTTTTGAGAACTTCATTAATAATGATAATTGAATATGTACGGATGTTACTAGTAAAGTTTTCAAAAATTACCAATCAAGTTTACACCCAATGCAAAACTCTTTATTTGCACTCAGTGCAACCAAGAATTCATCAAGTACTTGCAGTGGTTTTGGTGGTATTATATATCTATTTATATTATTATACCAAAAGTCTCATTTGGTATTTGCTTTTCAAAATATTTAAAAAAACACTCTTAATTAAAATATTTAAATAGAATTAGATATGTAATCAAACTTACTTCAACTCTTCACGTTTTTCTCTTACGTTTTTTCTCTCCAGTCTCTTTATCTCTCTAATCTTTAACTCAATTCAATTATCTTTTTCTCTTTATCTCTATCTCTTTACTCCTAATATCCCACCCAAACTCGGGTTGATAGTTTTGGTTGAATTACAATTTTCTAATGTAATAATAAAAAAAAATCTTATATGTCAAATCTCTCTTTCTTTGGATCAAATATTAGTAGGATTGGCAAAATTTTAAGTTGCTTGAATCAAAATAAGGAAGAGCTTTCTATTTAATGCATGATGCATATTACCTGAAAATAGAATTTAAAAAAAAGTTTTTTTTTCCTTTTTTTTTTCTTAGTATCTTTTTTTATCACTTTTTTTTCTTACTATCAAAAATAAATGATGGAATTTTGATTCAAAGCTACATAAGTCCTAAAAAGATTAAATATTTTTTCAACAATATTAAACTAAATTGATAACAAATGAAATGATAAGTTGCTTGATGAATAAAAGATTCCTATTTATTAGAAATTCATACTAGTAATGGATTGGGCCAAGCCCATCCCTATCTTGAGCCCGCTCACTACTGATGAGTTTTGCACTTTTCGAAAACGACGTCGCTAGCTAGTAGAAGTGCTGAACCAACTAAAACGGCGCCGCTCTATGGACGGCAATACCATCACCGCCTTGTTAGCTTAGCTTTATATCACAGAGACATCGCTTAAAATCCTGAAATCCTCAAAACGCGAAAATTCCCCTCCTCTCAAGAAGACAATTCACAAAAGGTACAAAACTTTTTCCCTCATCTTTATTTGAAATTCTCTGTTTGGTTGTTGAGAAAATGCGATAAAATTTGAGGAAACAGAAGAAAAAAAGTTAATTAATCCCAACTTTTTCATTAACGAGAAGTTTTACCTCTCTAATTGATTCCATTTTATCTCTTTTGGTTCACTTCAAATAAATTTTCATTTATTAAACGTATTTGTATATGTATAATTTGATTATTCTTAGGTTCCTAATTTTCAGGTAAAGCTTTGATAAATTTTATTTCGTTTATAAAAAAATCAAGTTACCGAGCCAACCGGGCCTGCATCAAATATGAATGTTTAGTATTTGATTATATATTATGGTTAGGAAATGCTTTTGTTGACTGTGTAATTTATTAATTATTGGCGTTGTGTGCTACATTTGTATGAACATGGTTATTTTCTATTTGGGTTTTGACTGAATGGATTATATATGAAGTTTACAGAGCTTTTTTCGGTTAGTTATTGAAGGGGGTTCGTTAATTTGCAGCATTGTATTTTCACTATTTTGTGGTTAATCTCAATTAACCCCCTGAAGTTTGCACCTCTTTCTGTCTCCCCTCTCTCCTCTATATCTCCTAATCACAGAGAGAGATAGACTGATAGAGAGCTATAGATTCTGGCCAATCTCTGACAACATTCTCATCCAAGTATGTTAGATTCTGATCAATAAATTTCACTTTCTTCATCTTATCAATTTCTTTCTCAAAAATTGTTCTTTGTCATCTGTCTAAAAAAAAGGAACCAAATTTTTTTTTTAGGTTGTTTTTTGATATTGTATTCTACTTTTTTATTCCATTTACTCTCATTTCTGTCTAAAATTAAGGTTGTTCAAGCACATAATGGTGATTCTGATGGATTGGTGTTGGCTTTTGATATGCAGATCAATTAAGGCCTTTTGTTTTGAACTTACCACTTTTTTTTAGTTGTTCAGGGCTTAATATGATGATTGATTTATATATTTCATGTGACAAAAATGACTTTTGTTTATATTTTTTTCTTCATCTAGTTCTGTTGTTGAATGTGCTAAAAATACATTTTTCTTGGTTGTGATTTTTTCATATTTTTGCTAAATGTGTTTTTTTTATTCATTTTCTGCTACAACTTATTGTACTTGTGTATAAAAGCCCTTTTAGTTTTTTCTTTCCTCCTCAAGTTGAAGGTAATTTTGAGCATGGTACTGGTGGGGTTACTGAATTTAAGGTTTATTGTTAAACTGTGAAAAAAAAAAACTTACCGAAAAGTTTAAAATTTTCTATATGTTCAATGACAAGATTTTGCAACTTAAATCTACGAACCATTGTGTAATTGATTTGATTAGTGAATGTGAGGGTTTATTTCCTTATTTACTCCAATTGTTAATTTCACAATGTTTTTCGACATTTTAAATTTACTCTTTTCTGTGATTTGAATTTAATCTTTTTTATGGTAGTCACGTATTTGTTTTGAAATAAAGTCATAATACAAGCCGCTGTGTTTATCAGGTCATTTCTTCCACTGCCATCAAAATTTCGATGGCCACTGCAAGCACCATTGCTACTTCACCATGCTATTTAAAGGAGCGAATTAAGCTTATGGGATGTAATTCACCGAGGGATTCCATGCTATTTAAACCACTCAATGGAAGCAGGGGGATAATTAGAGTTGCTGCTTTGGGTCCAGCCGGGCTTGGCTCACAATTACAACTCCTTGATGGAAGAAGACTTATTATGGGTTCTAATCGAATAAAGTCTGTTTCTATAGTATGTGCTTCTGCTTTGGTAAGTCTATACATGAATCTCCTTTTATTTATAAAAAAAATGAATATCTTTCTATCTGTATATTTTATCTTTGTGCAATAAATTGCAAAGGTTTTCTTCTCTATAACTTGAAAATACCTTGTATCAAATAAATTGTGTCCTGGGCATAGGTTGGTAAACATACCTCTCTTCTAAAGAGGAGGTCCCAAGTCAAAATCCCCCACCTCAAGTTATCAAAAAAAAAAAAAAATACATTGAGAATCAGTTTTGTTGTAGACGCCATTTATTTGTTATGCATATTAATGAGAAATATGACCTTTTGCATTTGGCTGTCGTGTGGTCTCTGAGGCCTCGTTAATAAAAATGGTTGAGGCAAGCCCCAGTTTGAGAGCTTCCTTAGATTTTGCTGTTATCATGGCTATTAAAATCTATTGATGCTAAATCTAGGTTGAGGTATTGAAATTCGCCTAACTAGAAATATACTTGCGAAGTTTGGTTATAAGAGACATGAGATTCACTGTTCTACACTGCAACATAATAGTTGGAAGAGAAATTATTATATTAATCTGTCAATTCAGCCAGTTTTTTAAGATACTTTGATTTGGAAGAGCAATTTTGTGGTCGAATTGTGAAATGGCTTAAATTGTCTTGAAAACCAAGAATAAATAATAACTGTGGTCTATGAGGAGTGACTAAGGCTATATGATGGTAGAGAGGAAAAGTGGGAAGAAGGAGAGCAGAGCAGAGCACTTTTATATAGTCTGGTAGAGAAGAAAAGTGAGAGGAAAGAAAAGTGAGATGATTGGTGTTTTCTCCTCACATGAACAAATCACAATCCTCTCAAATTGGGATAATTTTCTCGTCTTGTAAAAAAAATAAGCTATTTTTTTTCATCTCTTGGTGAATTGCTATTTCGCTAAAAGCTTGTTAGAAATGGCATATAGAATTGTGGGGGTCTCTTGGATGGTTGCCGGGTCCGTGAGAGATGAAATTGAGGCTTGGAGTGGTGTAAGGGCTTCCAAGGAGGTAAAAAACGCTTTAGTTTTAATTCCACACTCGATTTGGCGGATAGTGTGGAGAGAGGAATTGGAGGGCCTTCGATGGTATTGAAATATCGATTGCAACTATTAGAGATCGTTGGTTCAATAATCTTAATTTTTAGATTAGAGGAAATTTCTTTTTAAATAATGAAGATCTCTTAGATTTTGTAGGTTTCTTGCATTGTAAATAGCCTTTGGCTTTGTGGTGCACCCTCTTGGTGTTTTTAATAAATTTTTATGTATAAAAAAAAGCTAATTTTTTTGTCATTTTCTTCTTTTCTCTCGCTTTTCCTTCTATCTTTATCAAACGCATGATGGAAAACATCACATCTTATTATTTTTCCATCCTCTCCCTCTTCCTTCTTCTGTACCAATCAGAGCCTAAGGCTGTCCAGAAGGTGTGATGCCCCCTTGACGATCTTTTCTCTTGTGCACATTGTTTACTTGCGTTGTCTGCAGCATGTGGATTATAAAATAAATGAAAACGAAGGATAGCATTGAATAGAGAAAGTAGATGTGTCTTCAAAAAGACATTCCTTAAGGTGGTCTTTCTCTCTATAGGGAATTGTTTGCTGGCCTAAGGGATGGATTGTTATTACCATAAGGGATTGTTTGTCGCTTTGTATATATCTATGTTTTACTGGCCTCCATTTGTTTGGAGATCAGCTTTGTTGGCTTTGAACTGCTACTCTCTGTGCATATGCATGTGTCTATATTCTTTGATTCTTTCAAATCTATCAGGGACAGACATTTTGATGAAGATAGGATTTGAAGGTCTTGATCTTTCTTTTTTTTCTGCAGAATGCAAGATGCAGTCAAGGGCAAACTCAAACTGTTACCCGCGAGGCACCAACAATCACCCAAGCTCCTGTTCACTGTAATAGCCATATCTTACTTTTTCTTACCACTGTAATAGCCATATGCATATTAGTGACTCCAAACTGCATAGTGTGGTCGTGGTAATGTTGTGCCCCACTGGCTGAGCATAGTGATATTCATAATTCCTGTATGTTTGTTTTGAAAACTGACCTGTTCTGCATCTACTTTCACTTGAGGTATTGCTAACTTGGTAACTATAGTGGTACTATATAGTTTTCATCATTATATTTTTACATTTAATATAGTTTTTTTCTCATGCAAATATGTCTGGTTTTTGAATTAACTTTCTGTTTTTTTTTCCCCACCTGCAATTCTGTGGGGAAATTTGTTATCTGAATATAATGGACAATTAAATTCCAGCGAAGGAGAAGTCTCCGGACCTTGATGATGGTGGAGCTGGATTTCCGCCTCGTGATGATGGTGATGGTGGAGGTGGCGGAGGAGGCGGTGGAGGCAACTGGTCAGGTGGATTCTTCCTTTTCGGCTTTCTTGCATTTTTAGGCTTCTTAAAGGATAAAGAAGGCGAGGAGAACTACCGGGACACTAGGAGAAGATGAGGGAATGATTCTCAGTGAATATAACTTTTTAATTTTCTTTGCTATGTATTCTTTTTGAACCAACGGAAGCAAGTACCAGAAGAAAAACGTTGTTCTCGTGGTTAACTTGGTTGCCTAGTAGTTTTCTCCACAAATATTTTGGAGTACGATGCTCTTGTAAGAATGAGCTGCAATGACAGTCCTATGAAGTTGATCAATTATGTATCATGACGTCCTTGAAGATCTTGTTGGCTTGCACTTGACCTCAAACCAATCTTACGCTTATTAGAGTCCTGGAAACAGTGAAGCAAAAGAACAAGAATCATATTTAAAATTAAAAAAAAATATTACTTCTAATAACTTTTTGTTTATTGGATCATTTTTAGTTTTCAGGTATAAAATAAAATTCTTCTTAGTCTGTCCGTTTTACTTGTCAGATATTAGATTTTTTTCTTGGTAAAAACGTTGTAATCTGCGCATAGGTTCTTCGTCCCTCAATCAGTGTACACCTCCCTGTGGGTTTCGAATCCGTCATCCCTTGTGATGCTCATAAATAATTCTAAACAAACCCTCCATATTGAGATCACACCAATATGTTGTTGTAAAATTGAAGATGAAACCGGATAATTAACTCATCTCAAGGAATTTATGCAATTCTATCATTTTTACCATTTATCTGTTTATTTATTTTTTTTCTTCTTTTTTTTTTAAAAAAAAAGGCTCAACCTAGGCATGGCTAGGTTTGATCAAGCTTTTTGGGCCATAAGTAGCTCCTGAGCCCCTCTAGTACTGGGGCTTCAGTACGTAACACACACCACAAGATTTAAAAGAAACAGAACTAGTAAACATTCAGTAAAAATCTCCAATCAGATAGCTTCCTCCTATCACTCATCGTCCCAACAACAAACCCCAAGGGGCTGTTGCAAATCCGGACTATCCAATTCTAAAATCTGCTTCATCTCCTTCCATTGAAACAACCCATTCACAGATTTTATGGCGATAACAAAATGAAGTCATTTAAATGTCTGCCTCGAAAAATTTACAACTGGCTGGGAAGAAAGTATCTTCAGAAAAAAATATTTGAAAGCACATTACGCCCCAAAAATGGAAGATTAGAGAAGAAAGATCTGTGTTCTAAATACGCTGACAGTATATCATTTCGTTGGTCTGGTCCAGGTTGTTTCAGAGGTAATTGCATTTCCATAATAGACTTGTTTTGAAGATTCGTCCCAGTAAGCCTAGAAGAAGAGAAAACGGGAGAAAATGCAATTTCAAATTAAGTGTTAAATGAGAACTAATAATCAAGCAAGAACTTAAATATTGAATGTAGCACGCATTACACAAAATTATAAACTCAAGGAAACCAAATGAAACTACATGAGAATCAGATGTTGGGGGATACAATGTAACTATACCTGCCATCCTGAAGGGAGACCACTCGAGAGGTCAGCTAAATCAGGCTGCTGGTTTTCATCATTATGTGCTTCTGGTACAATCTTTGCAGCTTCACGGGCAGCTTGAGCTCTCCTTCGTTTCACTCGATCGCGCCTATATCAGACAAAAGTCATTACAAAAAGGAGTAAAATGTGATGAACAGGATCATCTTAACATAGGAGGAAATAGAAAAAGCAACAAAGAATATTTCATTTGAATAGCAGGTTCTCGCACCAGTCGCCGCCCAAAGGTTGGAAATTAGCATTATCTTTGGCCTCTCCACTGGCAATTTGCTTAGCATGCCATTCCTGTAATGACGAAATGTAAGGCACCAGAATCAGCCAATGTACAATAATTATACAGCCAATGTACAGTAATTTGAAAGAAATGAAAATCCATTCACAAACCTCAATTTCCCTTTGTCGCTTCCTTTCTAAAATCTTATAAGCATTTTCAGGTTCGTCTTCCTCATTCTCTTTCAGCTCCTCTTTAGCCGCTTTCCACTGATGAAACAGAATTATTAATTTTGATTTCAAAAAACTAGATAATATAAGAACGCAACTCCTCAAGATAAAGCAACAAATAAGACCGACAAATATACCTTGTCCACTAAACTGGAGACTTTCTTATTAGACCTCAATGAGGATGCAACAGCAACCGTCCGTTTTTTAGCACGCGCAACTGAAGGAGAGAAAATGAGTCAGAATGAAATAGATAACAGGAAATTGATCAAATCCAGTAAACCATTAGTATATCGTGTGGAAGCTAAAATTTATCAAGTGGACAGATTTGTACTGTTATCTCTATCTTTACATGCAAAAGGATAATTAGGCAGCATACCAGACAAGGTATAAAGATCTCTTAAAGCATATCCTCAATTCTTCTTACATAACCGTACTTTTCAAATACCTTCATTATTTATGAACAATAGATCCACTGAATGGCTAGAATAAATGAAAAATACTGACCGCACATCAGGGCATATAGGAGCCTAAGAATTGAGGTTGATGTAAGG
This sequence comes from Bretschneidera sinensis, assembly GCA_023935145.1. Taxonomy (NCBI): domain Eukaryota; kingdom Viridiplantae; phylum Streptophyta; class Magnoliopsida; order Brassicales; family Akaniaceae; genus Bretschneidera; species Bretschneidera sinensis. The sequence goes on along the minus strand of CM043698.1, from coordinate 126,979,594 downwards.
CAACTAAAAGTAAACCAAATCACACACAACTGTATCAGTTCAGAAACCTTACCCTTAGGTCGGACCTTTGCTGATGAGACAGCAACAGCAGCAGTGACACCATTAGTTATTTGAGCAGAAACACTCTCTTTCACTGAAAAAGTTGCAGGAGCTTGGATAGTGGCTGAAGCAGAAGGAACCCCTGCAGATACTATTTCAGTATCACCACCAACAGTAGAAACATTGACCTTCGGATTAGATCCTGCTACTGCAACCGCATCAACAGGTTCCAAGGCTGTAGCATTGTAACTGACAAAACTGGATTCGCTGTGAAATTGTGGAGGTTCTATGTTGCTATCTACAGGCACATGAGGAACTGTTCCCTCTTTAAGGTCGTAATATGCCACAGGCTCAACAGCATTAACAATGACAGGTGCAGTTTCGGTATATGTGTTGGGAACTGTTTCATAGTAAAGTGATGCGTGGGGCACGGCAACTTGAGATCCATCAGCATGTCCAAAGAAACTACTACTTGGAACCTCAGCAACCACATGTCCATAATACTGAAAATTGGGATCTGGATAGGTTAAGTTGTATTGTTCCATGTAAGGAACAGGTTGCCCCATCTCTGTATAAGATGGTGGCGGAGGAAATGACGCTTCAGCAAGCTCATCAGGCGGAGGTGGAGGAACCTGTTCATTATCAGGAGGGGGTGGAGGAACTTGTTCATTATCAGGTGGGGGTGGGGGAACCTGTTCATTATCAGGTGGAGGTGGGGGTATCCATTCGTCATCTGGAGGTGGTGGAACAGTTGAAACATCATTTAGCACCAAGAAGGATGGTTTCTCTGGAGGTAGATTTGACTGCAGTGCAAAATTTGTGTCACTGGATATATTTCTAACATCTGTGCTGCCTGCAGGGATTGCATCATCAACTTCCATGTCCACGTCCATGTCAACATCTTCCCCAGCATGGAATCCAGGATTTGGAATTGTTTCATTAGGAAAGGCGCTCACATGGAGTTCACTAACAACAGCACCACTACCCAAATGTCTAGTTTGTGATCCAGCATTTCCATAGTGAGCTTCAACAGTACAAACATGAGGAATTTCAGCAGAAAAAACTACATTGTTCCTATTTCCATCAGCTTCAGATTCATTTCCCATGCTTTCGTGTAATTTGTCCTTTTCTGCCAAAGAAGGGATATGAGTCGCCTCAACTTCATCCATTACTGCAGATTTAGCAAGCTGGTAAATTTCACCATTAATGACGCCTTCCAAACGCTTGAGCTGCCTTTCAGAATGCACCCAAAATGGAACCAAAGATGATCCATATGATATGAGTGCCTTGATATCAGCAAGTCTAATCTCAACTTCTAAAATATACTTTGACATCTGGCCATGACCTTGGAAGTCACCCTCAGACCTAAAACATGTAATTCAGCTATTAGAAAGAGGAAGAACAATTAAAAACTAGAAATTCAACTGTCTATCATTTAACATATAAAGGAATTCCATGGTCCTTGTCTGAGAATAATATTTGGTGTAAATAAACAAAAGCAAAACAAAAATTCTTTACCCTTTTAGTGAAGTCAGTCTCTCTAACAAACACTCGCATTGTCTCACCAGACGAGTAGAAAGATCAATTCCAGTCTTACGTTCAATACTAGCTACTGCATCATTTGAAGAGTTCTCTGGACAAGCTAAATCTCCATGACTTGGAAGAGCATTAATTGCATCTAAGTTACTCTGGAATTCACCGCTGTTGACATTAGTGTCCCAACTTTTATCATTCAGGGCTTCGCTTCTGTGTCCTTCAACCCACCCAGCCATTTGGGGCCCATTATCGTACACTGATCCAATGATTTGTGCAGCTGAATAATTATCCAATTCAACACCTAAAACTGAATCGGACTCATGTGTACCCAAAGGTACAGACACCATATTTTCAGTAACAGGAGTTTTCTGATCAGAGGTTGATTCAGCTGTCCCAGCTAAACTATCAGGTACTTCCCACGAAGTTTCCCCTGTTTCTGTATTCCAGTAATAGCATTGATTACTCTCCTCATGCATCACTATCTTCCAGCCTGAACTCACATCTCCAACAACCTGAAACTCTGAAATTCCAGCAACAGACGTTTGCACCGCAGAATCCACTTCTTTGTGTAAATCACCTGAGTCAGTAGCATCACTTTCTCTAGTATTACCATCTTCCAGTTTCTGGTAAACATCCTGTGGAGTAGAAGCTCCCTCCATGTGCAGTTCCTCGGCCTTCTGTGTGGCAAGTTCTTCGCGTGCATTGTCGCCCATATCTTTGCATCCTTCACCAGGTGGTCCCTCAACCTAATCCAAATCAAGCAATAAGCATAAGAAAGAATTAATATTTTACAATGGCCAATTTTCAGATATGTAAAGACTAATATGCTAAGACTTAGTCCAGCACCTGAACTTACAATGAAAAAATAAAAATAAAAAAGCTTCTTATCCTCTTTGATGCACATGAAATAACCTAACCGTGTGAAGAAGCTGAGAAGCTGTGCTAAACCGTAAGGATATCTGACTAAGCAAGACAATTGAACGGAGTTCATATCATGAGATAAATACTTAAAGCACACTAGTACATAATCTACAGATGTAATTCTTCTCTAAAAGCATACATTTAATATAAAGAGATTTCAGCACGTCATTGGAAAAACTTTAGCAATAACAATGAGCTACCTTTTTTATAAACAAAAATTTGAGCTACACAAGGGGAGGTAGTCCTCTCCCATCCCTAGTGTGAGCACGGTTTTATCCTTGGTCTCTTGTGCGATGACAAGTGACTCTACCAACAAAGCAAGATGACACCCACAACAATGTGATGCTGAATGGAAAAGAATTATTTACTATTTTAAAAATTTTGGGATCTTTGGTTATTTGTGGGATTATTTTGTAAATATGCTTTTATTAGGAGCAAGTAGTAATATAGTAGGACTTTAGTTTAGGAAATTGTAGATTTTAGTATTTATTATCATTAGGGTCTCCAATTATACTTAGGATTAGTGCCTATATAAGAGCACTCATATTAGGGCTTTAATTTAGAGTTGATTCTGGAATTTTGAGACTAATCTTGAAGAAAAAATAGAGGAAAAGAACACTAAGGAAGTCAACATGCAACAAAACATCACTTAAAGTTCATGGTTATTAAAATTCAACAGAAATATTAGTAAAAGAGAAAAATATATTTACTGAGCTCTAGAAGCTTGCCCTTAACTCATGTGTCAACGAGACAAAATGAAGCTTGTTTTCAGGCAGCGTGATCAGACCTTGGCTTGTGAAGCATCAAAGGGAGAAAGTTCATGGAAACCATAAATTACCTGGTCATCATGGTCAGCTGAGGAGCTCTCAACAGTGACATGGGTAAGTCTCTTATCTGATTCCTCATCCAAGTCTTCATCGCTATATTGCCCAAGTAACAACAAAGGATTCTGTGGTTCTTGACCTGAAGACAAAATACTGACATGTCAGATACTTTAAAAACCATTAGTTATCTACTAAGAAACAACTAGCATGTTTCAACCTAAGCAAACAGACAGTGGAATATTCATGTAAAAAATAAGTAATAGGTGCCAAAAACAGGGAAGGTGGCTGCAAGAAATTGATATTATAGGATCCACAGTAGCCTTTTAGGAACTACTAATTAAAGCCACCTGTTACACATCAGAGAAATCTGTCAGAGAAGGCACAAAAGCAAATAAAGCCAGAGACATACGAACCGATACGAAAATTTCCCAGACGAAATCTCCATAATACTTTGATGCTGCGAAATAGGGCCTAACAGAGAGGGACTCATTCAAATATCACTGTGGCAGGGCCTGACCTGATCTGATATGAATGTTCCCAAGACCACAGCCACCCTACAGTCTGAAAACAAATTCTTGGGGCAAACAAGATAATATTTCTTGTACAAATAGTTCCATATTTCCACCATAAAAATGTTGAGCACTCATGCCCTCTCTACATAGTCCTTTTGAAGAAAACTGACAGAACCCACCTGAAGAAGATGGCGAATTGGGTAACCCAGCAGAGTCTTTTGGTTCCCCTCCAACTTCGTCATGCACAGTGGCGCCACCCAAATCTCCTAGAAGATTTTACAAAGCACTCATAATTAAATCAAAATCAAGACAAGCATAGCAGAACCCAGTCATCAATTATGAACACCAAACATCAAAACATAGAACGCAGACGTTAAAATTACTAATATTCATCATTGGAGCCAATAACTAATAATCACAACCAAGCATATCATAATCAGCTAGTGTCCTAAATAATAACACCATAGACACATGCAAGACAACAAATAACAGTCAAAGGCAAGCATAATGATCAAAACCTAGATGTTCCAAATAATAAAACTAGACATTTATACCCTCTGGAACAGACTAAAACAGTACAAGAAATTTTCCTTAAAGTAATGCTCCATTAGACAGACTAATCTTTGGTTTCTCAGATACCGGAAGAATATAAATAGACGCATTCAAGAATATAGTCTTCAATCTATATTGGCTAGGTTTCCTGAAAAGGTAGTAATCTTTTTCTAATAAGTATGTCATATCATTCAGTTCCATTAAGTTTCCGTTTCCTTTTCTTCTTCTTTTTCTCTGCAAACCAAACATAGGTTACAGAGCCGATAAATCCAAAGACGCCTGCATGGCAAGGTCAATGAACTGGATTTTCCTGAGTTTACTACCAAGGACGTGGAATTTTCTCACTAATACTGATTTATTTAAGATCCTTTTGAAGCATCATTTTATGTAATTTTTCCAAAAAAATAAGAAAATAATCTAAGCATGATTTCACAAAAAAGAAAAAATAAGAATATTTCGGTTCTTATAAAAAAAAGAAGAACATTTGGATAAGAACCAAGATAAAGGCATGATTAGTGCCTGTTTGGCTTAGCTGGAGCTTCTATTGTGAGCTGTGACGACCCAAGTGTTGTTACAATAGTTGCGGGTAGAAGTGTTGTCGAGTTAAAAGTTGTTTAGCGTTTGGGAGAAATTATGTTGAAAGTGCTACTAAACTAAGATGTAAAAATAATAGTGTTTGGTTGATTAAGTAGTAAAAGTGCTTTTAAATGTTGAAATTACCAAAAAGGGCATATCAATATCAATTAACTTTTTGGATGCCTAAATGTCTTTCTTCATCAAATTATTTTGGTTATGTGACATAATTTAAAACTCTTTTTTATAAATGACATAATTTAAAACTTTTGAACGTGTACAATAAAAAATCAATTATTTTAATAAAATAAGAATAAGAATAAGAATTTCAATAATTTAAGCTGTTGGCTCTATCCTTGTAATTTCTATTAAAAAATTCCGAGGGAGTATTTTTTCCAAAGTTTATAAACAATAACACACATTGCACTAAATATTTTTTTAATGATAATTAAAAATAAACTTGCCTTTTTAATGATAATTACTAACAAAAGTTTGTCCATATCTGTTAGTGTAAAAGAATAATTGGATCATTTCCCATCAGCTTAACCTTTTAGGATAATTGGTAACTCAACTATTCTTAGCATAGTATCAGAGCGGAGGTCTAGATTTCGATTCTAGAGAACCTCACTTTCCTCTACCGTTCTGCTTTTAATTAATAATTCACATGCAAAGCTATTAATTCTGCACACGGCCTGCATGTTACTATAATTGGATCATTTCCCATCAGCTTAAGCATTTGGGATAATTGGTAACTCAATTATTCTTTACAAATATAAAATTTTAGATAGGTGTGGTTTTATAGCGGCGTGGGTGTAATTTCCCTTTCCATCCTAAGACATTTAAGAAAACTTACATTTTTGAAAAACAGCTTACGCATAACAAGCTACAAAACTCAACTTCTGCTTTTGGCCCAAAATCAACTATTTTTAGCCTTTTCACATTGAGATTCTGCTTCTATAAAAGAAAGGTGTTTGACTTAACTTTTGCAACTTTGCAGCAAAAGCTACCCTAGAATCTAGGCCAAACAAGCCCTAAATGTCCATAGATTTTGCCACAGAAAAAAAGGGAAACAAATCCAACATATTATGCGTTCACCACCATTTCTATGAAAAAAGAAAAGATAAAGATTTTGTTGACGATTAAAATCAAGGCATGATTAATCTCCATCAATTTGTCACACACAAAATAATAATAATAATAATAATAATAATAATAATAATAATAATAATAGAAGCTTAATGGAGGTAATCTTTACGTTTTTGGCATCAGAATCTCCAAATTATTTCATTCTATTGTTCCCTAAACCCTAAACTTCTTTTATATAAATTTCAACCATCATTCTTCTATGTTTTCCTTGAACCTTTATACAGATTTCTTAAAGGTACCATTCCAATATTTTTGCTATTTAAAAAATACTCTTCCATCTCATATTTTTAGTCACGTTACAAATGTCACAAACTTTAAGATTGTTTTTGCTTTCTCAAAATGCCCCTCTTTCTTGTGCTGGACTGGGTTCCACAAAGTAACCATTTATCATGTGAAGGGTATTTTTGAAAAACAAATAGTAATTTTTTTATTCCAGTTTTAGAGACATCTTTTTTAAGAAAAGAGTGATGTAGGATGGAGGGAGTACATTTTTTTTGTTTTTGCATTTGGATTTCATGTATTTGCAGGCATCATATGTAAAATGATTTAAATTCTCATTTTATTTTCTCACCATGAGTACGCGAGCTTATTTTTGTTTCTCTTCTTCTTTTTCTCCCTTTTTTTTTGGGTTTATCGAGTCTAAGATTTCACATACATTTACCTTAAAAATTAAGATTTCACTCGAAAAGTGAACAACAGATTTATGTTGATCTCGAACATTTCTATATACACTACATTGATATCATGTTGAATTTTGTTAAACGAAAATGAATGATAACCATATCCTGTAAAAAAAGAAAATGATACCAAGTTATGGAATAAATTCTACAAGAAGCTGTATGACTTTTTAAATCAGATTTTCTTCAGATTTTTTACTTTTTTAAGGATGAGGAATAGATGAAAATTTAATTAATTAAATACAAAGACCGATTAAATGATTATGAACGGTCTCTCTCTCTCTTTAAACAAGAAATTTTTAACTCTATGATTCATATTTTTTTTGAGTCCCTTTAGTTTGCCACGTGTCCTTATTGCCACCTGTCCTTATTGGGTCTCTCGAGTTTAAAGCATCCCTACTGGTCTTTTAAATTTGGTACCCATTCCAATTAGGTCCTCATCCAAATGATTTTGTTTCATTAACTAGCGATTCAAATGTGTGTGTTATGTGCATGAAAGTTCTTACGTCAAGAGTCATTGAACTTTATTTGGAACATAGGGTTGTGGTTAATGTAACGGAGTACCAATTAAATGAGGTTAATGAGGATGTGAGGATAACAAATAATGGACGGGACTATTTTAATTTAATGAAATGGCTTTTAACTATGATGTTGAACCTCGGTGAAAGACTTGATTGGAACGAGTACCAAACTTAAAGTGTTGGAAATCACCTTGACAAGATGCCCAGGTGGTGATCTTCCAAACACCCAAGTCTTGAATGACTTGTAGAAAGAATTTCAGCAATCGAACACAAGAACAGAAAATCAAAGAAAGAAAGAAGACAAGTAATTTGTTGTCGAGGTTCGGCAATGTGCCTACGTTCCCGTGAGTTCCTCCGAACTCTCTGCACTATCTCAATGGTTCTTACAAAGTTACAGCAATCCCCTTCAAGAATCCAAGTTCTTGAAGAACCAAGAAGAGAACGAGAAAGTAATAGACCTATTACAATGCTTTCTATCAATTCTCTACTAACCTCTCTTCTTTACAACCAGCCTCACTACAAGAGTCCCTCTTGTGTTTATGTCTCTCACACAATTCTCTCTTGTGTTTACAATGATCTCACAATGTCACAACCTGTGTGGTTCCCTCACACACCTTTTTTCACCACTTGAAATGAGGCTAGGAAACCCTTTTTATAGCCTCTTAATTCTTGGACAATCTTGTGAATCATTCTTGACCCTTTGATCATGTTCTTCCTTTAATCTCAGCCCTTCATCACTCTCCAAGTGATGCTGTGCGTTTTGGTGTGGTGCTGTGTGCTGCGGCGTGACCTGATGCTGCAGCCTCCTGATACTGTGCGCACACCTCCTGCCTGTGGGCAGAAACTTCCACAGCAGTGTGCCTGACCTTCCCATGCTCAAAATTGAAGCACACACATGTGTGCAACCTTATAACTTGCTGAACTTTGATATCCCACAATTGGTTTGGACATTAACCAACTTTAGACCATGTCTGGATATGTTTGAAACTTAGACAAATAACAACAATCTCTACCTTTGTCTAAGAGTTCAAAAACCTGAACCATTGTGCAGAAAGCTTCGAGATCCAAACTCATCTGGAGTTACCAATTAACCAACTCCATTCCTAAGAAGTCCAAGGTAATGATTGGACCTTCTTAGAGGTAGAACCTTGGTGCCTAAATCTGCAGGACTTTTCTCCGTGATCTTCTTGTCAACATGAATGCATCCTTTCGTACCATTTTCCAGAATGTAATGATACCAAACATCCATATGCTTTGTCCCCTCATGGAACACCGGATTCCTCCACAAGTGCTCCACACTTTGGCTATCCAAAGACACCACAACCTGCTCTTTTAAGACCTCCCACTCGTCCAACAACCCTTTGCATCCCATAGCCTCCTTTATGGCTTCTGTAACCGCTATGCATTCTGCCCTGGTTGTTATGAGTGCTACCACTGGCTGCCACTGAACCTCCATGTACCTCAGCAACTACTTCATCCCAAGCCAACGCTCTTTTCCGGGATTACTCACACATTTTCTGAAAACATCCATTGCCCAAGAAACACTTGACCTGTTTCTCTTCCTTTCCCGGATGATTCTCCTCATCCCAAGGATCTTTTGTGCAAGGCTGAGATCCTTCCTCTCGAACTCCTCACTGAGTTGAGATGTAAACCTTTCCATCATCTTCCTGCTGTTCCAAACTAACAGCCCATCAATGACATAGGTGAGGATACTCACCATCTTCTCCACCTTGTGTCCAGGTGAGAAAGTTTCTGTGAAACCTATGTCTTCTCTTCTTGTGAAACCATTCGCCACCAGCCTAGCCATATTCCGGACTTCATCTCTTGGAGGGCACCCTTCTTTGATCTTGTAAGTGCACTTACATTCCACAACTTTCTGATTTCCTGGAATTTTCACCAATTCCCAGAAGTTGTTCTTCCTCAAAGAATCCATTTCTTCCTCCATAGCTAGCTACCACTTTGACGAATCCTTACACTCCATGGCCACTGTGTAAGTTTCTTGTTCACTCATCTCTCCTTCTGTCCAAGGAGCTGCTGCATCCGCAAACCCACATCTTGAAGGTGGTCCGACCAGCCTTCTTTCCTGGTCTCTTATGAGCTGAAAGCCCTTCTGACTTGCTGCAGCATCCTCTTCTTGTTCAGCCTCTTCTTGAGTTTCTTGAGCTTGGCAATCATCCAAGGGCTCTACCTGGTCTGAACCCTCTTGCCTCCTTTGCTCTACCTGAACAGAATCTCCCTTGATGCTATGCTCAACAATTTCTGAATTGGTTTGCTCACTAGCCCCTGCAGGGTTAGTTTTCTCCAAGTAGGGAAATAACAATTCATTAAAGACAACATCTCTACTTATTATGAGTTTAAATCCTTCTTTTTCTAAGGACCACAACCTGTACCCCTTAGCCCCTTCCCCATATCCTAGAAACACATATTTTCTAGATCCTGGGCTAAGCTTATCCTCCTTTTGGAGTGCATACGCAGCACACCCAAAAGTCCTAAGGTTGTCCAACTCAGGGGGTTTTCCACTCCACAACTCTTCGGGAGTCTTATGGTATACAATCCTAGAGGGTGATCTATTAATCAAATATGCAGCTATAGACACCGCTTCCCCCCAAAAACATTTGGGTAATCCGGATTTATTTAACATGCACCTAACCTTTTCCATAAGGGTCTTATTCATCAACTCAGCAACTCCATTTTGCTGAGGAGTTTCCATAACCGTCCTATGTCTTAGAATGCCATTTAACCTACAGAATTGATCAAGTTCTTGGTTAAAAATTTCTAAGCCATTATCGGTTCTTATCCCCTTAACTACTCTACCCATTTGAGTCTCAACCAGCCCTTTCCACACCACTAACTTATTCAATGCATCTGATTTATTTTTCACCAAATAAACCCACACTTTTCTTGAATAATCATCAATTAAAGACAGAAAGTAAATGTTACCTCCCTTTGTTGGTGTCCTAGCTAATCCCCAAAGGTCCGCATGAATGTAGTCAAGAATGCACTTAGACTTGTGCACTCCGGTGTTGAAGCTGACCCGATGTTGCTGCCCAAAAGCACAGCTCTTACAGAAATCCAGTTCTTCTACTTTGTCACCACCAAGTAGACCTTCCTTGCTAAGTACTTGCAGGCCCTTTTCGCTCATGTGTCCCAAGCGAGTGTGCCAAAGGGCTGCCTTATCCAACTCAGCCATCAAGCTTACTGCTTGATCATTGGTTTCTGTTTCTCCGATCATCTCATAGAGTCCATCGTTTCTTGCTGCCTTGATCACTACCAAAGATCCCTTGGCCACCTTGATCTTTCCTCCCTCTATCTTGCATGTATAGCCCATGGAATCCAGCTGCCCCAATGAGATCAAGTTCCTCTTCAAATCTGGAACATACCTCACATTTTCCAGCAACCTTGTGACTCCATCAAACATCCTCAATTGGATGTCTCTAATCCCTCTCACTTGGCAAGAATTATCATTCCCCAAGAAGACCCTTCCATCATTGATCTTCTTGAAATTCTTGAACCATTCTTTGTGAGGGCTCATATGATGAGTGCACCCGGTATCCAAGATCCATTTCCCGCTACTTTCTTGCCCCTTGCTCACACTTGAGCACACAACAAGAACATCATCATCTTGCTGTTCTGTTTTGGCAACCGAAGCCTCTCCATTCTTGGTATGGATTCCTCCTCTATCCCTTGTCATCTTCTTGCAATCTTTCTTGACATGACCCTCCTTATGGCAGTAGTAGCAGCTCTTCCCTCCAAATCTCAGTTTGGAATGCATTCTCCCATGGCTTTCTCCTCTACCTCTGTCCTGGTAGTAGCCATGCATGCTGTTGTGCACTCTCCTATGGCTCTCTTCTCTACCTTTGTCCCGGTAGCGGCCATACATGCTGCTGTGCACTCTCCCATGGCTCTCTCCTCTACCTCTGTCCCGGTAGTAGCCATGGTTGCTGCCATACCAAGTTGCTAGCCTTCTTTTAAAGAACAGCCCTTTACCACTTGATGCACTCCTTATCTTGGCATCAAGATCATCTTGCAACTCTTTCTTAGGATCAAATTTAAAAGCAAAGATTCGTTTACGAAGATACCTCTTATCCGGGAGAGTCTTGGCAAGAAACAACTCATCTAGTTTCTTCCATATTGCAGCTGGATCTTCCGAGTCTCCGCACTCTCTTGTGACATTATTCGACATGTGCAAGAAAATGGTGCTGTAAGCCATCTTCTTCATCTCATTCCGCTGGTCCTCCGTGGTACTTTCTGGAAAAGTATCATCTTCTCCAAGAGCTAAGTCCACTTTCTGTTGCACTAGAACCTCCTTGATCTTCCGCTTCCAAAGGGCAAAATCTCCCTTTCCATCAAACTTCTCAATACCGAAATTTGAAGCCATCTTTGCGGACAAGATCCCTGATTTATGCACTAACCACAAATGCTTTCTTCAACCTCAAGAACACAGATCGAAGACGGATCTTAACCGTTCTTGAATCACTCTCAAGAACACGACCAGATCTTGATCTTTACACCGTTCTTGAATCACCCTCAAGAACACGATCAGATATTGATCTTAACACCGTTCTTGATTTACCTCAAGAACACGATCAGATATAGATCTTAACTCCGTTCTTGAATCACCTAAGAAGTTTGATATTTGATTCTTGGAGTCTTGGCTCCGTACCTTCTACTTCTTGCTCCGATAACCAGCTGTGCAAGCTCTGATACCACTGTCCAAAGCTCTGATACCACTGTTGGAAATCACCTTGACAAGATGCCCAGGTGGTGATCTTCCAAACACCCAAGTCTTGAATGACTTGTAGAAAGAATTTCAGCAATCGAACACAAGAACAGAAAATCAAAGAAAGAAAGAAGACAAGTAATTTGTTGTCGAGGTTCGGCAATATGTCTACGTCCTCGTGAGTTCCTCCGAACTCTCTGCACTATCTCAATGGTTCTTACAAAGTTACAGCAATCCCCTTCAAGAATCCAAGTTCTTGAAGAACCAAGAAGAGAACGAGAAAGTGATAGACCTATTACAATGCTTTCTATCAATTCTCTACTAACCTCTCTTCTTTACAACCAGCCTCACTACAAGAGTCCCTCTTGTGTTTATGTCTCTCACACAATTCTCTCTTGTGTTTACAATGATCTCACAATGTCACAACCTGTGTGGTTCTCTCACACACCTTTTTCACCACTTGAAATGAGGCTAGGAAACCCTTTTTATAGCCTCTTAATTCTTGGACAATCTTGTGAATCATTCTTGACCCTTTGATCATGTTCTTCCTTTAATCTCAGCCCTTCATCACTCTCCAAGTGATGCTGTGCGTTTTGGTGTGGTGCTGTGTGCTGCGGCGTGACCTGATGCTGCAGCCTCCTGATGCTGTGCGCACACCTCCTGCCTGTGGGCAGAAACTTCCACAGCAGTGTGCCTGACCTTCCCATGCTCAAAATTGAAGCACACACATGTGTGCAACCTTATAACTTGCTGAACTTTGATATCCCACAATTGGTTTGGACATTAACCAACTTTAGACCATGTTTGGATATGTTTGAAACTTAGACAAATAACAACAGACCCAATAGGGATATTTTAAACTCCTAGGTCCCAATAAGGACACAAGGCAAACTAACTAGACAAATATGAAATTTACTCATTTTTTTCTTTAATAAACTACAACAAATCTAAAATTTATAAAATTAACTCTTTGATTCATTCACAATAGTTTAAAACCAATATAATAGTTACCAAGTGAATATGGTGTGATCAATATCTATTCAAAATTTACAAAATCTTAATATATATATATATATGCACAGAATTATTTTTTTTTTATCAATTATAAAAAGAATCTCTATTTATCATCTCCTGTTCATAGCACAGGGGCTCTGCTAGTGCTTTTTTAACACATCCAAAATATTCTCAAGTGCTTTAATCCTAAGAAAGCTTATAATGCAGTCACTCAATTATAAGACCTAGTACAAAGCTGACTTCACTGAGAACTGAATAAAACTAAAATACTCAAGACTTAAAATGAAACCATCGAATAATACACAAAAATAAAATAAAATAAAAACCCTCTGTTTGATTGCTGAGAAAAAAAAATGAGAGATAAGTAGAAAATCTGAATAAATAAAAAAAATAAACCAAAAAAGGTCAAATCAAATTCATAACAAGTACTGGATGATTAAATTTGCATATAGAAACCCAAAAAAGAACTGATATATACATACAAATATAATTTAAAAAACGATACAAATACAAATATAAGTACACCTACACATGCATACATACACATAAATTTGTAGGTATAGAGAAAGACAGAGAGGGAGAGAGATAGAGAGTACCAGAGGGTTCCGCGAAGAGATCGAGCTTGACACGGCGACCAGCGTTGCTCAAAGCTGCAAGGCGACGCTCTTTTCTCTTCCCCATCGAAATTAATTTTTGTCAAATCTTGAAACCTATTTTTTTATAATTCTTTGAACGAGAAATATAATCTGTGAGGTCACGATTTTTTTTTTTGAAATATGTTTCTTTGTATAATTGAAAAGAGTTTCTTCGATTGAGATTTATTAGCGGTGAAAATCGGAGTTCGATTTAGTTCTGTGAGTTTTTTCAGTCCAACAAAGCAACAAAAAGAGCCGCAAAAGGGCAAGGAAGGAGGAGGAATGGAGAAGGGGGCGTTTTCTTTGCGTCAGGGCTTTTTTTTCAGTTTGTAAAAGTCTATCCGGCCCCGCTTTTGTGACAACCTATTCAAGGTCTGCCGTGTTAATTGCCACGTCAGCTACACAAGCATAGACCCAATAGCAAGACAAAACGTTGCCGTGTTGATTGATGCCAAATAACTACAGTAGTAACTGGACTTGCTCTACCCTATTCAAAACAGCTACTATTAGGCCCAAAAGTACAAAAAGAAAATGGCCTAATAATGATTGATCTTAACCCAACTAAGATTTGGATTTGGATGAGTTGTGCAAAACTTATTTATTAGATCCAAATGGATAAGCTTGGGCAATCAATACTATTGCTTAGTAGAAAGAATCATGACGAACGTGAAAAAAAAAATGAAAGGGAAAATAAAGATAAGAGGATTAAAAAATTGATTAATATTATCTTTGTTTCTTAACAGAGAATATGAAAAGTGATAGAAAATAAGATAAAATTTCTGAAAAAATTAGTTTTTTTTTTTTTGTTACAGTTTAATATTTTCAATTTGAAAATTTTGAGATTTTGTGCACATGATAAAAAAAATCTCAATCCTATCACTTTGTTTCTAGCAAACGATAGAAAAATGATTTTTACACATACTCTTTTTAATCCCTCTTTTCTCTCTTGTCAATCACCTAAAATTTAAGTGTGGTTAATTTCAATGTTGTCATGTACATAATAAAGTTTAAACATGGTCCTAGGCAAAGATACAAGATTCAAAGAAGATTTATGCCTAATTCGTGATTTAGACACATTCTGCATAGATCCGCGAGTTGAGATTTTGAAAACACGATTTAAGTCATTCAGGCGCACAAGTTGCATCAATTGCTGCTAAATGAAAGCATGTAGAGTCAAACCTGTGCATCTGCGAGCTTTAACCATGAGTTATGCATTTTTCTTGTTTTTGTACTTCATTAATACTATTAGGATCAAGCGTCTATCACTGCGTTAAAAGCTATACCTAATATTAAAAGTGCAACTTAAATCACTTAAATCGCATAGTAGCGCAAACATCACATTTCGACTGTGACTTGGCCCCAACTTGGGCTTCCATCATGGGACAATTGCTACCAACACCTGACCCAACAATTGCTCTAATACCAATTGTTAAGATTGAGCGCCTACCATTGCGTTAAAAGTTATAGCTGATAGCCAAAGTGCAACTTAAATCACTTAAACTACACAGCAGCACAAGCGTCATGTTTCGACTACGACTTAGCCTCAACTTGAGACTCCGCCACAAGACAATTGCTGCCAACACCAAGCCCAATATATACTATATACTGAAGTCAAAAATCTATCAGACGAACTCACGGACCCTTGCACACATAAAAAAACACGTAAACTATAAAGATTGGTGGGCCCAGGGAAACTCTTTGACACCCAAGTTAATATCTCGAAATAAGAAGATTGTAAAAAGAGTTGTATCCTACTTAAGAAATGACAGGAACCCCCTCTATATAGCGCTTGAGGGTTGGGTCAATTACAGGAAATAACGGTAAGAAATAATGTCGTGGTTATTAATCGCAATAATTTTAATAATATCAGGTGTAATTATGATGTAATAATATCATAAGTAACTCGAATTTAATATTGAAGATAATAATGTTATTTGTACATAGTTATCGTATAGCATCTAGAGTAAAATATTTATAGAGATATTCCCTCCCAATATGTAAGATCCTTAAGTTAAATGCTTACCTTATTGAGTTCTATCTGAGTGATGGACAATTGACTGATTTAAGGGCTCTTATGAATTTTGATAGCCGATATTGTAACAAAGATATGCATAGGTGTACTTCGTACATATAAAGACATTTCAATAATTGCTTATTCCATTATGGGCTACCTGTTTTTTTTCTTTGACTATTTTAGAATTGTTTTCTCCTGCAGCTTGTTGTCTCTATCTTCCACAAATAATGCACCTAACAAATGGATTGTGTCACACTTTTCCAGCATTGCGTCAATCATTTTGCTCCTTCACTTTTATAAAACTTATCTACAAAATGAATTTCTTCTTTACGCTTTGTCCCACACCAATCATGAATAAAAAATAGGAACAAATGTGGTTAAGAAAGTTAGTTTTCACATATCAGTGTTATAAATTTTTATGGTGACTCATTTAAAAGTTAATGTTTTAGATTAATTTAAAATTGTATCGATAATTTAAAAAAATTTAATTGGTAATATCAGTATAGAAGGTAAAATCCAAATAATAATGTTACTAATGATTTTTTTAAAATTATCAATAAAGTTTCGAATAGAACTAAAACATTAGTCTTAGACACGGTCTAATCAATAATTTCTCTTTAAAAATAAAACATCATGACTTATTAAATATATTTTTAATAAAAAATATATTTAATGATAAAAAAACTCAAATTTAGGAAAACAATCATTCATGGTATAATAATCTCAACCTATTTAAACGCACATACTTATTCATGGTACTAAACTAGTACGATTCGAATGAATTTTTGGTTGATTCGGGTCTAAACCAATAGTTTAGACCAATTGAAAACTTCACTGGTAATCTTGAGAAACTTTATTGATAAAGTTAATATAAATATGAGATTTAGAAATTAACGTTACCAATAAAATTCTTAAGATTACTAATAAAATTTTCAATTGATTTAAATTATTGGGTTTAGACCCTAACTAACCAAAAAAAAAAATTAATAAACATAAAAAAAAAATTTAGTGCAACAACTTGGCAAGAACGGCGAGCACCACTGATCACTAGCGCACCTACCTCCAAGATTTTGCCAAGGACAGTTTCAATTGTGTCAAGGAATTTCATATTCTTTTTTGGGGGTAAGTGTGTAACCTAGTCCTAGTTAATTTTTTCACAGAAAGAAGAAAAAAATTGGAAACAGAAATTGCCAAATTGTTTTGGAATTCTCTTGAAATTGAATTGTACTTATTCTGTTTTTTTCTTACTGGGTTATTCCCAATATCTTTTATTGGATTTTCAAAATATCCAAAAAAACTTAATAACATAGAAAAATTGTTATCATCAATCGCAACTTTGATAATCATCGACAATTAACATCACACTACATTGTAAACACACAAGATTTACACACATCTAATCATACAAGTGCACCACATGGCATTATGCAAGCCGTCAATCATGATCGATGTTAATATAGCTCAATAACATGATACATTTAAAATTAACAAACGTTTAATATGAAAATATTTATAAAAAAAAACCTCTCTATTTTCACGTGGTTTGATCCGTTTACACAAAAGCAGATTTATTTAGAGTCAAAGTGGAGACAAGTGTCCTTACTGAAATCCCAAAAACCTTTTTAATGAAGTAATTTTTAAATTATATGTAAATTTGTTAAATTGCTCCCACAACCCATTAGATTTTTAGTTTTGCCCCACTTTAGTTCTAACAAATATGACTAAAAAGTTCTCATTTTAAAATATTAAAAAGTATCTAAACTTTTGTATAATATTTTAAAATATGTGTTTTTCAAAATTGTTTTTATATTTCTCTCAAATTAGAATTTTTAAATAAAAATATTGTAACAACTTCTCCCGACTAATGAAAAATCATGGATCTGTTGCTGCGTTTACATATTGTCATTGCAATTTCAAACTATAATTCTTTACTTCTCGTGACTATTTCATTATTACTTTTTGTATTATTCAATAAAATCAGTTAATACAAGTGAAAAGAACACTCACCGATTTTACACTTGCAATTATTTCATATCATGTTTTACTATTCACTAACAAATTTACAAGAAAATAAAATATTAAATTTTATTTAACTATTTTAACAAATTTGGAAGCTTAAATGAAAGGAAACACTTGAAACCTCAAGAGGAAACATTTTATTTTCTGTCATACGAACATTTAAAATTGTCTGCCCTGATATTTTCTCTTTAATTACATATGAACTATCATCAAATAAAATTGAATATCCACCAACTATTAATTGCCCAACACTTAACAGACTGTGTGCCAAACTAGAAATGAAGAAAACATTGTGTAAGAGTTTTACATTACCATGGCTTGTTTTCATAGCAATAGTACATTTCCCTTCAACTTGAATTGGCTTATTGTCTCCAAGTCTAACTTGCATCTTTTGTGACTCATCGAGTTCTTTGAACGCCGATCTCATGCCAGACATATGATTAGAACAACTACTGTCCAGAAACCAAACTTCATTTGAGACATTATTATTTTGAAAAAGAGCCATGAACAACTTACTTTCTTCTTCCTTTTCTTTTGCATAGCTTGCTTGTTTCTCCTTACTCCAACAATTGGCTTATACATGCCCAAAATTTTTGCAGGAATGGCATTGGACTCTATTCTTGTATTGCCTTTGTTCAACTTGCCCATTAGATTGGCATCTGCCTCGACTTCTATCGTGGCCTCTGCCATGAAAGCGCCCTTTACCATGAAATCCACCTCTGCCACGTCCTCCAACAGCTTTTTTAGACTTTTCTCTTTTAAAAGATGCCTCATCCTTCATCTGAAATGCTTTCTCTTCATTCCTTTCAATTGACCTGCTCAACTTTACTTTATGTGCTTACAAAGAACCCATAAGTTCATTAAAGGAATAATTAGATAAATCTTTAGACTCCTCAATTGCAACAACCACGTGATCAAATTTTGGAGTCAAACTCCTCAAAACTTTTGCAACTATAATTTGATCATTTATCTACTCTCCATATGACTTTATTTGACTAACAATTGTAGTCGCTCTAGATAGAAAGTCTTGAACAGATTCATTACTTTTCATAAATTATGTTTCAAACTCACGACGAAGAGCTTGAAGTTTAGCAGTGATTACCTTCGATGAGCCTTGAAACTCTTTCTATATAATTTACCAAACTTTCTTTGAAGTATTTGTTGTTGCAATTCTTGAAAAAATAGTCTCATGGACATCTTGCTGAATAAACAACAGTGCCTTGCATTTTTTTTTATTCTTCTTTAACCTTCCTTCTTCATCCGGATCAACATACCCATTTCAACCAAGTGCCATAGCTCTTGAGACTTAAATAGAGTCTTCATTTTGATGCTTCAAAACTCATAATTTTCACATTTAAAGATAGGAATTAGAGGCTGAGAAATGCTTATAGACCTTCCATTAGTAGCCATGATAACTCTCACTATGCCCAGATATGATTGAATGTGGCTCTGATGCCACAAATTGTTGGGTTAAAGGAAATAAGGCTACAAGAAAAAAAAAATAAAGACAAGCAAAATTTATGAACTTTTGCGGATGGAATAAATAAGAAACAAGGCAAAAATATTTTGGTGGAAGAGAACTCAATGGAAAGAACTCAATTACTGTTTTGATACTTAGTCACAGAACACAAAGAGGCCTATATATATGCTTACAACTTAACTAAAATCCTAAAAGTCCTCATTGTGGATGAGAACTATCAGCAACTAACAACAATTTGCTTGAAAATCATGGGATTACATCAAATTATTTGAAACAGATAAGATTGAATAATAGACCAGATTTTTTTAATAAGTTAACAAAACTTACAAAGTCAACAATAGGCTGATATTTTTTTAATCACATAGGGAAGGTGGATATTGAGAATAACATGCCCTTTTTTAGGAGGGAATAGAGTATCCAAAGTTTTCTTTTTTCATTGACGAGTCAACAGTTAAATGAGATCACATACAAATGTTTTAGAGTTTAAAGGCTAGCTAAGTGGTTTGAAACCATCAAATCTGAGGGTCCAGGGGTCATCCCAAATGCCAATACTAGTACCATCGCCAACAATCCAATAACTTGATTTCTCAACGATGTTGGAACACTGCATGATACCTTTTCATAACCATGAATCGCTTTGTTTAGCAATGAGTTGATGATGAGTACGATTATGCTAATGTTTACCATGCATAATTTGCACCTATTTCTTATTTGCTTGTGAAGTAACCGACCATGTAAGCTTAGCAATAAGAGCTCTATCAGAGTCATGAGTGCGTTTAATACCAAGCCCACTAAAGGATTTTGGAGAGCAAATGGAATCCCAATATTTAGGAGAAAAGTGTGGATATTTTTAGGATTCGCATTCTGCTAAAAATGGTGGATGAGTTTATCAATGTAAGAATATATATACTTTGTGGGATCATTTGGGTAGACATTGTGTAAGTGGGGAGGGTATTGAGGACAGAACGGATAATGATGGCTCGACCAACGAAGGAAAGAGTTTTGCTCTTCCATCATGTTAGGCGTGTTTGAAAATGTTTGATTAAGTCATTAAAGGTATCTCTTTTTATTTTCCCACTATTAGTGGCAGACCATGGTATTTGGTAGTGATGGCCATTTTTTAGTCCAGTAATGTGTTTGAGTCTTTAGGGAGTAGCTCAATTAACATTCTTATTATAAAAAAGTGATAGTTTTTTTTTTTGACAACTTGTCCAGATCAATTAAATGGCCATAACATTTGTGACTTTCATAGCATTTATAGAACTCGATTTCATTAGAACATATATAATCGTGTGAGTTCATTTCCATGCATACGTGAGCACACATTTCATTTTTTTTTTAGTCCACGCTAGGATATGCTTGATCCATTAAATTTTTTTTCATGAGAAGGGTATTAGCCATATTGAAGTTAGAGACTAAAACAAAATTTTAGAGTTTAAGGGAATAATAAGTAAAAAGGTAAAAATATCTCTCCCTCTCTCTAGAATTTCGAGTAATCTCTCTCTTTCTCTACAATTTTCCTCTCAAAAACCTAAAATCCCAAAATCTCCTAAACTTTAACTTGCTCGCCTCCTCACCCCACCACACCGCTAGCGTACAAACTTCACAGGTGACTACCTGACATCGAGTGGAAGCTGATGGATCGGTAGGTGTTGCCAAACGCGTGGGCCCCATGTACTTAACAAAAAAATGTTTCTTTTTGTATTTTCAGCCAACTTTTGTTAGGACTTTAAGGAATAATCCGTTTCTTTCTTGTTTCATCTTTAAAATATGTTCAAAAACTTAAACTTTGAGCTTTATTTGGATTGGTTTGGATTTAAATTGAATTAGTTTGAGTTATTTGAAGTAAGGTGAGTTTTGGAGGAATTCTCGAATTTATCTTTAAGATCCATGATGTTAAACATGATTTGAGTTTTGGGTAATGTAAGATATGGATGTTTAGACCAAAAGAAGTATGAATCTAATTGGGACTAGATAAATTTTATGCATGTGAAAATTTCTTAAGAAAAACTTAATTTTTTGTTGAAACCCTTTAATTTAGCATTAGAAGAGTTTAATAGAATTTTTTTTTGAGTAAATTCATTCTTGATTTTTTTAAAACTTGAAACCCTAATTTTTCATAAGTTAAAATTTTGAAAGTATTTTAGTAAATCAAAATCTTTACATTGGGCATAAACTTGAGTTTTGAAGGAGACAAAAAGAAATAAAAGAAAAGTGGACATATTATGTTTTTGAATTTGTTTGTCTCTAATCTCTTTCTAAAGTAACTTATAAATTAATTGTTATGTAATAAAATTGAGTCATACACATTCTAGCTAAAAAAATGCATTTTCATAGTGGTGCACGATGTGTATGCACCATCATATAGTATGCATTGTTTGTGCATGCATGACATTCTAGATGATTTATCAACATGGTGAAGTGTGTGATGTGCGTGCGGTGTTGTGTGATAGAGTATGATATGTGTGTGCGCGTGTGTGGTGTCATGAGGTAGTACATAAACCATATCATGTTGCATAGTGTGCGTGCATGGTTGATTGTGGTGGAACTAAGTGTTATACATATCTAGGTGCTACTGAGGACAATGTGAAGGGCAAAAGGCTAGCTTGTTTGATCACGTAGCAATGTGACTTTCATATTACCTCAAGTACCCGAGAATGAGATAGGATTCTAGGAGTTAAAATAATTAGTGATAATAGAAACCCATGTGAGAAAGGCCCTTTAGAAAAATGAAAAATTGTATAGGTATGAAACGAATAATGAAACATCTAGAGATATGTTAAAAATGAGATGGATGAATAGGATTGAAAATGTGTTGGTTGGTGCGATTAATATATATATATATATATATATATATATATATATATATATATATTCATATTCTTTTGTTGATATATCGAAAATGTGTTTGCTTACTTCTTTATTTTGTTGTGATTGTGTGCGGATCTTAAACTAAATTGCATATGATAGTGTAGGGCCCGTTCAAGAGAGGTGAAAGAGTCTGAGGTGGAGTTGATAGTAAGGTCTGTCCGGGATGGGTGAAGGGGTCCGATGTATGTATGTTGTTGTATATGCCGGCTTGGGGAGACGTCCCCGTTATGATAATTGAAATGAACTGAGATGTTGAAATAAATACGAGGTGAAAATGAGTACTGCATGTGCATTGAATATGATAAAAAAAAAAAATTGTGACATGATGAGAATGTGTGCTTTGAATTTGATTGTGATGTGGAAATGATGAGAATGAATTGTGAATATTGGAAATGTTCATGATTAAGGATTTTATGGAGACTTTATGTGCATTGTAACTTGGATGATGACGACTTTACCTTGATGTAATGAAAAAGAGAAAGCGTGGATTGATAAGCTAAGTAAGATTATGTCAAGATACTTATAACTTATAATATGGTTATGTGATAAAGCTTGGCAATGAAATTTAAAATCGGTTACTTTTGGTAAGTGAATTTCATTAGGCTTTATAGCTAACCCCTTCTCTATTAATTTTTCCCTCAGGTGACTAACAGGTGTTTTGAGGTAAGCTCCAATTATGAGCTTGCGGATTGCTTTCTTAGGTGGGTCCACGGGAAACAACATCCTAATCTTTTGTTTTGGGTCTATATTTTCTTTAATGTCCTACGGGAATTATGTATCATTGGTTGTTCTTTGTAAACCTTGTATCATAAATTTTTATACCTAAATTCTAATAAGACAATAACATCTTGCATATATAAATATTTGATTGTATGTGGTGATGGTTTATGTGGAATCATGAATGGTGAAGCATTGTACCTCGGCGTTTTGTGTGCAAGGTATTCGGTGGTTAAAGGTAATGATTTCATCCGGGTAAGGCCTGCCTAGGATGGATCATTATATTTTTTATATCAGAATTTTAGATTTAAGTTTCTGTAGACTGTATTAGTGTAGACATGGTGCATTTGTTGATTCTAAAATAGTCCTTTATTTGTTGGGTCTGAAGATGCTGCATGAACGAGATAAAAGTAGAGCACGATGCATTGGTTGTTTCATAAAGACCAGTGTTAAATAGAGTTGGTTTTATATGAGACTTGATGTAGTTTTTTTAGGTTTTAGTTCTCTCACCACAAGTGTTTAAGAGCATAAAAGCAAACAGACAATATTGTGGAATATAAACTAAACCAAACAGACAAGTAGAGTAAAATATCATAACTTATAAACTGAACCAAACATGCTCATAATGTAATTTTATAAACACCTTCCGTAGCTGCTTAAGATTAGTGAAAAATAACTTTTGTAGGAGGAGATTGATATTGATGAAGATAAATTAGAAGAGACTTTCGGTTCTACAATCTTATAGCTCATTTGTAGGAAATTCAACTATCTAGAATAGTAGAGAGAAATTTTTTTAAAAAAATAGAATAATTCAAATCACGTAAGATTCGCAAACCCAATCTCACAAAACGCAATGAAAATCGTAACCCAAACACAAAACACGAAAAACAAATTCAATCACAATGTTGATTAAAATATTGAAAAGGTCTTATTAAGTTACATGCATTTAATAATTATTTTATGTAATTTTATACATGCAGTTGAGACCATTTTTCTTTAAGGTGTTTTTTGCACTGACTATTATTTAATTTAATGTTATTTAAGTTTGCTCTCACTCTTAGACAATCACATGCATAGATATCTCTCATGAGAAAGCCTATCACAATTGTTCGTTTGACCAAGACCTCTTTCATTTTATTTCATAAAATAATTTACATGTGTATAATAATAAATTTTAAAGTTTACGAAGAAATTTGAGATATTTTATAATGATGAATAGTATTAGAATATTTTGATATTTAGACTTTCTATCTTACTTTAATCTTAATACAACAATCTTATAAACAAAACATAAAATTAAAGTATTACATTTTTAAATCTCATTTATCTTATCTCATGTTAATCCTATTCGTATATCAACTATAATTCCGTTCGTAAATCAAATGGACCTTAAAGTTATAAACATACCTAAACTTCAATATTTTGGGTTCAACAAATTAATCAAACAAATAATTTGCAATTGCTAGATATCTTTTATTTTTCATATATTTTTTAAACAATTATAAAAATATTACAATTTAAAATTTTTATTCAACAATAAATTAAAAATAATCAATTTTTAAAAGTGGTCGGATTCTGATGTGAAAGTTTCCTTTGCCTTTAGCAAAAATATCGCTCTGTCAGCGGCATCATGTTAAATTCTTAATAAATAAAAGTCTTCATGTTAATCACTTATCATTTATTTCCCCATTTTCATGTTCTGTATATAAATCTCTCTCCTTCTTCGCTTAGCTCAGCTCTATCACAATCGTCACGTTCATCGAGATTCGGTAAAACCAGCGCGACTTACATTCGTCTAAATTCCCACTCTCCATAGCGTAAGAGTTTTTTTTCCTTCTTTTTTTCTTTCCTTTCCATTATGTACTTTATCCCTGTTTGTTTACCGAGAAAACGCGAATAATTGAAAACAAAAAAGATAATCAAGAATTTAGTACAACCCAATACTCTTTACCGGAAACAAAATAGATCGTTGTGCTGTTCTTGTGTGTTATCTGTTTGCATGACTATCTCTATCAGCTTATATAGTACATCTCTTATTTGGAAATCTGAGGATTGGAACCTTAGAGTAGAGTTTGTTAGATCTGTTGAATAAAATGCTTTTTATTGAATTGAATTTGTTGAAATTGTTTTGAGCTTCTTAAATTTGTGTGATTTGTTGTTGAGTTTGTGGAATTGGATGATTGGATCTTGGATCGGTTTTAGTTACTGGTTTTTGATCGTGAAGATCAGTTTTTTTTTTTTTTTTTTTTTTCTGTTTTTCTTTTTTGGGATTGGATTTAGAAGGGTATAGTTTTATGTTGATTTGGTTTTGAATCAACTTAATAGATCCTATAAGTTATATTGTGGTCTGTTTCCATTTCTTGATTTTAGTTTTGTGTTTCTGTTTTTATAGTGGTTGCTTTCTGTAGAAACTTTAGCGAATATTGCACTTATTTGCGTGTTTAAAATTTAAATTGGTGTCTTTAGCTCAACTACATCTTAATTTATGGTATTTTTGCTCTGCAAAACATGAGAAAGAAAGTTATGGGTTGTAAGCCGTTAATCAAAGGCTGCATATTAAATGTAAAGCTTATAATGTAGAAGAAAATTTCTAATATAGAGCAAAATTGGACTTTAGATTATGCTTTCATGTTAAATTTCTCTGAAGTAGTATTTTTTCTGTGTAAATTGAGATATCTATTACGACGGTGTAAGCTAATGAGTAGCCTAAATCAGAAGCTGCTAGTGCTCTCGCCTGGTTACGGAGTGAAAATTCTTGGCAATGGTGTTGGGGTGTGTGTGATATCAAGAAGATTTCTCTGATAAAGATTTGGAATTTGAAGTGTTTCAAGTGTTTTTTTGGGTCACGAGGTGTCCAGGCCTTTGAAGTGAAAATTCTTGGCCTTTCGGTCCGACTAATCCCTAGGTATATGCAAATTGTCCTGCCCACATGTACCAGTTAAGTTTAGGAATGAATTCTGCAAGCATGGCCTGAGTGTTTCAAGTATGTAATACTAGTGATTCTAGGAGGTTCTGCATCTCGGGTGCTACTGCTACACTTTGATGCTTGGCATGTACTTGGCTTGGGAGTAATGTGAAGAAATGTCACACACCCTTCCTAATGGCAGTTCATTGTGACTGCTTCCTGTTGATGAGATAACTTGAGGGTCTTAACTTGGTGGTTGAGATATAGGTTTCTTGAGGTATGTGTGTCCTCTGGAGCACTTGTTATTTATGTCTACATCAGATGACTCTTCACTGTCCTAGCAAACCTATCTCATGAAAACTTACTAAGTCGCTATTTTCTAGTCTTGTAACTGCCAGGCTCGCATGCCATTTAGTTGAATGGCTTGTAGGCTTTGTAGCTGGCAGCTTCTACCCATCATAATAATATGATGGAGTACACAACAAAGATAAGAATTATGGATTTTAATCTAGGAATTGGGGCATATTTTAATTATGGGGATAAATTTGTAATTGTGAGATATTATGGGTTTTTGAGTTTTAAGAATTAATAAATTTTAGTAGCTAGTTTCCTTATTTAAGCATAGTATTTACTTTTCTTATTTAGAGTATTCCCTGTTGGAGTAGGACTAGGTTTTCTAAGATATCTATATAAGAGAGATGCCTATGTTATTTTGATTTAGCTTATGAATGAATAAAAATCAGATTATTGAAATCAAAACAACTCTGCAATTGAGTTTGTTCTTTGTGGCATGTGACTTGGTTACGGTGTTCTTCGTGTCCATATGATTTGGATTGCGGTTCTCATGTGATTTGGATCGTTCTATCTTTTAATTCCTTGAGTTTACCATTACTTTGGTATTATGGTATTCTACATCAAATAGCTCTTTGTCTTGAGCCTAATCCGAATCTGGCGGCCTGCTTCTACAAGGCTTCAAATGTGTAAAATCAGCCATTTGCAATCTACTTTTAATAGTCTTCCAGTCTTCAAGTGGTGCGAACACCACAGAGGGATTTCCTTTGTGGCAGAGCACGCAACTGCTCATCTCTTCCCTTAATGAACAAGTTTAAAGCTGCTTTAATTTCTACTCGAGGAAAGGCTGCAAAGTGCCTCCCTATATAGGCCTGTACCCACCATTGTGTCCGGGTACGGCATCCTGCTTCTACAATGCCTCAAATGTGCAAAATCAACCATTTCAATCTACTTTGAGCAGGCTCTTCCAGTCTTTAAGCAGTGCAAATGCCACCTTGAAATTTTCTTTGTGGCAGTCTGGCAGAGCACCCATCTCCTCTTTTCCTCCTTTATCAGACAAGTCTGAAGCTGCTCTTTTTTCTCCTTAAGGCAAGGCTGCGAGGTGCCTCTATATGCCTGTAGCTTCACCATTTTGGTTTGGTACACTTTTTGTAAGGTGAGGACCAAATGAAGTTAGTTAAGATGTTCCGTTGGGATAGGTTGACTATATTTTTACATTTGTACCAATGATATTCTTATTGTTGTTACTTATGAGAAAGAAATTCTTATTGTTGTTATGTTTTTGTATATGCTTCAATGTACTTGGAGGATCAGGTTTACAATATCTTTGACCTTCTTGATTTCCTTCACATTCTTTTTGGTTATCAAGTTCTTGTTCATTGTTATGTCTTCCTGTCTCAGGCAGTTTTGAACACCTGGACTTAATTTCTAAAAAGAGATATAGTTTGTGTGTTCCTGTTTTCTCGACTTGGAATTTGGGGTTGGATCAGTGGAAGCAGGAAATGGTTAAAAGGTTGTTATGTTATTCACATTTATGTTAATTTTGTTGATGTGAAGTGACCTGAATAGAATTTCTTATCCTTTTCTGTGTTGCGTAGGTATGGAGTGTTTTGATGTACTGGAAATATCATGTTGCAGTGCATAGAGGGATTCAAGCATTTTTTTGCTTCCCTTCTGCGGTGCTGTGATATTGATTTATACAAACAATCAAGAGGCCTTGAAGATCCTGAAATTCTTGCACGAGAGACAGTTTGTATGCAATCAACTTAATCTTTGTAATGACATACTTATGCAAAAAACAAAAAAAAAGAAGAAGAAAGAAAAGGACACAGTGCCTTGCCTTTCTATGATTCAGCATCCTTTCAACTTTAATTATGTTTTTAAATGGGCCTTCTGACAGAAAGCATTTCAATGTAAAATGAATGTAGCTTTTATCTTTTGAAGAACAATTGAATCATTCTGCTTAATACTGTTTTGTTGCTCATTTGGTTGCAGTCAGTGTTAGTGAAATTGAGGCGCTTTATGAGCTCTTTAAGAAAATCAGCAGTGCTGTGATCGATGATGGGCTAATTAACAAGGTCTGTTTAAATATTTATGCAGGCCATAATCAAGTTACTCATTTACATTTGTGTGTTGGAAATGTATTTGCGGTAGTGTTATTTCATGTGAATCTGATGATCCCTTCCTATTCTTGAAATACTTATACATGTGAATCTGATGATCATTCCTCTTCTTCATGTAAATATTTATGTAGTTTTTTAAGTTTTATTTTCTAATACCTTGTAACAGGAGGAGTTTCAATTGGCCTTATTCAAGACAAATAAAAAAGAGAGTTTGTTTGCTGATCGGGTACTTTTTTGCGGCAAATTATTTCATTGTAGAATACTTACTCATTTGTTAAGATCTGATCCAACCTGCTTTCATTGTATGCTAAGTCATCACAGGTGTTTGACTTGTTTGATACAAAGCACAACGGAATACTAGGATTTGAAGAATTTGCTCGCGCTCTCTCTGTGTTTCATCCAAATGCACGTATAGATGATAAGATTGAGTGTACGTTTGGATTTGTTTAATTTTTTCCATGTTATAAGTTTGTTTTACCTCTTTGAGGATCTAAGTCAGTCAGCATAATTCTTGGGCATACAGAAGAACACATTACTAACCTGATGATATTTGAATTACATTTTTAAAGAATATATGCTCCTGGTATTTATCTGTGTTAATTCCCCTGATGTTATGTTGCAGTTTCTTTTCAACTGTATGATCTCAAGCAGCAAGGTTTCATTGAGAGACAGGAGGTAAATATTGTTCTTTCAGGGTGTACTATTTGCTATCCTGCATTTTTTTTAATGAACTTCTGCATTTTATGTTTCGGTATGCAGGTAAAGCAAATGGTAGTGGCTACACTTGCTGAATCTGGAATGAACCTTTCAGATGATGTTATAGAAAGTATAATTGACAAGGTGCATCCTTGATCTGAATTTTTTGATTTCACATGTATTTATAGAACCTTTGGTTAGTAAGGGTTTCATAATCATCCATTGCTAATATATATTGGAGAAGTATCAAATTCTAAGATAATTAAGTTTTGTAGCAGACCTTTGAGGAAGCTGATACAAAACATGACGGGAGGATTGACAAGGAAGAGTGGAGAAGCCTTGTTCTGCGACATCCTTCCCTTTTGAAGAATATGACCCTTCAATATCTCAAGTGAGTCCCAGATATACTTTCTACTTTCCTTTTCCCTTCGGTGACTCGAAATTGATTAATAAGTAATATGAAATTTTCCTGGACAAGAGAAGAATCTTGCTGGAATTCTTTGTCTATTATAACTTGCAGAAAATCAATCTGACCTATTATCTGCATAATTTACCGTTTGAACTGAATCTCACTATGTTTTCAATTGAAACAATGGACCAAAATTTTTCTAGGTGAGATACAAACTAATCCCAGACTGTAGCACTTTTGGGACAAATTGTAATCATTTGTTTTCGTATAATCACAATATTCTTGAATGGTCAATTGCTCTGTTCCCTTCATAGCATTGCATAAATACTTTGAATACTCCTTTTTGTCATCTTTAATCAATTATACTCCAGATATATCTGCTGGTTCATATATTTTAACTATGACGGCATAGGGTTTAACCTTCATTTCCTTGAGCAGGGACATCACCACAACATTCCCGAGCTTTGTCTTCCACTCACAAGTTGACGATACCTGAAATCGAGATTTGCACTCAAGCTCTATAGGCTCTTGATTATGTTCTGTTCCTTTCCTCACAATCTGGCCCTTTCGTATGTAACAGGCACTAGAGAAATTTCTATGCCGTTTTGTTTATTGTTCTGGAAGGTTTTTGGTTGTATGCCTCCATATTCATTGTCCGGAAGTTTTATTTTGTTTGTGGTTGTTTTTGTTATGACGATGATATGTTAATGATGACATGTATCTTGCAAATTATTTTATTTTTGTTTCTCCATGGTGTGATGCATCCACAAATTCCATAACATGTAATTGTAACTTGTTTGGTGGGGAGCTATTTCCACTTTTAATTGCTGTATACACAGTGATTTTTTTTTGGATCTAAGTTAATATATTGATCAATTATGAACAAAATACACTGGCATACTCAGGAGATATAGCATGGAATGTATTTACAAAATTACAACATGAGTTTTAGCTCAGGAAAACTAGCATATATAATTCTATACACATGAGTTTTAATTTTCCTGGTTATGCTACTAGGGTGGCCAACAATTCCATCAAACTCTCTTGCATTTCTTGCAGGTCAGACCGACTATCTTGGCTTTAGTAGGAGGCCCCTTTCCTTTAGCTTCTTTGTGCATCAATTTTGCAACACTCTTGATAGTGTTCATACATTTTTTAATACCCAGCCATCATTTGATGTCTGTCCAAATCGTTGCACTGATCCGGCATGTAAAGAAGAGGTGCTCAATTGATTCTTCAGACTTTCTACACAGGGGGCACCTTCTGTCCATTTCAATGTATTGAAGCTTGTTCTTAGTGAGGAACTTCTCCTTCATTGCCAGCCAAAGAATAAATGAGTGTTTGGGAGTGCAGCTGTTGTTCCAAACTATAGGAGCCCATGGGACTTGGGGTCCTCTAGGCTTGAGACTGTTGTAGGTATTTTTTATACTAATTTGCTCATTCTCTTCCCACTCCAACATCTTGGATTGAGCCTGCTAAATAGACCCTTCTGTGGAAATTAACCCATTTTTAATTTCAAGAATTTTCTTCTATAGTGTTGAGTTTTCATGCTTTGGATTAGCTTACCAAATAAAACTCCCTTGTAAGTTAGAAATGGTGAACCCACCTGACCCATAGAGAGTCTTTTTTGTGGTGTATATTCCATAATGCTCTTGCAAGGAGGGTTGAGTTCCAGCTTTTGAGATCAAAGAGCCTTATACCCCATTCAGATTTGGGTAGACATACTTCTTTCCAAACTACCAGGGCTTTTCTGGATCCATAATTCTTGCCACTCCACAGGAAAGTTCTGCACAGTCTTGTGATTATTTCCAAGATGTTTGCAGGAATGGGAAAGATTGCCAACCAGAAACACTCCACTCCTTGGAGCATTGATTTGATCAACTCTGCTTTTCCCGCATAAGACAAAGTGCTGTCAGCCCAAGCATTTATATATGCAGATATTTTATCAATTAGAGGAAGATAGTGTACTGCATTGAGTCTTGAGGATGCCAAGGGCCCCCCCAAATATCTAAAAGGAATACTACATTCTTCAAACCCAGTTACTTTTCTGATTTCTAGAAGCTCAATCATAGGAATTCCAGCAGAGTAGATGCTTGACTTAGGCAAACTGGCCTGCAGCCCTGAACACTCACTGAACCTCTTCACACATTTCATTAGAAGACTTACTGACCAGGAGTCCTCTCTTGCAAAAAGGATGAGGTCATCAGCAAAAGCAAGGTGAGTAATTTTGAATTGCTCACATTTGAGGTGAAATTTAAAACCAGGTTCATCCTTCAGTCTAGCAAGCAATATTGATAAATACTCTAGGCACAAGATAAACAGGAAGGGAGAGAGGGGATCTCCTTGTCTAAGACCTCTCTTTCTTTCAATGAAACCATAGAGACTCCCATTGATTGATATGGAATAGGAAGGAGTTGTAACACACTCCATAATCCACCTTCTGAAATTGATTGGGAATCCAAGGCTTCTAAGCATACTGTCCAGAAACCCCCAATTCACTGTGTCATAAGCTTTTCTAAGATCAATCTTTAGCATGCATCTAGGTGAGATTCTCTTTTTGCTGTACTTTCTAAGGAGCTCCTGCACTAGGTATATACTCTCAGTCATGCTCATATTCTTTATAAATGCTGCTTGAGCTGGATTGATAATACTGAGCAAGATAGGGGATACTCTTGAGGCAATGATCTTGGAAATAATTTTGTAGACCACATTACAGCATGCAATTGGCCTAAAATCTTCAACTTTTGCAGCGTGCTTGCTTTTAGGGATCATTGCAAGAGCTGTATGATTTATCTGTTTCAGGAGTTTCCCATTTCTAAAAAATTCTTGAACAGTCCCAACCACATCCTGTCTGATTGTCTCCCATGCTTTTTTGAAAAAAGAAGAGGTGTAACCATTTAGACCTGGGGACTTGTCTTCACCAATGCTAAACAAGGCAGCTTTAATCTCTTCTTCAGTTACCTCTTTAATCAGGCTTTCAGCTTAATCTTCTGAAACTTTAGGCCCTTCCTCAATTGCATCTAGGTCTATTGGGCAACAAGGACTTGAAGAGCCCAGTAAGTCTTTGTAGAATCTGGTAATTCATTGACCACTTGAGCCTCTGATGTAGTTTGATGCCCATCTATTGTTTCCACAGCAGCAATATGATTCCTACTTGACTTCTTCTTCATCATAACATGAAAATATTTTGACCCCCTGTCACTATTCATGAGGAATCTTCACGCAGAAATGTGACTAAAATGCTTCTCATTCATCAATTTGAGAGGGCCTTTTAGATATTTCAAATTTCTACATAGCTTGAACATCTTGTAGCCTATTAGGTTATTGTTCCAGTTGTCCCTTACTGTCCCTATGAAGTTCTCATGATCTGCCCATATATTGAAAAACTTAAAAGGCCTTTTCCCACCTCTTTCCTCTTTAAAAAGATAGACTATATAAGGGGAGTGGTCAGACATACACCCAGCAGGAGGAAAATTAGCATGAGCAAGAAACCCTATCTGAACCCATATACTGTTTACCATAGCTCTGTCCAGTTTACACCAAGTGTGATTATTGGACCATGTAAATAGGCATCCTGTGGAGTTGATATCTGTTAAACCAGTCTCATTACAACAAGCTAGAGGATATCTTAATTCATAAGCTATTACTGGCAGCCCATTCACTTTTTCTTCAACTGCAAAAATATTGTTAAAGTCTCATAAAACCAGCTGAAGATCTATGTTCCAAGAGCTAAATTCATTGAGACTATCCCACAGAGGTCTTCTAGATATGATAGTGTTGAAACCATAAACAAAACTAGCTACAAAACTTGTAGAAGTAATTAAACATTTAACTTTACAATGGATTACTTGAGTTGAAGAGTTAATAACAGAAAGACTGACCTTAGAGGAGTTCCAAAGGATCAAAATTATGCCTGTTGCATGGAACTGGAAATTATTAACTTGATGCCACAATCTGAATTTGTTTTTCATAATTCTGCCTATCTTCTCTTCATCTAGCTTTGATTCCAAAATGCACATAACATCAATTCTGCTATTGCTCATGAGGTGTAAAACCTCATTCTGTTTCAGGGGTTTATGAAACCCCTGATGTTCCAGCTTGATACTTTCATGGGGCACAGTGGGAGGTATCCCCCCCCCCTTCCCCTCTTTAAGGTTTTCAAACCCAGAGCCTTTAGATTTCTTCTTCTTTGCAAGCACCTGAGACCTTTCTGAAAGAGGGGGCACTTTTCCTCTGGTACTGTTAGGATGGTTTTCTTTCAACTTCTGTTTGGATCCTTCTGGTCTAGAACCAGCTTGGAGCTTTATCTGTTGCACTGTGGGATCTTCTTCCTCCCTTGATCTTGCTTCCACCCTATAACTCACTTCAGGATCTTTAACCTTTAGCTGTGACCCCCTTGTCTTGCACATCTGCCCCTTTTGAGGGAGCTAGTGTGCACGACACATTCAGAAGAGGAGTCATAGATCCTTTACTAGTCCCAACCCCATGTGAAGTTGGAGCTGGAACAGTTTGGGGCCCCTCCGGATTAGGGACCACTTTCCCTTTTGAACTGTTAGATTGATTTCCCTTCTGATTCTGCTTGGATCCTTTTGTTCTAGGACCAACTTGGGCCTTAGCCAGTTGCATTGTACTTATCTCTTCCACCTTAGATCCTATTTCAGTCCTGGATCTCTCTTCAGGATCAGTCCCTCCTTGTTGTGACCCCTTACCCTGTACACCAGCCTTTATTAAGGCCTGTGAATTTGGCTTACTCTGAAGAATGTGGCTAGGTCCTATACTGGTTTCTGCCCCAAGTGAACCTGAAGCTTGAACTATACCATCAGCTGGAACTATATTCTCTATATGCTGGTCCTTTAAAGGATTGGTTACCTCTTCTTGCTTCTCAATATCCTTCTTTGCTAAGGCAGCCTTTGAATTATATCTGCAGGCACTATCTGAGTGCTCAATCATCTTACACCTACAGCAAAACTTTGGCAAGTTCTCATATGTTACCCTTTGATCCATTGATCTTCCTCCTGGAAGATTGATGGTTATTGAGTGCTTAACCTCTTTAGCAATGTCAATCTCAACAAGTATCCTAGCATAGGATATCCTTTCTTTCTTTGAGGTAAGTTTATCAGCATATAAAGGTTTTCCTAGTTTAGTCCCTATCTTGCTAAGGACTTTGGATGACCACAATTCTAGAGGTAGATTTTTCAGCTAAATCCATACTAGCATTGTGCTTATCTCCTTATTATCAAATCGAAAAAACTTCGGCATTGATTTAAGTAGCAATGGTCTACCATAGATAATATATGGGCCTTCTTGCATTACTTTCATCATACATTCAGCATTCTCAAATTTAAAAATAACCCAGCCATTATCATGAAATTGAGTTATAACCTTTACCTTCCATGAATCAGTGATTAGTTTCAAAGCAACTTTTCCTGGAAATCTTCTTGCAACGTACCCCACAAAGCAGTGAGGCATATCCTCAAATACTTCATCTATATCTTCTTCAGAGATGCAGACTTCATCTTGCTCATTCTCCATAACTGATAATTGCATCCCATTACTAGGCTTTCTATTGTCTGCAAATAGACTAACCCAGGAAGCTCTCTTACCCTCCCCTTCTTGCTTCAGGTTATTGTTCACGCCAGGAGCCATACGAGCTGAACCTATTTGATGAGAGCTTGCATCTTCATTCCTCATACAGTCTTCACTATCTGACCCAGAAACCTCCTTGTTCAAACCTTTGGAGTTTGATTCCTTCTCTCCCAGAGTGTTGGAGGGTGTTCTTGAGACTGTTGCAATCTTCTTTCGCACTATGGTACTGTTCACAGCTGAGACATTTTCCCTTCTCAAAGAACTTGAATCCTCCTCACCCAAGGTACAAGAAAGACTATCTAACTCCAAACAATCTTCCTTTTCTGTTTGCAATTCCCCAGCAACAGATTCTCTCTTACCCGACATTGTTACTGTAGCACTCTTCTCGTTGAAATGCTTCTTAACATATCAGATATCCATCTGATCTTGAGCAGTGAAAGAAATCTTCCTGCTTTGTTTCTTTTTTTCCATTGCAGATTATTTAATCAGTTGAAAGGAAGAAGAAGATGAAAGAAGAGAAAGACGGCAGACATGGGCAAGCAGCAAATCGCTTATGCTTGAGAGCTTCTCTCTCTAACTTGACTCCACTACACAACAATTATTTTTTATTATAGCTGATGTGTGTAGTCAAATTTTTTTTTTTTTTTTTGTTTCCCATGTGTGTTGTTTTTTTTTAAATAAATGTTATAGCATCCACAACATTAACCTGTGAAAAATTGATATAAAGCCTAGGTAGGCCTGCAAACCAACCATTATGCTTGTAGGAGTGCCAAATAAGACCTCTCTTTGTTTATGCTTCTTTTGATCAAGTACAATAATAGTGAGGAACGCATTCTGTTTGAACATTTTCAGTTTGTAACCTCTAACAAAGAGAGTAGTTACTGCTCCATACCAATGGAAGCTGTGGCTCGTGTTGTAAGTTTCCATAATTCCATCCAAACCTGATTCGGTTGCTTGGACGTGCATTTTTATGCTTGGACGTTCATCTCTCAGGCGCTTATCTTTCTTCAAGGCCGCTGGGGTACTAACATATGCTGCCCAGCTCCTCAGACGTAGATGTTCCCCACGTAGACAGCAACTATTGAAGGATTCCAATTCCATATTTGGTTGG
The DNA here is from genome assembly GCA_023935145.1 of Bretschneidera sinensis. Classification (NCBI taxonomy): domain Eukaryota; kingdom Viridiplantae; phylum Streptophyta; class Magnoliopsida; order Brassicales; family Akaniaceae; genus Bretschneidera; species Bretschneidera sinensis. Next base: position 126,943,702 of record CM043698.1, on the reverse strand, counting down.
TTCTTGGCAGGTACTCTTACCTCGTTGGAACAGGTTCCCGAACTATGGACCATTTTGGCGCTCTTGCGTGGAAGGGAGTAAGGGAGAATCCAGAGGACCACTTCTTGGCTACTGAAAGCAATGCTTTCTTTTTCTTCTCTTGGAGGAGGGGTGTACAAGCCTGAACGATGATGCCAAACAAGACTTACCGTGACAGAAACACTGACAGATTTTATGCTCAATTACAGAGCAATCCATAGAAAACGGATCAGCGGAATAAAAAATTTACCATGCATGCATAAAAAGAAAACATGAACATTAGCCGCATCAAAACTATATAATAAATTCCAACACAAACAGCCTTAAGCACTTGACAAAATCAACCAAATCCTCTCATTAAAGAGAGGAACTCAAAGTCACGATTACTAAAAAGGTACCATAGCATAGAAAAGAAACTACTACGGTAGAAAAAATGGTTTATAAATTTGGCTTAATCAACTTCCTCCATCTTGCTGCCCTCAGCATCTGCATCAGCTTCCTCTAGTGGCGGCATGTCAGCATCAACCTCACCAGCATCCTCATCAATGCTCAAGCCAAGTTTTAGCATCCTGTGGATTCTGTTGCCGAAGGTGTTGGGATCATCAAGGCTGAAACCAGATGTGAGGAGTGCGGTCTCAAACAGGAGGAGGACAAGGTCCTTAACAGACTTGTCGTTCTTATCAGCATCAGCCCTCTTCCTCAGCTCCTCCATGATGGGATTGTCAGGGTTGATTTCCATGGTCTTCTTACTCGACATGTACCCAGCCATGCTGCTGTCTCTCAAGGCCTGAGCCTTCATGATCCTCTCCATGTTAGCAGTCCACCCATACTCACCAGTCACCAAACAACAGGGAGAATCAACAACACGGTCAGAAACAACAACCTTCTCCACCTTGTCACCCAACACATCCTTGATCACCTTGCACAGACCTTCGAACTTCTCCTTCTGAGCTTCCTTCTTCTGCTTCTCTTCCTCAGTCTCATCAAGCTTCAGACCTTCCTTAGTAGCTGAGACAAGCTTCTTGCCCTCAAATTCCTTGAGCTGACCAATAGCATACTCATCAATAGCATCAACCATGTAAAGGACTTCAATGCCCTTCTTCCTCAGCTTCTCAAGGAACGGGGAGTTCTCAACAGACTTCTTGCTCTCACCAGTGATGTAGTAGATATCATTCTGTCCCTCCTTCATCCTGGTCACATAATCCTTCAAGCTAGTCATCTCATCACCACTCTTGGTTGAATTGTATCGAAGCAACTCAGCAAGCTTAGTTTTGTTTGTGGAATCCTCGTGGATACCAAGCTTGAGGTTCTTCGAAAAGGCCTCATAGAATTTATTGTAGTCTTCCTTGTTCTCAGCAATTTCAAAGAAGAGCTCAATGCACTTCTTCACCAAGTTCTTGCGGATAACCTTCAAAATCTTATTCTGCTGCAGCATTTCTCTCGAGATGTTGAGAGGAAGGTCCTCAGAATCAACAATACCCTTTACGAAGCTAAGGTATTCAGGGATAATCTCCTCACAGTTGTCCATGATAAAAACACGGCGAACATAGAGCTTAATATTGTTTGGCTTCTTTCTGGTGTCGAAAAGATCAAATGGTGCCCTCTTAGGAACAAAGAGAATTGCCTTGAATTCAAGCTGGCCTTCCACTGAGAAGTGCTTAACAGCCAAGTGCTCCTCCCAGTCATTGGTAAGGCTCTTGTAGAAAGCAGCATATTCTTCCTTTGTGATCTCCTCAGGTTTCCTCATCCAGATGGGTTTCTGCTTGTTCACCAAAGACCACTCATGTGACACTTCCTTGATCTTCTTCTTTTTCTTCTCTTCCTTTTCCTTCTCTTCATCAACTTCCTCAACTTTTCCCTCCTCGTCCTTCTTTTCTTCCTCATCCTCATCATCAGAAATCTCCTTCTCAGTGGTCTTCTCAATCCAGAGGGAGATTGGGTAGCTAATGAACTCAGAATGCTTCTTAATCAAATCCTTTAGACGACGCTCCTCAAGATACTCAAGTTGATCTTCCTTGAGGTAGAGAGTGATCTTTGTACCCCTGCCAAGGTTCTCACCAGAGGTGTCCCTGGTTACAGTAAATGACCCACCAGCTTGGGACTCCCAGACATACTGCTCATCATCGTTGTGCTTCGTGGTGACGATGACCTTCTCAGCCACCAAGTAAGCCGAGTAGAACCCAACGCCAAACTGTCCAATCATGCTCACATCAGCCCCAGCAGCTAATGCTTCCATGAACTCCTTGGTTCCAGACCTTGCAATTGTACCAAGATTGTTCACCAAATCTGAAAAGCAACACAAATTTGAGACATTAGTCAATGATACCAATATGGCTTTCAAGAAAAAAACAATGAATAATTACCACAATGCATCATCAGCAATACTTACCAGCCTTGGTCATTCCAATACCACTGTCAATGATAGTCAATGTGTTGCTTGTCTTATCAGGAATAAGGTGGATGAAGAGCTCTGGCTGAGAATCGAGCTTGCTCTTGTCTGTCAAGCCCTCAAATCTGATCTTATCAAGTGCCTGGATTAAAAAAAAACTCGTAATTAGAACATCACTATGTCAGGAGAAAATACATACTCAAATATAAGACCAAAAATAGTAATTTAAAGAACAATAAATTTAGGCAGCTTCACAATCAAAAAACAATGTTGGTTTTCTACGTTGCATGAATATAGAATACACGTAATGCAAATTTAATTATGGAAAGAAACAATCAAAAGCACAAAGTCCAAGAAAATTCAAACACAACATTACATGCCCCCAAAAATAGATAACATCGTTAAAACACGAAAGACAATAAAATTTGTTCCTATTCCTTTAAGGGAGGAGGGGAATTTAATCTGTCACACCCAATACCTTAACTCTTTATATTGTCAAAACACGTTATAGGTCAAGCAAAAAAAAGTGATGCTCCGTTAGTTGCAGTTAAACAGAGGCAAATTACAATTTAATCCCAAAATTTTCACAAATACCCTATTAGTACACAAAAATAAAAAAGGGAAAACAGATGTCAAACTCCCTTTTTCTAATCATGTACGACCTAATGTAAAAGGATATTAAATTCCAATTTTCACTACAATCGATCTAAACTTCAGGCTCCAAACAGATGTCAAACTCCCTTTTTCTAATCATGTGAGACCTAATGTAAAAGGATCTTAAATTCCAATTTTCAATACAATCGATCTAAACTTCAGGCTCCAAAACTTACATCTACGTAACTACTTGCCTAGATCTCCAAACAAAAACGAGAAGCACAAAGAAGAATTACTCATATAAAAACAAAAACCAAAAAATCAAAACAGAGCAATTTCATAAACAAAATTAAACAGACACCGGCTATACAGTATTCTCCACAGTAAGTACATACATACAGACATCCCATGTTGACATAAGCACACACCGACAATCACAAAGCACCAATAGAGAGCACATAAAACGAGATCTGAAATACAAATACAAAAATACAGAGCAGTATACAAACATATACTTATATAGAGAGAGTTACTTACATCGGAGGCATTGCTGATGAGTTCTCGGAGGAAAATCTCCTTGTTGCTGTAGAAGGTGTTGATAATCAGACTCAACAGCTGGTTGATCTCAGCCTGGAAAGCAAACGTCTCTGCCTCAGCCATTGATTGACAAAATCAACAGAAACAAACAAAGCTCTAGGGATTTTGTTGAAAGATGAATACAAGGAGAGCAAGAGAGAGCAATTGATGCAGCGAAGGGAAATGAAGCGAACTTTATATAGAGGGCTTTGCTAGGGTTTCTAGATCCTTCTATGAAGAATAAGTAATACTCCTACTAATAATCGGGAAATTTCGATTTAAACTAGTATTAATATTTGGGCCTTTTTCTTTACGAAATTACGAGTTTGGGTTTCGGAAAAAATGTTACGTCAAGATAGACCGTACTTTGCCGAGTAGTGGTCACGTGCTGCCACGTCGGTGTAAATATACAGGGCTGATCTCATCTTTTGCGGGCCCCGTTGAGTGCTCATAGAAGATTACAATGGTACAGTTTGTAGAGAATTAAACCCCTGAATAAGTATTTCTCCATTTATCCGCTTTAGTTGGTATCACCCTTCAGCAAGCAATTGATTGCCGCAAAAAAGAGTGAAAGAATAATCAATCAGCAAGCAACCTCCTCCTGAGAATGGAAACTCTTCCATTGTAAGTCTTATTGCAATTCTCTTGTGCTTCAAGATCTCCAGGTAAGCACTTCAGCTATGTGCTGCTTTCATCTGAGTTAATTATTGTTTTATTTTCAGTAATGTGTGATAAAAGATTCTTTATGATTTCATCGCATCAAAATTGGTAGCAGGATTTCAGGAGAACAATATTTCACATCTGGGTTTTGTGAATCATTTTTCTGTTATTTAGTAATAGAAACCGTGTAATGGAATTACCACTACCAGTTTGAAACAATGTGAGTTTTTGACAAATAAATTAGAAGGCAACTGTTAGTTTTGTCACATAATTTTGGGGATTAATGACAAAATTGACTAACAAATGCAGAAAATAATTATAAAAAAAAAACTTCATATGCTTTGAAAGAGATTGGTAAGGAACTCCTCCTTTTGTCAGTCCCCTTGAGCATTTACCTTGTGGATTGCCACTTAAAGTTGATTCAAACAATCTACAACCAAAATTAGTAACTGGGAAGAAATTAAGGACATCAAATGTTTCTCTAATATCAAATGTTGTTTCTTTGATGGGATGCGTGTCCAAGAATAATATTTTTGAGGTTCCTATTTGTAACATTATTGAGGAACTATAATAGCAAAAGTTGTCAAATCTTTCTAGTTTTATCGAAACTCAGGGTTGTCTTGAGGGGAAGAACAAAATATCGCTAATTGGTACATGCGTAGTTGTTCAAAACTTGATTCAAGACAATGCAGCAGATTCCATGCAGTGGCTATTTTAGCTGTCTGCGCTTAATACAATTGATTTTCGTAGCTACTATAATTTTCATAAAATATGTGGTTCCTTGAATAGTATATATTCCTTAATTCTGTTGTTTATTTTACTCATAATGTGGACAGTGAATGACCCAAGGATGCTATGATGAAGAACTTTCCTGAAAGATCCCCTTCAATAAAGTCAAAAGTTTGCTTAGAAGGGTGTTTTTACAGTTTATGGGATTTAGTCCCATCCTCTTATGTGTCTATTCTGTTTTGGCTGCACCAATGCATGAGATGAAAGAACCTGAAGTAATTCGGTAAAATGTTGTATGTGTTAGCTTTCTGTATCTTCTTTTGCTGTAAACTGAACTGAATAAAAGGGTCATGTTATGATTCCTCTATTCAAATTTCAACAGATCTTAATGAGTTCTCATATGAGATTGTTATTTGTTAATTGAAGTGTCCAGGACACAGAAGCTCTCCAGTGGTGTGAGGATTCAAGGTATGACTCCTAAAAATTCCACATTATTCTTCCTTGAGATAGGCAGCTACATCTGGTTTACCCATTAGGAATAGCACACTGGAGTTGTGAGGTGGTCAGGTGATCATGTCGTGAACTTTGCAGTTTTCATATGTGAGAATTTGTATTCCTTATTGATGCATCCAAGTTGAACATTTTTAGTTTTATAATTCTCCTTGGACGCTGCTATTTGCACACCTCTGTTGCACAACCCCCTTGCACACCCTTTTTTCTTATTAGAAGGCATGTTTAAACACGTTTTCTTCCTTAAATTCAAATGGAACCTACTTTTTAAAAAATATGTTTTCTAATCATGCTTTTGTAAAATCAAAATGTTGTATTTTGGAAACATATCTTCTAATAAGACAAAGAGAATGTGAGAGGAGTCAGCAATGGGGTGCAATGCTTACCTTACCTCTTAATTTTGAAAGAGTTACCATTAACTGTTTATTACATTACCTGTAGAAAGTATTTTGTGTTTTTGCTACGTATAACACTTAATGTGATTTTTCTTCCTGCACCCTTCCCAAAAATAAGTAACTTTTCTGCAGATCTCTGTCATTGAGTTATGGACAGTCATCTAAGCTTCAATTATGAAATGTTAGCAGACTCTGCATGAACTTGATTCACTAAAACGTTTTTAGGTGAAATTGTAGTGCTTCGTAGATAAAAAGGGCAGATCATTCTGTCAATGCAATGAGTGCTTTACACATAATTAGTATGCTTCTAAGATTTATATAAAAGGTGCCTTTCGAATTTCTTAATTTCAAACTTACTTTCTGAGTTTATTTCTAGAGATTATTGAAGGAGAAGGACCAGAAGCTCATCAAGGGGACTTTGTTGAAGTGAATTATGTATGCAGGCGCTCAAATGGATATTTTGTTCATAGGTAACTTCACGTATTGTGTGTGTAAGTAGAAGTGCTACTGTACTGGACATATAACTTGATTCCAAAAATTAATTTTCCTGTTAGAGGGTTTCGTTCTGTGTCATGTTTGGCCTTCGTCTGTTTGATGGACTTTCTTTTGAGTTCTTATTGTGTTTTATTGCAGCACTGTGGATCAATTCAGTGGAGAAAGCTCGCCTGTCATACTTCCTTTGGATGAGAATCAGGTATATTCCTCTCTCTTTTTGACATATTAACATATAGGAGTCTGAAAAGTCTGTGATTATGGTTGTTGTAGTAAATTTTTTGACGGGATATTTGACTAATTTTTCATTTCTACTTCATAGAATGCTCAGAGTATTCTTACCTAGAAAAAGGATTAAAGGAAAAGAAAAGAACATGATCATTCCCTGCAATCAATATTTATTTTTTGGAATTCATTGATTTAATCCTCTAGGAATAAGATCATCATCGTTTCGGCAGCTACGCGCATGTTGCTATAAATGCATGTAAGTTTCTTGCATTGTCATTTTTATTGTGTATGCTGTCTACGTTTGGTCAGATTGTACTAGTACTTGTTTAGAGTTTAGACAGAACATGAATTTTCAGATAATTTCTTTCTGACGACTGCATTATAGGCCTCAAATCTTTTTTTCCTTGTTTCTTGAAAGTCTTATTTCCTTCATTTCATTTGTTTTTGGTGGTACATCTGATTTTCTTTCAGGTTCAGTTTACTGTAGCTGAAGTTGCCTTAAAATGTACCTCTCAACATTACTTTTATATATATATATATTATTTATTAAAGTTCACCCCAATCTCTTTTCTTTAATGTTCAGTTTACCGTAGCTGAAGTTGCCTTGAAACGTACCCCTCGACATTACTCATATTATTCTTAAAAGTCCTCTCCCACCCCCACCCCCCGCGGAAAAAAAGCTTAAGCTAATGGGAAAGGGTCCAACTATTCTTTTATACTCTACCGCGCCTTCTCACATGCAAGCTGGGTAAAATATTAATGAAAAGGAGTTTCTCAGGACTCACATGGAGCTCTGATACTATGTTAGAAAGATAGTTGCCTGAATCTTTCATCCTAACAATTCTATTCATCTGTACAGAGATAATATAAGGAGCTTATGAATATCAAACATGTTTTCGCTTTTGAGATAGAATATCCGTTGTGATAACACCTTTTGAGTTAAATCAAGTATGTTTTTAATTAATAAGTTGCTACATTTAACAGATCATGAAGGGCCTGAAAGAGGTCTTGGTTGGCATGAGGGTTGGAGGTATGTAATATGTCTATACATTTTGTAGGTGCAATCTCACTTTTGACATAGTTTCTTTGAAGAGCATAAGCCACTTGTTAATTTTTGTCAGTCTTTTTTACATTCCCGTGCATTGCTTGTTTTCAAGTGCATGTATTTGCTTGCCTGCTCGACTTATGTTTATTTTTCCATTCATTCTTCATCTACATAAATTTAAATGCAATTCTGCTACATATCTCCCTCTTAATGTTTGCTCAGGATAGTAATGCAGGAATTTAATCACTATCCTTATCTTTCTACCTTTGTGGTTTCATATCAACTTTATGTGACTATGGTAGCTAATCCTCGTGTCTTGCTATTAAGTTCTTAAATTTCAGTGAACTTACTGATGTTACTTACATTTATACCTTTCTTTTCCAGGAAAGCAAAGAGCGCTGATACCTCCTTCTGAGGGATATGTAAATGAAAACTTCAAATCAATCCCCGATGAGGTCTCACACTTTCACTCCCTGTGTGAAACTTTATTGTCCAGTGTACCTTTTTTTTTGGTTTTTTGACTTGTTCGCTTCTCTTTAAAGTGTCCACAGTTTACATTAATATCGTTACACTTTTGGTTGTTGGTTGCAGCTTGGTCCTCGACATATCCTTTTGTCTGATGCAAATGAGCCTTTGGTATCTGAGTTGCAGCCTCTGAAAATACTTTGAGCTTTTGAGTATGTAACTATTGTACCCATTCCTTCTTGTAAGATTGTTGTTTTATTTTGGTGTTATCGACCAGACTAGTTTGACCATCCAATAAACAACATTTCTCGTTGTAATTAAGAATTTGACAGATTTTGTTGAAGATCTTTATTCAAATAACGTTTATATTCATGTTCATCTTTAGTGTATCTGAATGGATGAACACTTTTTTCAAAATATATATTAGGGAGAAAGTGGTGTGGTATGTTAGGGACTCTAATTCTTCTGATCAGGAGGAATTATCTGCATCAGCAGTATAGATTGTTTCTGCTGATCTGTGTAGAAAATTTCTTTTGTGGAGTTAAAATGTAAATTTCACATTCTCATTTTGTTGTGTAGATTATGATGATATTTTTATTTTCTCTTTTTCTCTCATTTGCATAGCCATCTTAGCCAGTTTGGTATCAAGGATGACTATAATTTAGGCAACTGCAGCCTGACCCTTAATCCACTTGCTTATGATGTTATAGAGAGAAGCGTTCATTTAATGAAATTGATGTTACAGTCTGCAAGTCTGAAATGATAGGCATACCATCATTGCTGCATGTCTCAAGTGTTACAGTCTTCATATTTAAAAGTTTATGCAAATCCCCTCCCTTGTTTTTTTTTTCTTGACTATTTTTTTTTTATTTTAAAAAAAACAAATAACAAGGAGAAAAAAAAAATCTCGTGATCATTGTTTCGCATTGAAAATATGTGCATACGGAGAGTTATATATAAGTCGGATTTAAAAGTTATAACTGATATGGAAAACTTGATAGTCGATCCTATGAGTGTCGTGAACACTTGCACATATTAGAACACGTGAACTAAAAGTTGTATGGAGGTTTTGGGCCTTCTGCTTTAAAATGAAATGACTTAAGTTTAAATATTGTAATGTACAAAATTTAAATATAAATGAGAAGAAAAAAGAGGCTAACAGGCATTGTTGAAAGTACAAGAGTTCTAACAAGTAGATAAGTTGAATGTTGAAATATACAAAATTTGAATATGATGAGAAGATAAAAAAGTTAGGAATGATTTTTATTGTTCATGTGAATTGAATTATGGTACAAAATTATTTTTTGACAATTTATGCATACTTAATTTATCGACTATAATTAATAATCTTTTAAAAATTAAATTTATTTTTAAATTAAATTTATTTAATGAATGTGCCATCATTAATGTGTACATGATGAATTTATGTTTTCAACGTTTTTTAAAATTAAAAATACAGTAGAATGCGCAAAGTATAGTAAATATGTATAAAGTAAAGCATGTAGTTTCTACATTTGATTCCCATCTTATAACTGCTTCAAGTGATTCAATGATTCAAGATGTGCAAAAAAAGCTTGAACATGTTTAAGTATTGATGTCGAAAATATGTCAAACGAGCTCACGGACCTTTTTGCACATGAAGAACACGTAAACTACAAAAGTCCCTTGGGTGGTGCTCGGGGGGACTTTCTTATGTCCAAGTTAGTTATTTGAAGTACGAGAAATCAAGAGAATTGTAGAGAGAGTGGTGTTCTATCTGGGAAATGGCGGGAACCCTTTTATATAGCACTTGAGGGTTGATGCGGTTACAAGAAATAATGTTGTAGTTATTAGGCATAATAATTGTAATAATATCAGGTGTGGTTATGATGTATTAATATAGGGAGTTACTTGGGTTTAATGTCGGGTAATAATGTTATTTGTACATAACTATCGTGAGTTTTTAATGTGGCTCGCCAGGATATTTGTAGGGTTTAGGTGTGAATATTACCCTTTTGCCTATGTCATATGTAAGTGAACGACTGGTTGTTTGACTGGGTTTGTGGAATTATGCTTTAGCCCTTGGAAGGCGCCATGTGTCGATTCGTCATTGGTGGAGTGAAATTACCCCACATCATATTCCCCCCACTTCCTTAAGTGTATTTATACGGTTAAGGACGTAATATTGAATTTCGAGTTCGAGGTATTTCTTAGGCTCAGCGTGTATTTGTGTGCTTGGCACACTTCCTTATGCTCGACGCATTCCCATCAATTATTGAGAGATTTTGATCCGAAAGGAGTTAATGCTCAGTGCATTCCCCTCGGTTATGTTGGAGTAGTTTTATCCGAAGGGAGTTAGTATTCGACACATTCCCCTCGAGTAAGTGGAAGGAGGACCTATCATTTCCTAGGTAAACCTAAGTCTTTGTTGCGTTAGAGGCTGACGGCTTTTTGTTGTGTCAAAGGTTGTTGGTTTTTTGTTGCGTTAATGACTGACATCTTTGGAGCGTTAGTAGCTGATGACTTTTGGGCGTCTCTGACGACGAATTCGATACGCCATTAACTGACAGCTTTGGATGCATCATTGGCCGATGGATTTTAGTTGCATCGGTGACGACAACTTTGTTGCATCATTGGCTTACAGATTTAGATGCATCGGTGATGATGACTTTATTGTGTCATTGGCTAACGGCTTTAGTTGCATCAATGACGACGATTTTATTGTTGCATCACTGGCTGACGGTTTTAGTTGCATCGATGACGACGACTTAGGTGTGTCATTGACTGACGAATTTTAATAAGTCATTGGCTGACAGTTTCGGGTGCGTTACTGGGTAACGACTTTAGTTTCGTTGTTGACGACGACTTTATTGCGTCATTAATTGATGGCTTTTGATTTTTCTTAGAGGCATAGTTACGATAGCGTAGCTGGTATGAAAACTCGATAATATATGAAGCAAAGAAAGATCATATCTAATTGTGGATGATCATGATGTTTTCTGGTTATTTGAGCTCTGCTGGTTCAGGTTTAGGGTGTGTTTGAGGCCCTTTGATAAAGAAATAAAATATTTTCTTTTGTCGTTTGTAAGAAACTTGCATGAGGAAGTTAAAATTCTGAGGTCGGTTTTGGAAATAGGATGCTGTCCGAAACCGAGTTTGAAATATGTGAACCAACTGGTCAAATGTGAGTCAAAATAGATGGTTTGTGAAGAAACTCATATGTTAAAGCCGAATCTAGAAATTCTGAGTCCTGATTTGAAACGGACACGCCATAAAACCTTAGGAATTGGTCTTGTTTGATCTGAAACCGAGTTGAAATTAGATAAACCGGTTAGTCAAACATGGTTAAACTAATTGGTTTGAATCAATCGACATAACGCTGACTAGATGTTTAGGTAGCACTGATGTGACATCTAGGTAGTAATGACGTGACACTAAAGTAACACCTAAGTAGAGATGACATGACGATGGCTGGACGCCCATGTGGCATTGACGTGTCACTAATTTGGTGCTGACGTGGCACGCAAATGGCAATGACGTGGGTGCCTAGACAAACCATGCATTATCATGCATTAAAAACCATACATCAACAATCTCATATATATATATATATATATATATATATATATATATATAGCATTACCATGCATTAGCATTATGTTTGAAAAATGAAACACATATATCTCATATGCATAGATCAAGTAAGATTTGAATATTCTATTTATTTTATAAATAACAATGTCCATCGTTCTTTTAATTAGGATAATAATTTTTTTATTAGATTGTTAATGATTTATTTTTAAAGAAAATAATTATTTTAATTAAAATATTAATACATATAAAAGTGATTTTTCAATTTTTAAAACTTAAATCACTTTAAAACTATCTTTTAAGTGTTTCCAGTGAAATGCACATATCATAAGCTAGCTATAGAAGTAAAAGTCTTACATAAAACTAGTGTTTTCAGATGCGAGGGTGTTGGGCGAGATATTTTGCCTCAATGAAGCGAGACGTAAGCCCCGAGATGTTGGAGCGTTTTGAATAAAATAATATTAATTAAATTATAAAAACATTAATAAATTAAAATAATATAAATAAATTAATTATCAATAAACTTTACTAACTTAACACATATGAATGAATATTTATCAAAATATTTTATGACATGTCTTCCATAATTTAGTCTAATATAGTTCTCTTGATCTATATAACACAACCCACATGCAAATATTCGGTATAAGAATAGAATCTAAAACATTTAGTTTTAAAATTAATGTTACCTATGAAATTTTTATAAAAAAAATAATATGCGGTTCATAAAACAGAGAAAACCAAAGCCATAAGGGCAAAGAGGCCCCATTTGAAAAAAGGAAAAAAAAAAGGGCAAAGATGCCCAAAGCTCATAAGCACCTCTTAAGTTTTCGTTATCCCCAAGTCCCACCCACACACCACCACAAAAGCTAGTGAGCCAACGAGAAAGAAAACAAAAATTGAGAAGCAAAGAAGCAAACACATACACACAGAAAGAGAGACCCAAGTGATAAAAATGTTAACAGATACACTGAGAATTACAAGTTCGGGTTCTACTGTGTGTAGTCTAAATGGGTCTCAAAGGAGACCGCTGCTTCTTCCTCCTTCAACTCGCTTTCTGGGTCTCCCTCCTCGAGCTTCTTCTTCTTCTTCAATTTCCTCTTCTCTTTCTCATTTCTTGGGAAGTGTGCAAATTGGCTCCAATTCTTCAAAGCTCTCCACTTCACGCCACTAACAGAGCAAGAGAAGACAATTCTCTATTTTCGCCTTGGCGACTAACGGTCTCTCTCTTTCTTATTATTTGCTCCATTTTCATGTTTTTTAGGCATTGATTCAACTTCAATGGTCAGGGTTATTGTTTTTTTTTTCTTCAGGTTATTGAATTCAATTGATGAATATTTGCATGTGGGTTGTGTTTATATCGATTTTTACAGCCTCCCATCTAGCTTGAGAAGCCTCTCAGTTCGAGCTGAAGTCTCTCCCTCCACTTCCATCAAGTTTGCAACTGCTGAATGTTGCAAACTGTATTTGACTGGAGAATATATCTGACCTCAATCCCACATCATGTAAAGAGAAGTTGGGATGAGAGGTATTAGGCTATAAATATGTGGCTTTCCAAATCAAACACACACTAGCACTGAGGGGCCTCTCTTTTGGGCTCTGTATTGATGCAAGATTAGCCCAAGTCCATGGGCCGATGAAATTGCTTTGTTTTATAATGCTTCAGCTCTTTAAGGTGTTGTTTTGGTTGAATTTATTTAACTAAAAACAACGTCGTTTTGAGGGTGTATAAGCAAAAAAAAAAAGTTGCATTGGGCGTACGCCTAGACACCTAGGGCGTCAAAGGCGTACGTCTCGACCCAAACCCGAAAAACGAGCGTTTCGTAATACTTCTGTCCCATGAATCGCCCAAACTCGAAAAATATGCATTTTGTAATACTTTCGTCTCAAGATTCACGCCCTATGAGAATTTTGCCCGAAAATGTCCTGCCAAAATCACCCTTTAAAACACTGCATAAAACACACGATTAATGAAATCTAGAATTTTAAAATCTTGAAAAAAGTACTAAGTGTACGACAACCTTAGCATTCAAACCAAACCACGAGCTGAAACGGCACCGTTTAATGCCGCCGAACTTTAACAATGCCTTATCCCATTTTGAAGCAGTTACGGGACAGTTTACTCGAACAAAGGAACCAGCTACATTACTCACATTAGCTACAGCTATGCCTATTAATTAACAGGAAAAAGAAAATATATCCCACAAGATCGAGAATTCACAGGAAAATTTAAACAGAGTGCTGTTATCGGTTGCATAGAAAATAATGCAGAAAATGGCACAAGGGTGGTTCTCTATGGGCAGCAGCGGCAGTGAAGATCAGCGGCAGCAACAAACGGGGTCGTCTCTGTTGGCAGATTGGAATTCCTACGCATCATCGAGAGATGCTGGCGACAGTGGCGGTGGCTTTGGTTTCGATATTGAATCTGCGGTTAGATCCGCCAATGATACCGTCAGTGGAACCTTCAACGTGTAAGCATCTTTTGTTTATGTATCCCTAGGTGATCTGGTAACGAGTATTTAATTTTAATCTTTGGGTAATAGATCTTAGGATTTAGGAACGTTGGTTTTCATTTTATGGATGAAGTTGACTGTGAGTACGCTTTTTTACAGTATAAAAGGGCATAAATTTGGTTTTAGATGTCTGTTTGTGTGCATATATGTAGGTGAATCTGATAATGGGTGTTTTTTTGGGCAGTACAGAGCTTTGGGTTATAGTGGATTCTCAAATTTTGCATGAATTTGGTTGTGGCTGTTTTAAGATGTAACATGATTGGAACTTTGGAAGTGAATTCGACTAGTATAAATGTCTCTGTATGCATATCTGGATGAATCTGGTAATGGGACTTTAAGGACTTATGAATTTTGAGTTTATGGAGGTGAATTTGATTAGTATAGATGTGCGTGAGCGTGGATCTGATTATGGGTATTTATCTTTTGCATCATAGAGCTCTGGAATCTAGTTGATTCAATTATTTGTGGATAAATATTACGTTTTGTAATAGAGTTTTTTGGTCTAGTGGGTTTTCTGTAGAATGTAAGGTGAATTTGAGTAGCATATATGGCTATGTGGGGGTCTATATTGACTCTATATCACAGATGAATCTATAAATTGGTTTTCGATTTTATGAAGTGCAGGGGTTTAGGGTCTAGTGGGTTTTTATTATATATGGACGAATATTAGTGGTATGTGTATTTGCTGGTGAATCTGATAACTGATATTTCAAAAATGCATTATAGGGTTTTAAGCATGGTTACTTGGGCTCTTCATTTGATTCTACACAACACTCTAAATATGGACTATTCCCTTCGACACTCCAAATCAGAGGAAAACTTACAAAATGTTATAGAAAAATAGACGAATGTAACACTCAGGAAAAATCAGACACTTGGATGCATAGCTGAGCCCGAGCAACATAAGTTTTAAGGTCTAGTGGGTTTTAAATATTTTGATTATTTTGATTGTTGTTACGTGTTAATGCAGTAGATTGTGTAGGTGAAACTGAATGGTGAGCTCGATTGTATGCATTCTTGGGCTTTAGGTCCTTGTTGGTTTTTAAAACATAATTCAAGTTCATCAAGGGCATGTACAGTAGATATACGCGCAAAATGTATGTGTCAAAAAATTATGCGCACTATAAATGTGTCAACTTTTGATCTTAGAGTTTGTCTGCTCTATTCAGTGTTATACTGTTATATTTGTAGTTCTAGAGACTGTAGCTGAGTTTGACAATAGGCATTTGTTTATTGTGCTTGTCTGCCAGAATCGATTATGCATATCCGGTTTTATGCATCATTAGGTTATATAACTAATTGGATTTTTATTCTTTACTCCTTGATTATGGGAATGTGATCTATTCTTTTTGAAAATTATGGTTATATGTTTTATGATTTGAATTTTATTTATGTGATTATGCTCGGTAAGATTGAAGTCACATGCCTGTTTAGTTTACGTTTCTTAAATGGGTGTGCGAGGAAAATCATTTTGTTGAATGGTACAGTTGATGGATGAGATAATCTAGAAGGTGTTTTGCTCAACTGATGCTTCTTGTTAAAACCAACAAACAGGTTGATGCTTTAAACAATTGCTCTGTGGTGCATAAGTGACCACGATATTTTGTGAAACTTGCTGTAGTGGACAAATTTCTGAAAATAATGTGTGGAGTTAAAGGAATAACAAAATTCACCGACATATTATTAGTGCTACAAAATATATATTTGTAGCTGTTACTGCAGTTGTGAGAACTAAACTTACTACTGCAAAAAAAAAATTTCATAATTCTTTTTATGATGTTTATTTTGTAGGCTTGGGATCTTTGTGCGTTCTAGATAGGTGAACTTTTGTTTTGAGCTCGTATTTGTTTGTTGATTCTGGTGGTTGCTTTTGTACCCTTTTGGGCACAACAAATCTTTATTCATCGAAAAGAGAAAAAAATGTTGATTTTGGATGATGTGCCTAATAATGATGAAAGAGCATATAAGGGCATGATCTAAATGGAATCTCATAACAGTTTGTCGTTCTGTCCTGAAAAGTTTAAAGTCATGTTTTCATGTCACCGTACAATTTCTGTTTGACTCCACATTGTTTCAGGGTTTCCAAAGGAGTGAGAGATCTACCTGGGAATCTCCAGTCTGCCACTAGCACAGTCCCTTCAGGAAAAGCACTTATGTATTTTGGTTTATTTTTGGCAACTGGAGTGTTCTTCATTTTCATTGCATTTACAATGTTTCTCCCAGTCATGGTGCTTATGCCACAGAAATTTGCTATCTGCTTCACCCTTGGATGTGGCTTTATCATTGGATCATTTTTTGCTCTCAGGGGTCCACAGAATCAGCTAGCCCACATGTCATCAAAAGAGGTATCACTGCCATATTTAGATCTAATTGTATTTTTGGTCATCTTATAAATAGGTCTCAAAATGGTGTAGAAAATGATGCTAAACCAATTTGATTGTAAATATATAATGTTTTCTTTTTCGCATAATTTATCCAGAGGCTTCCTTTTACGTTGGGATTCATAGGCAGTATGGTGGGTACCATATACGTTTCCATGGTGCTTCACAGCTACATTCTCTCTGTGCTCTTCTCTGTGTTACAGGTATAAAATTTCGTGTTTCCCTTGCCTTTTTTTTTAGTTTCTATTGCCATGTGAAATTAACTTTTCATCATTTATTATCTCAAAGTAGACTAGCTTTTGTTTTGAATGTAACCAATTATATCTCTGCTTTTTACTCGTGGGAAGAAATTATGTTCTGGTTAATTTTTCGAAACAAAGATATTAAATTATTCAATCTAACATTGAAATTCCTGTTTCCATGAAACTTGTAGGTTCTTGCGCTTGTGTACTATGCTATTTCATACTTTCCTGGTGGATCTGCTGGGATGAAGTTCCTAGTATCTGCTCTTACCTCTTCATTAATGAGATGTTTTGGGAGGTGACCTGCCCTCTTTGGGATTCTTATTCCCTTGTATATTTCTCATGGTCTTACTCTTAACTTTCTCCGTGGTAGTTGGAAGTTGGAATGGCCTGAATGACATTGCTCTATTGTCCGATAGTCCACCTCAAAAGAGAAAAATGAAAACTTTTTATGTGCCACAATTTTCCAGAATTTTCGCACCGTCCAAACGGGCAGAAATTCCTTGTTTTTTCTGGATTTTGTGAGGGAAAGGGGAGTAAAAATGAATAGAAAAAAAGGTTTTTTCTGATCTCTTTTGTTTCCTGAGGAGCTTCATTGGCGTTTTTCCAAGGAAGAAAGATGGGAAAGAAATTCTCTTGAATTTTCTCCTCATTCAAACACTGTTTTCTTGCTTGATCTCCAAGTTCTTTAGTTGTTTCTTATTCCTGAATCTTTTTTCTCATGCACCCATTTAAAGTTGTTAGAACCTCTCATGATTTAGATAGGATAAGTACAAAGCAAAGATGTGATAACAAGACCAATTTTTGTAACTTAACGCAATAAGAGAATGAAGAGGAGCTTGTTCGCCTGGTACTTTTAACTTTCAGATATAGAAATGGGAACAAGAGAAAGAAGATAGAGAGGAAGAAAAGAGAGGAGATAAAGAAAAAGAAGGAAAAAGTGATGGAGAAAAAGGTTTTATAAAACCATGAGTATGTAAAAGTAAGTAATCACCCCTTAACTTCTGGTAAGTTCAATGTAATTTATCCTTGGAAGTTTTTTAACCAAGTGACCAGAGTGAAGAAAACCTAGAACAACAGAACAAACAGTTTGACCAACAATGTACCAACTTTTTTGAAGAATCCAACAGGCCCAAAAGCCTAACTCATACACCACACGGTGTCCTGGATTACCTGAACAGTAAGTGGAAGGTTTAATTGATTGATATCTTCTTCAGAAAGTGGGAATTGATGATCTAATTGACATTGAGTGGATTGAAGTTTTTCTTTAACTTCTCTAATTCGGCCTTCAAAGTTATGAAAATGATTCTTCTTCCAAAGTTTGGATTTAATTGCCAAATGATGAGATTTAGCAGCAAAAACATACGAATGAGATCCAGTATATACTAGGTTCTTGCCAAACCATAGAAACTACTGATTCATAATCCATACAGTCAAACCAAGATTAATTATTCATCAAAGCGAAATCTAGAAGAGAAAAAGAAAGAGTATCGAAGTGGTTCTAATTCTAAAACTAATCCTTATGATGTTGAGGGTCTTTCTTAATATAGACAACAGAGCTCGAGATGAGCTTCACTGATGATGTTATCTCATGTCCTTAATTCTGCTTAGATGTGATTTATGCATCTTTGAATGTGCAGGTTAGTAGTTGAGGAAAGCATCCCCATGCCATTAGGTCTGCTAGACGTGACCTTTACGTCTTGGAGTGTATGAGTTCACTGACGATATCCCATGATTTTAGGGTCTACAGGCCTATTATTATGTTTGGGGAGTCATACCCTTATGTCGCTTTAGGCATGCTAGCTATCATTGCTTTGTTTCCATGTGTTCGAGTCTTACTGAATTGATATTTCTACCCATATCAGTTTCCAATTAAATTATACTAGATGTGACCTTTACAAAGACAAAGAAGAATAGATGGAATTTTTTTTTTTTTACAAAAGGACGCTTTGGAGGATTGTGTTGAGATCAAAACCTATAAGGAAAGGCTTCGATTTGAAAGGTGTGGTTGATTCCTCTTTTTCGAAGGATGTGGAAGTTTAGGATGAGGTAGTCAAATCATGGGAGTTGGGCAAAAAGACGGGTTTATTCTTTGACAGAAGTGATGACAAGGTATACGATTGAAGAATTTTATCGAATGAAAATAAGAGATAAAGATGAGTATGATAAGATGTTGAACAATAAAATTTTCGTCGTTGATACGTATTATCAACGAACATAGAGGTATTAACGATAAATTTTATTTTAACGAATGGAAGTAAAAGGAATGAAAGAAATGTATGTGAATAGTTCTCATTGTAGGATGAAGCTGAATTTTGTTTATTTTTGTGTATTATTTTCAATAATTAAAAATGAAAATATCTCTTAATTAATAATAAACTCGAAGGATATTAATTTTGACCATAACAAGTACATTCATTCCAGCTTATACATAATTAGCCCATTCAAGTAATATTACAGTGAGATATATGTAAGATAAAATGTACAAATTAATTCGAATAAAATACTAATAATGTTAATTTCAATGGCCTATTAAGATGTAGTCGACAACGGTTTTAAAGAAATCATATTTTTCAAATCTAAAACTAGTGTAGTCCAGTTGATGTAGTCGACTACATGCAACATATGTGTGACAGGTATAATTTTCAAAACAGAGGATCGACTACAGCGTAGACAGAAATGTGATTTTGAAGATGCTGCTATAGTAGCTACAGTGCATAACTATAGCAAATAGTAAGAGGATCCAATTTTCAGTCGAGTTTTTGGGGTTGAACAATATTTTTTGTTCCCCACTTTTTGATTTTACTGTAGCAATAGTAAAAATACTAATTATTCAGGTTAATGTATAGAATTCTATTCAAGTTACTGTTCAAAATACTACTCATTGTTGATGTTCAAGGTACTATTCATGGTATTGATCATTGCACTATAATACTTATTTCTTGTATCAATGTAAGGATTGATTAATAATGGTATAATTACTTTTACTATTGATTTTTTATTTATTTTAATGAGTTAATTGGAATAAGATAATAAATTTGAACAATTAAATTTTCTTAAGTTCATAGTATGAAACTTTTTGAAGTTTTGACGTCTATGTTCACTAGTCTTATTATTAATATATAAATTCTATACGAGATATGATCTCTGCCCACAAGAAAGTATTGGACTTACGACTAAATTTATTATGGATTGTTTTCATGGCAATAATGGAAAATACTCCACATTTTGGTATAAGGTCACGAAGAAATAGATGAAATCCATGGCTAATAATCAAGCCTAAGATCTTGTTGAACTACCCTGTGAGGCTGTAGCTATTTACAGCAAATGGGTTTACAAAGGTAAAAAGACTCATATAGTAACGTAGAACGAAACAAGACTAGACTTATAACTAAGGTTTAAACACAAAAATATGTCACTGGTTATCTTGAAACCTTTTATCAAGATTTTAAAAATGATTCGTTTAGAATAATCATAGCTTCAACATTTTGATTTAGAGTTACATCATGGTTAGAAATATGTAATTTAATTTTTGCTATGTATTTACATGTGTATGATATATATGATATTAATAAAAATTCTTACATCCATTTCTTTGAAACTTCAAAGGCCAACTTATTTTTTTTTTTAACTTTCAATTTTTAAAAGTATTTTGATCTAAATTATAAATTTAGACGTTATTAACTTGCAGTAAATTTCATTTTTAGTCCTTTTAGTTTTTCTCGTGTCTTTATTGAATCCGTGAAGTTTAAAACGTCTCTATTGGAGGTCATTTGAGTTTGATACCAATTCCAATTAGGTTCTTCACCCAAATGATTTTGTTTCATTAACTTGTGATTCAAATGTGTATGCTATGTGCATGAAAGTTCCTAAAGTCAAAAGTTGTTAAACTTTATTTAGAATATAAGGTTTTGATTGATGTAATGGAAAACTAGTTAAATAAGGTTAATGAAGATGTGGGGATAACAAATGATATAAGAATTTAATGAAACTGTTTTTGACTATACTCTTAACATGACGTGAAAGAACATGTTATAAATAAACGTGTTGTGAATGAAATTATTAAATCATTTAAATAAATGACTTGATTGAAACGGATATTAAACATAAATAATTATATTATGTACTTTAGTTAAAGACAAGAATTTAAAAAATCTAGTCAAGAGCTGCCGACTTTATATCTATTATCATTCTTTTAATACAATATTATATAAAGAGATTAAAAAGATGGACCCAAATCCTGAAATTATGGAAAGATTAGGACACCATCATTGCGATTAGGGGGGATGGATTTTGACCTTTAATATGGAGCTTACACATGACAGAGCTTTGTTATGTAAGGCCTTGTTTTAGTGAAAAGTTTAAATGAAAGCAAAAGGCCATCTTCTACATTAAGAGAAAGCAAAGCAAAAAAACAAAGGAGCAAAGGGTTCAAAGATTCTCTCATAATATAATCAAAACAATAATTAATAAACGGCAAAAACCAAAGGCCAAAGGCAAAAGAGTTTTCAAATTTATTGAAATTTGTGCCATATACCAATAAGATATTGCTCAGCCAATAAAAAAAAAGAAAATATAATTTTCGTCATGAACTTTTACGTCCCATACAATTTTGTTCTAATTGTGTCGATAAATCCAAATGTTGGCCGTTTTTGTGCGTGAGAGTGGCCAAGAGTCGTCAAGTGCGTACGCTAAAAAAGGTGAAACACGAGGGGATAGTAGAGTGTATGCTCGGGGAGTACACAACATCGAGGTTTAAGGCTGAACTTAGGCGCTTGCGCTTCAGTGGGGAAGTTTGCCAAGGTGCTGCATGGGCTGGCTGATTTTGAGAACCCAAAATCTCGGTCCAGATAATAAAATGAAATAAATTGAAAGTAAGAATTTATTTAGGAATAAATTTTTATATTTGATTTTTTTTATATTAATTTGTAGAATTCAATTGAATTCTGTTAGAAAAAGATTACCATGTAGAAGCTAATACACAACTAAAGCAAACTGAGAAAAATGAAGATAAACAAGACACAAATATTTTATGTGGAAAAACTTCAAACAAATTGGGATAAAAAACCACGAGCAAGTGTAGAAGGATTTCACTATTATAAAATAGGGATTACAACACCTTCTCTCTGATTACAATGAGATAACAATTGTCTAATCTCTATTGTAATAGAAGAAACAACTTTCTCACAAAATCAGGAAAATATTACTTACAAAGAAAGAACAAATTTTCTTCTCTAAGTAGTAACTCTCACACTCTCTCTAATACACTTCTCTTGATTTTGTGATGGCTATACAAAATGAGAGTCATGAGTATTTATAGTCAGAATGAAATGTGCTGGTGGGTTGGCGCCGCCCACTTCCCTGCTGTTTTCTTTGACCCTAATAAAAGGGTAGGCGCCGCCCACTTCCTTGCTGTTTTCTTTGACCCAAAGAAAGGGTAAGAGCTGTCCAATTCCCCCCTGACAATCTCCCACTTGAAGACTGATTTCAATCTGTTTTCACACCTCGATCTATGCAGCAGATCTTTCGTAATCCTTCCATCCTTCCTCACTTACCAAATCCATGCTTGCTTACGTTTCCGTTAGACCACATGAAGATCTACACCATTTAAACTTGTCAGTGTTGATTGGCTTGGTCATAACATCTGCTAGGTTCTCGTCGGTGTGAATTTTCTGCATATCCATACTACCTTCTTCCACTACTTCTCGAACGAAGTGATACTGAACCCTTATGTGCTTTATCCGTGAATGAAAAGCTGGATTCCTTGCAATGTGCAAGGCACTCTAACTGTCACAAAACAGAACAATCTTCTCTTGCTTGTGCCCGAGCTCTTCCAATAACCTTTGTATCCAAACTGCTTCCTTGCAAGCTTGTGTAGCCGCCATGTATTCTGCTTCTGTTATAGATAGAGCCACAACCGTCTGCAGTTTAGAAACCCAGTTTACAGCTCCTCCTGTAAATGTCAACACATAACCTGTAGTAGACTTGCTTTTATTGAGATCCCTTGCAAAATCTGAATCAACATAGCCTCTGACAGTAAAATCTGATCCTCCGTAACATAATGCAGCATCTAAGGTTCCTCTGATGTATCTCAGAACCATCTTCACAATATTCCAATGCTCTCCACCAAGATTCGCCATAAATCGACTAACCACTCCCACTGCTTGTGCAATGTCTGGTCTTGCACAAATCATAGCAAACATTAAACTTCCCACTGCTAATGCATACAGTACTCGAGACATCTCCCTCTTCTCTCCTTCATTGCTAGGACATATACTTGAGGATAACTTGAAATTAATAGAAAGTGGGGTAGAAATTGGCTTACTATCTTGCATGTTGAAATGTCGTAAGATCTTGTTGAAGTAGTTCTTCTGGGAAAGCCAAATCTTCCTGTTATTTCTGTCTCGGTGAATCTGCATCCCTAGAATTTTGTTTGCTGGTCCCAAGTCCTTCATATCAAACTCCCTAGCCCACTGCACCTTCAGTTTTTGGATTTGATCTCTGTTGGGGCCTGCTACCAACATGTCATCTACATACAACAACAAGATAATAAAATCATTATCACCATTAAGCCTTTTGAAGTACGTACAATGGTCTGAACTGAGTCTGTTGTATCCAAGGCTAATAATGAAGGAATCAAATCTCTTGTACCAACACCTCGGTGCCTGTTTGAGATCGTATAGAGATTTGTTCAACCTGCAAACCAAGTTCTCCTTTCCTGTTTCAGCAAAACCTTCTGGTTGGAGCATATAGATTTCTTCTTCAAGTTCTCCATGAAGAAATGCAATTTTCACATCCAACTGCTCCAGATGTAAGTCAAATGTAGCATACATAGCCAGGATTACTCTGATTGTTGTAAGCCGAACCACCGGGGAAAATATCTCATTGAAATAAATACCTTCTTTCTGAGCGAATCCCTTTACCACCATTCTCGCACGAAACCGTTCCACTTGATCATTGCTATCTCGCTTGATCTTGTAGACCCATTTGTTACCTATGGCTTTTCTCCCATGTGGAAATGGTACCAGTTCCCAAGTCTTGTTCTTGTGTAGAGCTTCAATTTCTTCCTGCATTGCTGCCATCCACAAAGACATATCTGAGCTACTTGTAGCTTCTTGGAAAGTTGAGGGCTCTCCATCCTCTATTAAAAGACAGTATGCAACATTGCTCTCAATGACAAAATTTGAATGCCAAGCTGACGGCCTTCTCTCACGAGTTGACCGGCGAGCTTCTGGAGCTTCGGACTCGACTGGTTCTTGTATCTCGTGCTCTAGCGCTGCTTCAGTAGAAACTGAAGTTTCTTGTACCAGATTATTTTTCACCTGTATTGTTATAGTCTCTGAAACCTCTTTCGACGTGCTATCGTCTCCATCTTTTTGTAGTAGTTGATCTTCTGCAAAGATCACATCCCTGCTGACAACAACCTTGCGGGTAGTGGGATCCCACAGGCGATACTCCTTTACTCCGTCAGCATACCCCAAGAATATACACCTCGTAGATTTCGGATTCAACTTCGTTCTTTCTTGGGCATTGTACATCACATACGCAGGACATCCAAAAGAATGTAAAGTAGAGTAGTCCGCTGGCTTGCCAGTCCACATCTCCATCGGTGTTTTTAAATTAATTGCTGTTGATGGCGATCGATTTATCACATAACAGGCGATTTTGACTACTTCTGCCCAAAAAGAGTTGGGTTGACCTGCAATCCTCAACATAGCTCTCATCTTTTCTGTAAGAGTTCTATTCATCTGCTCTACCACTCCATTTTGTTGAGGCGTGTAGGTGATTGTAAACTGTCGTTTGACACCTTCTCGCTTACAAAGAGCAAGAAACTCGCCGTCTATGTACTCTCTTCCATTATCTGTCCTTAAGCACTTGATCTTTTTCCCAGGTTCAACTTCCACCCGCGCTTTGAAGTCTTTGAATACCGAAAATACATTTGACTTCTTTTTGATTGGATACACCTAACATCTCCTAGAGTAATCATCAATAAAAGACATAAAGTACTTTGCTCCTCCTAGGGATATTTCTGGTGACTCCCATACATCAGAATGAATCAAGTCTAGAATGCATTTACTCCTAGCATCAGATCTGCTAAACTTCAATCTATGCTGCTTACTTGTAACACAATGCTCACAGAAAGGTAGATTTACCGATTTGAGCCCTGGAAGGAGCTTTCTGTTGGAAAGAATCTTCAAACCTCATTCTGACATATGGCCTAGTTTGAGATGCCACATCATCGTTGACTCTTCTCCCTGGCTGGTTGACACGATACACGCATCAGCTTCCTGTAGTGTTTCTCCTTTAAGCATGAATAGATTCGCCGTGATCTTTTCTGCCTTCATAACCACAAGCGCACCTTTGACAATCTTCGTGATCCCATTTTCGACATGGGTCTTGCATCTAAGACTATCTATTTGCCCCAAAGACAATAGATTCTTTCTCAGGCCATTTACATGTCGTACCTCCTGAATAGTGCGAACCGTACCATCAAACATCTTTATCTTAATAGTACCAATATCAGCGATCTCCAAAGCATGATCATCACCCATGTGTACAGAACCTCCTGAAATTGGTTCATATTTTTGGAACCATTCTCTCCGAGATGTTATGCGCCATGTTGCTCCCGAGTCTAGTAACCAGACGTCAGCGAACTGCTTTATGCCTCCAACTACCGTTGTTGCCTCGCTGTATAGAACTTCACCATCATTTGAGGCACTTGCCACATTTCCTTGAGCATTTGATGACTCAGAGACTCCACTCTTCTTTGTGTACCAACAATATTTCTTGGCATGCCCTTTCTTGCCACAGTTGTAGCACTTGAAATTCTTCTTACTTTTTGATTTCGATCTACCATGATTCTGACTCCTACTGGGGCCACGTTCCGTTGATCTTCCTCTCGTCATCGTCAAAACTTCCGTTTGGTGCGAACTTGCATGTCTGTCTTCCTTGTTTTTGCGCCTGATTTCTTCTTCCAAAACAACAGCTGCAATTTCATCGAAGGCTAGATAGTCCGTGAGGATGTTGTTCGTCAAGTTGATGATGAGTTGATCATACGAGTCAGGTAGACTTTGTAGTAGAAGCTCCGCATCTTCAGATGCCTTTATTTTGTAACCCATCGATGTAAGTTACGAAAATAAAGTATTTAAAATGTTGATGTGGTCGGTCACCGACGTGGATTCCGTCATTCGAAGAGTGTAAAGTCTCATCTTTAAGAAGATCTTATTGTGTAGTGACTTGGCCTCGTACAGTCTTGTTAGAGTATCCCAAATCTCCTTCGCAGTCTTCTTTTTCGCCACACTAGATAACACTCCATCGGCTAGTGCTAAGTGCAGATCGACAATTGCGATGCTGTCCATCTCGTTCCACTTGCTGTCATCAGTGATCTCTACGGGCCTTTCTTCAATTGCTGCCAAACAATTGTTTTTCTTCAAAATTGCCTTAATCTTCATTTTCCATAACGAGAAATTACTCCTGTTAAACTTCTCAACATCAAACTTTGTTGTAGTTGACATTTCGTTCACAACGATCTGCTTCACACCACTCAACCAATAGCTCTGATACCACTGTTAAAAAAAGATTACTAGGTAGAAGCTAACACACAACGAAAGTGAACTGAGAAAAATGAAGATAAACAAGACACAAATATTTTACGTGGAAAAACCCCGAACAAATTGGGGTAAAAAAACCACGGGCAAGTGTAGGAGGATTTCACTATTGTAAAATAGGGATTACAACACCTTCTCTCTGATTACAATGAGATAACAATTGTCTAATCTCTATTGTAATAGAAAAAACAATTCTCTCACAAAATCGGAAAAATATTACTTACAAAGAAGGAACAAATTTTCCTCTCTAAGTAGTAATTCTCACACTCTCTCTAATACACTTCTCTTGATTTTGTGATGGCTATACAAAATTAGAGTCATGAGTATTTATAGTCAGAATGAAATGTGCTGGTGGGTTGGCGCCGCCCACTTCCCTGCTGTTTTCTTTGACCCCAATAAAATATTTGAAATAAATGATTAATTCAAAAAAGAATGACTTTCAATTATGAAGCATAGTTAAACGATCTTATTCACATCAGACCCAATGCCCAAGTGATTTGGCCAATAATGGGCCAAGAAATATTGAATGGTGATGTAGGCGGAGGTGGAATACAAATAACCTCTGGATTTTTTTTTTTTTCCTTCAGATTTGGCGAAAGGGAGGAAAGAGAGGCAAAAAGAGTGAAAGAGATGATATTTTGGTAAATATAATTTTTTACTCTTCAGTTTGTGGAATTCAATTGTAAATTATATTAATTTTGATAGAATATGAAACAAACTAACTCAATTTTATAGTGAATTCATTTCGAAATGAATTTAATAATATTTAGCTTAATTGCAAAATTCCCCCTTTAAATTTAAGGTTAAGTAACAGTTTGTCCATTGAGTTTTCAAAATGATCAATTTAACCCATGACTTTGTTAATTTGAAACAAATCAACCCATTTGTCTGATTTCGATCAAATTCCAATCAAAACAAATTGCTACTTAATCATAAATGTAGGGGACAAACTGTCACTTAATCATAAATTTATGGGACAAACTGTTACTTAATTATAAATTTAGAGACAATTTGGAATTAAATCATTTTTTTTCCAAACATAACGGGTATAGAATCATAAATGAATTCCATAAGATTTATAGAATTCTTTTGTTCTAAACAAACTCTTAATAATACAATATGGAATTTAGGCCAAATGACTGAATCTGTGAGGAAAAAGCCAATGATTTGCAAACTAAACTTGATTAGATTGGGAAGATCTTTTTGGACAGTCATGGATTTTAAGGGATTTATTTGATGGCATTTAGGAAAAGAAAAATCTTATTTTTTGGATTATCATGTCATAATTGGATGCACATTTCTTATCCAAATTGCCGTCTCTTTCAGCACGAGTGGCAAAGTACCAAACAAAAGAGGTCCTTATGATGGTACCATGGTAGACCCTTCTTTAAAATTCCACTAACTCTCTCTCTCTCTCCCGTCTCAATGTGTGAACATGATAGGAAAATGGATTGGGTTTATTTAAAGCCGTTCATTTTTTTTTTTTTTTTAAGTTTTGTTTCCATTATCTTTAGAGACAGTTCATCAGAACACATATGCGTACCATACAATTTCATTTAGGGTTGTTGGATAAAATCGATTATATGATCTTTTAAAAATGTTTAGATTAAGATGGTTCAATTAATAAGTTAAATTAATATTAAAATAATTAACTAAATAATATATCGATTAATTTTTTTAATATATCAATTAACTAATTAATATTAATAATATATTAAATATAATATAATCTATAATATAATAAATTACAAATATTAAGTATAAATTTAATATATAATAAATTTTAAAAAAATAATTATATAAACAGCGTAAATGAATCGACCGTACCGACTGAAATCAATTCGATCGGTTAATGTTAAAATACTTAGATTGATTCAGTAAAAACAGTTAAAAAAATTGATCGTATAATTTCGATTAAAATTTTTAATTGATTGTTTGTACTCTCCTAATTTTATTTATGATAATTATTCTATATTAAGAGAAATTCTTAGATATTTCAAACACATAAGTAATTCATATGTCAAGAATATTTACGGGCATCGATAAAAAAAGAGAATTTATTACTTTTATTTATGACATACACATGCTGAAAATACTTAAGAAATTTTCCTATATTAACGTATTACATTTAAATTTGTACAAACACTAATCGGCTTGTTGAAACTATATATTTTGCAAAACATGAGGATTTTTTTATGGTAAATTAAACATTGATCAAAATTGAATTATATATGATGAAGAGATTGGTCAATAACTTCATCCATTGCATTGGCTGGCTAGTGATGATGGAGATTCACATCAACCTGCAACAACAAGTTTATTAGAGAGGCCTAACCATCATGAGGTTGTAACCACAGATTTTTGCCGGCTTAACCAATGCCTGCCAATGAGGCTGTTGATCGGCTTTGTTGTTGCAACCTTTCAATGGTTAAGGCTGTCTAACACCCTCATCATCGCAAGCTAACGCGGTGATTGAAATTATTGATTAGTTTTATCATCACAGTCCGTTCAATTTCGGTAAGAGTTTAATTTGTCACGAAAAATTCTTAATATTTAAAATGAGATACTCTCAAATTAAACACAAGCTTTATAAATACTTTACATGTATATATATATCTTCTTTCTTTCTCATGTGCAATTCTCATGCTAGAAACCAAACTGACAAACAAAACCAATTAAAAACTTGCACTACTAGGTAAAGTTGTGACATGGTACCTAGCAGTATGAAAAGCATAATTTTTATAAACTAACCTTAGAAACACAAATAAAGTTTCTCCACTCTTTGCACCATGTCCATTATATTTGAGTACCGCTTCAGTTTGATTTTTGTATAATTGCCACAACAATATTGTTGGGCCATGTGATCATGTGCCCACTTTCTATGTCCTTTGCTGCTATTAAACCATTGACAGTGATCGGATTCACATCTCTCTCAAGTTTGTGAAGCAAAGGATCCTAATAATATATTCAGGTAGATGCGTGATCGCGTTCATGTGATTATAGATCTAAATCTAAGACTATATAATATGATTAATTTAGATCCATTTCTAGTTCTTATTGTTTTATTTAAGTTAATACAGCTTAATCTTTTACATCAATAATATTTTCTTGTTCTAACAATATATATGTTTTAATGGAGTGGTTGAAGTTCCCTCGTCGCGTTAAGAATTCTCGAGTTTGAATCCTTCTGTTGCGGTAAGGTAAAATAGGTTTTACTTGATAATCAATTATGAACCATCATCTATGTCAACCCATGTGTGAGGACACTCGTATAACGTTGATATTGACTCAACCCTCTCTCTTCCAACAATTTCTTTTTTCTTTCGAAAAATGATCTTATCGGTTATAGTTTGCTTTTAGCTCTTACTAAACACATTTAAAAAGTCAATTTTTATCATTATCGTTTTCCATCTTCTCATGTTTCTTTCCTATTACTTTTCCTTTTTCTATTTAACACATCCTTAATCTAAATGAAAGCAGATTACTATAAATTTGGTTAAATCAAGGGAAACAACAATCGTTAACTAAAATATTTATTTTCAGTCATTTTTTTCTTAATAAACCAACAGAATTAAAGTAAACATATTTTCACCAAGTTTTCTCAAGAACCAAACAACACATAAAATTCCATAAATCTTAAATTTTCAAAATCGAGCCAGTGACCTTATGATGCCTAGCTGCAATGGAATGAGAACTGACCCATCATCTAATTATTAAATAAATAGTATTATATACTAATTAAGAAATCTTAAGTTGGTGTAATGTTGTCCCTTCCACTCAAGGCCAATTTAAAATCTTTATTTTAATAAAAAAAATTACCGCTAAATACACAGAAATTTGCTGTAAATAGATAAATTAATCCACTTTCTACAATAACCAAAACAAAACCCAGTTGGCTTTCTTAATATGAATCTGTAATTTGACCAAAGCCCTTGAATTAGTTTCCGCTATTCAACAAATTAAAAACATGTTTCAGCAAAACATGACAGGGAAAATGTATTTAGTTGCTGAAAATAAAATAAAAAATTATTGAAAATGCTACTGATAAGCACATGGATTGTTCATAAATTGTGGCCACATAAATTGATGGACCACACATCTAGGGCTTGGCTTATTAAAGTAAACATGATCATCTTTAGAGCTGAAACATTCAGTGGTTGTTATGTCTGGTTGGTTTGATCATTAAGGTATCACCGTCTGAGAGATAATCTGTCATCAATCAGACGATCAGGATTGGTAAAAGGATTAAGGCCAGTGTTACTCTTCCTTTCATTTAATCATATCATCTCACAAAAATTTGATGAAATATTTAGCTTGATTTTCTTTTGATATGACAACAAAATGACCAAAAAAGAAGAAACAAGAATCCCAATTATCAAATCTGGCAGTTGCTAATAGTAAAAACCACCCCAAGTTGTGTGCTCAAAGTAGCAAACAGAAATTCATCTAGAAAACAAAATCCCAGAAAAATACATTGCCTGTTGATTGACAGCAAAAACCAAAAAAAGAAAGAAAGAGAGAAAACGTAAAACATAAATAAAACCAAAAACCTCTCTGCATCACAATCTCTCGTTAACAACCATACCATTTACGGTAATAATAGAAAAAAAATGAAAATAAAAAAAGAAGGTTCTCTGGGATCCAGATCTTCTGCTTTTCTTCTATAAACAAAATATGGGGTTCCTCCCTCTACAATCCCAAAACAGATCACCTGTTCTCTTCTCTGAGCAATGCCTTCAACTCTAAGGAATCTCTTGTTTTCTCCCAGTATCTTCTCCTTCACCTTACTTCTCTCAATAAACTCTGTTTTCTTCTATACTTGTTATTCCATTGATGAACAAGGTGGAGCTCTTTTAACATGGAAGAACAGTCTAAACAGCTCCGGGGATGCACTAATTTCATGGAATCCTTCAGACCCAAATCCATGCAAATGGTTTGGGATCCATTGCAGCTCAAATGGAGAAGTGGTGGAGATAAGCTTGAAAGCAGTGGATTTGCAAGGCTCACTGCCTTCAATTTTTCAACCTCTCAAGTCCTTGAAGACCCTTGTCCTCTCATCAAACAATCTCACCGGAGTGATCCCAAAAGAGTTTGGAGAGTATAGCGAGCTCAGCTTCATTGATCTCAGTGACAATTCTCTCTCAGGTGAAATCCCACCGGAAATCTGCGGCCTAAGCAAACTGCAAAGTTTATCTCTCAACACAAATTTCCTCGAAGGCGAAATTCCATCTGGGATAGGAAAACTCTCCAGTCTTGTCTATCTAACACTCTACGACAACCAACTCAGCAGTGAAATTCCAAAGAGCATTGGAGCATTGAGAAAGCTAGAAATTCTTCGAGCAGGTGGGAATAAAAATATCAAGGGTGAGCTGCCTTGGGAGATAGGAAACTGCACAAATTTGGTTATGTTAGGCCTTGCTGAAACAAGCATTTCCGGGAGTCTTCCTTCATCGATTGGAATGCTGAAAAGGATTGAAACCATATCCATATATACATCACTTCTGTCAGGTCCAATCCCGGAAGAGATTGGAAACTGCAGCGAGTTGCAGAATCTGTACTTGTATCAGAATTCCATCTCAGGTCCAATCCCAAGGGTAATTGGGGAGCTCAGCAAGCTTCAGAGTCTACTTTTGTGGCAGAACAGCTTAGTAGGTACAATCCCAGATGAGCTCGGAAGTTGCAGAGAGCTCATAGTTTTTGATTTATCAGAGAATCTTCTGACAGGAAGCATACCAAGAAGTTTTGGGAACCTTTTCAACCTTCAAGAGGTTCAACTAAGTATTAACCAGCTGTCAGGTACCATACCTTCTGAAATCTCAAATTGCACATGGCTGACTCATCTGGAAGTTGACAACAACGACATTTCAGGTGAAATTCCTCCTCTTATTGGAAATTTAAAGAGATTGACTCTATTCTTTGCCTGGCAGAATAAGCTAACAGGCAATATTCCAGACGGTCTTTCTCAGTGCAAAGAACTTCAGGCACTTGATTTATCGTACAATGACCTATCTGGTTCAATACCAAAAGAGATTTTTGGATTGAGAAATCTAACAAAGCTACTGTTACTTTCCAATGATTTATCCGGATTTATACCGCCAGATATAGGAAATTGTACAAACTTGTATAGAATACGGTTAAATGGGAATAGACTTGCAGGAACAATTCCATCGGAGATCAGAAACTTGAAAAGCTTGAATTTTCTTGACTTGAGCAGCAACCATCTTGTTGGAAGAATTCCTCCATCGATATCTGGTTGCCAAAACCTTGAGTTTCTTGACCTTCATTCCAATGGGCTTACTGGTCCTTTGCCAGATACTCTGCCCAAAAGCCTACAAGTTGTGGACATTTCTGACAACACGCTCACAGGTCCACTGACTCATAGTATTGGGTCATTAATTGAGTTAACGAAGCTCAATTTGGCAAAGAATCAAATTTCCGGTGGAATTCCAGCAGAGATTTTGTCCTGTAGCAAGCTACAGCTTCTAAACATTGGGGAGAACAGTTTCTCTGGTGAAATTCCAAAGGAGTTGGGTCAAATTCCAGCTCTTGCAATCTCTCTCAATCTTAGTTTTAACAAATTTTCTGGAGAGATCCCATCTCAGTTCTCTGGTCTAAGCAAGTTAGGAGTCCTTGACTTGTCTCACAACAAGCTCACCGGGAACTTAAATGTTTTCACAGACCTGCAAAACCTTGTCTCTCTCAACGTTTCTTTCAATGACTTCTCTGGTGAATTGCCCAACACCCCATTTTTCCGGAAACTCCCTCTTAGTGACCTTTCTTCAAACAAAGGCCTCTACATCTCCAATGGAGTCGTAGCTCCAGCTGATAGCATAGGTCCTGCAGGCCATCATAGATCAGCAATGAAGCTACTGACGTCTATTCTTGTTAGTGCCAGCGCAGTTCTAGTACTACTTGCAATCTACATGTTAGTTCGTGCACAAATAGCTAACAACAGACTAATGGAAGAAGACACTTGGGAAGTGACTTTGTTTCAGAAGCTTGATTTCTCCATTGATGACATTGTCCGGAATCTAACATCAGCTAATGTGATTGGCACCGGGAGCTCTGGAGTTGTATATAGGGTGACAACTCCAAAGGGGGAAACACTAGCAGTGAAGAAGATGTGGTCATCAGAGGAGTCAGGGGCATTCAGTTCTGAGATTCAAACACTGGGTTCAATCCGGCATAGGAATATTGTGCGGCTTTTAGGTTGGGGTACAAACCGGAACCTAAAGCTGCTGTTCTACGATTACCTCCCGAATGGAAGCTTGAGCTCACTCCTTCACGGTGCAGGCAAGGGAGGAGCAGATTGGGAGGCTAGATATGATGTTGTTTTGGGTGTGGCACATGCACTTTCTTACTTACACCATGACTGTGTGCCTGCAATTTTACATGGCGATGTAAAAGCCATGAATGTGTTGTTAGGCCCTGTCGATAAGCCTTACCTAGCTGACTTTGGGTTAGCTAGAATTGTGAATAGAAACTATGAGGATGATTGTTCTAAACCAGGTCAAAGACCTCAGTTAGCCGGTTCTTATGGATACATGGCTCCAGGTACTTTCTCTTTTACAATCTAGATCTAATCAGATTCATTTTATCTTTTATATATTTCATTTCATTAAATTAGGAGTTGTTTCTAATTTTCTGGGTTAATCTGTAGAGCATGCATCAATGCAGCGTATCACAGAGAAAAGCGATGTGTACAGTTTTGGCGTAGTCCTTCTAGAGGTTTTAACAGGAAGGCACCCATTAGACCCAACTTTGCCTGGTGGTGCACACTTAGTGCAGTGGGTACAAGACCACTTAGCAAGCAAGCGAGATCCAGCTGACATTCTTGACTCTAAGCTTAGAGGGAGAGCTGACCCTACAATGCACGAAATGATACAGACGCTGGCTGTGTCATTTCTCTGCATCAGCACCAGAGCTGATGATCGTCCGATGATGAAGGATGTGGTTGCAATGCTCAAGGAAATTCGACATGTTGAGGCCGTAAGGCAAGAAGCTGACATTTCAAAGGGGCCTGTGTCAACTCCACAGTCATCGCCTCCTGCTAGGATATTAGTCTCACAAGGATCTTCCATCTGCTCGTTCACATTCTCTGATGATTCAATCTAATCATCAGATAGAGGTTTAAAGGAGTAGCCATGTGTATATTATTACATAGGAGAAATGGATAATCCATCAAGCATGGAAAAGTATTAAGAGGGTGGAGTAATTGTGTTTATCTGAATTGTAATTTTTATTCTCTTGTGATGTAGATTAAAATAATTAATTTGTTACCTTAATTTTCAAGTAATGTAGTAAATTAGCGAATATAACAAAATTAAAGAGAACTTATGGTCTTTCTGGGAAACATTTAGAGGGGTATTATCTTGGGAACAGAGATGACAACCTTTTGTTATTTGGAGGAGAGAAAATGACTTCAGGGTAAGCAGAAGCTGGAACAATGATTGGTAGCTTTGGATTTACATAACTAAAATTTAATGCAAGGGAATGAGATTTTCTCTCTCCCTCTCTCTCTCTCTGAATGAGTCTTATGACAGCAGTGATCACATGGTCCCACGCTCCCCCCATCATGTGCTGTCTGAAAACAGCAATGTTAGAGCCCTTCTAAAGCAAAACTAACCTCGGTTTAGATTATTCTGTCCTAATGGGAAGCACATGTAGAAGCAGGAGCATTATACTTACAGAGGCAAACAAAATAACTGCTCCATAAGCAACATTAATAAAACATGCTTGGTCTTCAGCTCCACATGATGAGTATAGTGCAGAACTGCAGATCTAACCATATGGGTTACTTAACATGATCTAAAAGAACTGTAAATGTCTCAATATTACTGCTTCCTCCATCTGTCTAAGACAAGCAAAAGAACAACTAAATCCAATTGTCCTGCAGTTCTATAGTCCGAATTCTAATTTTAAATGGCTGGTACAGAACATTGAATTCTGCCAGTTCACCATATACATGCTGCTAACAAGATAACGATTACCATATCCTTCAGCAAGCACACATCAATGACGAACATTAAGCAATCATGTAGATCCAAGAAACACTATCAAAGTAGTGCCATTTGTTGGGCGTCTTGGAGTTCTTAAGTCACGAAGGCATGCTTCCATCTACCTAGACTGACGCAACAAAAAGTTGGGAACAGGTAAAGGGCTAAAGTGACTAACTTTTTGCCCATAGCATTACAGGGTAACCCTATCCATATTGCTCAAGTGCAGGTATGGAACATTATCTAATTTGGGACCCTTTGGTTGCCAACTTGAAACAAGGAGAGATCCTTAACATGTTTTAGGGAGGATACTGAGATTCTAGTTTCTTCAATGTATAACTGATCACACCCCAGTTGAAACCACGGTACTGAAGCCACCGAACAATCCTTGATTTACGTGTCTCTTTAGGCACATCCTGACCTCGGAGCCATTGTTTTGAGGCCTGAACATATAAATGATCCATTGATAGCTTTGATAAGCCATGTTTTAATTCTTGATCTGTGCCAGATTGACCATCCTCAAAAACAAGTTTCACTGCTTTCTCTGCATCAGCTTCACTTACTCCCTTCTTGAACAATGCCTGATCAAACAACAATGCTCTATCACTCAACATTTTTCCTTGAAATTGATGAAATTAAAAAGAGGTAAAAACTTGTGACTTTTTTTTTCTTCATTTCCCTTTTTTCCCTCCTCTTAAATTGATAAACTCTACTGACTGGATATTGCATACAGAAGCCAATAATGCCTACCACACTATAATTTTGTACATTGATTTAATTTTCTTTACAAAGAGGCATACCTGATGTTTATATAAATATTAAATATAGGGGTCCAAGTGCTGATATCAGAGTTCAAATTTAGTGCTATAATATTTTACCAATCATTCAAGTAACATGCTCCCTGTCAAGTGTCAACAATCACAAAAAGAACTAGTGGTTTCACAAGACAGTCACAGAATTTACTGTGTGATCTCTCCTCTATAAATACAACCCACATAACCACCTACACATTTTTCCCGAAAGGCAATAACTAAATCCCTAGATAGAAGCAGTAACTGGTGAAAACATTTATCAAGCAACATGGAAACGAAAGTTGAAGCCCATAGCTAATAAAGAACACAATATGCCCTTGAGAATGCACATTTATAATGTTTATGCAATAAATTACTTGACTGAAAACAATCATACTAAAAAAGTAGAGCTTACTTGCTTGATTCGCCTTGGTCCCCAGCTTGAGGAAGACCATCTAGATCGGGAAAATGATTCCGCATACAAGCTATCATTGATCAACCCTCTAGAATAAACTAAAAAGGTCAAAGACTTCCCCAACTAAAAATGCAATTAAATCTTTAATGCAATATGTACTTGAAAAGTAGGATATGCACGGGATTGCCCGGGGAACAACATATACATGATCATGGTTCTAATAGTGAAATCAGTTGACATTAGAGGTGGCAAAATCTGACTCGACCCGGAAACCCGACCCGAGCACAAAAAAATTTAAAATAATGCGACCCGAATCTAACCCGAAACCTGAAATGACACGAATCTAAAATGGCTGAACCGATTTGAGTCGAACTTAGAATTACCCAAAACTCGAAACGACCCAAACCTGAAACAATAGATTTTTTTAAAAGAATTTAAAAAAAATGATTTGCTTATTAAACTAAGGTGATAGTTGACTAGAAATAGAAACTAGTTATCAAATAAAATTAATTATATCATAATAAATAAATCATTTATTTTTTTACCAACTAGTTAGCTACAAATTCACAATACAATGAGTGTTTTGAATTTTCAGAGTTTTGTTGCGATCTATTAATCTATCTTATGTAAACTAATTTTTCAATTTTTTAAAACATTGTTTTTCTTTAAAATAAGACTAGTTAAATATAACAAATATAAATGAATCATCCATCATTATAAAAAATTCAATTTAGTTTGAGACAATATAAATAAATCGTTTATTATATTATGTATTCTTCTAGTACCAATATCCTTAATTTTTATTTTTTCTATTAAATAATAATAACAACTAATTAATGTTACATATAATTAACTCTAAGTGTGATTAAGTTATATGTAGAACAAGTGTTAATGTGTAATTGCTTATTATTTTTATAAAACCATTTTTTCTTAGCTATATGCTTATATTATAATACTATATGCTTAACATTTTTAAGGGTTCTATAGAATTATATGATATAGATGAACATATAATTATATATATATATATATATATATATATATATATGCGTCACGTTATCAATTGATATCTAGTGTAATAAATTAATAATATTAATATATTTTACACACTCTATAATATGTTGTATACTTTTTATTTTAGAAAAAACAACCATTAGATTGAATATTATATTCATATAGATCATGCACGTCAGCCTTCACCATCATTATATATGTTGAAGAAAAAGTTAATTTTATCTTTTATTATAACTTATCAAATTCTTTATAGTTTTATTATTTTCGTTGATAATTTTGATTTGTATTTAATCAAACCATAATTAGTTAAATATGTTAAAATGAGAAAAAGTATATTAAGTTATTAATAACATATTTTTGTAAATTTAATTACATTGAAACATAAAAAAAAAAATAGCATGGTAATCTTAATTAAAGCAGAGCTCAAATAGTTTTCTTGAAAATTGGAGGAAAAGAAAAAAGAAAAATAAAGCAAATCCGGTAAGCCATTCCAAGCCCACACTTCATCTTTGACTGAGCCGGCAACGACCCAAAAAAACCCCAACACCTTATAAGCCAAATCCCATAAGCTTCCAACCAAAGAATACTCCAATAAAATATGAAACATGGACTCAGCACAACTTTTGCAAATGCAATACCTATTAACAAGCACTTCCCCTTTTTTTTGTTAAATTGTCAATAGTACGAATCTTCCCAAGAGGCCTCCCACACAAAAAAAAAAAAAAATACACTTTCTTATGGGCACGAGGGCACAAAATTGTTTTCCAAAGGAAGTTGAGATGGCCCTCCGCAATATCCACACCAAGAAGGAACTTATAAAAAGATTTCACCTCAAAACTTTTGTCCGGACTAAGCTACTACCTAACCAAATCCTTTCTATTCATATCCATCCTCACCTGATACAAGGTCTCCAAGAACCTCTCAACAACCTCAATCTCTCAATTATGGACATTGTGAATGAAAGACACATCCCAAGTGATTACACCATTAGCCAAGGAGGCACAAGATCCAATTTGAACATCTCTCACAATATCAAAAAATGCTCCGAAATTGGTCTTTTAAAGGAGAATTCTCAAACCGCGAGTCACACCAAAGATGAGTTCTCCCTCCATTACCTACCAAAATGGAGATATAAGGGAAGAAAATCCTTCCAGCCCTTTTGAATCCATTTCTACACCCCTAAGCCATATGCCCCCCTTGCCTCCCTAGATGTCCATCCGTTAGGATCCAACCCAAATTTAGCTTCCACCACTTTCCTCCAAAGATGGTCACTCTCCACCACAAATCTCCATAACCACTTGCCAAGACCCCCTTTTTCTAAAGGTAACTTAACCACACCCCATCTCACTAAGTGATATTTATACTCTTCCCCCGTATTGCCCTAAAGGAATCTTTTTATAATACTCTCCAACCGCTCTGCCACCGAACAAAGAATAGGACAAAGAGACAGTATATGGGTAGGCTAGAGAGTGCCTTTGATAAGAGTAAGTCTTCCCCTTTTGAAAGATAGTGATTTTTCACCTAGCTAGCCACTTCTCAAACCTATCCACAATAGGATTCCACACACTTTTGTTTTAAATTTAACCCCAAGAAAAAGATCAAGATAAGTAATGGGAAGCGACCCCACCTTACACCTCAACAAACTTGCAAGAAAACATCCATTGATATTCTCACCGAGGGATTAAATCACTCTTACTAAGATTAACCTTAAGCCCCGAGACCGCCTCAAAACAAAGAATGACGCATTGGAGATGCGAAATTTAACTAGCTTCTGTCCCACAAAATACAATTGCGTCATTAGCCAAAAGAATGTGAGACACACTCACACTACCCACCTTGAAAGCACTCAAAAGCCCCCCCCCCCAATCCATCGCTTTTACCAACATCTTGCTAAAATCCTCCATCACAAAGTGAACAAAAAAGGAGAAAAAGTGATGGAGACCAAACCCAACCAAGCTTGGCCTGAACATATTGGAGGGGCAGCCGCAAGATATCTTGGGCTTAGTCTTAATAATTATTTTTGTTATTTTTTTCAGAGCCCTTTTGTTTGCTAAGTCCTTATTAGGGTTGGTTTATTTTCTAGTATAAGCATCGGTTGTATTTCATTCTACAGGCACTTTTGATATTGAATAAAAATACATCGAGATCAGATTTCTTTTATCCCTCAGGGTAGCCTGGTTTTTCTCCTAGGATGCATGGTTTCTTCTCTTTAAATTTTGTCCTACATTAATTTTGGTATCAGAGCCTAAAACAGACCCCAAAATCAAATACGAAAACAAACCCACCTGTACAACTATACCACAAAAACCAACACAAAATCTGCTCAAAAACATAATACACGTCCAAACAGAGCCTTAGGCCAAAATAGCTTTAACGCAGATTTGTTGTTTTCCGGTGATCTCCATATGTCACCACCACCACCAAGAGACTCGCCGCCCTGAATCGACCACAACCGAAAGTTTTCAAGCCTACCCGCCTCCGCCACGCCCCACCGCCAAACCTGCCAGCCGTTGCCACTAACCATCCCACCCTTATCAGAATCGTCTGATCTCTACATCCCTAGCCACCACGCGCTGTTTCCACGCCTACAAACGACCAAAAATCACCCTCCAAAGCCACAACTCTTCTGTCCCTCCGATCTGCTGACGGTGGTTTCATGTCGATCCAACACCATCACTGACACCGTTGGCCTCAGGCGACACTAGCCCGCCACGCTCGACTCCAGTCGTCGCCACCTCGTCTACTGCCACTAGACGCCATCAACGCCTCACATCTGTAGCGACTTGTTGCCTGTTACCTCTGAGACAGGATGTTAGTTGTTAGATGTTTACTTTTCTATTTTTTAAAAAAAAATTAGGAAGTTGTTTCTTAAATTTTAGAGTGTCTACTGTTGGCAATTTATTTTGTCTTTCAAAGTTGATTGCACGTGTTCGGGATCGCAAAGCTTGGAACCAACTCTCATGGTCAGTCAGTGAGGTAAATTGATCCTTGAGAAAGGTACGAGCCGTCAATTGGGACGAAGAGCCTCCACCTAGTAACACGTAGAGAGTTTGAGAAGGAGGGTGAAAAGTCTAGTCTCGTGTTAGCTCTAATGGCCAAAGAGGTTATCCCGAGTACACCCGACCCAACCACTGATCCACCTCCTGAGGTCAGTAAACTATTGATTGAATTTCAAGATGTAACCCCTGAAGAGTTGCCAAATGAGCTACCTTCTATAAAAGATATACAACATGCCATTGATCTAGTCCTAGGATCCTAGTTACCAAATTTACCATACTATCGCATGAACCTTAGGGACTGTGCTGAAATGAATAGACAAGTGGGGGGTCTTTTGAATAAAGGATTCCTTCGAGAGAGTCTTAGCCCATGCGTTGTCCCTGCCATATTAACCCCTAAGAAAGACAGAACCTGAAGAATGTGTGCAGATAGTCGCGCAATCAATAAAATCACTGTTAAGTATAGGTTTCACATCTCGTGTCTTGAGGATATGTTGGATTTGATGGCAGGAGCTAAGCGGTTTTCAAAAATTGACTTGCGCAGTAGATATCATTAGATTCGTGTTAAACCAAGAGATGAGTGGAAGACTGCTTTTAAGACTCTGGATGGTCTCTATGAGTGGCTGGTGATGCCATTTGGATTGATCGATGCTCCAAGCACCTTTATGCGAGTGATGACTCATGTCTTACACCCTTTCCTAGGCAAGTTTTTGGTTGTCTACTTCGATGATATCCTTATTTATAGTCGAACCCCGAAAGCACATTTGGGTCACCTTCGTTTG
Organism: Bretschneidera sinensis; assembly: GCA_023935145.1. Classification (NCBI taxonomy): domain Eukaryota; kingdom Viridiplantae; phylum Streptophyta; class Magnoliopsida; order Brassicales; family Akaniaceae; genus Bretschneidera; species Bretschneidera sinensis. The sequence continues at coordinate 126,902,293 of CM043698.1, read as the reverse complement.
GTGTTAGAAACACTTAGGGCAAAAGTTATACGCAAATCTTAAGAAGTGTTCTTTCATGAAAACCCAAGTGCTTTTCATTGGATTCATCGTTTTAGCACACAGAGTCGCAGCTGACCTCGATAAAATCAAAGCTATCAGAGAATGACCGGAACCAAAGACTATTTTTGAGGTTAGGAGTCTAGGGAATTTACTTACGTGTCTTGCTGGTAATTGGGATTTGTTATTACATATTGTTGAGTTTGCTTACAATAGTTCTGTCAATAAGTTTATTGGTAAAAGCCCCTTTGAAATTGTCCTTGGTTATTCACCTCGTCAACCAGTTGACCTTATTCCATTGCCACCTGATTCCCGACCTTCTGAGTCAGCTAAATCTTTTGCCTCTCACATCCAAGACCTACATGTCAAAATCCAACGAAAAATCACATTGAGTAATGATACTTATAAACATATTGCTGATGCTCATCGTAGAGATAAAGAGTTTAATGAGGGTGATTATGTCATGGTCCGTATTCGTCCTGAGGGGTACCCTAAAAACTCTTTCACGAAATTGCATGCTAGGGCGACTGGACCATTTCATATCACTCGCAAACGGGGATCTAATGCTTATTTGCTTGACTTACCATATGATATGAATATTAGTCTAGTATTCAACGTGGAGGATTTGTTTCCTTATCGAGGTACCTTTGAGCCTCCCGTGTTGCCTACTAGGTTGCCTACAGGTGGAGTTGTTTCTGCACTCGTGCCTCAACTGCCTAAACCAACCCCGCCGATAGCAGCTCGCGTTGAGGACATATTGGACGATCAAACAGTCATGTCCACTTCAGGTGGCTTCCAACGTTAGGCGTCTTGATCCCTCTCTTTTGGAGCAATACCAGCAACATTACTCGTCGAAGGCGAGTTCTTTTTGGCCTGGAAGGATTGATGGAGACCAAGCCCAACCAACCTTAGTCCTTATTAGGGTTAGTTTATTTTTCTAGTATAAGTATTTGGTTGTATTTCATTCTATAGGCATTTTTTATATTGAATAAAAATACAGTGTGATCAGATTTCTGTAGCCTGGTTTTTTTGTTCCAATCCCAAGGCTGTTTGGTTTCTTCTCTTTAAATTTTGTCCTACATCAAAAAGATCCCCTTGCCTAAGACCCCTCGAAGCTTTAAAGAAACCAGAAGGGCAACCATCAACAAGGATAGAGAAAGAGGCCGAAGATATGCACTTGTAGATCAACTTGCACCATTTGTCCCCAAAACTCATCCTTCTCAATAAGTAGATCACAAAGCCTCAACAAACATGGTTATAAGCTTTCTCCATGTCAAGTTTACAAATTGCCTTTCTCTTTCCATATTTTAAATATGCATCCACAACTTCATTAGCAATTAATGTAGCATCCAAAATTTGTCAACCCTCAACAAAAGCATTTTGGTGAGGACTCACCACTTTTCGAACGACTTTCTTCAATCTAAAAGTAAGAAACTTCGAAAGAAGCTTATAAATGCATCCCACGAAACTAACAAAACCCTCCACATGGTAGCCCTCCCACCACCCTTTAGCAAGATCCCCAAATCCATCTACCTTCAGCCACATATTCTCAAACCAAAATGGGGTCAGGCCCCACCGCATGCCCCCCACTTCAAGAACAATAGGGTAATGATTTGAGGTAGGTCTAGGCAAAAGATTCTGAATCAAACCTGGAAACAGAACTTCCCAACAATCGATGACTAGAAAACAGTCGATCCTAGAGAAAGGAGGAGTCTACCTCAAGCTATACCAAGTAAAGGAAACACCCAATAGCAGCAAGTCAATAAGATCCTAGCCCCTCACGAAATCCAATAACTCTCTTATCGAACTAAGCTCTTGCGATCCCCTGAATCTCTCATGGGGGTAAAGAACAACATTAAAATCACCATGCACCACCCACGGGAAATCCCACCGGCTTCTAACCACCGCTAACTCGCCCTAAAAGAGACCCCTTTCCACACTCTCACTCAAGCCATATACTCTCGCAACACCCACTCTCCACTAGAAGAGAACCCTTTGAAGACACAAGACACCGAGAACAATCCGACCTGAAAATCAATCAGGTCGAGCACCTTCATATCCCACATGACCCTGAAACGCCAATCACCAGCAACACTTTCCAACCACAAGATCTTAGACCCCAAACATTACGAATAACCGCATCATTAATCACCTCCATTTTAGTCTCTTGAAGGCAAACCACATCTCCCTTCCACTCTCTAAGATAATACTTGACCGTAGCCCTTTTTGCCAACTCATTCAAACCCCTCACATCCTAAGAAATGATCTTTCTCTGTATTGATTAACATTTACAGCCCTAACTTCCTCAACCCCTTTGGAACCACCAACACCATCTTGCTCATAGTTGACATCGAATACTAAGCCCCCGACTGCTTCCTACTAGAACACTGCTTTCGACCTCTCGAATTATACTCTTCCAACCTCATCTTCTCGATTTCTTCAAACAAACTAATTGTTTGATCCTCCACCCATACCAACGACACCCCCACCATTTTGTTCAGCTTTTTAACCCAATTTAGAAACCCACTCCAAGGTTTTGCACCTGCTTTGTACCTCACTGTTTCTTCATCCTCCAATTCCATTGCAAGCCACTGATCTAGAGCCTCCACACTCTCAACAATAGCTAAGCAAACCTTACGAGATTCCTCACTAATTGTATCCTTCTCAACCACAGACCCTCTCTCATAGAACCCTCACAAACAATCTGCCACCCTGAACAACCTTCTCACCATTGCAATCAGCCTTCACCACCACACAACCCTCACTGGTACCAACACATTGATCAACTTTGTAGCATCCTAACCCACCGTCAACTCCTTCAATTAAAGAATCCACATCTTCAGTCCCATTGTCCCTTGCCCCCTCCATCGCCATAGACCCATCCTAGAGACTCCTCTCCACGGAGGCTTTGAGAAGGAAATAACCCTCCCAACTCTCGATAACGTCATAAACTGGCACCTCAAGAGAAGTGGCAACATCCCCCGATTACTCCATTTTCGGCCACCATTGGCACACTCTTCCAGAACCTGCCATGGCCAACGATGCCACAGGATCAACAATAGGCGAAGAAGACTGCAATTCCTTCGCCAAAACACTACTAGAACAGTTCCTTGAAGGTTCATCGTAAGATTCTGTGATTGCAGTCGATGCTGACGGCTTTCCAATCTGCTTCCGATGGTCGGTACCAGACGAGGATTCATTAAGGGTCGCAACCCACTGCTTACTTGGCTCGAGTTTAACTCTAGAAGGAGGATAAGAGAAGAGCTTCCTCTTGGGCTTCTTAAGGAGGCCCGTGCAAGGCCTGTTTTTACGAATTAAACTAAGGAGGCCCACTAGCCTTTTAGAGGTCCAAACTTCTTGGCTTTTGCTAGGCTCAGAACCTTGGGCCATACGAGACTTATTAAATACTGGTTCCTTTTTACCTTGGCCCAACAAAGAGGTAGGACCCGAACCCAATCTTCCAGCCTGGCCCGCACTTTCAAAATTCAAATTGTCCGCCAGTTGGCCCTTCCCTTTCTCCACAATAGACCCCAGTGCGTGGAAACACCATCATCTTCTCCTCTCGCAACCACAGCCCACAAGACTTGCTTGACAGACGAAATAGCACTCTTCGGCGAAAAAACTCCTGACAGATCCCACTCACACCTTGGACAGAATCCTTTCAAGGAAAGAGTGGCCAAAACTTGGCAATGCTCTACCACTAAAGGCTGTACAAGACCCGTTCCCCTTTTCTGCTCCGCCACCAAGAATTTACTTGGGTTTGGCACCACACCTTTGCCCAACTCTATCAGAGCTTTAAACACACGCCACCAGCTTTCAGCTTCAATCCCTCAAGAAAGATAACAAATCTGGAATTACCTTTGTTGATTTCCGTTAACGAGACAAAGCGGCCACTTCTATTTCTGTGCAGACCTAGAACCAAAGATCTGCTGGCCCTCCTCCATCTTCTAAACCAAACTCGCTCACCTTTCTTGATCAAGAACTCATGCCAAGATTTCAGCAGCCACTCAAATTCCTGCATGTCCAAACAAAGAAGATTCGTCTTCACAGGGCATATTCAGAAATTCGAAGCAAATCCACCTACCTCCCCTCAATAATAAACTCAAACGAATTTTTATCCACCACCACCAAACACCTACAACCAAACCTCACCATAGCTTATCTCCGATTGGGAAATCCCCCTCCAGATTCACAAACGGGTTTCCATGATTTAATTGTTCTACAAGCTCTTTTGATTCTTACATGAGCTCCTCATTTTCCTAAAGAGTAGAAAGTATTGGAGACAAAAGAGAAACTACTATAATCTTTACACTAGTTGCATTTTTATCACATCTAAGAAACAGGAACAAGTGTATTCTCTTCTCTTATACCAGGTGCACTCAAAATGTGACAATGGTTTTACAAAAACCAACATATAGAAGTCTTCTCACTCCTGCTCAAGAGAAAGATGGAAACTTATGAACAAAACTTTGAGATCGAAGAGACCAAAAAGCTACATCCATGATTGTTTCACCAATCATTCTTATGGTTGATGTGAATTGAAAAGTAGAGAACCATTATTACACTTACCAAGTTGCATACAACCTGCAAATAATTAATAGTAATACTAGAAGTCTAGTGCAACAGTGAACCCAGCCATAGGAACGTTTTGAATAAAATGATTCCACTTGCAAACACCTTCAAGAGAACAGTATTCTAAATAGTCAGTCACACACCTGCTCTGGAAATTGTTTATCACCCTCTCAATAATGTCAGGAGGAAATCTCTTTCCATGCAGTTTCTTCTTCAGCTCGACAGCTGTAAATGCTCTGCAGAACGAGAAGAGAAGGTTAAAACAACAGATCTTCTTGTTGCAAGATCACACATACGCAGATAAGATACATCTACTCTAAGATGAATAAATGTTCCTTTTTTATGTCTAAAATTTTGTAGCATCAGAATTTTATATGTACTTAACTAATAGAAACCTTGGGTGTGTTTAGTAGGATAGAAAAGTGAGATGAAAGAAAACTACGAGGATTGATGTTTTTCACTTGCATGTACAAATCATAATCCTCCAAGATTGAGAGAATTGGAGAGTGCAAAATAGGAGAGAAAAGATATGAGATTACCAATTTACCAATTAATCCCCATTTAATCTCCCACATTAATATCCTTTAACATTGCGAAGGATATAATGGTAAAACTAATACTATTTACATTTTCTTTCCTCTCACTTTTCCACTCTACTAAACAACGATCTTTCCTCTTAGTTTTCCATCCTCTCTACTAAACACATGAAAGAAAAAGTTAATTTTCTTACTTTTTCTATCCTTCTATTTTCTCTTCTACTAAACCACACCCTAATTAAGGGTTCTTCAAATTGAGGTATCCAAGAATCAAAATAACTGGGTTCTTTCTGGCTCCTTTGCACAGTTAATAAGGTGTAATGAAATCCCCATGTCTTATTATGATCATCTGCTTTAAGACAGAGAAAAAAGATTTGAGTGGTGGAAGGGAAGGAGAATAAAAAAGGTCTTCTGACAATATGAGCTCTTACTATGTTTATATTTTCATATCTTTTAAATTCTTATAAGCTGCATAAGAAAACATATTTTTGAATTTCATCACTTTCAATTCGTAATCTAAACCATAACAGTTTGATTCTGTCCAGCATATGGAAGAATATGAGTTGGAGAGATTGCTAAATTAAAGTCGGATTAGTCAACAGAGCGCAAGAATAAAGAGATTAAGATTTAAAAGAAAAAACATCATTGTTTGACACCTTCCCTTTCACTCACTCCTATAGATTACATAGCATAAATTAGTGTACCTTTACAAACACAGAATAAGTCATGCAAACAACCGAATGGAATTCTATGAGGCAATAATTACGAAGTATGTCACTGTTAATGAAACCAAATAAAAGCTAAGTCAATGGAGATATGGCACAAAATCATTGAGCACTAACCTATGATTATATAGAAGCAATGAACTACGTGAGCCAAAAAGCTTAATATATCAACAATTCAGTTGTTACCAGCTACATATTGAAGCAATTATATGCTATGAAATACTGAAAGCTGTGTTCTAACCTGACTGCAAGCAATTCAATTGCCAAATTCTTGGCATCTTGCATGGTTCTACCGAACTCCTCAGGCTCTTTCATGAATTCATGGTCTCTAACCCCAATATCATGATCAATTTCTTCTTCCAACTCTGGAAAAACAATAATATATGAAATTTGAGTTCATAATATTGCCCTCTAATTTGCAGGAAGAGTGGGTAAATGCTTGCAGATCATGCTTAGTGTACTCATCAAAGCACAATTTCTCTAACCAAACTACTCACATGCGTAATGCATTGCAAGTTAAAATGAAAATAGCAATAATTTGCCTCCATAAAAATGCAGAAATTTGTTTCAATACTTCAACAAGTTTAAAAAAATAGTTAGAAGAAGAAGAAGAAGAAAACCTAGTTTAGCATCATCAAGCAACGAGCTCTTTTTGCACATTCCAGATTGATTTTGCAACTTCACATCCAGTCTACTACCATATTCATCTTTCTCTGAACCCTTCAAAGGCAGAGAAGTTTCTGTATCATAAACTTTCCGAGATTTATTAGGAATGTGCCTAACTGGACCCGATGAACTATAGTCCCTCCCTTTCAAACACAAGATTGCTGTGTTTCTGTTCACCCTTAAAAATTAGAAAATTTATTATTAACAGTATCATAAAATTACAATCATGGAAACTTCATATAATCAGTGCCCTGTTTCAATAACATCTAAATATTCCGAGAAAGAATAATCAGTGGTATCTAAGAAAGTACAAGACGAAAAATAGAAATGAAGCTTCAAATCTTGTACATGTAATTAATTGGCTTAAGTCGATGCCAATCAGGTTTTCCTTCACTCTAAAACTCAACACCTTTTCACTAAAGGTTTCACATCCCTGAACATATCAAGTAATTATTGGCCTTTTATTTGTAACACCTAATATGTACCGCTTGGTTGCTAAGAAAATGTAAATCTTAGATACACAGCTAATTGGAAAAATGGGTTTCAATTGTATTTAAACTAACACAGAAACAAAAGGGAAAAAAATCAAGATGTGAATTTCTCTCACTTTCCTCCATATTCTCAGCAACCAAACCGACGGTAAAAGGAAAATGAATACAGGTGTTTCTTACCAGGGGATAGAGAAGACCCGATATTGACGCCCGAATGAGATTTTGAACCCGATATTTCCCGCGAGAATAGCCATTTTTCTCGTCCTCTAAAGTTTAAAAGCGTTGAAACTTAAAACCCTAATTTGGGAGTCGTTTGGGGGTTTGGTTTAGACGGCGCGTGTGTCACAGAGTCCTCGAGGGCGCTTCGTTCGTGTTTTCATGATCCCACTACCGAACTTCTAAAATTACTCAATTTTACATGGCGGGAAATTTTCTCTTTTCTTCTGTTCTCAATTTTTCTTGCATTTTTATTTCTACCAAAAATACTTCAAGAGAAACATCTAAACACGTGATTTGAAGCGATAACCAATAAATCAAAATTTATGGATTTAGATATGTTTTTATTAATTCTTGACATCACGAACAAAGATATCGTTTAAAAAAACTCGAGCACACAACCAATTTTATGTGCACAAGCAAGTAGCCCTTGATTTCTATGCTCATTGGGATTAACGCAAGGTTATCGATTTTGTTTCATTTCAGTCGAAAAAACATTTGGGTGCCTCAAGCATAACGACAGATTGAATCTTTCTGTTTTGTTTTGTTGTCAGTTTTAATTTGTTTCGATCGTTTCGATCCATTTCGGCCTATTTCGATTGGTTTCAATCTTTTTCAACTTACACTTAATTTAATAGTTATTTTGTAATTTTAATGGCATATTTAGGTGTTTTAGGATTGACATATTATGTAAACTGATGGACATTAATGCGGAAACGATTAGCGATAATGTACTTTTAACACATATCACTTGTAATTAGAACTGCATAATATGACTCTTCAATATTGCTTTGATCTTCATCTTATGGTCGATACTTATGTGACACGAATTTGTCATAATTTCACCTCGAAAAACCATTTACAAACGAAACGAAAACACAATATCATAACCCATGTGTTTTTCTCATAGTCTCATTTGTTGGATTAATGACTATTCAACTCATGAAATGAAAACTGTCTTTGGTATTTTCACAAGAGACACAATACTTGAAATAGTTGTATCTTTAACTAAGAGACACAATCCTAAGAAAGGATATGACATTTTAATGCATGCAGCACTGGGATAGAGTTGCATCTTTTAGAAGCATCCTCATAGTATATAGGTATGGGCATGCCCACTTGGGCGCTCGACCTATCCCTATCTTTCTTACATCTCCCACTCATACATGATGGGTATGGTCATGCCTTCTTCATTTCACTACTTTGTTAAATTTTGAGTCTAGTTCATACAAATAAATAGGTCGTGCGACTAGCAAATATACTTGCACTTGATAGCTCTAAACTAGAAACCTGCTAAGGCCAATATGGAGACATAAATCCAAAAATATAAGTATAAATAAACAAATACAATATATTTCAGTACCTCGGACATATTTAGTTACACATAATCAAACATATCTCAATCCTTCAAGAAATCATGCTTGACTCCACCTTTTCAAACTTCACATGTAATCTAAGTTATGTCAAATATGATTAAATTGACATACTGACTGACCAGTGAATACAAATGAGTGGTGTAATTCTAAACCTACCTTCTTTTCACTTTCATGTCACTAGGATCCAAGTTAATTGCTTTCTCAGTATTGTCCTATTAGATCGAATCATTCATGACCATAGGTAACATACTAGAGCAATTAACGCTAACTCTTCACTTTGTGACATAGTCATAAGTCACATAGAGTACTATTGAGATCAATTTCTTGATCTTTAAGACTCACACAATGAGGAAGGAATGATCCCTTTTCTCACTTTCTAAATAGTCGTTAAGTACATGCAGTCTAAAATACATGCTACAGTGGAGAAATTCTACCTTATAGAAAGTATATCCTTTCTTCTAGCATCATAAGGATCTTAGTTCAGTTGCATCGTAAGTGCTTAATCCGAGTCCTCCATTTGCTTGCTCTCAATAACACCATATTGAGGTCTCACACCCGGTGATGAGAGTCATAAAATGCTTTTCAATAGTGGTTAATTGTTAGCATTTTAGGATTGATCTCGATATTTATTGCGCTTTTATGTGTTAATAACTCTAAAGTAATATTATTGGACCACTAATTTATTTCAGTGCAATTTTCAGGTACTTTGAGTTTAAAAGAGAAAAAGAAGCGATCGTTGCTTAAAAGGCTAAGATCTCATGCTTCTGGAAGGACAAGATGGACTGCTGCCTGTACTGCGATCGAGTGCACATCCCACATCGACCAAGAAGTACTCTGCAGCACAACTGCGATCGAGCGCACCAATCTGCGATCGAGTGCACTAAGGCTGCGATCGAGCGCACTCGGGCAGTATCCCATATCGGTTAGAAAACACATATCACTCCGGGAGTTTGCCTATATAAGACCCACTCCACTTCAGCTTTAGGAATCGATCGGAGCTCATCTGAAATCATCAGAGAGTGAATCCAAATAAGCCTTTAGGAGCAATCCAGATGGCCTTTAGGAGCAATCCAAAGTATACTTTTGGAGGGCAAGCTGATGAATCACCGAAGCTTTCGCTACCAAGGAGGAGATGATCGTTGAGAGGCCGGAGGCAACTCAAGGAAGTATGAGCTCCATGGTCGGCTAGTCTCCAAACAAGGCGAAGGGATGAATCCCTAGGTGTAGTTGTTCTTATTTTCTTTTATTTGATTCAGTTGTAGTTTGATATTATTTTCATTAAACATTGTTATGTTTTATGTGTATTTGTTTGGGTGTGATTGAGTCTGGTAGATCTCTTTTATAGATTTGTCCATTGTTGCGGTATTGTCATTTAGATATATCGTCGTCTCTTGATAATTTATAAGTTAGGTCATGTGTGCTTGAAAGTAAAGAATAATTCATATCAATTACATTAGGGTTTATACATGCGCTTTAATTGAATATTTTTCGATTGTATGTTTGGGATGTGAAACTTGCAATCGAGATAAAAACAACTGAATCAAGTTAGGATTAGTGCAACGAACTTAGGGAGGATTTCCGGAGCCTTGTTGTTTATTTATTATCCATCAATTATTTACACAATCAACAATTCAGATTTTATCACTTTAACTTTTATCGTTTGTGTTGAGGTTTACACCTTTTTGTGTAATTAATTTGTTTCCCTGTGGAATAGACACCCCAAAGCTATACTACAATTACCGCGTTATGTTTTGGGTGTAATCACCCGGCTTTACATAGGCTTCACAAATGGTGGGGAAACATCTATGTCGACTCTTAACTACGTAAAGAGTCTCACATGGGTTCCTACCAAGGTGACTTCTCAAAACAATTTGAACTAAGCTCGTTCCCTTAGCACCAAAGTCAATTGAACTAAACTCACTTTCTTTCTATAGTTCCAATCAATTAAGCTCAATCTTTAGCGCCAAAGTTCAAATCAACTAAGCTTGCTATCTCTTAATGTCATAGTTTAATCGTGTCTCATCTCTTCTCGCTCTTTAAGTACTAGAGGCGATTGCTCATATGAGTGATCCAATCTTAGCATATCGACATACTTCTCTAGTTTTAATCAAATCATAAAACTTACAATTATATATGTCTTATCATAATGTCTTTTAACATAATATTATCTTACTTCTCCAATTCTACATTTGGTAGGATTTTAAAAACATTTGTGCGATGATGACTAGAATGAGGCTTATTGAGGCAAACCTAACAACTTGCATATGAGAAGATTTCCTTATAATTAATTTCATCCTTTTGAGTATTATCCTCTCCCACAAGGGGAGTCTTATACTTATCAAAGGACACATCAACTTTGCGCTTAATCTTTAGATTCCATTTGTTTCCAATTGTCTTACACTTAGATGGAAGGCCAATCAAGTGTCATACTTTATTTTCTTTCATTGACTCAATCTCTTCCTAGATTACTTAAACTCATTCTATAAAAGATGATCCTTTAAGAGTTTTTTGAACTATCTCAACCTTCTCACCATCTTTTGGAATTATCATGAAGATTTCCCCTTCAATCTAAAAACAATAACGATGGATCTACCATGATCACTTTTGAGTGGTTGAGATTCTTCATGATATTGCTCCATTGGATTCGATTCACAAGATACTTCGCCCCCACTTGCTTTAGTAGGCTGAGGAATTTCCTTTTGTTCCTCAATTGATTGATTAGGGGGAGCATGTAATACCCGTATTCGTCAAGAAGGGTAAAGAAGTAATTTAATAAATATGACATGAAATTAAAATAATATATATGTGTGTGTGAAAGATTTAGTATTGAATAAAATAATTCTTTTGAAAAAAAAACTAGACGCGTCTTGCGTGAGAAGGAGAAAAGATAAGAAAAGAAAAAAAATGTGGCAACAGGTGGCAACACCTGTTGCCAAAAGAAAGAAAAGCCATGCATGTAAAACACATGGACTTTTCGTGGCAAACACAAGGGGGAGGATCTGCTGAAGTAAAAAAAAATGTATAAGTATATATATATATATATATATATATATATATATATAAAACTTTAAGTTTATATTATTTATTACTTACCAAATCTTATTTGATTTTCCTTCAACTATGATTCAAATTACTCTCTTTCTTTAAACATTTAGGGACCGAAAGAAATGTTGAAAGAGCAAAATTTTGAAGAGGTTTACAAGAGAATTTTATAGAGAGTCACGAGAAGCTCTAAGAAAAACAGAAGGTAATAATGTAAGTTTTATTTTTGAAATCTAGCATACATGAAATTTCCCGGAATTCAAAGTGAGAATTTTCAAAGGGTGTGAATTATGGAAGAATTAAAGAATAATTAGAAATTTTAATATAAATATTATGTCATGTGTTAACGATCAGCAACCGGAGGAAATTGCTGAGAGGAGTAGGAAAGGCAAGGAGGCGATCCATGGGTAGCTCTAATTGCTACGTGGTGAGTTAGATTTACTTTAAGTAATCAAGATAAATATGAAATATCTAGTGATAATATTAGAATAAATTATTAACTTATGCTTTGGTGATAGATGAAAATTGGTTAATAGGTGTGATAGGAATAGTGGATGTGTAGAGAATTATTTTATGAGAAATAATATTATTGGAATAATGATTGATTTAATAATAAAAGCGATAAGTGAAATTATAGATGAGCTATGATTGATGATTTAATATGATTTATGAGGAGAGAAAGTTTAGTGGATCTTGACGAGTTATGATTGACGATTTGATGTGAATTATGAGGAGAAGAATTTAGTGAAATTTTTCAAATAATAATTTGAAAATAATCAGGATAGCTAATTTAAATATTTGAATTCATGCTTGTTTTTATATTATTGTTCATATGCATATTTCGTATCATTGTTTCTACACATATGCATGAAATAAAAGAACCGAGAGGGGGCCGGTCTAATTGAAAAACCGTGATAGCCGGTATATGCTGGAAATAAATGAACTGGGAAGGGTCTGGTCTAAGATAAAAATATGTCAACATATGGGAAGACGTTCCCTAATAATAATTCATGCATTGTATTTGTTTTAAATATTGATTTTATTACTGAAATGCTGAAGTGTTGTTTGTTATTGTTAATTTTTATTTATAGATGAATGAGTCTCACAGAGAAACAGTTATGGTGAGAAAGAAACATATAAGTATGATATGATAAGAACCATCTAAATGGTAGACTACATGCTGAGAACCTTATAACGAGGTAATTATGAGATAATTAATGGTCTTAAGGTGAACCAATATATAATAAGAAGAGATTGATAGAGAATGTGACTTATGATATGTGTACTGATAGTAGAATGCTGATATCAAGTTGTATGAGATATAAATGATTAAATATTGAAAGACTATTTATACAAATTGAATACTTCTAGTAAATTTAATTCACTGAGCCTGTGAAGTTCATCCCTCATTATACAATGATTTCAGGTGGCAGGCAGGACAAATAATTTGGTGAGTTAAGGTTCAGGCGAAATTAATATCTATAAGCCACGTACGTGTCCACATCCTCAGACTAATGAGAAAACAAAAAAAATTATTTGTAAATATTTATGCATTTAACGTTGTATATTATGTTTAAATCAATATCAGAATAATGTATCTCCTCTGTTGAGGGCTGAGAATTGATGTGAAACTTTTTGTTAGTATTACTTTTATTGTTGCATATATGTATCATGCTGGGATTTTCAAAATGTAATGACACTGTCTCGGGGGTGGCCAACCCGAGATGGTTGGTACAGAGCATCAAGATGCTTTTCATCTAGCAAGATGACATCTCATGACTTTATTTGCACCACACTTCCATCAGCTTCATTTTCGATGAATACGCAACCCTTGGAGTGCTTATTGTATCTTATAAAGATACATTTTTTCTCTCTTGGATTTAACTTCCCATATTTATGAGAAGTAGAATGAAGTAAGCTGCTCATGATCTCCATGGTCACAAATTATCTAACTCTGATTTTTTTTGTCTATCCACAACTTATATGGGTGGAAGCTATATATTTTAAAGCACGCAGTTAGGGATTCAAGCTCTAGTTAATATTGCATCTCCTCAAAAGGAGATAAGTTAGCTTATTCCATCATTGACTCAACCATGTCTAGAAGGATTCCGTTTCTTCTATCTACAACACCATTTGTTGCGGAGTTCCAAGAATAGTTAATTGACAAACTATTCCTTTTTCATCACATAATCCTTTGAATTGCTCCAATAAATACTCATAACTACATAGTCTGTTGCAAGAGCCTTCGCACTTTTGTCTAGTTAATCTTCAACTTTTGACTGTGAGATATTAAATAGACATAACCATAAGGTGTGAAATCTTCTATGAAAACATAAGGAACCATGCCTTGACTTCATAATCATTGAGCCATAGATGTTTGAATAAGAAAGTCGTATAGGTGTTGTGGTTCTAGTTGCTTCTACGAGGTCCTTGCTCATATTCATTTAAAATATTTAAGCATGTCCTGCAACTCTCAGAGATATTAAGTTTACGATGTCATACATTGTAAATCCTCTTTACTCAATTCCTCACTCTAATTGAGATAATTATTGTAATCATAATAACTAAAAGAGGCACACAGATATATAGCACAACATACTAGCAATATTATTTTACAATAATTCATTTAATTAATCAATGATAAGCTAACACGTATTACAAGATCGAAAGAAATGTAGTACACTTAATCATCTCTCATAATCAAAGTCAATTATTATTAATTAATTCAATAGTGTGCAAAATCTAGGAATTAGGCAAGAATTTTCCTTTAGGTCTTACCAGTGTAAAACCTCCCACTTGATTTTACATTCAGAATCTGGAGTAACTTCTTTTACAAGTTTAACTCCTCGATCCCACTTGATATATCCTTAGGAACTAGGCGAGAAACCATTTTTGTTAATTCTACCAACCTAAAAATTTCGACTTGATATATCCTTTAACACTAGGCATGAAACTTCATTTCACAAGCCAAACTATTCCTACTTGATATATCATTAGGATTTGGTAATAAATCTTCTTGTTAATTCTACCAGCCTAAAACTTGCTTGATATATTATCTTGAGATATGTTATCATGTATACTTATTATATATACAATGCATAAAACTAATATCATAATTTACATAAGTAAAAATTCTATTTAATTATTATAACATGCCTTCAATTTATAAATGTTGAATAATCATTATTCAAATACCTATAGTACAATATAACATATTTTTTCTAGATAATGAGGAAAAAGCAAACCATTTCAATGCATGAATGTATATTTTCATAATTATTTATAGAAACCGAATATATCAATCACATAATAAAAATTCATATAATCCATCACAATATGTTATTATGATTCTCTATTATTATTTTATTACATTATGTAAAATCAGAAAATTTTTAAAACAAGAACCAACTCGATCGGAGCTATTCTATAATTTTTTGTAAGAGAAAAAACATTTAAAAATTAATTTAGGAGAGTGCACAAATTATAACAAGGACAATTTGGTCATTAGGATCCCCGTGGCTGCCACCAATGCTAACCTTATTTTGTCCAAATTCATATGCCTTTACACTATTTTTTTTTTATTAGAAATAAAACTAAACCAATTGCAACTAAAAGAATTCATGTGGCTCCACTTTTAGTCCTTTTGCACTTGGTTTAAAAAAAAAACAGTACACGCTTGCCATGAAGATCATCTTTGATATCATGAACTGTCCTCAATCAGAAATCACGGTTACAAGGATTAAGCGTAGAATATGTGATGCAAACGAAAACTAATCAAGTGGTTCTAATACCAATGTAAATTGATGAACGTTAATGCAAAAATGACTTACCTATTCTAACTTTTAATATTGCTTTGATTTTTATATTATTTTTTATATTCATGTGAAGCGAATTCATCATAATTTTAATATCAAAAAACCGTTTATAAATAAAACGGAAACACAATATTACAATCTAAGTGTTTCTAGATCTATAAATGAATCAATCGAATCTTTTTATTCTATATCTAAAATTTTATTTTCTCTTTTAAAGAAATATATCATCATACTTATTTGAATTAAATTAAAATTTGGGTTGATTTTTTTTATTTGATAAAATTAGGAAGTTAGAAAACTAAATTAAGATAATTGTAAAAATGACTAGCATTATTATTACTAAAATTAATATCCTTAAAAAAATGGTTTCGTTTTAAGATAAAAAATGCATTCATCTCATTTCAAGAAAAGAAAAAAAGAAAGAAAACAGGAGTATGTTGAATTTCAATATTCAGTTTCATTTATAAGATATGAAGACTTACTTCACATCCCTTATTGGATTTATGATTATTCAACTCATGATATGAAAACTCTAAAAAACCTTATTTATAGACAACCAAGAGGTATTTTTAGTGTTTTTTTTTTTACAAGAGCCACGATACTTAGAAGAGTTATGTCTTTAACTAAAAGACACAACCCTAAAAAATGATGTGATTAAGGCATGCAACTCGACATAGAGTTGCATCTTTTGGAAGCATTCTTATGGTTTATGGGTATGGGCATACTCGCATGGGCACCTGTCTAGTACCCATACTTCTTACACATTCAATTACCCCTTTTTTTTTTGTTATGATTTAAGAGTATTTCATGATTCAAAAATCAACCTTAGACATTTTGAATGATAAAAACGACTTTGTGTTCATAATTTCATTACCTTTTACATTTTATGTTTTAATAATGATGTTTCTATTATGGTTTATTTACATATCCATATTTATATTTTGAAATATATATAATTTAACATATCCATATGTTTTTAAAATTATCATCAAATTCAAAATGATACATCAAAATATTCCGTTCAAATGATAAAAATGAAACATTTTGATACGCAATATTAATATCAAAAGAAATGTGTGGGTTTTCTGATAACCAATAACCCATAAGAGATTCTTCTTGCAATCTTTGAAAAAAGAAAGCATTTCCTATTATTGTTGGACGAATATGCATTTATCTTTTATTAAAATGAATACTCCTTATGAATATGATGTAGTCATGTATGGAAGTAGCAGTAAATATGCTGGAGTGAGCCATGAGTGCATGTGAATGTTGTACATACGTTGCACATAAGTCGCGTCAGTTGCAAATTTTTCTAACATAAATTTGCCTAAAGGTAACTTTCTAACAAAGTACTAACATAATGCTTAATTTAAAGTGTATTTAAAATAAATAAATTTTTATAACTTTATATTTATCATGTTTGAAACCAAAAAAAAATTATGAAATTCATATCAAAATGATATCACCGTGAAATTGAGTTAGTTTGTTATAAATTTGATTAAAATTAATAGAATTTACAAATAAATTTCACAAAATGAAATATAAAAAGTTATATTAACTAAAATACATTCTTTTTTTTCGCTCTTTGCTCTCTCTCTTCTTTCCCCTTGCCTTTCTCTCCCTCGTCCTCTGAATTCTTCATTTATTCTTCAAATTTTAAATATAGAAATTCAATTGAATTTACAAATTAACGTAACAAAGTCAAATGTAAAAATTCATTTCTAAATAAATTCTTCAATTCATTTGAAAATAAAATGAATTAAATTATCATTTGATTTCAAACGGAATGTCGGTAGAAACTGGTGATTACTTCTTTAATATTCACAGTACAAGAATATATACAATATAAGAGGCAATAAATCAGGAATTTGAAATCCCAAAAATAAAGAGACTTTATGCTAAAATTACACCAGGTACAGAAGTCAACTGATTTACAGTTGCTAGGGGATGATTTTTCTGCAGATTTGTTGCTACATTAGCTGCTAAGATTTACAGCTGCCAGGGGATGTTTTTCTTCAGATTTGTTGATGCGATAATTGCTAGCTACGGTGTTATTGCAGAATTTTTCTTCAGGGACTTGACCCAAACCAACTCACAGGTAGTGCTTGCCATTGTTCAATATCCAGCTTCTACTGAGGACCTTGAGACTGTGGTGCGCCATGAGATTGGATTATCACCAAGAAAGGTGCAAAATCCTGTAACCCAACCACGAGTAGTAGGACAACTTGCACAATCAGAATCTGAGTAACCTCGAAGATGGAGGTTGTTAGATGAAGGCATGAGAATTCCTTAGCCCGGATAGGATTTAAGATATCGTAGAACTCGAATTGCAGCGTCTATGTGTGGTTGGCGAGGAGCATGCTTGAACTAACGGAATGTCTTGATGGTGTAAGTAATCTCTAGTCGAGTGATGGTAAGATAAATTGAACGACCAATTAGTCTTCGATAAGGCCCTCCATCTACTAGTGGTATTCCAATATCAAGGTGTTGTTTAAGATTTTGCTCCATGGAGAAGCTAACTGACTTTGCTCCAAGAAGACCTATGTCATTGAGGATATCCAAAGTGAATTTTCTTTGAGATAGAAAAATTCCTTCTTTTGAACGAGCAATCTTAATCCCCAAAAAATACTTGAGAATGCTGAGATTTTTAATCTAGAATTGATTTTGAAGAAAGCTCTTGATTGAATCAATTCTATTAGGCTCATTCCCGGAGATCACAATATCATCAACATATACAAGAATTATAGTCATATTTTGCCGTTGACTAAAGTAAATAATGAGTAATCTGCTTTTGATTGCTTAAAGCCAACTTCTAATAATGCAGTACAGAATTTTGAAAACCAATTGCGAGAAGCTTGTTTAAACTCATACAAAGATTTATTGAGGACATACCAGTTTTTCATCGTGCTCCTCTTTTCGAAGGAACCATATGGTAATTCCATGAATACTTCTTTGGCTAGATTTTCATGGAGAAAAGCGTTATTGACATCAAGTTGAAACATAGGCCAATGTTTCTGAGCAGCAATGGCAATTAAACAACGGAAAGTGACAAGCTTTGCTAGTAGTTAATGCATCATATCTGCAGCAACTTTGAAGAAAATTTCTGATATTTTACTCAGAAAACTTTTTTGCAGAATCTTGAAACAACCATATCTCTTGTAAAACAACTAAAATATCAACAATGTACGATGAAGAACGCAACAATCTTTAATTAAAACTATCAACACAAACTTCTACAAATTTTTTGACCTGGTGAATTATTAGCAATCAGTTCAAATCCTATCGCAAGTGTAGCTTCATTTGATTTTCCAAGCATATAGAACATGACAATACTCAGGAACTGATTGGCTCCCAGCTTGGCTACCTACATCCTTGCTTCCATTGCCACGATTTCTAGCATCAGATGAAAATTCTAATGAACCTGGCTTGAAAATGAACAAGCCATGAGATGAACCAGAGGTGTTGAACAACCAATCGTGCACGTCCCAGAAAATCTGTACTGGAATATTATTCACTGTAATGGATTCATTTCCCCTAAATCTCCAATTCAAGTTCATAATCCGAATTGCCATTGTCCCATCTACACTAATCCACATTTCAGGATCCTCTCCTGATAAAGAACTCTCAATGACAACATCATGATGCTCTTGTTTTGACTCATCTAACAGTGCTCTTGTGCAAAACAATTTCTTCCCATAAACATGCTCTTTCTTGCATACTAAGGTAGCTTCTACCAAGGATGGTTTTTTTCTAGTTCTCTTAAGAGCATCACTCTTCAAATCTCCTACCAATAAAACCACCTCTTCTTCAGACACCAGGGCGACATAATAATCCGAACAGGGCTCAGGGCTGCTCGAGAATTTCACCTGTCGAAAATCCCAGAATATATCTACCCTTTTACCATCTACCTCCAAGTTTTTCAGACCTTTCTTTCCCCAAAACTGCCTAGCTTTTAAATCAATCTTGCAGGTGTAATGATTTTGATCATCAGAGAGATTCTCAACCGTGATGATAAAGGAATGGTTAAGAATGTTTTTGCTCCATGTCAGTGTTACATTTCGGCGCGATGCTGCTACTTTGGCTTGGTAGATGAAGGTGATTGAGCTCTGTGCTGCTTTATCCTCTGTTTGTTGTTGTTTCTCTCTTGATGATGGCTTCGAAGTGTTTGGCAGTCTAGCTTCCAAAGGGTGATTCAGCATTTTCAAGGCCTTTTAATTGGATTTGTTTAAACTCAGCCTGAATACACGATTTTGGAACAGGCGTGACATTTCAAGCTTTTTATGAAATTTATCAAACCCCATAACCAGGCTGTTGCAGCTAATTATTGGCCAAATCCATACAAACAATGATGCTAAGGACAAAAATATAAAACCCAATATCTATCCAGAGATCACCAGTACCTTAATTAGGTCCTCATCAGCCAGAAGAAGATATCTGATCACAAATTTGAGATGAACAAAACTTAAATTTTACCTTGTCTTGAAGGGTATCTACAGAATGCTGATGCGAATCGAAGCTGGTGAAATTCTTGGCATGACTGAATGAGAGTCAGAAAAAACTCCACATAAAAGATCTGAAAATTTGCAGAAATATATATCAAGATATGGAAAATTACTTCAAGGGAATCATATCCAAGCTAATGCTGTCAATGATGTGTGTTAAAGTGAAATTATCTAGTTTTTTATTTTTTTTCTTATTTTTTTTTACTATGTATAGATTATTTTTGTGAACTTTAAATTTAAAGATGTGCAAGTTAATGGCTAAATTTGGATATCCTAGAGCCACCTTCTGCATACTTTGCAGCTATCTTTAGTAAGTATAACAGATTTTTGCAAAATGCTCATAAGAGAAAGGTTGTATGACAACAAACATAGAATCTAAGGCTGTGTTTAGTTGTAATTTTTTTTTTCAGTTTTCCAGAAGAAATTTTCAACAAATACTTTTCAAATGTAAAATTTTCCTTAAAAAAATGGAGAATTTTCTACAAATAAACGCACCCTAGAAGGATTTATGCAGTTTTGGCTTATTTCTCTGATTTATGCCTCAGACAAAATAAAAGGGTAAAAGATTTTAGTTTTTCATATTTTCCCACCTTAAAAATCTCTACTTTCAAGCAACAATGAGATGCAAATTATATAGAATATTCAAGAAATAAAAAAAATTATGATTCTGCTGATAATGATGACATTTCACAGTGCATAGAAAATTGTTCTTCATAATTTTCTTTATTCTTGCTAAGCATCCATATACGAAAAATTGATAAATAAAATATAAAAACATAGACAAGCACTTATAAAATAAATATTTATGCTACTGAATACTGATAATCTGATTATGCTATAAACACTCAAAACACAAGTTAATTAGTTTACTCTGTAAATAGCGTGGTTCCGAAAAATACATAAGTAAATTATATTTGAACTACATTGGATTTTATCTATAATGTAAAAGAGAAAGGCTTGACAAAATCATCTCCAATAAAATCCTCAGAAGTCTGTGATGAAAGTATGCAACCCAGAACTCCAACTTGAAAAAGACACTGTACAAACTAGTATAAAATATCAAAGGCAACAAATTTCAGTACTGTATTCTGTGAGGTTGTCAAGGAAAAATCAAAAACTTTCCACGAGGTGATGATCGACTCCTCCTGAATTCAGGCATGGATGTATTACTACCACCTTCTTTTGTCTGGTGAATTATACCATTCGGAAACTTGTTTTCAAGTTTTGCTGCCAACAAAGGTTCTCCTGCTTGCACTAGTCCCCTGCACAAAAAGGGAAATGCATAACTCATACATTTATATGAAAAATGAGCATTATAGTAATGAAGATCTTGTTAACTCCTATCTCGTCAATAGAGAAAAAGGAAAAAGAAAAAAAAGCATACCTTGGTTCAAGATTCTGAGAACTCCTGTAAAAGCTCTTCTGAAGCTTCTTCACCTTCAAAGCAGATCCCACAAGCAAATGCTCATTCTCTGGCTCAGAAAAGTCACTCTTACGAGGCTCCTCAATCTTTTCACCAGCATCCATTTCCGAAAGCAAAGTGATCCCGGCATCAGACTTCTGGAACCTAGCAGGCATTTGATGCTTTTCTTTAGCCTTGCTGTCAGCCTTGCTTTTCCTAATGCCACCTTGTCTTATGTTAAGTGCTTGCCTAAATTGCTCGTCTTCATGTTCTGGGTAAACTTTCCTAGAGCTGATCTTTTGGAGGTTGTACAACGAATCTGATATGTTATCTTGCTTTGCAGGCTCTTGTGAACCCATATAGAGCCTGGAGTTGTTATCTGTTGATGGGATCAATGGCACTGCAACAAAGGATTTGTTGACAGGTACTCTAGCCGGAAATGGTACTTTTGAGACTGGTTGGTTCTCAACTGTTTCAGCCTTAATCCTGTTTCTTATGAGGGCCCCTCTATCAGTGGATATTGATCTCCTAACAGGCGGTGATGGTGACCTTGGTTTTCTAGAGCTCACAAATCTCTCTTCGGCTAGAATGGGAATCTTTGGCAATATCTCCTTGTCTGTAAGTGCAGAAGGAAACCTTGACCTCCTTTGCTTGCCAGAAGAACAGCTTCTAGCCTGAGAATCAAATTAAACCACTAGATTGAATTAATAAAACCTATCATTTTAACAAGCTGTTCCTAGTTATTTTAAACCTTATCCAAATAAAATCATTGAACTATATAGAAATTATAAAATAAAAGCAAAAAAAACTAGATATCACACTGTGTTAAGCCCCTTTACTATCAATATTTCATTTAACTTCCTCTGCATTATTCTATAAGTTAATAACCTCTGATAATCAATATTTTCTCTTTGGTGAATTGGATTCAGTTCTATTGTTTGTGATTAATATTCCGTAATATTTACCAATTGATAATAATGCTTTTATGTTTTCTTTACCTCAAAGCCTCTAGTATCATCATTGGGCCGCAGACATGCTTCAGGCTTTACGCTGGCATTTATACCATATCTTGGCATTTGAAAAGGTGAAACTGCTCTTGGTTTTTGGGATTCTGTTGTGCTTCGAATGTTCCCGGCTTTCCATTGTTCTAATTCTGCTTCTTTTCTTTCCATTGCCAGTTTGAGATTTGATATCTAAATTAGATGAAAAAGAAATTGCTTGATACATTTTTTTCTTGAACGAAAACAAGTCAAAAGAGAATGGTGGTTGTGAGAATGAAAAATAAACCTCTTCTTTAAGTTCTCGAATTTCACCGGTTTCTTTGTTAGATCGAGCTGCTCCAAGTTCAATGGAGGCAACCCTCTCAGCAAACTTGAGGGTGCTAATTGTCTCTCCAATAGCATTAACTTCAGGGTTCATATGTACAAACATTAATGTTTTAGCTTGCCCGCCTGTAGGTCAAATGAAGATGATATGAGTAATTAAACTAATAAAATAAGCCAAGACATTATACAGGAAATAGTTGAACACCATGATCAATTAGATGTAAAATAAGTGTGCACCTAAAGAATCCTGTAAAACTTGAGTAAGCTTGCTGTTTCTGTAAGGAACGTGAGCACTTTTCTGTGCAAGAGCAGAGATAACATCTCCAAGTGCTGATAGTGATCTATTGATATGTTGAGCTTCCTTCAATCTCTCACCAGTTGCCTCAGATTTATCCACTCTTTCACTTCCAGCCAGATCCACTAGATGAAGGCATCCTCTAAGTACGGATCCAGACATTACCTCTTTTCCTTGAACATGAACTGTCAAAACACTGCAATAGAGTACGGATATACCAAAAACCATTAGTTACAACTACTTGATCATATGTAATTAACATGTAATGAACAAAAAGTTTTCCTAGAAGACAAGCTCTACCTATGAGAACGACTACTACGCTCATTCAAAGCAGTAGCGCCCACAGCACGATTCTTTTGACCAATTCTCATCAAATCAAGAACATCTTTAGTACTGGAAACTGGAACCAAACTTGCATCAGGTACATTAAGGCCGTTCAGCTGGGAATTATTGCGTATATCTAATGTACAAGCAGTTAAGGTAAACTGAATCCTCCAGGGCAGAAATTCGAAGATAAGAGAGAAAACACAATTGATTAGTTTATTATTTGTTCCAGTTATTGAAACCAGGAAAGAACATTTTGAAAGGATATCTTCTAGTAGAGCCATCAGTGACTAATAAATCTCTAACTTGTTCATTGTATATCTCAATCATTTGGACCCCAACTTCGTACTTTATGATATCTGTTCTTGCCTTCGATATTTGAAAAAGGTCACGTAGAGCTCGGTAGTTTACACCCCATGCATCCTCAATCATCAAATCAGGGCCACTCTGAACCAAAAAAAAAAATATTAAATAAAATTGTATCATTCATAAACCAAGATTGAAACTAGTATGTTGTTAGATTTGAATTTCTGATACATTTAAGCAACATAAGGTCTTGTGGAAATTCGTAGTTTATCAAATTCAAACATAATCCACAAGCTATTGTGATGAAAGAGAATTCGAGTCAAAGATTTTGGTATACCATGGTGTATGTCTTCCCTGAGCCAGTTTGTCCATACGCAAAGATGCAGACGTTAAATCCATCTAGAACAGACCTGATCAATGGTCGAGTGTCAACATATATTTGCTCTGCACATAAAGAATGAATCAGTGAACAATCATCATGAGCACTTCCTAGAAAGCATGCTGAAAAAATAATATGAAAACACATAATTATGCTTTGATTATGATTTTGTAAAAAACGAACTTGGTTTCAAGTTGGATAACTACCACTATTACTGGAAACTTTTAAAAAAATTTATGAAGCCTAAAGTACACGTGGGCATATATTGAAAAATTATTAGCAGTATAACACACATGCATATTCTAGCATTTGATTTAGTAATTGAAAGCCATGCTATGAGAAGGAGAATGTACCTTGTGTGACATTTGGTCCAAACACTTTGTTGAATGCAAAAACTTTTCTTGCATCTTTGCCCTGCTTAAAAGGATTGACGATCATGATATTTCCATTTTCACCAATGTAATCAACAGTTGATTGCCCATTTGATTGTCCTTGTAAGAAAGGCCTCACTCTACAGTAAACTCTAATTGTTCCTATATTGGAGCCATAAGATAAGCTTTATGTTTAGTAACATGGGTACATTTAAGTACTGAAACAGAAAATCAAAGAGATTGACACCTTTGAGGTCTTGGACTTGATTGTAAAGTAAGCGATTTTCTTCCAGAACCTTGTGGTAAGAAGAGGATGCCACTTCAAGGCCCTTGATATGATTCTCTGAGAGAACAGGAAATGTAATTTCATCACATAAGCTTTGTTTTTCTATTTTGACATGAATAATATCAAGGAGTAAAATAAGTTTCTGTTTCCTCACCTAGCCTTTTAACTTCTTCCTTCCATTCTGACTGAATATCTTTAACTTCTAATCTTGTTTCTTGAAAATATAATTTTACTTCCTGAATTTTTTCAGAGCAAGAGGAAGAAACATGTTATTGTAAAATATGTTTTAGACAACTTCACAAAAATTAACAAACTGTAATAATTGCAAGCCATGCAAATTAAAAGCAACAAATTTGTATTCAATAAGAAGGAAAACAGAATTTATGCGCAGTAATTTGAAAACAAATAATTTTGCATTGTAGATATTTTTATTTTACAAGTTTTTTCCCCTGCAAATCCTAGATACATTAAATCATCAATAAGTTTTGAGGGGAAAGAAAATTCGAACCTCTAGTTGTTTCTTTTGAAAATCAATGAGTTGTGCATGACCATGAGAGTCACTACTGTTGTGTCGAATATAAGCAGGTTTCCCACCACAAATACAGAATTTGGAGAATTCACTCGATACCAAACTTGTTCTATGCCCAAGATATTTTGAGATGGCTTCAACAAACTCTGATTTCGATATAGAACCGATATCACTTCTCAATATTTTCTTCAAAAACAATCCTAGCTGTACACAATGATAAATTACAATACTTCAGTGAAAAGAGTATGATTCGAGGACTTTGCAAAATCAAACACATAGAAGCAATTAAGTGCAGAAAAGTTGTTAATACATACAGTAACACTCCAAAGATTATAGTACCTGAGTGCCTTGAGAAACTAGCAATGCTGAGAAATCTTTGATTACCTTACTGAGCAAGGCATCTATTACCTGCAGAATTTTACCAATATAAATTATATCAGGATCACATAAGAGAAGAGACTTGCAAGTGAGGGCAGGTTTTGTGGTAATGCTATTTACTTATCACTATGTTTTAGGCTGTCAAGTTTCTTAATCAACCAAAGCCAAAGGAAATGGGGTAACTATTTCATCTCTATAAAACATTTTAAATAGAGAACAGGTCTTACCTACCATTGCATTCAAAGGCAATTCTTCGATTCCATTACTTTCTCTAAGGTAAGCCTGTAGAAGTCGAAGCCCAAAATGATCAAAAAGGAAAGCCAGAATGTTAGCAGTTTTGGATTCTTCGATTGATATCTCATTAGAAAGATGGAGAAACTCCAAAAGTTGTTCATATTGTGATGATTCAGATTCATCAACAGACTCATCAGCACTTTCACTTCCTATCATGGAAAGGGGTGACCCCTTTGGGAAGGATGTGATCTTCACAGTTCCTCCATACCTCCAAACCCCAATCCCACCAGCTTGCCTCCACTCGTAGTATCCTTTCAAACATAGAATGCAGTCCACGACTTTATTAGATGAGCCTCCCTGTATTACAATGTTTCCAAGTTCAGCAAAACACATAACAGCATTTGTATTGTGCTCTTAACCTATACTTTCAAACAGAAAAATCCGCGCTGAGATGGTAGAAATTCTGTGATTGTTATAATTCTAACTTGAACAAGGTTATAAATGTTGTATTGGCAATTGGGGATAATACATTTTTTCGCAGTATATTGAAATTAATAACTAAATTGTTCTTGAAATAAAGCAAATCTTGGAAAAATCAACACAGTTCTAGTTAGTGCCAAGATGAAAATTTGATTACATGGACAAAAATACCATGTTTATGTGCTTTCTAATTATTTAAGTACATTAATATGCATGCCAAACTGCAGATGAAGAGCTCCAAAACCTTTTCCAAGTCAGATACTTCAAAGGTCAAGAGCTGCATATTCTTAACAGCTACAAGGAAGTTCCTCGTGTTTTCAAAATACTGAATTGCAGACTGTGCTGCTCCCTCTGCTGACTGAACTGCAATTATTGGATTTTCCACCACCTGTTTTGATTACAAAACAAAAACAAAAATCCATCATAAAATCAGAAGAAACAACCAATATAACACTAGAACTAGCCATATTAAATATGTAAACTAACAATCAAGCCTAGTAAGAATTATATACATTAAAAAAAATTGTTAAGCACATTGTTTTCAATCACAAAACATGATGGAACTTATGCATGAATACAAATATATTCGACATTTCAGCGAGCACCTTAAGAACGGCGCCAGGATTGACTTTGTTGAGGACATTGCAGAGAATGAGGCCATTGCGAAGCGCAAGGCAGAACTCTTCTTCGGAAGGTTCTTTGGGCAGGGTTTCTGATGTACCTTGGTCCATCTGCCTTAGCCATTCTGCTGCTTGGTACCTTCTCGAGGCTGATAAGCATATTAGAGATTATGTGGTTAGATTCTTTACACCTAGCTTTAGAATTGGGTAGCTAATTAAATCTTGAAATAGCAGAAAATTAAGCATTCTTACTAATGAATTAAGATTAAGAACTTAATGATTTGTAGTTTTAAGAGGTTAATATCATTTGAATTCTTGAAATTTAAGAAATCTCTATCTAATAATCATTCATTTTCAATTTTTTAATAGCGCAGCAGCACAGCTTGCCTATGAACTAGGGTCACTGTGATCAGTTAAGTTACATGCATGCCTTCATCTTAGCAACAGATCCTTAATTTTACTGACTATTTCTTTTCCTTTTTTTTTCCTAACTGTTAGTAATTTCGGTTTATGATTTAATAATGAAACTAAAAAAGATTTTTTTAGACATAAATTTTATGTTATTTGAATTTGAATATGAGTGGTTTGTTTATTTTTAATAATTTTTCGTAAATTTTTTTTTTATTTAAAGTTATCAAAAAATTGACACGAATGTGATAAAATAAAATAAAAAATACATAAATTCGATCCTTTAAAAATTATTTTTCAATTTTTGATTTTTTTTTATAAGCTGCTCAAAAGGGTGTTTGGCCTGCTCGTAACCAAAGTTCACTAATTATTTAAACCTCTTTATACATGGACCCACATCTGCATAACATTGGTGATGGTGTCACCCGCATTTTGCGCAGCATCGTCAACTAAAGCTTCTTCTTTTTTCCTTTTTTGAGAGAAAACGGAATAATTATACCCCTCCTCCAAAAAAAAAAAAAAAAAAACGAAAAAGAACTGCACATGACATGATCATTCATATTGAATTAAATTTCTCAATAAGCTTAGAGATTTCATAGAATTAATTAAATCATAAACGCTTTTTTTTTCAATAAATTACTGAGAAATCAGAAAGACTCAGTTGAATTTATTTTTTATTACTACTACTTTCTTTATTTATTGAAATGGGATCCATAAAGATAACAAAATATAACGAAACAGTAACAAAAAAACAAGTAAAAAACACAAGATTTACGATCGAAAGACATCATTATTTATTGTTTATATTAATTTTGCAGTGAAGTAGGATTAATATTAGTGATAATGAGAGTCAGTACCTGCTTCTTCAGCTTTCCTTTGAGCTAATTCATAGTCATTGATAATCTCCTCATTGTATGAGAACTCATTAGTGTTAGAAACCAAAGACTTTAATCCTCTCAAGTTCTTGCAAGGTGAGGTGAAGACTGAATTGGTATTGCTGGATTCTTGTGGCATCTTTGTGCCTATCTCCCTCTCTGATGATGAGAAAAAAAAAGAGTACTTTCTTTAGCCCACAAAAAGAGTAGTTTCTCTGTCAATGATCTCTGCTGCCAAAAGAGAAGACTTCAACCCAAAAGAGAAAGTTGGTAAGAAAAACAGAAGGTAGATTGAAAAAAAGAAAGACAAAAATGTAAGAAAATACATCAATTTAAGTATTAACGATAAATTATGAAAGAAGCAGGTTAGCCATAATCACATCAACAAATCAACCCACCATGAATCTACAAGAAAATCATACATTGTAGCTAGAAAAGCAGAAGAAAACTCTATCAATTTTTTTTTTCTTTTTTCAGGCTATAAGCTATATTAAACAAAACACAGCAAAAAAAAAAAGAGAGCAAAAAACCCAGTTCAGTTGAGGCATATATAGATCATATAACTCTGAACCTTTAAAGGATCTTCAAGTTCTGGCCATAAGAATCCAGAAATCTCTCAGGGAAACTGATCAATTGTGTAGTTGAGCTCAATGGATCCAATCAGGCCCCATAAGTGGAAGCTGATGAAACAAGATTCTCGTGTGGTGTTGTTAACTGAGCATTCAAAAAATTAGAAAGACCAATTTATTAAATGCTCTGCTACCATCTGCGCTTATAGGTGAGAACAGAGCGAAGAAAGAGAGAGAAAAATTAAAAAGGCCCCCTCGTTAAATTTGAAATGAAACGTTAGTGTCTTTGCCTTGATGGACTTACCAAACAAGTAACAGACTGGAAAGCAAACTAAACGGTGCATTAACGGCAACATTAACATCTTTAACATTTTTACATTATTATCAAGTAGAACATGATCAAAATGTTTCACGGTGGTTTAAAAGTTGGATTATACTTCTCAAAAAAAAGTTTGATTTTAATTTCCTTTAAAAAGAAAAGGTAGGATTATAATTAAATTTATACTAATTGAGACCCGTAACGAGGAGAAATTCTTATATGTGTAGGGTGTAAAACACTATTTTTACACTGGATAAAAAGTTCGTTGGTTATTGTTAGGTAACTTTATTGATAAGATCCGTATGATCACTATTCATGTTACCAATGAGATCATTTAACAATTACTCGTGAAGTTTTCACCAGGTGCAAAAATTGTGTTTTACACCTGTTGATGTCGTATGCTGTCGGTGCTGACGTGGCTTGGGAGCTGATGCAGGCTGGGCTCTGCGTGCTGACGTGGCCTAGGTGAGGACTCGGCCTGGGTCCTGCACAAGTGACAAGAATAAACTGAAGGCCCTCGGAAGGAGGGGAGGAGGAGACTTCCGAAGGTGCTCCGATGCTTAAGTTAGCAAATATTTAGGGGAGGAGTCGTGGGTTCAAGAGAGGAACCTAGGACTCTTAGAAAATCAAGTGAAGTGTGTGTGTCAATCTGAATCTCCATCTCCTGTGAAGTCCATACCTTGGCCCATTTATAGTCGTCTGCCAGTGGGGAGGGTATGATTATAAGCTCAGGAGAGGGGGCGCCGTAGGGTGGCCGTAGAGTGGCTGCAGGGCTAGGGGTTGCAGAGTGGCCGGCGGCTGTAGGGTGGCTGGCGGCTATAGGGTGGCTAACGGCTATAGGGTGGCTGCAGGGCTAGGGGTTGCAGAGTGGCTAGCGGCAGTAGGGGAGGTCAAAGTGGGGGCCTGTCGGGCCATCCCTCACGGGCTTGAGGATTTTTGCTGGGCTGGGGAAGTTTATCGGGCCAGTTGGGTTGGATTACCCCATCGGGCCCGAACGTATTTGGGCCGTAGGTTTTAACTGGGCTTGGAGCTCATTTGGGCCGGAACACGTCTACTGGGCTTGGTGTCTGTTTGGACTGTAGTATTTTGGGCCGTATCACAGGTCCCCTACTTCCTTGAGTTCGTTCACGTGCTTAAGGAAGTACTGAGGGTTATACCAGGATGGGAGTTGAGGAGCATGACTCGCTCATGGGAACTCGGATCGTCACTTTTTGGGAGGTAAAGGTTCGTCTAGAGAACTGAACAGTTTTTTACGAATTTCCCTGGTCAAACTTGCTTTCAATTAGCAACCGTTTGGAAGCCGCACCGTTATCTTCGAAAGGCGAAACGTTGTCTGGAGAGGCGAAGAGTCTCCTCAAAACCGTGTAACCGTAATTAATTTGTATCATTGGGCGTGTTTTCCCATCTTATAAATAAGGCCTTCTGACATCTTTTGTTTCAAGCAGAACGAGTCTGGTTTCTGAGATGAGGAGAGAAAAGCACTTCTTGAGGCTAGGAATCACGACCTCTTTGGCGTGAGACTGGATCCGGGTTTCTTCCTGACTCTGAGTGGGGACACGGGCTTCTTCCAGACTCCGAGTGGAGTGGAGAGAGGAGAGTGCCATGTCTCTGGATGGAGGGACCCCTCATGCCCTGGCTTGCTAGGAACAGAAGAAGAAGAGGGGAGGGGTTACTTGCTCTTGAGAAGTTGAGAGCAAGG
Organism: Bretschneidera sinensis; assembly: GCA_023935145.1. NCBI lineage: Eukaryota > Viridiplantae > Streptophyta > Magnoliopsida > Brassicales > Akaniaceae > Bretschneidera > Bretschneidera sinensis. Next base: position 126,871,517 of record CM043698.1, on the reverse strand, counting down.
CTGCATCCGTTCTTCTGGTGGCAGCAAGATTAGGGGGAATGACGCCGCCCCCGTTTTGCAGTTCCTAGAGCGGGAGGGTGAGGGGCCTCCTGAACCTGGGGTTGATCATAGCGGGTGATTTTAGGCCTCAGGTTCGTCCCAAGAGCTTTTCAGGCTTGTGCCAGGAGATTTTCAGCCTGAAGAGGGAGGAAAAGCTGGTAACCGGCGCTGCTTGGGGGTTCTGGTGTTTTTATTTTTAATTGTACTCTGAGGCCGTTAGGGTCCTCTTTTACTTGTACTTCGAGGTCGTTAGTCTGTAGCCAATTGTAATCATTTTGGTTAATGAAATATAATTTCTTGCTATTTGGTCTTTGAAATCCTTTTCTTTGACACTTGTACGAATTTGATGGCAAATTTATCGAACTGAAAGGGGGTCCAAAGCCCCCGTACTTGGAGATTCGACCGAGCGTTGACGGGGCTCGGATTTCATGGAGAAATTTGCTGAGCTTGAGCAGAGCAGCTCATACGCTCGGACTTATTTAGAGATTCGACCGAGCGTTGACGGGGCTAGGATTTCCTGGAGAAATTTACTGAGCGTGAGCAGAGCAGCTCACATGTTCGGACTTATTTGGAGATTCGACCGACCGTTGACGGGGCTCAGATTTCCTGGAGAAATTTGCTGAGCGTGAGCAGAGCAGCTCACACGCTCAGACTTATTTGGAGATTCGACCGAGCGTTGACAGGGCTCGGATTTCCTGGAGAAATTTACCGAGCGTGAGCGGAGCAGCTCATACGCTCGGACTTTTTTGGAGATTCGACCGAGCGTTGACGGGGCTAGGATTTCCTGGAGAAATTTACCGAGCGTGAGCAGAGCAGCTCATACGTTCTGACTTTTTTGGAGATTCGACCGAGCGTTGACGGGGCTCGGATTTCCTGGAGAAATTTTTCGAGCGTGAGCAAAGCAGCTCATACGCTCGGACTTTTTTGGAGATTCGACCGAGCATTGACGGGGCTCAGATTTCCTGGAGAAATTTACCGAGCATGAGCAGAGTAGCTCATACGCTCAGATTTTTTTGGAGATTCGATCGAGCGTTGACGGGGCTCGGATTTCTTGGAGAAATTTGCCGAGCGTGAGCAGAGCAGCTCACACGCTCGGACTTATTTCGAGATTCAACCGAGCGTTGACGGGGCTCGGATTTCCAGGAGAAATTTGCCAAGCACGTCGAGCGTGAGCAGAGCAGCTCATACGCTCAGACTTTTTTGGAGATTCGACCAATCGTTGACGGGGCTCGGATTTCCTGGAGAAATTTACCGAGCGTGAACAGAGCAGCTCATACGCTCGGACTTTTCTGGAGATTCGACTTAGCGTTGACGTGGCTCGGATTTCCTGGAGAAATTTACCGAGCGTGAGCAGAGCAGCTCATACGCTAGGACTTTTCTGGTGATTCGACCGAGCGTTGACGGGGCTCGGATTTCCTGGAAAAATTTGTCAAGAATGAGCCGATCGGCTCATACGCTCGGACTTTTTTGGAGATTCGACCGAGTGTTGACGGGGCTCGGATTTCTTGGAGAAATTTATCGAGCATGAGCGGAGCAGCTCATACGCTCAGACTTTTTTGGAGATTCGACCTAGCGTTGAGAGGGCTCGAATTTCCTCGAGAAATTTACTGAGCGTGAGCAGAACAGCTCATACGCTCAGAATTTTTTGGATATTCGACCGAGCATTGACGGGGCTCGGATTTCCTGGAGAAATTTACCGAGCATGAGCAGAGCAGCTCATACGCTCTGACTTTTTTGGAGATTCGACCGAGCGTTGACGGGGCTCGGATTTCCTAGAGAAATTTACCGAGTTTGAGCGGAGCAGCTCATACGCTCGGACTTTTTTAGAGATTCGACCGAGCGTTGATGGGGCTCGGATTTCCTGGGAAAATTTACCGAGCGTGAGCAGAGCAGCTCATACGCTCGGACTTTTTTGGAGATTCGACCTAGCGTTGACGGGGCTCGAATTTCCTGGAGAAATTTACCGAGTTTTTTTTTCGTGCTGCAGCCCTTCTGCGCACAAGAGCTTTTGCCCATTTTAGGTCTGCCAGATGGCCGTGACCTCCTTCTTTACGCGTGGGCTTTTTAGCCCATTTTAGGTCTACTAGGAAGTTGCGACGAATGATGACGCGTGATAAGAAATGACAGCGTGTCAGTTTTAGTAGAGGTCGTGCTTTAGCGACCGCTGGCGCCTAGGTGACATGAAACGGTGCCTGGGGAACTTGAAACGGCCTCTAGGAAATAGCAAAGAGCGTGTCTTTTCGTCTGACGCGAGATTTGACATTCTTCGTTTTTACTGCCATAACCTCTATATAAGGGGGTACCTCATTTCTTCAGTTTTCACTTTGCATTTTTGAGAGGTTTTGAGGGTTTTAGTTCATCTAGAGAGTCTGAGAGTGCTCGGTATTGCTTAGGAGTTTTTTCACAAAAGTTTTTCGTACACTTCTGGGGGTAGAGGCCGGGCCCTAGTTCCGTACACAATGGGTGCTTCTTCTAGAGAAGGGGTTACTTCTCGTGAAGTGGCTTCTGGGGGTAGAGGCCTGGCCCTAGTTCCGTACGCGAGAGAAAGAGGGGAGGGCCAGGGGTCCGAATCATCAGGGGGAGATGAGGACCAGGCGCTCACATCTATTAAAGACGAGGCCCGGGACACAGAGAGAGAGGAATGGGTGTTCGAAACGAACACCATTCGTAGCACTATGGTGGGATCTAACCTTCTAAGGATGAGGGTTAAATACAGGATCCCCATTGATTTTAATATGAGGGTCCCCGAGGGGTAGGGAGAGGGCTTGCGATATCCTGTCCAGCCTGCAACCGTATAAGTTGTGCCTCTACGAACATCAGCTTAAGGAGGGGCTCAGGCTCCCTTTCCACCCGTTCTTCTGCTCAATACTTAGATATTTTGGTATTGCATTAAGCCAGCTGGTGCCTAATTCGGTTCGGCTGATTCTGGCATTCATTGCTGTGTGCCAGGAGGTAGGGGGTGATGAACATTAACGTGTTCAAAGCCTATTTTCAGCTAACCCGGTTAGGTCACTCGGGCTAGGTCATCGTTAGTTCGAGGCGGGGGAAGAGCGTTCTAAAGGAGAAGCCTTCCTCCATTAAGAGATGGAATAGGGGCTTCTTTTTTGTCCAGTCTGCTGAAAGTTTTGACGTTCCTCTCACTTGGGGCCTGGAGCATGTTGGCAAATGCAAAAGATCACACCTCTCCCCGCGTGAGGAGGAAACACTGAGGGCAATGCTGGCCGCGCCCTTGAAGATCGATGTTCTTGGAGATAATGAGAAACTCCACAGGCGCGGCGTGTGTCCTCCCTGCCTTCCCTCGCTCCTCTTTCATGGTAGTCGCTGGCTCGTCGACTTATAGGAATTTTCACTTACTTTCTCCTAAGTTTTTAATGCTTCTCTTTTTGTGCAGACATGGAGATGGCAACGATGGCAAAGGAACTGGCTCGTGAGAAGAAGAGGGCAGCCGAAGCTAGCAGCTCTGGGCAGAAGAAGAGAGCCAAGGTTTCGGTCGTGGCCCCGATCCCGGTTGATAGCCGTCCAAGGCCTCCAGTGGCTCTTACTCCTTCAGAGGCTCCCTTGCCTCGGGAAAGATCTGATATAGCCCCTCTCTTCACCCCTCCATGGGCTCTGAGGCTGGATGACTCGGTGTTTGCTAGCACCAAGGTCGCTTGAGAGCACCTGGTGCTAGGGATCCCCCCCCCGTGATAGGGTGGAAATTTTGTCGAAACCTTTGAAGTTGCTTTTCTCGGCGTCGGAGGTTGCTTCTTCTTAGACCAGGGTTCTTTATGGGATGCTTTCCTGACGTGCCCTGAAGATAGCAGACCACTTGGCCAAGACCGAGCTTAAGCTGAAGGAGTCTGAGGACATTGTCCATGACCTGACTATTTCTCTCGAGACATCAGAGAGGGAGAGGGCAGAGGCAATTTTTGACAGGGACCATCACCGTCGAACAGAGGACGTCCTGAGGGAGGAGTTAGAGGAAGTTCGGCGTTGCTCCACGGAGAATGAGGCTTCTTTTACGAAGGAAGGGGCAATCCAGTACCTTGAAGGTTTCGATGAAGCTAAGAGGAGGGTTATGCTTCTTTTCCCGGGGTTGGATTTCTCAGGCCTTGATCTGGCGGCCGACTCTGAAGGCTTCGGTGCGGATTCTTCAGGAGGATGAGAGGGTGCAGCTATTCAGGCTAGGGGTCCAGAGAGTCTAGATGAAGCCACACCTGCCCAAGGTGGTGATGCCAGGGAGGTGCAAGCTGGAAGGGAGAGCGAGGTTCAGTCCTTGGATGACTGTGAGGCTCTCGAGGCCTCGATTGCTCCAAAATAATCCCCTGTTTGTATCCAAGGCCAATAGTGCCTCTCTTTTGTACTCATCTTTTTCTATGAATAAAGTAAAGAAGTTTCGGAATTTCAAATTTTTATTGATCTTTGTGCTTTTACATTTTATTGATAAAATCTACGGAGGTTCTCTGCATTCCAGGTGCGGGGAACGGGCTTCCCTTCCATGTCCTCAAGCTCATAGGTGTCTATCCTGCAGATTCTTTGAACCCTATGAGGGCCTTCCCAATTCGATACCAACTTTCTTGTGTGTCGAGGGCGTGAGACTTCACTCTTCCGGAGGACGAGGTCATTAAGCTTGAAGTCTTTGAGCCGTACCTGGGAGTTATAGTACCGAGCAGCCCTTTGTTGGTAGGTTGCAAGACGAATTTGAGCTTTGTCCCTGGCTTCTTCAACTAGGTCCAAGTTCATCTTTAACCCTTCTTCATTGTTGCTTGGCTCAAAGTACTGTACTAGAAGTGATGGGACCCCGATTTCGAGAGGGATGATGGCCTCTGACCCATACGTCATGAAGAAAGGGGTTTCTCCAGTTGACGTTTGGGTCGTTGTTCGATAAGCCCAAAGGATGTTGTAGAGCTGTTCTACCGACCGGTTATCTACCTCGTTAAGTCTTCTTTTGATTCTTTGGAGGAGTGTCCTGTTGGTTACTTCAGCCTGGCCATTGGCTTGTGGGTACCCTACAGAGGAGAACCGATGGTCGATGTGGAGGTCGTCGCAGAATGTTTTGAATCGAGAGCTGTCAAACTGCTTTCCATTGTCGGTGATCAGTGCTCGAGGGATCCCGAATCGGCATACTATCGACTTCCAGACAAAGTTTTGAGTTTGGTGATCCGTGATGCTAGCCAACGGCTAGGCCTCGACCCATTTGATAAAGTAGTTAATGGCCACAATAAGGTGCTTCTTCTGCCCGACGGCTGTTGGGAATGGGCCTAGGAGATCCATCCCCCACATAGCAAAGGGGAGAAGGTTGGAGATGGATACGAGAGGGTTAGCGGGGTGGTGTGTTATTAGGGACCATCGCTGACAATTCTCGCATTTTTTAACCAGATTCGCTGCGTCGTCCTTGACCGTGGGCCAATAATACCCCTGGCGTAGGACCTTAAAGGCTAAGGCCCAAGCCCCCAAGTGGTTCCCACAGATCCCTTCATGGACCTCCCGGAGAGCATAATCGGCCTCTCTGGGACTGAGGCATCGCAGGTACGGCGTAGTTAGACCCCTTTTGTATAACTGCCTTTCCATAAGGGTGTAACGCGACGCTCGGGAGATCAACTTCCTGGCTTGGTCCTTGGGTTCCGATACAGTGCCATCTTTCAGATACTTGAGGATTGGGTCTATCGAAGAGGGTCCATCTTCTATTGGCAGGACTGGGCTTTATCTATACTTGGGGCAGGGAGAATTTCCTGATAGATAGCTCGACTAGGTACCAGTTGTTGGGAGGAGGCCAAATTTGCAAGGGTGTCTGCCTTAGAGTTTTCAGTTCGGGGAATCCGGGTTATCTAGAATGTTTTGAACATGGTAACTGACTCCTTCACTTTTCGGAGATATTGGGAGAGCTTCTCGCCCCTGGCCTCGAATTCTCCCTGCACCTGACTTACCATCAACTGAGAATCGTTGAATACCTCTAGTACTTCTACGGCCAGTACCCTAGCTAACCTTAGTCCGGCCAGAAGGGCTTCATATTCTGCTTCATTATTGGAGGCCTTGAATCCGAACCTCATCGCATATTCAATGGTGAAGCCTTCAGAGCTGCAAAGGATGAGTCCTGCCCCGCTCCCTTGTGAATTTGAGGACCTATCCACATGGAGACTCCATCCCAGAGGGGGATCACTATTTAGAGGTGCTTCAGGTTCGTCTAGAATTATGGGCAAAGTCGTTTCCACTATGAAGTCGGTCAGGGCCTGGGCCTTGATAGATTGCTTGGGTCGGTAGCGGATATCAAACTCCCTTAGCTCGACTGTTTATTTTACCATTCTCCCTGAAGCACTCGGATTGTGAAAGACCTGCCTCAAGGGTTGGTCCGTCAAAATGAGGATAGTGTGTGCTTGAAAGTAAGGCCGGAGCTTTCGGGTGGCTATTATCAGAGCGTAGGCTATTTTTCCAATGGGAGGGTACCTCATCTCGGCCTCATGGAGAATTCAGCTGACGTAGTAGATGGGTTTTTTGATACCCGTCTCTTCTCGTACCAGAACAGAGGCCACAGTGCTTGGTCCGACAGATAGGTAAAGGAATTGTTCTTCATCCGGGAGTAGTTTGGTCAAAAGGGGCGGCGAACCTAAGTACTTCTTCAAGACTTCAAACGCCTCTTGGCAGCTCCCGGACCAGGCGAAGTCCTTCACCTTTTTGATAGCCTTAAAGAAAGGGAGGCACTTTTCTGCCGATTTAGACATGAAACGGCTCAAGGCTGCGATTCATCCAGTGAGTCGCTGGACTTCTTTCACTGACCTGGGGGGGCCATGTTAAGGATAGCCTCTATCTTCTCTGTATTGAGCTCTATCCCTCTCTGAGTGACCCTGAATCCCAAGAACTTGCCCCCGGTTACCCCAAAAGCACACTTGGATGGATTCATCCTCATATTATGCTTGCGCAGGACTCCGAAGGCCTCTTCCAGATCGGAGTGATGGTTTTGTACCTCGGGACTTTTGACCAGCATGTCGTCCACATAGACTTCCATATTCTTCCCGATCTGTCTTTTGAAAATTTTGTTCACTAACTTCTGGTAGGTTGCCCCAGCATTCTTCAGTCCGAAAGGCATTACCTTGTAGTAGTATAACCATCGCTCGATGACGAAGGCGGTCTTTTCTTGGTCAGACTCATGCATGAAGATCTGATTATAACCAGAGTAGGCATCCATGAAAGAGAAGAGCTCATGCCTAGAGGTGGCATCCACCATTTGATCGATCCAGGAAAGAGAGAAGCTGTTCTTGGGGCAAGCTTTGTTTATGTTGGTGAAATCAATGCAGATACGTCACTTTTCGCTGACTTTCTTAACCATTACCACATTAGATACCCACTCGGGGTACCTTGCCTCTCTGATGAAACCAGCTTCCAGCAGCTTGTCTACCTCGGTGTTGATGGCCACCTGTCGCTCGGGGTCAAAGGACCTCTTCTTCTGAATAACTGGCTTGTATTCAGGGTCTACATTCAGGCGGTGCTCAATGGTTTCAGGGTTGACCCCTGATATGTCTGACGCTGACCAGGCGAACAGATCTTGGTTCCTTTGGAGGAGGCGAATGAGTTCTTCCCTGGCCTCCTTTGAGAGGTTTGCTCCTATTTGTATGGTTCGGGCGGGGTCTTCTCCTAGGTGCACAGTGGTTAGTGCCTCCGCGGATCGACCTCTGGGTGTCTTCATCTCGTCCCACAGATCTTTCACTTCAAGTGGTAGGGCCTCGGTCTTTTTCCCTTCTCTGATAACACACAGATAGCAGGACCGGGAGACTCTCTGATCCCCATTTATCACCCCTACACCTTTGCTAGTGGGAAACTTAACCTTCAGGTGATAGGTGAAGACGACGGCTTTTAGTTTGTTGAGGGTGGGCCGTCCGATTATCATGTTGTAGGAGAAGGGTTGTTTTACCATTAGGAACGTGGCCCGTATAGTAGCTGTTCTTGGCACTGTCCCGGCGATTACTAGGAGGACTATGCTTCTTTCTGGGAAGACTAGGGATCCCTCGAAGCTGTAGAGGGGGGCAAGGGCAGAATCTAGATGTCCCTCTTTCAGTTCTATGCGCTGGTAGGCATCATGAAACAGTATGTCAACGGAGCTCCCATTATCGATCAGGACCCGTTGTATCTCGCAGTTGGCCACTAGGAGTGAGACTACTACAGTGTCATCATGAGGAGTCTGTACATCCTCCAGGTTATCTTCTGTGAAGGAGATCACCGGCTCCGTTTTCTTTTTCTTGTGGGGACCGCTGACTGAGGCCACTACCCTGGCATATGCTTTGTCGTTCTGCCCTGAATTACCCCCTGCGGTTGGCCCTCTGCAAATCATTTTAATGATTCGGGTAGTCGCGGCTATTTCTGGCTTCTTCTGGCGGGGCCTCTCCTGCTCTACCCTGACGTCTCTTCGAGGATTCAACCTCTCTTGCCAGGGCTGGTAAGGGTGTCTGTCATGTCTCCTTGGTGGTACGGGGGTTTCACGCCTTCGAGGCCCAGTGAACTCCTTCAGTTGCCCTCGGTTAATGAGATTCTCAATCTGTTCCTTCAAGTCGTGGCACTCTTCTGTATCATGGCCACGGATTTGGTAGAACCGGTACCACTTCTTGGGGTCTCCTCCAAGGGGCTTCTTGGGTGGCCACTATAGGACAGACTTGTCTTGAAGCTGCATGAAGACGTCAGTCCTAGTAGTGTTGAGGGGAGTGAAGTTGTCGACCCGAGGGTGGGGCCTATACCTGTCCTCTTGGTGAGGCTTTTTGGCTACTTCTTTCTGGAGGGCAGGGTTTTTCTTTTTTCTTTCGGTTTCTCCCTCTCTTTCTCTTTTGAAGGCTTGATCGTCCTCCGCCAGCATGTACTTTTCTGCCCGGGCCAGGATTTCGTTCATGTCTCGGGGTAGGCGCTGAGTTAGCTTGGAGCTAAAGATTCCTGACCTCAATCCGTTTTTGAAGGCCATCACCTGGACGTTGGGATCAAGATCTGGAATTTCCCAAGTTGCTGTGTTAAACCGGGAGATGTAAGCCCGAAGCCTTTCTCCCTTATGCTGGATAATGTTGAAGAGGCTTTCTGAGGTTTTCTTGGGCCCCTTGCTGCTGAGGAAGTGAGAGACGAAAGCATAACTGAGCTCTTTGAAACTGCCAATGGTTCTCGGCTTCAAGTGTGAGTACCAAGTGCCCGCTGCCTTCTCAAGAGTCAGGGGGAAGGCACGACACATGATCTGGTCTAGCAGCACCATTGTCGTCTTATAGTGCTGGAGGTGGTCCATCGGATCCAAGGTTCCGTCATACATCCTGACTTGGGGCATCCTGAAGTTTGGCGGGAGGGGGATTTCTAGGACACCTTCCGTGAAAAGAGGGTCCTAGACGCAGAGTTCGTCCATAATGCTGAGATTCTTGTGCCTTAGAGCCGATTCTATCCTTTCCTGTATTTTCTCAAATTGTTTGTCAAGGCTAGGGTTGCCCTTTGAAGTGAAGCTTTCTTTAGACTGGCTATGGCGCGGGGAGGGCTTGGCGCGGGGCTGATTACGTGTTAGGTCGTTCCTGCCGGATGACTCGGTCTCTCGTAGAGCTCGGTGAGGAGGGTAGGAAGGCTGCCGACCCCTTACCCGAACTTGAGCTGCCAGATTGGCTATCATTCTGGACAGCTCTTGGAACTGAGCTTGGGTTGCCGGGGCTTGAAGGTGCGCAGGGGCTTCCTCGTCGTCTAGAGAGTTGGTTTCAAAAAGGTGGGAACGCTGTTCCCTGGCGGGGGTGGCATGCTCTAGGATTATCGGGAATTCGGGTCCGGATCGGTGACCGTAAGCGTCGCCTTAGATGGGAGCCGAGCATGCCGCCGGGGTTTCCTTGCTGGTTCTCCTAGCACTGTTCCTTGGTGGCATCGTGACAGATAAGTTCTTTTACTTCTTCGCTTCTACTGTAACGAGAGATTGTAGTTTCCCACAGACGGTGCCAATTTGTTGATGCCGTTTGTTGTCGGTACTGACGTGGCTTGGGAGCTGGTGCAGGCTGGGCTCTGCGTGCTGACGTGGCCTAGGTGAGGACTCGGCCTGGGAGACGACTCGGCCTGGGTCCTGCACAAGTGACAAGAATAAACTGAAGGCCCTCGAAAGGAGGGGAGGGTGAGACCTCCGAAGGCGCTCCGATGCTTAAGTTAGTAAATATTTAGGGGGGGAGTCGTGGGTTCGAGAGAGGAACCGAGGACTCTTAGAAAATCAAGTGAAGTGTGTGTGTCAATCTGAATCTCCATCTCCTGTGAAGTCCATACCTTGGCCCATTTATAGTCGTCTGCCAGTGGGGAAGGTATGATTACAAGCTCAGGAGAGGGGGCGCCGTAGGGCGGCCGTAGAGTGGCTGCAGGGCTAGGGGTTGCAGAGTGGCCGACGACTGTAGGGTGGCTGGCGGCTATAGGGTGGCTGACGGCTATAGGGTGGCTGCAGGGCTAGGGGTTGCAGAGTGGCTAGCGGTGATAGGGGAGGTCCAGGTGGGGGCCTGCAGGGGCATCCCTCGCGGGCTTGAGGATTTTTGCTGGGCTGGGGAAGTTTATCAGGCCAGTTGGGTTGGATTACCCTGTCGGGCCCGAACGTATTTGGGCCGTAGGTTTTAACCGGGCTTGGAGCTCATTTGGGCCGGAACACGTCTGCTGGGCTTGGTGTCTGTTTGGACAGTAGTATTTTGGGCCGTATCAACACCGAATATAGATAAGTACAATCACTATTCATGTTACTAATGAAGTTACCTAACAATTACTTGTGAAGTTTTCACCCAATGCAAAAATGATGTTTTTGTAAGATAATACATAATAATTAGATCCATGTGGTATGCAATGAAGCCAAATTGGAGAGAAATTCTTGTTTGCACAGGGTGCAAGCAAAACTCATTTTTGCACCAAGATGAAAACTCAATTGGTAATTTTAAAAAACTTCACTAATAACATATGTACATACTCAATTAACGTTATCAATAAAATTTCAAAAAATTACCAATCAAATTTTTAACTCAATGTAAATACATCCGATACAAATAAAAATCTCTTCAAATTGAGTGCTAACAAGTGTGATCTCTTGTGAGTCCCTTTGATTGTTGGACCGGACGGCAGGATCCCGCCAAAATGATGGCATCGAGACCACAATGATTTCTTTGTTAAAGTAGTGGACTATGATGTTAGTGTGGCCTTTTCCATATAAACGGTGTTCCCTGGCCGTTAAAAGAGATGTGCTTCTTAAGTGATCTTCACGATCATTAAGTCACAATATCAAAGTTAATTAAGCATGGCCCATTTGCTAATGGCCCACACTTTAACGGCCCTTGATAAAAAACATTGAGGAAAAAAAGTGAAGTTTCACTCCAGTAAAATGATTCATACACAAGAAATTGAGCATCAACCACCCTTCTGATTATCTCTTTGACTTTAGTAGTTAGTGGTTACCACAACAATGAAACACCAACAAATTAATTCAAGTTATCCATATGATTTTAAGAAATTAATTAATATTTAATATTAATAATATATTAAATATAAAAATAATATATATAAAATAATATAATTAAAAAAATCTTAAATGTAAATTAAATATATAATAAATTAAAAAAATTTAATTATATAAACAATATTGGTTAACCGATTAACCGATCAAGCCAACGAAAATTAATTTAATCGGTTAATGCCGAAATATTTAAGTTAATTCGATCAAAACGCTTAAAAAAATTTAACCGAAAAAAATCGTTTAGAAATTTTAACCGACCGTTTTGACCATTTACATACCCCTATTCTTTAAAGTTGATTCTTGTGCTTCATGTGCCATAAAGTATCTATGTCTCCCGTTTGGTTTGGTTTAGTAATTTCGATTTATGGTTGTAATTTTTGATGTAGATTTTGTAAACCAAACAATGAAACTAAGATCTGTTTAGTGTTTACTAAGTAGAAATAAAAACAGTAGTTTATGATATGATTTTTGAAAAGTAATTTCTAATAAATTAAATTTGTTTAAAAAAAAAAAACAGTTTATGATATAATTTTTTTTCTTACTATAGTGAAGTTAAGATCTATTTAACATTTTATAAGATAACAAAAAATCGATTTTTAAAATGTTTGCCTTAATTTCTGTTCGTAAAAAAAACAAAAATCATATCTCAGTACCTATGCTTTTCTTTTCTTGCAATAATATATCTCATAGTGTTTGATGAAGGGAAAAAACATAGTGGGTGAAAAATGCCACTAGATTCCCCTAAGAAAATTAAAAGCAGTATTGTAGCATAAAGTTTTCCCTCTCTTTTGTTTTTTTTATTCTAATTTATATTTTTTTTAATATTTTAGTGTGGGAAAGCATAATTTCATTTTTAAAAGCACATTATTTCACATTTATGTTACGTGGACACGAATATCAGTATCAGATACGGATACATATTTGAGTGTTAAATTTATTTATTTTTAATATTTTTTTATTTTTTTAAATCTACAATGCCCCGAATACTATAACATTATCTTAATAACAATGATTTAACACAAATATAACTAGTTAAGACTATGATTACACTTAGCATAGCCTCTCACACACAACCATATATGCAGAAACCCTAAAGCATATTACCAGTCTTCATATTGTTAGGTGTCAATAATTCATAGCGCGAGTATGGAGTTTTTCTAGACTGCAATTGCTTATGGGTCATATGGAGTAAAGATTAAAAAAGAAAAAGAAAAAGAAAAAGAAAAAGAAAAAGAAGAAAGTTTACGTTACATTTTTTGAAATGAACAAGAGCCAAAGTCCAATTTGGAACGTTGGATCCTCCAATTCAAATGATTGCAGAGGCAAAGCTTTTTACGTGCCTCTTTACATTTTGTACCCCATTTAATGGACCGCTTTATAACAGAAGGTTCCCTCTCTCCCTCTCTATCTCTCTCAAATCAGAGTCCTAAATTACTTCTTAAAGATATTTTGTTTAGATTAGAATAGTTAAAAGTGGTTTGGAGAAAACTTCTTTTATAAGCATGTAACATTTATATAGTCAAACTTGTTACAGTTGAAAAGAAATGTAACACTGTGAAAAACTCTCTCACTGGCCTCCCTTTTTTTTTACTCCACCTTTTAACAATAATTAATCATGATTATTTGATTTAATGATTCAAAGAAAGATATGCTTTAAGTGACAGATCCAACAAATTTTGTTCATGAGACGACATATATATATTTTTATATTAAAGAAATAAACCATAAATATTATTTGGAAATATTGATGATATATTTTTCACAAAACAAAAATATCTTTTTGTATTTCTTAACTCAAATATTTATTTTTTTTCATATAATTTAAGACTATATGTTAGATGGACTCGAAAAGAGGGTCAGATACAGATACATGTAGTGTCTGACTCACTGAACTTTAAAACATTGAACTTGGTTAAAATGAGTCCAAAAGTTTGGACACAGATATTAGACTCGTCAAAAAAAATATATTTTTTGTATATATATATGTATATAATTTTTATATATGTGTTTTTAATTCACATCTTTATATATTTTAAATTTTTATTTATGAGCAAAACATAATATAAAAAATAATTTACTTATTTTAGTAATAGCTATTCGTATGAGCAATTATGAAATATTTTTACTAACCGTATAAAATTGTTTTTTTTACACCATCCTTTAAATATATCGTTGTGTTAATAAAATTAATTTCATCTGAAACAAATTAAGTTAAGAATTCAAAATCTCTCCATCAAATCTATTACATACACATTGGCCATGTTTGGCATCCAATTTAAGCCAACTTAAAGTAAGTTGGCTTAAATGGTTTAAAAGTGCATAATCACAATCAAATGAGATATTAGAGATTAAAAATCAAAGTCAATTAAAATGATTGTCACCTAACTAAAATCCATTGCAAGTCCTATTAACATTCCCAAAATTCTAAAAATACGAAGGAAGACTCAAGCTTATTCTACACTCTTATGCCAATTTGTTATCTTCTTCCTCGTCTCATTTCTCTCCTTCATTCTCTCAACTAATTTTAAAAAATTAAATGGAATCATGCCAAAGATGTTAATTGAATCAACTTGATCTATTGAGAAGATTGTAAAGATCAATTGATTCAAACAAAAAAAGTTGATTCTCTGCAACTTACCTGTAGGATTCAACCAAGTTATTATATCTTTATTATTATTGTTTTGATATTAGGTTGGATTTATCTTTTTAGATAATTCCTATTTATCATGTGTTAGGATTATCAAATAGTTAGGATCATCATAGTTTTATTTTGTCATTATCAGTTAGAGGTTTGGTGTTATCATATTACCTCATCACAGCTACTATAAATAGTTGGCCTCAGTTCATTGTAAAATCATCATTCAATAAACAGTTCTTCAGAAAATTCTTTTTTGTGTGTGAAGTTTTACATTTGGTATCAGAGCCTGGTTTGAGGCTTGGGGGGCAGTAAGGTAGGATTCAGGAGTTTAGAATCCAGGAGTGGTAAGTGGATCCATGAGTTGAGGACCCAGGAGATCGGAGCAGCAGTCAGCGACGCCGGACAGACCTCCACGCAACCCACGCGCAGTCGAAAAGTGAAACGACACCACCCACACCAGAAGGTGCAGACAGTGCCGACCAGATCCGACGATCGTTGGTTATAGTTGACCAGCAGAGGTTGTTAGCCGTACCTTGCTTGATCGGAATACGTTGTCGTCAACTGAGAAAGTCGCCAGACTCGTGACTTGCAGCGAACCCGTGACTATTGGCATGAAGAACCTGAGAGGTCTGGTGTGTTTAAAGTTTGGTGCGTTTTGATTTTTTGTTTTGCTGATATATTGGTTTGTTCACGTTTTTTTTCTTTTTATTATTATTATTGTTTTTGGAAAATTACAATGGCCACCCTTAACAATAATAATAATAATAATAACACAATGCAACCACAAATACCAAAGTTTGACGGAAAAACCAATTTTGAGTATTGGAGGGTCTAAATGAAACTGTTGTTTGAATACTAGGAGTTGTGGACTGTTGTTTCCGAGAGTATTATTGGGCCAACAGATGCTGCAACAACCAGGAAGGATTTGAAGGCGAGGTTTTTCATTAATCCGTCGTTGGATTCGGTGATTTTCGAGAAAATCGCACATACAACATCAGCAAAACGGGCGTGGGACACTCTGATGAACATATACAAGGGAGCAGAAAAGGTGAAGAAAGTCCGCTTGCAGACCACGCGGAGGTAGTTGGAGCTTCTCCAGATGAAGAAAACGGAGAAGGTGGTAGATTACTACTCACGGACATTGGCACTTGTTAATCAGATGAAGTCCAATGGTGAGACAATTTCAGATGTTCAGATCATGGAGAAGATTCTTCGAACACTGGCTGAAAAGTTTGAGTATAAGGTGATTGCCATCGAGGAGTCTAAAGATCTCGAGGAGATGACGTTGGATGAGTTGATGGGCTTACTCGAAGCCCACAAACAACGGTTGGATGAGAAGTCTGAGATCAAGGTGGAGGAAGCTTTGCATAACTAGTTGAGTCTTAAGAAAGACAAAGTGGAGACCTGGAAGAATTCTGAGGCAAGTCAGAAGGGTCAGAACTCGCAAAATTGGAGGGGAAGTGCTTCCAGATCTAGCTAGGCGAAAGGTGGAGGAGGCAATAACACTAATCAGAAGAATAAATCTCAGATTCAGTGTTTCAGATGCAAAAGATATGACCACTACAAGAATGAGTGCAAATCTAAAAATTTCCAGGCAAATGTTGCAGAAGATAGAGACTATTTAGAAACATTGTTGCTAGTGTGTAGTGTAGCAGTGGATGATATCAAGTACAAATGGTTTCTGGATACAGGCTGCAGCAACCACATGTGTGGTAGGAAGGAGATGTTATGAGAATTGGATGAGACCTTTACTTCGGGAGTAAAGTTTGGGAATAGCTCAAAGGTGCCAGTGATGGGGAAGGGAAAAAATCTCCATCTCTTTGAAGGAAGAATCCAAAAATACCATCTCAGAGGTATTGTTTGTCCCGAGTCTGCATCAAAATCTTTTGAGTATGGGGCAACTTTCAGAGAAGGGGTATGATATGCGGATATACAGAGGGATATGCATCATCAAGGATGCACAGAAGGGTTTGATAGCAAAGGTAAATATGTCATCAAATCATTTGTTTCCAATGCATATTAACAGTGACATTTTACCATGCCTTAGTTATATAATCAGAGATAGAAGTTGGTTATGGCATATGCGGTTTGGCCATGTGACCTTTGGAAGTTCGAAGCTACTTTCTTCAAGGAAGATGGTTTCAGAATTGCCGGTCATTGATCCTCCTAATAAGGTATGTGTTGTGGGAAAGAAGCACAAAGACCTATTTCCTACAAAGAAGACATGGAGAGCTAGTCGACCATTAGAGCTAGTGCACTCAGACCTATGCTCCGTGGAGACTCCGTTGAATGGGGGATATAGGTATTTTATTACATTTATTGATGACTTCAGCAGGAAGGCTTGGGTGTATTTCTTGCAGCAGAAGTCATATGCTTGTGATGCCTTCAAGAGATTTAAGGCATTGGTGGAGAATCAGAGTGAAAGGTCTATAAAGACTCTAAGAACAGATCGAGGGACAAAATATGTTATCTGTGATAGTTTCTGTGATAGTTTCTTGCAAAACATGGCATCAATCATCAGTTAGCAGCGATATATACTCCTCAGCAGAATGGTGTAGCAAAGAGGAAGAATATAACAATCATGGACATGGTCATGTGTATGTTACACTTGAAGAAACTGCCCAAAGGTTTTTGGGGTGATGCAGTTGCTTGTGTGTTCTATCTGTTGAATAGATGTCCCACCAGTAGTGTTCTCGGAAAGACTCATCAGGAAGCCTGGACTCGACTCAAACCCAGCATTGAACACTTACGAGTGTTTGAGTGTATTGCCTATGCTCATGTACCTGATGGTTTAAGAAAGAAGCTTGATAATAATAAGGCAGAAAAGTGCATCTTAATTGGCTACAGTCAGGTAACGAAGGGTTATAAACTTTATAATCCAGTGACCGAAAATGTGATTGTCAGCAGGGGCGTTACCTTCGATGAGCAGGGATGCTGGGATTGGTCTTGTAGTAAGAGGAGCTATTCAGACATTGATATCGACCTGGATGAGATTGACGATCATCCCAGAGAGAATTCGATTCCGACCCCAGTGGTTCCACCATCCCCGGTGAACCTACATCCAGCAGAATCTTCTAGTCATCCACAATGTGAACGGGTGTTGCCAGCTCGTTTGCAGGATTATGTTCTCAGTAATGACAATAATCCAACAGATGAAGAGTTTGTGAACTTTGCATTGTTTGCAGATTGTGATCCTATCACATATAAAGATGTTGCTCGTAATGATTGCTGGTTGAAAGTAATGGAAGAGGAGATAGGTGCGATTAAAAAGAATAACACATGGGAGCGTACTGATTTGGCAGGTGGAAAGCAGCCCATTGGTGTTAAGTGGGTGTACAAGACAAAATATAAGCCGAATGGTGAGGTGGAACGCTACAAAGCTTGTCTGGTTGCAAAAGGTTACAAGCAAAGGCCAGGGATCGATTATTTCGGGGTGTTTTCTCCTATTGCCAGACTTGACACTGTTCGCTTGATTATGTCTATTGCTGCACAGAATCACTGGAGAATCTTCCAGAGGGATGTAAAATTCGCATTTTTAAATGGGGAGATAGAGGATAAAGTCTACATACGGCAACCTACGGGGTATGTAAAGAAGGGTCAAGAAAATAAGGTCTACAAGCTGAAGAAGGCCTTATATGGGTTGAAATAGGTACCCAGAGCGTGGTATACACGCATTGACACATATTTTATCCAGCATGAGTTCCAAAGATGTCCTTATGAGCACACTTTGTATATCAAATCCAATTCCCATGGAGATATTCTTATTGTGTGCTTATATGTTGATCTGATCATTACCGGTAATAATCCTGAGATGATTATAGACTTCAAGAGTGCAATGACTAGTCATTTCGAGATGATAAATTTGGGGTTGATGTCCTACTTTCTCGACATTGAGGTGATTCAGACAGATGATGGTATCTTTGTGTGCCAGAAAAAGTATGCTGGTGATGTGCTGAAA
Source organism: Bretschneidera sinensis (assembly GCA_023935145.1). Taxonomy (NCBI): domain Eukaryota; kingdom Viridiplantae; phylum Streptophyta; class Magnoliopsida; order Brassicales; family Akaniaceae; genus Bretschneidera; species Bretschneidera sinensis. The sequence continues at coordinate 126,853,436 of CM043698.1, read as the reverse complement.
AAGTTCAAGATGGAGGGATGTAAGCCAATGCTGACTCCAATTGAAGAAAGGTTGAAGTTGGAGAAAGATGGGTCTGGTGAGCTAGTTGATGCTACCATCTTTCGGAGGCTAGTAGGAAGTCTGAGATACTTAACTTCTACTAGGCCTGATATTTCTTATGGAGTTGGGCTTATTAGCAGGTTCATGGACTTTCCGAGGCAATCTCACTTGTAGGCTGGCAAGCGTATCTTGCGATATGTGAAAGGTACACTGGGTGATGGTATCTTTTACTCTTCCACTAACAAAGTCGAGCTTGTTGGATATACAGATAGTGACTGGGCAGGTAATATGGAGAAGAGGAAAAATACTTCCGGATTTGCGTTCCATCTTGGTTCTGGAGTATTTTCTTGGTCATCGAAGAAGCAACAGGTGGTTGCTCTATCGACAACAGAAGCTGAGTACATTGCAGCTGTTGGTGGTGCTACACAGGCTATGTGGCTGCGTCGCATGCTTTCTGAGTTAAAGCATCAACAGGATGCTCCCACAGTGATCTACTGCGACAACAAGTCCATCATTTCCCTGACCAAGAATCCAATATATCATGGTAGAAGTAAGCACATTGATATCAAGTTTCACTTTATACGAGACTTGGTGAAAGAGAAAGAGATCGTGATTGAGTACTGCCGTTCAGAGGAACAATTTGCAGACATCTTCACAAAGCCGCTCAAAGTTGACACTTTTCAGAAGCTTAAGAAGTCTTTATGCATGATGAGTTATGAAGGACTTGGTTTAAGGGGAGCTATGTAGGATTAAACCAAGTTATTATATCTTTATTATTATTGTTTTGATATTAGGTTGGATTTATCTTTTTAGATAATTCCTATTTATCATGTGTTAGGATTATCAGATAGTTAAGATTATCATAGTTTTATTTTGTCATTATCAGTTAGAGGTTTTTGTTATCAGTTAGAGGTTTGGTGTTATCATGTTACCTCATCACAGCTACTATAAATAGTTGGTCTCAGTTCATTGTAAAATCATCATTCAATAAACAGTTCTTTAGAAAATTCTTTTTTGTGTGTGAAGTTTTACATTACCCAACACTCAACAAAGGAAAGCACCATCGAGGTACACCGACCAAATGTTTGGCAGAAAATCTGAAAGAGTAAATATATCTTGAAGACAAAAGACGTGAACTGAAAGGACTGAAAGGGTTGGCTTGACGTGTTTGGTTAATTGATTGGGGGTAATTAAATAATTAATTTATTTTTATGGGGACAACTTTAAAAATATATATAATATTATCTAATTTTTCAAAAATCAAGTGGAGAAAATACTCCCATGCTAAATCCGACCCTGCAAGCCGATAATAATATTGATGGATTTTTTTATATATATTTTTTTAAGAATAATGCAACCCTTAATGGGTACTTGATGTTACATATTAGCATGATTTACAAGGGTTATAACTTTATAACAAAGATCCAGTACTATTTATAATGATATTCCCTAATTTGTAAGTTAAATGTGGAGTGTTGATCTCACGGAATCAGGTATGTAGTAACTGCCACAGATTTGGGGAAGTATATTAATAACTATGGAAAAGTTCAATAGTAATTTTGATATTAAATTATATATATTTTTTAATTATTTTTGATGTAATTACTAGTGAACCTTATCGTAGTTACTAATAAACCTCTTCGGATCCGTGGGATCAACACTCTTAAATATGAGTTCATAAAGTTCAATCTCCTCTGAAAAGGTGTTCAACATCGGCTACTCGATGCAAGAACACAAATAGAATTTCATTAAGAGCAATGATTTAGGGCCCCTTTGGTCTAGTTATTGCTTCTGTTGTGGCTGGATAAAAGCACCATAAAATAGATTTTGATTTGTCATCTTTTCTATAAGAACCTAATAATTTGGTCACGAGTTTATCCCTAGCACTTGTACATTTGATACCTCTTCACCTACTAAGAAATTTGGATTTTCATCATATCTCCTCATCAAGTGCAGGATTCAATCTAATAAATTTGCGAATTGAAGAGCTATAAGTTACTGCTATTTTGCTTTGACAGTGAGTACAAAGACATCAATCTCAAGATTGACATAATAAGTTCAGAATGGCATAATGTTTTTTTTGTGTACTTTAAAAGATTTCTTTTCCTTAAAAGATATAACATCACATTAAACATAATAATATTTACAACTGTTTGAGGACAGAGCTAAGTTTGCTAGTCTATGTGCACATTGACGGTCCTAAAGATTTTAGATAGTTTATCCATAGCAAAGCCTTAGCTAACCACAAAACATTATAGACAAGGGGAAACAATCTATAGGGAGACCCAATTGTAGTAGCACAACTATTCAAAGTAGAAAGAACTTGTCGAATATGTAAAGATAATCGCCTTAGAAACAGCCTGGTCCTTGAGAGTTTGCAAAGCAAGCTTCATCTCCATACTCAGCCTGCTTCAGCCTGCTCCATAGAACCCGCCATAGCAAAAATCGAAAATACCCAGCATTGATTTCCTCCAGGATCAAAAGCAATCGCACCTAGACCAGCTTTCAAGGAATTCGAAATCCATATTGCACTCAAATAAACAAAAAGAACTAGTTCTCTCTACACGACTCCCTTTGTCCCTCTCCTCGTAATACTAATCCTGCATCAACAGATGAGAATGAGGAGCAAAAACATTATGTACATCAATAAAACTCTAGTAGATCCCATTGAAATTGAATTAAACCTTGTTGATGCCCAAAAAAAGGCAAGGGGTAGTCTTGTCCGCTGGTCTTGGAATGATGAACAAAGGAGTTGGGTGGTGAAGTAAAGGAAGGGCTTAGAGAAATACTGAAGTGGTAAAGAGAGAACCAAAGTGGTTTTAATTGTTCAGAATCTTCTTTTTTCCCTTTTGTCGAAGGTTTGAGTTCTTTTGTAAAGGCACTGAAGATCCTCTTCCTAAGGTCCTGAGGTGAGTCCCAAGAGGGATGTGATATCTATGCTTCCAACCTTGTGCGATGTGACTTTTGTTGGGCGAGGACGAGATCTTCAGGCTCTTAGGGCAGTGATTTTATCATTGTGTTCTTGAGAGGCCTAACCTCTATGCAGCCTTAGGTAACTGGTTATGATTGTGCGTTCATACAGTCTAGATATGTTTTTACCTTTTCTACCATGAATATATATTGAAAACCTAGATTCTATTTTTTTTCTCTCTCTCAAACATGTGCTAGAAATCTCAAATAAGATACCAAAATAGAGAGATTTTCTTCTTTTTCATGGGTATTCTCGTTTGATTTTCTTTTTTCCTCTCCAACCAAAAAACCTAAAGAACTTTCTCTAATTTCTGCTTCCAAAAAAATCAAGAGAAAGTAATTTTCTCACTTTCTCGATTGCCATACACCTTGAACCTTTATCTTCCTATGTGAAAGCACTCAAATTTTACTCTAGTTGCATCACCTCCTCAAAACCGTGTATATACCTACTCCTATAAATTGTCACTCAAATCACCCATCCCTGTTGTAGCACCTCTTTATCTCAATCACAGTCCGACGGTTTGGTTTCTAGTTATCTTGCCATGAAGTAGAGTCGTAGCTGTTTTTTTTCTCTGCCCGTTTTTTCTCTAGCCATTGAAAATCGCAGGCCAAAATGGATCTTGCATGAGATAGAAAGAGAAAGAGAACCACGTGAAAAAAGAGGAGAGGGAGGAAGAGAGTAGGGAACTTACCATCACTTGGTTTTCAGTACTGGAAAGTATAAGAAGCAGTGAACTTGAAAGCAGACAACGAAATGTCTACAAGCCGATTTACTTAAATCTCTTCCAAGCGGAGCCTTAGAGTTACTAGCTACTATGACCCAATGAAGCAGACCAAACTAAGCTGAAGTAGTTTCCTGAAGTGGACCTAGAACTACAACTGCATTGTTTAGTCAACTTACTAAACTCAATATATTGGATAACAAGTCTGTTCTTTTTCTATCTCACCTTACAATGACCGTACTTGTTTTGGTATACTACATACAAATGAGAAAATTAACAACCAGAACATGAATTTACCACCACATGGAATATCAAAATATAGGTGTTAGAAGAAACCAAGCAATCATCTCGGAAATAGTGTAGACTGATCTTTCTGCTTTTACTTTCTTCTCTTCACTTCTAGTTGCCTCCAGCATTGCACTTAAGACAGTGGCAGCTCCATCATCGAAACGTGCTCTCACATTCTCAACGCAAGCTTAGAATTTAATAGAATGTATCTTAATAATAACATGCAGGAAGCATACTGAAAAACTTCAGGACAAACTTAAGAGATAGCAACTTGGCTGGAATAGGCATTGCTTCTGCTAGAACACGTTGTTCTAGGGTTTCTGATTCTACAATTATCTGCAACAATAAGTTGAGGAAATTATGTCTAAAAACTCATTTCAGAATAATGATACAAAATTTAGATGGCGGAAGTTTTGACAAGAGGAAAATCAGAATAATTATGATAAAAAGAAAAAAGTGCTCTGTTTATCCATCTCCAGAAAATAAGGTTCATTTACCCCTAATTTATGCCTGATTGACAAATGTCAGCAAAATCTCAGTCAAACAAAATCCAAACCAAAGATAGTTTTAGGCACTCGCAAACTGATAGTAAGGAAGCCAATAATGGGGACCAAATCAAACTATGCAATGAATTGCAGATGACCAATTACACACTGATGCGCCAATCAATAAATGGTATGTTAGAAACTTCTTTTCTTTTTTTCCCTCTAACGTGATAGGTTATATGTCTTAACTCCAGAGAGACAATCGATGCGGGGCAATCCTCATCCCACAAAAAAAGAGATGATGCCTTGACCGCCCATAACGAGATGGGGAAGAGATGATGCCTTGACCACCCATAATGAGATGGGGAAGACAGTCACATCCTCATAATGTGAAACTCCCATTAGATGTGGTACTGCTTCACCATTGATATGGCCCAGAATACTCCAGGCCCAAAATACTCCAAGTATTCAAGCCCAACGAGTGGCTCATATAAGCCCAGCTGGCTTCGGTCCAAACAAACCCAAAAGCTGTGTGCTCCAAAAGACTCAACAGATCCAGTGACCTCCCCAGGCCGGGTAAGCGATCCATATATTCCCCGGCCCAACGAAGTCTCCAAGCCAGTAAAGGACGGCCCAGCAAACCTACGACTGGACCTCCCTTACGGCCGCCCTACCGTCGCCGGCCGCCCTACCGTCGCCGGCCACCCTAAAAAGCTATCAGCCACCCTGCAGACTGACAGCCACCCTGCAGCTACCCTACAGCCGCACTCTCGCCTGAGCCCGCTATCATGACCACCCTACTGGCAGACGCCTATAAATGAGCCAAGGTATGGACCTCACCAGGCATTCATACACACCTGCACTTATACTTGATATACTTAGGCCATCGGCTTCTCCTTTGAATCGTTGCTAACTTAAGCATCGGAGCGCTCTCGGAGGTCTCCCCCTCCCTTCCTTCCGAGGGCCTTTAGTTCCCTCTGTTACTTGTGCAGGGCCAGGCCACGTTCTCACCTAGCCCACGTCCCCACCAAGGTCGCGTCAGCTCTTAGGTCACGTCCTCACTTAGGCCACGTCAGCACCAACCGTTTCTTATCATCAACAGAAGGCCACGTTCTCACCTAGCCCACGTCCCCACCAAGGTCACGTCAGCTCCCAGGCCACGTCCTCACTTAGGCCACGTCAGCACCAACCGTTTCTTGGCATCAACAACCATCAATCAACATTGAAGTTTTATAAGCCTGCATGTTTCCTAGCTTCGAGACTCACTGGGCACTACTATGTTAATTTTGATCAAATTATTAAATCTATTGCCACAATCAAGGCAGATAAAAGAAAGAACATGTTGATTTACAGTTAGGACATTAAGCAGATTCAGGCATATATGTAAATCAACTAATGCTATTGCTTCTGTGAAAAAGCAGTTACCAGCCAATGTGACATGAATCAGCATGTACCTTAGCAGATTTAGGACCAAGTTTTCTTGCAGTAGTTTCTTCTTCACTTGGTGTGGCAAGAACTGGTTCGGAGGCTGGGCAGCATTCAACATAATGGGTAGCCACAAGTTTAAGAAGGGCTTCTTGTACAGCATCTGGAACTATTGCATTTCCTAAAAAGAATATACAGTATAAATTAATCAAAAATGGATTAATTCACTTGTGAGAAATGCCAAAAACCTAATAAATGTCTGGGAAAGACATCTTGTCCTAGTTAAAATAAGAAAAAAGAACGCTTCACTTATGTTATTTTTTTGGAATAATCTGATTCCACCTCATTCATAAACTAAATCAAAGACATCTTGAAATTCATTCAAGAACAAGTTAGTTTCCAAAACAGTCTGCTATAGATAGAATGAGATGGAGTTTTACATAGTCTAATTCGTCTAAATTAGTCTAACAACAAAAGAGAAGCATATAAAAAGAAAAGTTATTATGCCTCGCCAAAATAACCACTCACCAATGGAAAAGTTAGTATAATTAAACTCAAGAGGTAAAAAAATTATATAAAGAAAGAGGTCACCAACATGGAAAACTTTCTAAGCAAACATCTTCAACATGATACAGAAAAATATTAACAAAAAGAATTGAAAAGAATTATGTATTATTGATTTTCTGAATACAATTCAACAGTTATATATATAGACTTATGAATATCAAACCTAATAGGACTAAGAGACATAATTAGATAAGATAGATATAAAATAGATAAGATTTAGGAAACCTACTGTGACACATAATAGGAAACCTAATTAGGACTCTCAATATAAACCTAATTAGGACTCTCAACACTCCCCCTCAAGCTGTTGAATATGCATAATTCATTCCCAACTTGCATATAAGTCGTTGGAATGTTTCACTGTTCAGTCATTTTGTAAGTACATCAGTAAGTTGATTGTTTGTTGGGACATAAGATGTGCAGATTAATCCACTGTCCAACTTCTCTTTTATGAAATGTCTATCTACCTCAATATGCTTTGTCAGGTCATGTTGAACGAGATTATGAGTGATGTTGATAGCCGACTTGTTGTCACAAAATAGCCTCATAGGTCCATCCCATTTAATCTTTAAGTCTTATAGAATTATTTTGAGCCACAGTAATTCACAAACTCTTTGCGCCACCGCCCTAAACTCTACTTTAGCACTTGATCTTGCCACTACATTCTGCTTCTTACTCCTCCATGTTACAAGATTGCCTCCTAGGAAAGTGCAATAGCTTGTCATGGACCTGCATAGTTTGCATTTGTATACGCCTCAAGGACAAACCCCGTGTTTCTTCTAAATAGAATCCATTATCCTGAATTAGCCTTTAGGTAATGTAGTATGCGATGGACAGCTTATAAATGAACTTCTCTCGGGCTGTGCATAAATTGGCTGACAACACTCATGGCATAAGCAATGTCTGGCCGTGTGTGGGCAAGGTATATGAGCTTCCCAACCAGTCTCTGGTACCACTCATTGTCCATGGCTGGATCATCTTTTGCTTCTCCAAGTATATGATTTTGTTCAATCGGTGTGGAAATTGGTTTACATGCAGACTTTCCTGTTTCCTTAAGGAGATCAATCACATATTTCTGTTGTGAGATAAAGATTCCTTCTATAGAATGAGCTACTTCAATTCCTAGAAAGTATTTCAACCTCCCAAGTTCTTTTATCTTAAATTCACTGACAAGACATCTTCGTAGAACTTTTTTCTCATTCTCATCGTTTCCTGTGACTATTTTGTCATCGACGTACACCAAAGGGCCGTTACTCCCCCTGCATCCGAGTGTTTTATGAAGAGTGTATGATCTCCCTGACTTTTCTTATATTCGGTGGCTAGCATCACTTTGGTGAATCTTCCAAACTAAGCTTGTGGAGATTGTTTTAGGCCGTAGAATGCCTTCTTTAGCTTGAAGACTTTGTTGCCTCTCAGTTGCTACTCATATCCTGGAGGAATGTCTATGTATATCTCCTCTTCTAATTCGCCATGAAGAAAGACATTTTTTACATCAAATTGCTCTAAATACCAGTTTAAATTAATAGCCAGTGAATACAAAACTCTCACCGTGTTCATCTTAGCTATTGGAGCAAATGTCTCTGGATAGTCCACACAATAGGTCTGCATGTATCCTTTCGCCACGAGTCTGGCTTTATATCTTTCAAGAGAGCCATCTGACTTGTATTTTACGATAAACACCTACTTACAGCCCACAACTTTCTTTCCAGGCGGTAAGTTAACTATTTCGCACGTCCGTTTCTTCTCAAGTGCCTACATTTCTTCACTCATGGCATTTCTCCAATTCTCATTAAATAATGCCTCAGATAAAGTATCAAGAATATGAATAGAGTTTAGACTAACTAGAAAGGTCCTATGTGAGGGTGAAAATTTCTCAAAAGAGACGAATTTTGCCAAAGGATACAATGGGTGTTTTCTGCATTCTCTTGTACCTTTCTTAATAGTAATTGGGAGATCATGATCTGGTGTTAATTGAGATTGGTCAGAAATTGTATTTACCTCATTATCAAGATTAAGAGTTGAAGCTTGAGCTTGTGTGGGATTAGGATCCAAGTCTCTTCTCCTTGAATAAGCATGCACAAATCGAATAGAGTCATGACGTTCAGTATGCTCTGTCATGGGTCCAGTGTGGGTGGGTGTGGGTGTTGACACCGGCTGGAATGATTTGGCCGATACAAGTGGGTCAGCTGGAGCTGGTTCGTCTGGAATTAGATCAGATGGGGCTGATTTAGTGGACACAACTGACTCATAAGTAGGTGGATCGACCAGAAACAGATCTCTATCATTATCTTCACTAAATGAAGTCTCCCCCTGAAGATAAGGCTGGTTAAAGTATGGTTTTGTTTCCTCAAAAGTGACATCTATGGAGACAAAGAATTTATGTGTATGTGGATGGTAGCATTTGTATCCTTTCTGGTGGACGAATAACCTACAAACACACACTTAAGAGCTCTTGAATCTAATTTTCCTTTGTTTCGACTATGAACATGGACAAAGGCAGTGCAACCGAAGATTCTTGGAGTGAGGTTATTTGTTGTACGAAGGTTGGGATAGAAGTGGGACATTGTTTCTATTGGTGACTTAAACCCTAGCACCCGAGAAGGTAGACGATTAATCATATAAGCAGCTGTGAGTACGACTTCCCCCCAATAGTGTTTTGGAACATTATGGTGAAAGAGAAGGGCTCGGGTTGTGGCTAGTAAGTGACCATTTTTCCTCTTCGCCACTCCATTTTGTTGTGGAATATCAATGCAAGAGGATTTATGGATGATTCCCTCCTTTTGAAAATATGGAGATAGAACTTGATTAAAATAATCCCTTGCATTGTCTGATCTGAATCTTTTGATTTTTACCCCAAATTGGTTTTGAATCATGTTGTGGAAGTTTGGGAATACACTGCTTACATCTGTTTTATGTTTAAGAAGAAAGATCCAAGAAATTCTAGTACAATCTTCGATGAAAGAGACAAACCAACGAAAATGAGACACATTTGGAACCGTAGAGGGTCCCCATATATCACTGTGAATCAAATAAAATGGAACTGGGCTTTTATTATTGCTGATTGGAAAAGGTACACGTTTGTGCTTCACAAACTCACATACATCACAATGAAATTGTTCAGCACCTAGACCTCTAAACAAAGTAGGAAACATAGTTTTCAAGATTCCAAAAGATGGATGCCCTAGTCTAAAATGGTGGAGCCAAATGGTGTCTTTATTGGATGATGATAAAAATGACAGAGATAAATTATTCCTGACCATATGTGTAACGATGCATCCCGGGTTGGCCACCCTCGAGATGGTGTCATCACATTTTGAAAATCTCAGCATGACACATATATACAACAAAGAAAATAAGCAACACCAAAAGAAATTTTACATTAATCTGATCTTTAAACATTCCATACAACATAAAATGCATGAATATTTACAAATAATTTTTTTTTCTTTTCTCATTAGCCTGAGAATGTTGACACATACGTGGCTTATAGAAAATGATTTATTCTGAACCTTAACTCACCAAACTATTTGCCAAGCCTGCTACCTGAAAATCATTGTACAATGAGGAGTGAGCTTCGCAAGCTCAGAATTAAATTTATTAAAAGTACTCATTTGTATAAACAGTCTTTTAATATTTAAAACAATTTGAATCTCATACCCTTGATGCTAACACTCTACTATCACTTCACATGTCATAATATCCATTCTCTATCAATCTCTTCCTCTTATTTATTAGTTTACCTTAAGACCATCAATTATCTTATAATTTCCTCGTAATGAGGTTTACTTAATAAAATCTACCATTTAGATGGTTCTTATCACTATAACAATAACACACCACACTTCAGCATTTCAATAATCTTATCACCATAACTGTCTCTTTTTATGAGAATCAATCATCTATAATTATATTCACAATAATACACCATACCTCAGCATTTCAATAATCTTATCACCATAACTATCTCTTTCTGTGAGACTCAATCATCTATAATTATATTCACAATAATACACCACACCTCAACATTTCAATAATCTTATCACCATAACTGTATCTTTTTATGAGACTCAATCATTTATAATTATATTCACAATAATACACCACACCTCAGCATTTCAATAATCTTATCATCATAACTGTCTCTTTCTGTGAGACTCAATCATCTATAATTAAATTCACAATTAATACATCACACATCAGTATTTCAATAATGCAAGCAATAATTAAAATAGATGCAATGCATGAATGATTATGATGGGAACATCTTCCCACCTGTCGACAGGTTGTTATTATCTTAGACCGGCCCCTTCCCAGTTCTTTACTTTGCAACTTGTCCTGGCTGCCACAGAATTTTCTCAGCATATACCAGCTGACACGGTGTCCTTTTTATTTTCGGCACATATCGGCTGTTACTGTTTTTCAATTAGACCGGCTGTCTTCCCGGTTTTTATTTATTTATTTAATGCATATGCATATGAACAATGGTATGAAATATGTGTCTGAACAGTAATATAAAAATAACATGAACTCAAAATATCTAAATTGACTATCCTGATTTTTTTTTCTCAAATTATATAAAAATTATACTAAAATCCTCTCATCCCAAATCATATCAAATCATCCATTAAAGCTTGTCAAGATCCCCTAAAATTTCATCCCAAATCACATTAAATCAATCAATCAAAATTTGTCAAGATCCACTAAAATTTATCTCCTCAAAATTCGTATCAAAACATCAACCATAGCTCATCAATAATTTTATATATCACCATCATTATTTAAATTAACTCATTATTCTAATAATATTTCTTCTCACATAATAATTTTTCTACGTGTCTAATATTCATATCATATCTATCAACCAAATCTTTATCTATCACCAAAAATAAGGTAATAATTTATTTTAATATCATTTCTAGATTTTTTTTCTTTTTTATTTGGATTACTTAAAGTAAATCCAACACACCACGTAGCTCTTAAAAGTACCCGTAGATCACCTCTTTGCCTTTCCCGTTTCTCTCAAAAATTTTCCTAGTTGTAGATCGTCAACACCTAACATCGTATTTATATTAAATTTATAATTTATTCTTTAATTCGTTATAAAGCACACACTTTGAAAATTTCCACTTTGAATTCAGAGAAACTTGATAAATGTCAGAAATTCAAAAATAAACATAATTATTACCTTATATTTTTTTGATTCTCTATGAAATTCCGCAGAAAACTCCTTCAAAATTTTGTTATTTCAACCTTTCTGTGAGTCTCCAAGTGTTTTGAGAAAGAAATGATAAGTTGAAGATTTCAAATAGGTGTAAATATATACACAAGCTCGGTGCTTAAACTGTCGGCAGCGTCAAATGCATCCTCTATCTGTCTTTAATCCCCCCTATTCCGTCTGCATTGTCTCTACGTTTCATGAAACGTGCAAGACTTGAAGAGTTTCGTTTGAAACTCTGTATTCCTTTTTTTCTTTGCTTGGCAGCAGGTGGCAGCACCTGCTGCCTCTTTTGTTGACTTTTTTTAATAATTAATATATATATATATATATTTTAATAATAATTTTTTATTCCTTCTTTTATTTTTTTTCTTCTAGACATTCGGTCCATTTTTTTTCTTTTTCTTTTTCTTTTAATGATGTCCCCGTCCCAATTTTTTTTTTCAAAAGAATTATTTTATTCAATACTAATCCTTCGCGTAAATATATTATTTAAATTTCATGACATATTTATTAAATTACGTTTTTACCCTTACTTCACGAATACGGGTATTATAATTCTACCCATCTTACAAAAATTTCGTCCTCGAAATTTCTTTACTTTGCCCCAGAAACAAATATAAATAATACTTTTTCATACTTGTCTCACACTTTCACAAAATCTCTTCAACATCCTTATAGGTACTTGTATGTGCACCCAATCTTTTTGAATTTCTATAGTTTAACTTGAAACATAATGTAAACACTTTCTTAAAAGTGAAACATGAAATACATTATATAAATGCTTTAAATCTGGAGGCAAATCCAGGCTACTCACAACTAACCCAACTTTCTCAACAACTTCATAGGGTCCCACTTACCTTAGACTAGACTTTCCTTTCTTTTTGATCCTCAACACATCTTTTCATGGAGATGTTTTTAGTTACACCCAATCACCTATTTGAAATTCAAGAGGATCTTCTATTAGTATCGGCATAGCTATTCGGTCTACTCTATGCTGCTTTATGGTTCTCTATAACTAATTTGATCCTCTCAGCTGTTAACTTAGTAATTGATGGACCAAATATATTTTTCTCTCCCACTTCTTCCCAACATACTGGAGTTCTTCACCTTCTACCCACCTATTGAGGATGAAAAGCAATATTAAATTGTAACTGCGTACCTGTGGCTTTCTAAAAACCTCTAAAAAATCAAGATATAAATTTAACATCTTTATATGACACTATTCTCAATAATACTCCATACCACTTCAAAATCTCAGCTATATCCTTCTTAAATCCTGACCACCAAAAATTTTGTCTTCATCCTCTATACATCTTCTTATTACTCGGGTGCATCGAATTTACATCATTATGTGCCTATCTCATTATCTCCTTCCTTAACTTTGCATTATTGGGAACACAATTTCTATGTTCCAATACCAGGATACTATCATTTCAAATTTTGAACTCATATTGCTTTCCAGTAAGCACTCAATGCTTAATATTTTCTACCTCTTCATCTTTACCTTGCATCTCTTAAAACATTTTACTATGGATAACTGTACAACCATATTCGTTAACCATGATCCTCTATCACTGATATTCAACTTCATTCTTATCTCTTTTTAAATCTATCATTAATTTCACATCAAGACTCCCAATAGCAGTTAAACCTTCTTGTAAACTTTCTACTCAATGCATCAGTTATCACCTTAGCATTTTCTAAATGATAGTGAATTGTACAATCATAGTTATTTGTCAACTCTATCCACCATCTTTGCCTCATATTCAACTATCTTTGGACAGATAAGTATGTCAAAATCTTATACCCCATGAATATTTCCCAATTGGCTCCATACAGATAATGTCTCAAATTTTTAAAGTAAACACTATAGCAGCCAACTATAAGTCATGGGTAGGGTGATTTCTATCATAAATCCTCAATCGCCTAGAAGTATGGGCCACAGCTTTCCTATGTTACACATATCATAATCATTGATGTGACGTATCACTATACATCACAAATCCTTCATCACCAGAAAGAAACACCAATACTGGAGCTGTAGTCAATTTTTCCTTTAGTAATTGGAAAATTTTCTCATACTTCCCTCGCCATACAAATCTCACCTCTTTCTTGATCAGTCCATTCAATAGTAATTTGATAGTAGAATAATTCTGAAAGAATATTCTATAATAACCAGCTAACCACAAGAAGATTCTAATCTCAATTATATTAGTTGGTTTCTCCCATCTTAACATTATCTCCACCTTTTGTGGATCAACTGTTATGACATTTCCCGATATTGCATGTTCCAAGAAAGTTATTTCATTCAGTCAACACTCACACGTAGAGAACTTATATCATACCATCTCTTTCTCCTCAAAATCTCCAACACAATTTCTAAATGTTTTACCTGATCTTCCTTAGTCTTAAGATATACCAAGAATTTATCGATGAACACAACCACAAGATTATCCAAAAATGGTTTAAACATTTTTATTCATCCAGTCCAAGAATGTTTCTGGAACATTATTCAATCCAAATGTCATCACAAGAAACTTATGACTATAAAGTGTCCTAAAAACAGTCTTAGGTACGTCTCCCTTCTCTATCCTCAAATGGTGATAACCTGATCTCAGGTTTACTTTAGAAAAAACTCTCACTCCTTACACTGTTCAACCAATTTATTTATCATGGGAAAACGATATTTGTTCTTATTTAACTATTTGTAGTTTATGCATAATTTCATCATTGCATCTTTCTTTCTTCACAACCATTACATGGGCTCTTCCTAATAGCACCTTAAATCGAATAAATTATTTATCTAACAACACTTGAACTTTCAACTCTCTTAACCTAATGGTTATCACTCTTTAAGGTGTTATTAAATATATGTGATAATCCTAGTATCACATCAATAGAAAATTTAATCTCCGTACTTGGAGGCAACCTAAGCAACTCATCAAGGATTACATTAGAATAATCTTTCACCACTAGAATTTATTATAGCTACTATTTTCCTTTTTAGAATCCATTGTGCATGCTAAATATTCATCATATCTTTTTTTTCAACCATCCACTAGTCGTCAGAGCAAAATAATATAGTTCGAGAGTGTTTTATGTTATCTTTGAAAGTTACACTCCTCATGTCCATATCTTGAACACTGCATTCTTTTTGGAACAATCAACCTTATTCAAAGAATATATATAAACATAAGATTTTCTATCACTGATACGAATCACACAACCCTTGTAAACATTTATGATTATAACTCTATCTCTAGTAGGAACTTCAACAAAAATTATTTTGCATCAAAAGACTAATACATACTTCAAAAGACTTCATATGGATACTGGATGCAAACGAATGGGTTGCACCAAGATCAACTAACATTGATATATCCATCTTTTCTATATACAAGCACCTCAAATTAGATAATTTTAAGATAAAATATATCTATGACAAACTTCAGTCTCTCAATCATACATCAGATTGCCACTTCCCCTTGGTGACATACTTACTTCCTCTGCCATGACTTCCGGTTCCCATGACCTGTCTCCCAAATCTAAGGGCCCCACCAACAGTATTCCGAGATACAAAAATAATAGATCCTGCTTGCCTCTGACTCTATACTTCAGTGCCCCGTGATAAGGAATGCCTCTTCTGGGTGGTCTCTCACTATGTACACTCATACTACTACTACCTCTATAACCTTCATGTCTAAGTCTTTTTAACCACTCTTTCTTTTTCCCTTAAACTCCATCACATCCTCCTCAATCTAAAGTGTTGTATCCATAAATCTGACATAATTCATATGCCTCATGTATGATAGTATTGATCAAACCTTACAACATAGATTTTCTATGAACTTCTTACACTTCTTCTTCTCTAAATTTTCCATTTTCGGTACACCTATATGATAAGACCACAAATCTGCTATCATACTGAGCCACAATCAACCCATTTGCCTCAAATAAATAAAACCTCTATCTTGTTGGGCTCTAAAGATCAAAAGAAAGTATTTATCAAAGAAAACCTCCTTAAACCTATTCCAGGTTAAAGGTTTATCAATATCTGTACTTATCCTGGGAAGAATATCCTCCTACCATTCCAAAACTCCTCATTCTAACTGAAACGAAGCAAAGACAATCATCTGTCTGTCAGTTACTGGTAAAATACCAAATAATGTCTCTACATGTTTCTCCCAAAACTCAAGCGTAAAAGGATTCATTGATCCTTTAAACAACAAAGCATTTAGCTTAATTATATCTCCCTGCATTTTATGCATAAATCCACTTTTCCCCCTTTTTAAGTGTCTACAATTACTAGATTAATAATATCAAGCACTGCTCTAGCCTGTTCATCTATGCTATAAGCTATCCACTCTATCATCTGTTACATTCATTTTCTCAAAAGCATGTGTAAAAGCTTATCTTAGCTCATCTCTTTCAACTTCAGATTCTCTTATACCTTTAATATCAATTATATTACTAATATCAATCATACTATCAACATGTTCCTTTCTACGAACCACATATTCAAATTTAACCTCGACTTGTCAAAATATTGGGATATATTACACCCTTTCAAATCAAAAACTCTAACTCTAGCACGTCTACGTATCATCCTCAGACTGTTCGTTAAAATATAATTTATTTTAATCTTCCACTTTCTTACTTTGTATGCAGTCTACAGAATCATAAAACCTAATGCTCTGATACCAAAATTGTAACGACCCATCCCGGGTTGGCCACCCCCCAAACGGTGTCATCACATTTTGAAAATCTCAGCATGGCACATCTATGCAACGAAGAAAATAAACAACACCAAAAGAAATTTTACATCAATCCAATCTTTAAACATTCTATACAACGTAAAATGCGTGAATATTTACAAATAATTTTTTTTTCTTTTCTCATTAGTCTGGGGATGTTGACATGTACGTGGCTTACAGAAAATGATTTCTAAAGAATCTTAACTCACCAAACTATTTGCCAAGCCTGCTACCTGAAAATCATTGTATAATGAGGAGTGAGCTTCACAAGCTCAGTGAATTAAATTTACTAAAAGTACTCATTTATATAAACAGTCTTTTAATATTTAAAACAATTTGTATCTCATATCCTTGATGCTAGCACTCTACTATCACTCCACATGTCATAATATCCATTCTCTATCAATCTCTTTCTCTTATTTATTGGTTCACCTCAAGACCATCAATTATCTCATAATTTCCTCGTAATGAGGTTTACATCATAAAATCTACCATTTAGATGGTTCTTATCACTATAACAATAACACACCACACTTCAGCATTTCAATAATCTTATCACCATAACTATCTCTTTCTGTGAGACTCAATCATCTGTAATTATATTCATAATAATACACCACACCTCAGCATTTCAATAATCTTATCACCATAACTGTCTCTTTCTGTGAGACTCAATCATCTATAATTATATTCACAATAATACACTATACCTCAGCATTTCAATAATTTTATCACCATAACTGTCTCTTTGTGTGAGACTCAATCATCTATAATTATATTCACAATAATACACCACACCTCATCATTTCAATAATCTTATCATCATAACTGTCTCTTTGTGTGAGACTCAATCATCTATAATTATATTCACAATAATACACCACATCTCAGTATTTCAATAATCTTATCATCATAACTGTCTCTTTCTGTGAGACTCAATCATCAATAATTAAATTCACAATTAATACATCACACATTAGTATTTCAATAATGCAAGCAATAATTAAAATAGATGCAATGCATGAATGATTATGATGGGAATATCTTCCCACTTGTCAATAGGTCGTTATTATCTTAGACCGGCCCCTTCCCAGTTCTTTACTTTGTAGCTTGTCTCGGCTGCCACGAAATTTTCTCAGCATATACCGGCTGGCACGGTGTCCCTTTTATTTCTTGCACATACTAGCTGTCACTATTTTTCAATTAGACCAGCTGCCTTCCAAGTTCTTTTCTTTTCATTTAATGCATATGCATATGAACAATGGTATAAAATATGCGTCTGAACAGTAATATAAAAATAACATGAACTCAAAATATCTAAATTTACTATCCTGATGTTTTTTTTCTCAAATTATATAAAAATTCTACTAAAATCCTCTCATCCCAAATCATATCAAATCATCCATTAAAGCTTGTCAAGATCCCCTAAAATTTCATCCCAAATCACATTAAATTAATCCATCAAAATTTGTCAAGATCCACAAAAATCTATCTCCTCAAAATTCGTATCAAAACATCAACCATAGCTTATCAATAATTTTCTTTATCACTATCATTATATAAATCAACTCATTATTCTAATAATATTTTTTCTCACATAATAATTTTCCTATGTGTCTAATATTCATATCATATCTATCAACCAAATCTTTATCTATCACCAAAACATAAGCTAATAATTTATTTTGATACCATCCCTAGATTTTTTTTTATTTTTTATTTGGATTCCTTAAAGTAAATCCAACTCACCACGTAGCTCTTAAAGCTACCCGTGGATCACCTCATTGCCTTTTCTATTTCTCTCAGAAATTTTCTCAATTGTAGATCGTCAACACTTGACATCGTATTTATATTAACTTTATAATTTATTCTTTAATTCGTTATAAACCACACACTTTGAAAATTCTCACTTTGAATTCAGAGAAACTTCATAAATGTCATAAATTCAAAAATAAACATTATATTATTACCTTATATTTTTCTGATCGCTTTTCCTGATTCTCTATGAAATTCCGCAAAAAACTCCTTCAAAATTTTGCTCTTTCAACCTTTCTGTGAGTCTCTAAGTGTTTTGAGAAAGAAACGATAAGTTGAAAGAAACTATGTGAAATCTGTAAATAGATTTCACATAGGTGTATATATATACACAAGCTCGCTGCTTAAACTGTCGGCAGCCTCAAATGCATCCTCCATCGATTTAATCCCCCTACTTCGTCTGCACTGTCTCCACGTTTCATAAAACGTGCAAGATTTGCAGAGTTTCAAATCTGCATTCCATTTTTTCTTTGCTTGGCAATAAGTGCTGCCACCTGCTGCCTCATTTGTTGACTTTTTTTAAAAATAATTAATATATATTTTTTTAATAATAAATTTTTTTCCTTCTTTTCTTCTTTTTTTTTTCTTCTAGAAGTTCAGGTCCAATTTTTTTTCATTTTCTTTTCTTTTAATGATGTCCACGTCCCAATTTTGTTTTTCAAAATAATTATTTTATTCAATACTAATCCTTCGCGTAAATATATTATTTAAATTTCATGACAGATTTATTAAATTACATCTTTACCGTTACTTCACGAATACGGGTATTACAATATGTGACTTCCTTGGTTCGTCAAGATAGTAGAGCCCGTTTCTCTCCTTAGCAAGTCCAATCTTCTTCCCCGAAACTTGGTCTTGAAAAACACATTGAGAAGGATTAAAAAGTACATTACAATTCATATCATGTGTGAGTTTTTGAATGGATATTAAGTTGCTGGACAACTTTGGGACATGAAGAACATTTTGTAAAGTAAGAGAAGGACTGATATGAATATTTCCTAGACTAGCTATAGTAGTTAAAGAACCATCGACAAATGCTATTTTTTGATTGCTAGGACATGGAGAGTAGGTGGTGAAATTTAGTGAAGAATGAGTCATATGGTCTGTGGCTCCTGAGTCAATGACCCATAAATTCCTGATAGATTCATTTGAGACATTTAGTCCTTGAGAAAATGAGAACTTACCTGAGAATGCAAGAGAGTATGAACCACTAGGTTTTTTCAGCGTTCCCAGAAGTCCCCTTAGCTTCTCTACCTCTTCTATATTAAGAGTACCCTAGTCTAAATCTGGTTGATTCATAGTGAAATAGGACTGATTCTACTGCTGTTCCAGATTATGTTACTGTCCTCCTTGGTATCCCCAGTACTTGCTCGGTGGTTTTCCATTTAGTTACCAGCACCTCTCTCTGGTGTGTCTAAGTTTCTTTACAATAAGTGCACCAGAGAGTATCCCGACTATCTGGTGCTTGAATATTCTACAGATCACTTGAAGTTGGATGATTGAGAACTTCTGTCGACAGGGTGGTGTTTTCAGCCATGGTGGGTTAATGATGGAGAAGAAGGCAAGATTAGAGGGAAGAAAAAATTGGCGATAAAGGCTAGAGGTATGGTCGGCTATGAAGGCCAAAACAGATATAGTCGGCTATGAAGGCCAAAACAGATAAAACGATGAAGGCTTTGGAATTTCCAGAAAAAAAACTTAAAGCTCCTATACAATGTTAACAAAAAGAATTGAAAAGAATTATGTATTATTGATCTGAATACAATTCAACAGTCATATATATAGACTTATAAATATCAAACCTAATAGGACTAAGAGACATAATTAGATAAGATATATATAAAATAGATAAGATTTAGAAAACCTATTATGACATGATGCGATGATATTGACACTAGCAAGTGCATTAATCGTTCAAGTAATAAAATGATGAGTAAATATCGTTCCCAATGAGGACTAAACAATTACTATAGAAATTATGACTCAACTCTTGCTGTTATTTGAGCAAACGAATAATTGTAGGAAAAATATTTACCAGCAATTAACTAAAGGGAAAAACAGAAGCAATAGTAAATAACAGAAGATTTGCAAACTTTGGAATGAAGACTCTTGTGAACTAACGTGCTAAGGACTCGACTTCACCTAAACCATTATTGACAAGAGTTTTGAATGGACATGTTTCGTTTACTATGTTTTTCAAGATGGTAGAATCCCCAATAAATTGGTTATCCTTATTCCAGGTCTAACCACAATCTCAAGAATCATCAACCTCAAATATCCATATTCCAGGTCTATTCTAGATTAATTCAACTTAAGAAGCATTAAGTTCAATGAAATTCCTTTCAGTTAAATCTCCTTATTCGGTTACGGTTTAAATGGACCACATGAACTTTCTAGAATCCCTATTCGGTTACTACAATTTCATTCATGGCATGTTTTACCCTGGCTTTGCATAGATAACAATCCAACATCATATTTATTAATTCAACCATTCATAAAAGTATAGTTTCTCTATTCGACACATCACCATGCCTCAAGAAGGAATCAAAATAATAAACGACATTAAGAACAATAAAACACACTCTTTGAAAAACAAAGTAAATTCCAACTTGTCCAAATAGCACTCAAGACATAGGTTTAGGATCCATCTATCATTAACCAAAAATATCTACTCCATAATAATATTCAAACAAACCATGTTCATATTATAAAACATCAACATAACTAGATAAGAATAATACAAAACCAGAGAAGAATGATTTAATAAGCTTCCGAGTAGCCTCCCGGAGTGTCTCCAACTCCCTTTTTGCGTCTCGTCTCCACCAAATTATGGTTTTTTCTTCAACAGTCGTGCTCCTCCTCCTTGTTCAGCTAGGGTTTTTATTTATAATATTCAAAATCCGCGAACTGGCGTTGCAGCGCCAACATCCCAGCGCTGCAGCGCCGAGACATATTTCGAACCCTATTTTGGCGCTGCAGCTCCAACCCCTTATTAGTCGGAGGCCGAATCAATCGTCTTTGTCAATGTCCTCATCCTCCGGATCACTGCTATGACCGAGATATGGTGGTAGTGGAGGTAGCTGCTGTGTGTCGATTCCCAAATGATTGGCAAAAATCCTCATCATCTGGTCATTGGTTTGAAAACAACCTGCAACGTATGATGCCTGCTGCTGACCCCATTGCTGAAGCTTATGAAACTCCGTCTCAACCGCTGTCAGACGATCAGAAAGTGATATATTCCGTTGTTGGCATGCTGGGTGAGGCTGTGGGGAAGAGGCGCCTGGGCTCGGTGCTTGTTCTATATCCGTGATCGGATAGATAATCCTGAGATCCAGCGGATGCATTGGTTGATTGATTTGTTCCCCCGCAATCTAGGTAACACCACACGATCCACAAAGTATTGTTATCAAAGATGGGAAATACAACCCCGCACTGATCGAATTTGCACTATATAGAATGTTGTTCTGGATAATGTATCCCACATCAATACTCAATCCTTGGTAGATGGCAAATAATAGGATTGCTCTGTCTCTTGTGACATCACTTAAATGGGTCATCGGAAGCAAACGAGCGCCTACAAAGTAATGCCAAGCTTTTGCTGTCCTATCCATTGCACTTGATGGAAATGAAGTCCACTCATCACCGGATAATTTCCGTTGTGTCTCAACTTTGCAAAGAACTCGGATTACCTCGTCGAGGTTAGGCGCGCTGGCATAAGCACTATACTCATCCATTGGGATGTTGGGAATAGCGAGCAATTTGTTGATTGTGTCTCTGTCGAATGCCACTAATTTCCCTATAACCTTTACCTTCAGATTCGTGTGCTCTGCAGCATTTGCATAAAATTCACGCACAATCGGAATAATTGCAGCTTCTGGTGTTACACAGAATTGTTCCCATTTTTGGGCAGCGATGATCCTGTGAATGAGGGGAAAGTGTCCCTTGGTGATATTAAATCCCTGCTCAGGGATTGGGACTTTCTTGAGTTGAGAACGCTCAAACCTTTGTTCTGCTTCCTTTGAGACAAAAAGCTTGAAATTGTAACTGGTAGAGCTAGGTCTCGCGAATTTGGGAGGAGCCATTTAATCAAGACTTTTGTGCTTTAAATAATCAAACTTCAAACTGCAGAAAACAACCGAGAGCAACACCCTCTTCCACATACACAGATGCCCAAATAATTTTTTTTTTTTTTGCAGTAAAACTTTCAATCAAAGTGATGTAATGTCTTCAATCAATTGAGTCTTGAATAACCCAGCATAATAGAGTGCATAGTTAACCCATCAACACCAGAAATTTATTCAGCTACAACACCCTTTTCTCCTAACGCACAACCATGTGAAAATTTTCAGCGTAAACTTAAGAAACTGCAACTTATCCGTTCATACTTTCCTCAATATTTCATCAAATCACCATGTATTATAAGATACCCATAAACAACTCAAGTGATTTCACTCAAAAATCTGTAGTTTTGGTGTCTCAAAGTGGAGAAATCTTACTTGATTAGAAGAAATCAACAGCACCCAAAAGCACTTGAGAGGAGTGATTCCCGTGAAGAATTAAAGCAATTCATGGTGGAAGATGCAAAAAGACCTTAATTATGTAGTGCGATGGGGAAGGGAAGTGTAATTTTGGTGTTTTGGAGAGAGAGAACAGCTGGAAATCAGAATTTGAAATGCTCTAACAGTGGAAGAGCTGTTTATTTAAACACTAGTGTGCGACCTGGCACTGCAGCACTAACTTTCCAGCGCTGCAGTGCTGAATTTCTGGACAGTTCAGCGTGTGAGCAGTATCAGCGTGTGGGGGCAGGACCTGGCGTTGCAGCGCCCAAAGTGTGAGGCTGCAGCGCTGAATCTCTATCCTGATTAGTGTGTAGAGGCAAGATCAGCGCTACAGCGCCCAAAGTGTAAGCCTGCAGCGCTGAGGCTCTGTCCTGACTCCAAGTAATCCTGAAAATAAACCAAGAATACATATTGTAAAGCCATAAAATTTGAAGTAACAGATAAATTAAACAAAAAAAAAATTTAAACACACATAATAACTTCAAAAGGCAAGAAAAATAAAAATTAAGAACCAAAATGGTAGTTCTAATTTATAGTCGTTAGCTTGACTTTCGGATTTATAACTCTTGGAGAATGGTTGTGGACGATTGAGGGTCAAACATCCCCATAATGTGGTGCTTCAATCTATGCCCGTTAACCTTGAATGTCTCATTGTTTTTCTCGTGTCGTACTTCAACGGCACCAAAAGGTGAGACACTTATCATAGTATACGGTCCAGTCCATCAAGATTTCAGTTTTCCCGAAAATAGACGAAGTCAGCTATTATACAGAAGAACTTGTTGCCCTGGGACAAATTCTTTCCTCGAGATATGTCGATCATGCCATTTTTTTTGTTTTTTCCTTGTACAGCTTTGCATTCTTATATGCTCATAGTCGAAGTTCTTCCAATTCATCAACCTACAACAAACGCTTTTGTCCTGCAAGAGTCATATCAAAATTCAAGAATTTGGTGGCCCAGTATGCTTTATGCTCTAGTTCGACAGGAAGGTGACAAGCTTTTCCAAAAACCAGCCTAT
Organism: Bretschneidera sinensis; assembly: GCA_023935145.1. Classification (NCBI taxonomy): domain Eukaryota; kingdom Viridiplantae; phylum Streptophyta; class Magnoliopsida; order Brassicales; family Akaniaceae; genus Bretschneidera; species Bretschneidera sinensis. Next base: position 126,829,578 of record CM043698.1, on the reverse strand, counting down.
ATGGTGACATTCCTATTGGTGTTTTGAAAGCCGTTCTATATGCCCACAAGGCATCATCTAATTTAAGTGCCCAATCTTTTCTAGAAGTATTCACAGTTTTTTCTAAAATTCGTTTCACCTCCCGATTTGAAACTTCTACTTGATCGCTTGTTTGTGCATGGTATGAGGTGCAGAGTTTGTGAGTTACTCCATATTTTCTTAACAAAGTTCTAAATTAACGATTGTCAAAGTGTTTATCTCGATCACTAATTATTGTCCTAGGGGTTCCAAACCGGGTAAAGATGTTTTTCTTGAGGAATTGGAGAACCACTTTAGCATCATTAGTGCGAGTTGCTATGGCTTCTACCCATTTAGACACATAATCTACAGCAACTAGAACATACTGATTTGACAAAGATGCAGGATAAGGTCCCATGAAATCAATACCCCAAACGTTAAATATTTCGCAAACACGAATATTATTTAAAGGCATTTCATTTCGTTTAGAGATGTTACCAATTCATTGACACCTATCACATGATGCGACGTAAGCATGGGCATCCTTAAACAGAGTCGGCTAATAGAAACCTGATTGCAATACTTTTGCTGCTGTTCAGTTTGCACAGAAATGTCCCCCAGCTTCTCTGTCATGGCAGTGATACATAATATTGTTAAACTCATGCTCCGGCACACATCTGCGAATTACCTGGTCTGCACACAATTTGTATAAATGCGGATCCTCCCAAAAATAATGCTTCACATCAGATAGGAATTTCTTTCTTTGTTGATAAGTGAAGTGCCCTGAGATCCAGTTTCCTACAAGGTAATTGGCGAAATCAGCAAACCATGGTGTCTCAGATACTACTAAAATAGAATTAAATGAAGAAATTGAAAATATTTTCTCATCCGGAAATTCTTCGTTGATGCTGATATTAGTCTCTTTCGATTTTTCGAGCCTTGATAAGTGGTATTCTTCTTGATTGTCAGTCCCCTTCTTATCTTTAATTTCTAAATCAAATTCTTGAAGAAGGAGAATCCATCTCAACAGTCTTGGTTTTGCGTCTTTTTTCGCTAGAAGATACTTTAAAGCTGCATGGTCAGTATAAATAGTAACTTTTGATGTAATAAGATAGGATCGAAACTTATCAAATGCAAATACAACAGCTAAAAGTTTTTTCTCGGTGGTAGCGTAGTTCAGTTGGGGTCCGGTAAGATTGCGGTTCTCATAATAAATTGTCCTGAAGACCTTATCTATTTTTTGACCAAGCACTGCTCCAACTGCGGTGTCACTGGCATCACACATTAATTCAAACGGGAGGCTCCAATCTGGTGCGACCACAACAGGGGTGGTCACCAACTTATCCTTAATTGTAGCAAATGCCTGCAAACAATCATCAGAGAAGTTAAACTTCACATCTTTTACAAGAAGATTAGAAAGAGATTTAGAGATTTTTGAAAAATCCTTAATGAATCTCTTGTAAAATCCTGCATACCCCAAGAAACTTCTGATGGCTTTGACTGAAGTTGGAGGTGGGAGTTTTTCTATCACATCCACCTTAGCTTTGTTAACTTCAATACCCCTTGATGATATTTTGTGCCCCAGCACTATCCCTTCATGGACCATGAAATGACATTTCTCCCAATTTAGTACTAGGTTCGTCTCTTCGCATCGCTGCAAAACTAAAGAGAGATTATGAAGGCAATCATCAAAGGTTAGACCAAATAGTGTAGAATCATCCATGAAGATCTCTAAAATTTTTTCAGTCATATCAGAAAAAACTGCCAACATGCAACTTTGAAAAGTTGCTGGTGTGTTACAGAGACCGAAAGGCATCCTCCTATATGCAAACGTGCCATAAGGACATGTAAATGTCATTTTTTCTTGATCCTCGGGTGCTATGGGAATTTGATTATATCCCAAGTATCCATCAAGCAGACAGTAGAACTTGTGACCTGCCAATCTTTCCAACATTTGATCAATAAAAGGTAAAGGAAAGTGATCTTTTCTTGTGGCATCATTTAATTTTCTATAGTCAATACAAACCCGCCAACCTGTCATAGTTCTGGTGGAGATCAATTCATTGTTATTATTTTTCACAAAAGTGATCCCACCTTTTTTTGGTACTACTTGTACCGGGCTGGTCCAAGCACTATCAGAAATTGGATAAATAATACCTGCATCAAGCAACTTGACTACTTCTTTCTTAATAACCTCCTGCATTGCTAGATTTAAGCGTCGATGTGGCTGAACAGTAGGCTTGAAGTTCTCCTCCATGAGAATTTTGTAAGTGCGAATGGAAGGGCTAATTCCCTTGATATCTACTATTGTCCATCCTAAAGCCTTTTTGTGCCTTCTCAAGACTTCCAACAAGCGTTCTTCCATTTTACCTGTCAATGAAGAGGATATTATAACTGAGAAAATATTTTTCTCTAGATAAACATATTTCAAATGATCAGGTAAAGTTTTTAATGCAGGGGTTATTATTGGTTCTTTTGGCACTTCTTTTCCCATTTCAGCTTCCAAATTCCTTGCTTCTTCTTGGACAAGTTCTTTAGTGGTGGTAGTTCCTGATTCCATGATGCATATTTCCAAAGTATCTTCATTTAATGTCTTCTCCTGAAACTCTTCAATGAGGTCATCAACAACATCCGCGTGAAAACAAGAAGAAGTAGATAAGTCAGACGGATATTTCATGATTTTATACATATCAAAAACTACTTGCTCATCATTAACTCTCAATATCGATTTCTCTTGTTGTACATCAATTAGGGCTCTCCCTGTAGCAAGGAATGGACGTCCGAGTATAAGAGGTACCTCCCGATCCTCTTCCATGTCGAGAATAATGAAGTCTATAGGGAATATATTTTTATCAACTTTTACCAGTACATCCTCTATAATTCCCTGTGGTCTCTTAATTGATCGATCAACTAATTGCAATGACCCTGTCGTTGTTTTGACTTCTCTTAATCCAAGTTTCCTGAAAATTGAAAGAGTCATAAGATTAATACTAGCACCAAGGTCACATAAAGCTTTATCAAAAAATAAATTTCCCAAAGTGCAAGGTATAGTAAAACTCCCTGGATCTTTCAATTTCGGAGGTAGTTTGTTTTGCAGAATAGTGCTGCACTCTTCAGTTAACATTACCGTTTCGTGTTCCTCGAGCTTCCGTTTATTAGATAAAATTTCCTTCAAAAATTTAGTGTAGCTAGGCATCTGTGCTAATGCCTCTGCAAATGGTATGTTAATATGCAATTTCTTGAAAATCTCTAAAAATTTTGAGAATTGTTTATCTAATTTTTCTTTTTGGAATTTCTGAGGATAAGGAAGAGGTGGCATATATTTAGTTTCAGAGTTAGTATCAATCAAACCTTTACCAGTAGACTTCTTTGCTAAAACATGTTTTTCCTCTTGCTCAGTCTCTTCTTTCTCGCCAACTTGATGAGTAATTTCTTTAGGTTGTGGCTCTTCCAATTGTGTGCCACTCCTTAGTGTTATGGCCTTGACATCCTCCTTAGGATTCTTTTCTGTGTTGCTCGGGAGGGAACCTTGTGCATGTCCAGAAATTATGGTTGCTAGTTGACCGACCTGAACTTCCAGATTTTTGATGGATGCTTCTTGATTTTGGAATCTAGTTTCTGCTGTACTTAAGAATTTGGCCATCATATCCTCCAAGTTGGACTTTTTTTCTTGAGGAGGATATTCAGGATGAGGTTGCTTCACATTGCTTTGATTCCACGAGAAGTTTGGATGATTCCTCCATCCCGGATTTTATGTGTTGCTGTATGGATTGTTTTGCCTGTGAAAATTTGAAACAAAATTAGCTTGTTCAGCAGATGAATTATATGCAAACTGATTACCTGCTTGACAGTTACTGCTGTGATGGCCACTACCACCACACAATTCACATATTGTATGTGAGTTGGGATTAAGTCCATCAATCTTCTTGATGAGAGTCTCTAGTTATACTGCTAGAGCTGTAACAGCATCTATATTGTGCAATCCTAAGGCTCTGTTGACAGGTAACCTTTCAATTGGCCATTGATAAGAGTTTGTAGCCATTTCTTCTAGTAATTCAATGGCTTCTTCTGGAGTTTTTCTCATGATAGTGCCACCTGCAGCTGCATCAATCATGTTTCGGGTTGTACTAGTTAAACCGTTATAAAAAGTTTGTACCTGCATCCAAGTGGGCAACTCATGATGAGGACATCTTCTCAAAAGGTCTTTAAAACGTTCCCATGCCTCATACAGTGATTCCCGATCGACCTGCAAGAACATAGTAATTTCATTACGTAACTTTGCAGTTTTTGCAGGAGGGAAGTATTTCCCTAAAAAATTTTGTGCCAATTCTGCCCATGTCGTTATGGATCCGGCTGGCAAAGAAGTCAACCAGCTTTTTGCTTTATCCCTCAATGAAAATGGGAAAAGCCTTAATCGAATTGCATCCTCTGATACTCCGTTATGCTTGAATGTGTCACAAATTTCAAGGAAATTCGTCAAGTGAACATTTGGATCTTCTTGCGATAGGCCCCTAAATTGTACTGAATGTTGAATCATCTGAATGATGGCAGGCTTAATTTCAAAATTATTTGCTTGTATAGGTGGTCATCGAATGCTAGATTCAACACCATCCATCTTTGGCATAGCATAATTCCACAGTGCACGTTGCACCTCTGCATTGTTTCCTTCTACCATTGTATTAACTGTTACTGTGCTGCTATTCTCAAAGTGTGAAAAGTGCGCTCAATCTCTGGATTAAGTTCTGCAAGTATTCTCCCACTAGTACGTGTCATGCACTAGAAACGAAAGCCCTACAAAATAGACTTAAAAACCAAATTAATAAACTCTCAAATTAACTAGTAGAATCACAATAAATGTAATATTTTATTTTAGTCCTCGGTAATGGTGCCAAAAACTTGATGCGATGATATTGACACTAGTAAGTGTACTAATCGTTCAAGTAATAAAATGATGAGTAAATATCGTTCCCAATGAGGACTGAACAAGTACTACAAAAATTATGACTCAACTCTTGCTGTTATTTGAGCAAACGAATAATTGTAGGAGAAAAGTTTACTAGCAATTAACTAAAGGGAAAAACAGAAGCAATAGTAAATAACGGAAGATTTGCAAACTTTGGAATGAAGACTCTCATGAATTAATGTGCTAAGGACTCGACTTCACCTAAACCATTATTGACAAGAGTTTTGAATGGACAAGTTTCGTTTACTATGTTTTTCAAGATGGTAGAATCCCAAATAAATTGGTTATCCTTATTCCAAGTCTAACCACAATCTCAAGAATCATCAACTTCAAATATCCATATTCCAGGTCCAACTCTCCAGCGCTGCAGCACCAACTTTCAGTCCAAATTCCTCTATTTATGCCAGCTTCCAGCGCTGCAGCGCCATCTTTTCAGTGCTGCAGCCTTGAGTTTCTGTCTCCTTTACACATTTTTCCCTTCCAGTGCTCTCCAGTGCTCCAGCAAGTGTCTGCACAGAATATTTCCAAGACTTAGCATTGATCATTCAACTAAAACAACTATAAGTAGAATAAGATAAACTAAACTCAAATTGCTAAAAACACATGCAACACAATTCTAATGCTTAAGATCAACACCAAAAAAATGCCTAAAAGCAGTATAATAACATGATTTATTCCGAGTTATCATGATACATAGTAAGAAACCTAATTAGGACTCTCAACATAAACCTAATTAGGACTCTCAACAACATTAGCTTATGGAAAGAGGAGACTCAACTGTTCCAACAACATTCAAGAGAGACTTCACTTGCTTTTGGTTTAAATTGGCTCCAACAAACATTTGTTTCGGTGTAAGCCTACCATGTTGCAGCAAAGCCTTAAGAAGTTCCACACACTGCAAAAACTAATTGAGAAAGAATTAAATCCACAATTCATAAAATGAGTAAAAATCAGAAGAGAACTAAAACAACTAACTTGTTGACCCAGTTTCGTTGGTCACAATTTTAAAAAATTTGGTAACCTCGAACAATGGAGTATGTTATCAAACAACACCATGTAGTGAGTATTAAGTTTTGGCCCCTCTCTCGAAGCACCTATACACAATTATTCAAAACAATTATTATTTTCTCAACTTAGCTCCTCATAGGTTGCTAGAGAAACACATAACGGTAATGGTTAAACATGTGGAGTAATCAGAAAACTAGCTCAAAAAGAGGCTAAGATGGTGCTAAATGAAAGAGGAGTACCTGGTTGCTCGAGAATGAAAGCATCAACGTTTTTTTGTATTGGGATTCAATTTTGAAATTACATATGGCTTACACTTTTATTTAGCAGAATGCTTCCTCCAATTACTAAACTACCAAAATTAGCAAAATGAAATCTTCTTAAAAAAAAAAGCAAAATGAAATATTTTCAAATGTGATTAATATATTAATCTAAGGTTATATTGTATGTTGATCATAATTTATGTCCAAATAATTATGAAATTTAGCTTGAATTTTTTTTCTATGGTGTCTTCTTTTTTTTCCATCTATTGGAACTTTATTTTTTAAAAAAAAATTACAAATGCCATACACTTTTACCTAGCAGGGTTACGGAGCGTTTCCTCCAATCATTGAATTACCTTAATTTCCCTAATGAGATATTTTCAAATGTGATTAATATATTAATCTAAGTTTGTATTGTCTATGTCCAAATAATTATGAGCTGCAACTTGATTTTTTTTAATTACAATTTTTAATTTATTTTTTTAAGGGGCGAATGAAAGTGTCTCCCATACCCGCTTTGAAAATAGAGATGTACCAAATCTTGGCAAATCCATGCCCACGTTAAAACAGGAAATTTGACAAACACCACATAGAACTTACTCCTTTAAGAAGCTAAATCTTTAATATGCTACTCATGATTCCAATTTCCAATCCAACGAAATCAAAACAAAACACATAATCATAATAATATTTATTTATTTTATTAAAAAAAACAACCTGTTCATGTATTTTTTTCATTGTTAAAATGATCATTGACCACGGAAGAAGAACTTGACCATTTTTTTTTTATCATTGGTTCAAGAATACGAAGAAGATACCTAAGGCAGTAATAAAAGAACTTGAAAACAAGGAAGAAGATCTTAAGGAAGATAAAAGACCTAAGCTTGCTTGGCAAGTTTCCCTGCCTCTAACCATTATTTGTCCTTCTTTTATGAGTTTTGTATACATATAGAATCACTTCGACAGGATAATATTACCTATATTTAATTTTGATCTTTTAGAAAAACTAGTTGATTCAGATTTATCCCACAAAATCAAATAATACTAATCCAGTGGGAAGAAAGAAATAAAAAAAGATGTAATATTACCTCAATATTACAAATTGCTTAACACAAGTTCATATCTGATACTCTGCATATACTTCAAAATTAAAAAAAAGAATCATAAAATTAATCTGTGAAAAAAAAAGAACAATCTTTTGAATAAACCTTACATGAAAAAGAAACAAAAACTGTCAATAGTTAAACAGCCAAAAGTCTTGAGAAAGCCCAAATTGACCACCTAGGTCTCACACCTAAAAATAGACTAGTAAATAAGTGACATTTGTAGAGAGTGTGACTAGTAAAATAAAAGAAATATTGTACGACATTGTAACGAGTGATGTATTAATTCTGATTTATTGATGCGCCTCTAGTATGTAGGACTTGCGACGACATACTGGGCAGCAGTCTTGCTTTTCCAACCAAGTGAAAATACACATCTCATGAAAAAAGTGGAAACATGGCATCTCAATCAGCTCCTTCACACCTGATAGATCATCCAGACAAATTGTGCAAACATCCAATTCACGATCTTTACTGCAACTACTATCATCAATCCTCCTTTCTTTCTTCAACCTATCAAACACAGATTTCGATGCACCTTTCTTCCTCGTCGAATCAGGACGGTCCAAGTACTGCAAGGACTGATTATGAAACCAAGTATTATTTGGACTCTCTGCTAGTACTTCTTCATGATCAATCGATTCAAACCTAAATTCCTTAACAACTTGCACATAAGCATCTATGGAGAACCCATGCCAATCCAAGGAATAAGCCAGATTAAGGGCGAAAATAGAGATATCCGTGCTCAAGTTATAGTAAAATAAAGGGTCAAAATTTAAAGGTGAGAGGCCAGGCACAATATAGAGATTAGCAGTATTTGATAAAGGTAATGAACGAAAGAAAGCAGGAATGTGTAAATAAATACACGTTGGATCAGAAAAGCTTTCGTCCATGACGGTTTCTAGTCCGCCGATGTCCCTAGACAGGGTCCTTCGTATTTCAATCAAATGTACTCGAATAGCGTGCATGGACTCGAATTCTGCTCTGCGAGTTGCTTTTAGTTGAACATCCATTCTACTACCCATAGTAGCCATACTCCCTGACAACAGTTGGAAACTCGAGTAGTTCTGTTTGAGAGATAAAGAAAGATTGTTGTTCTTCTTGAGTATCAGCTATTCAGCTCCTATTTATAATTTATTTTCCCAAATCCGGTTAGGATTAGAATTGAGTTTCCGATTTCCAAATCTGTCTAGGAATGGAATTATGGGACACCCTTCAAAGAAATTTCTTTATTTTTTTTTAATACAAGTAAGCTACTTTTTTTTTTTTTTCCTTTTTTAAATTTTACTCATTACAAGCAAATATATATTTGAAATTTCAAATATGTGGAATTCTAAATCACGCTTGTAATTTTAATTTGACACTAGAATCAGGCTCAATTAAACATACATAAAAACGGTTCATAGCTTGAAAAGGGGAAGGGATGGTAAAGGAAAGAGACTTCCTAGTATTGCAGGGCTATGAAAAACTATTAAAACAAAGGGTTCATAGCTCAGAGCATTTGACTGCAGATCAAGAGGTCACCGGTTCGAACTCGGTTGGGCCCTTGTATGACTTTTTTATTTCTCTTTTCTGAGGCCACAGCGTAAAAGTACCAAACACCTAAATTAGAAAAGAAATCTTTTTAAAAAAAGGAGTAATTTGTTATATTATATGTTGTCATACAATTTTATCTAGCAGGGTTGCGGTCGTCTTCCTCATTTTATTATGTTAACGGCGAGATAACCAAAATGTTTAGGTAATCAAATAAACTATTTGATTCAGTTTTTATTTTAATTTTCAGAAACTTTTTTGCAATATGAAACATATCCGTGGTTAAAAAAAATGCAATCTCAATATTATTGAAAAGAGCTCGACGAGATTTTCAATTCAATATCACATTTATCGCGCTCCATTGCGTCAGTCACATTCACACGCCGTCTGTATCCTTATCTTCACTAAATTAAGTCTCCCCCTGAAGATAAGGCTGGTTAAAGTATAGTTTTGTTTCCTCAAAAGTGACATCTATATAGACAAAGAATTTATGTGTAGGTGGATGGTAGCATTCGTATCCTTTCTGGGTGGACGAATAACCTACAAACACACACTTCAGAGCTCTTGATCTAATTTTCCTCTGTTTCGACTATGAACATGGACAAAGGCAGTGCAGCCGAAGATTCTTGGAGTGAGGTTATTTGTTATACGAAGGTCGGGATAGAATTGGGACATTGTTTCCATTGGTGACTTAAACCCTAGCACTCGATAAGGTAGACGATTAATCATATAAGCAGCTGTGAGTACGGCTTCTCCCCAATAGTGTTTTGGAACATTATAGTGAAAGAGAAGGGCTCGGGTTGTGGCTAGCAAGTGATCATTTTTCCTCTCCGCCACACCGTTTTGTTATGGAGTATCAATGCAAGAGGATTCATGGATGATTCCCTTTTTATGAAAATATGGAGATAGAACTTAATTAAAATAATCCATTCCATTGTCTGATCGGAATCTTTTGATTTTTACCCCAAATTGGTTTTGGATCATGTTGTGGAAGTTTGGGCGTGCACTGCTTACATCTGATTTATGTTTAATAAGAAAGATCCAAGAAACCCTAGTACAATCGTCGATGAAAGAGACAAACCAACGAAAATGAGACACAATTGGAACAGTAGAGGGTCCCCATATATCACTGTGAATAAAATAAAACGGAACCGGGCTTCTATTATTGCTGATTGGAAAAGGTACACGTTTATGCTTTGCAAACTCATATACATCACAATGAAATTGTTAAGCACCTAGACCTTTAAATAAAGTAGGAAACATAGTTTTCAAGATTCCAAAAGATGGATGCCGTAGTCTATAATGGTGGAGCCAAATGGTGTCTTTATTGAATGATGATAGAATTGACAGAGATAAATTATTTCTGACCATATGTGACTTGCTTGGTTCGTCAAGATAGCATAGCTCGTTTCTCTCCTTAGCAAGTCCAATCTTCTTCCCCGAAACTTGGTCCTGAAAAACACATTGAGAAGGATTGAAAAGTACATTACAATTCATATCATGTGTGAGTTTTTGAATGGATATTAAGTTGGTGGACAACTTTGGGACATGAAGAACATTTTTTAAAGTAAGAGAAGGACTGATATGAATATCTCCTAGACCAGCTATAGTAGTTAAAGAACCATCGGCAACGGCAATTGCAATTTTTCAATTGCTTGGACATTGAGTGTAGGTGCTAAAATTTAGTGAAGAATGAGGCATATGGTCTGTGGCTCCTGAGTTAATGACCCATAAATTCTTGATAGTTTCATTTGAGATATTTAATCCTTGAGAAAATGAGAACTTTCCTGAGAATGCAAGAGAGCATGAACCACTAGGTTTTTTCAGCATTCCCAGAAGTCCCCTTAGCTTCTCTACCTCCTCTATATTAAGCATACCCTAGTCTGAATCTGGTTGATTCATAGTGGAATAGGACTGGTTCTGCTGCTGTTCCAGATTACATTGTTGTCCTCCTTGGTATCCCCATTCCTTGCTCGGTGGTTTTCCATTTAGTTTCCAGCACAACTCTCTGGTGTGTCTCGGTTTCTTTACAATAAGTGCACCAGAGAATATCCCGGCTATCTTGTGCTTGAATATTCTGCAGATCACCTGAAGTCGGATGATTGAGAACTTCTGTGGACCGGGTGGTGTTTTCACCCATGGTGGGTTAATGATGGAGAAGTAGGCAAGATTAGAGGGAAGAAAAAATTAGCAATAAAGGCTAGAGGTATGGTCGGTTATGAAGGCGAAAACAAATATGGTCGGCTATGAAGGCCGAAACAAATGAAACGATGAAGGCTTTGAAATTTCCAGAAAAAAAAAACCTAAAGCTCTGATACCATGTTAAAAAAGAATTGAAAAGAATTATGTATTATTGATTTTTAGAATACAATTCAACAGTCATATATATAGACTTATGAATATTCAACCTAATAGGACTAAGATACATAATTAGATATGATAGATATAAAATAGATAGGATTTAGGAAACCTGCGATGACACATAATAGGAAACTTAATTAGGACTCCCAACAACATTAGCTTATTTGAAGAGAAGACTCAACTGTTCCAACAACTTTTAGGAGAGACTTGACTTGCTTTGGGTTTAAATTGGCTCTATCAAACATTTGTTTCGGTGTAAGCCTACCATGTTGCAGCAAAGCCTCAAGATGTTCCACACACTGCAAAAACTAATTGAGAAAGAATTAATCCCCAATTCATATAATGAGTAAAAATCAGAAGAGAACTAAAACAACTAACTTGTTGACCCAGTTTCGTTGGTCACAATTTAAAAAAATTTCGGAACCTCGAATAGTGGAGTATGTTATCAAACAACACCATGTCGTGAGTATTAAGTTTTGGCCCCTCTCCAGAAGCACCTATACATAATTTTTCAAAACAAACATTATTTTCTCAGCTTACCTCCTCTTAGGTTGTTAGAGAAACACATAACGGTAATGGTTAAACATGTGGAGTAGTAAGAAAACTAGCCCAAAAAGAGGCTAAAATGGTGCTAAATGAAAGAGGAGTACCTGGTTGCTCGAGAATGAAAGCATCAATGTTTTTTGTATTGGGATTCAATTTTGAAATTACATATGGCTTACACTTTTATTTAGCAGAATGCTTCCTCCAATTGCTAAACTACCAAAATTAGCAAAATGAAATATTTTAAAAAAAAAAAGCAAAATGAAATATTTTCAAATGTGATTAATATATTAATCTAAGGTTATATTGTATGTTGATCATAATTTACGTCCAAATAATTATGAAATTTAGCTTGAATTTTTTGTTCTTTGATGTCTTTTTTTTTCCATCTTTTGGAACTTTAATTTTTTTTTTTTTTTATAAAAAAATTACAAATTCCGTATGCTTTTTACCTAGTAGGGTTGCAGAGCTTTTCCTCCAATCATTGAATTACCTTAATTTCTCTAACGAGATATTTTCACATGTGATTAATATATTAATCTGAGTTTGTATTGTCTATGTCCAAATAATTATGAGCTGCATCTTGAATTTTTTTTAATTACAATTTTTTTAAGGGGTGAATGAAAGTGTCTCCCATACCCGCTTTGAAAACAGAGATGCACCATATCTTTGCAAATCCATACACACATTGAAACAGGAAATTTAACAAACATCTCATAGAACTTACTCCTTTAAGAAGTTAAATATTTAATCTACTACTCATGATTCCAATTTCCAATCCAACAAAAGCAAAACAAAACACATAATCATAATAATAATTATTTTTTTAAAGAAAAAACAACCCGTTCAGGTTTTTTTATTCTCATTGTTAAAATGTTCATTGACCACGGAAAAATAACTTGACCTAAGCTTGCTTGGCAAGTTTCCCTGCCTCTAACCATTATTTGTCCTTCTTTTATGAGTTTACTAGTTGATTTGGATTTATCCCACAAAATAAAATAATACTAATGGGAAGAAAGAAATAAAGAAAGATGTAATATTACCTCAATATTACAAATTGTTCAACACAAGTTTTCATATCTAATACTCTGTATATACTTCAAAATTAAAAAAAAAATTAATAAAATTAATCTCCGAAAAGAAAAAAGAACAATCCTTTGAATAAACAATATATGAAAAAGAAACAAAAATTGTCAATAGTTAAACAGCCAAAAGTCTTGAGAAAGCCCAAATTTACCACCCGGGTCTCACACCTAAAAATAGACTAATAAATAAGTGACATTTGTAAGGAGTGTGACTAGTAAAATAAAAGAAATATTGTACGACACTATAACGAGTGATCTATTAATTCTTATTTTTTTATACACCTCTAGTACGTAGAACTTGCGACGACATACTGGGCAGCAGTCTTGCTTTTCCAACCAAGTGAAAATACACTTCTTATGAAAAAAGTGGGAACATGGCATCTCAATGAGCTCCTTCACACCTGATAGATCCTCCAGAAAAATTGTGCAAACATCCAATTCACGATCATTACTACTACTACTACCATAAATCCTCCTTTCTTTCTTCAAAATATCAAACACAGATTTCGATGCACCTTTCTTCCTTGTCGAATTAGGACAGTCCAAGTACTGCTTTGCCCCAATAGTGTTTTGGAACATTATGGTGAAAGAGAAGGGCTCGGGTTGTGGCTAGCAATTGACCATTTTTCCTCTCCGCCACTCCATTTTGTTGTGAAGTATCAACGCAAGAGGATTCATGGATGATTCCCTATTTTTTAAAATATGGAGATAGAACTTGATTAAAATAATCCATTGCATTGTTTGATTGAAATCTTTTGATTTTTACCCCAAATTGGTTTTGAATCATGTTGAGGAAGTTTGGGAGTACATTGCTTACATCTGATTTATGTTTAAGAAGAAAGATCCAAGAAACCCTAGTACAATCGTCGATGAAAGAGACAAACCAACGAACATGAGACACATTTGGAACCGTAAAGGGTCTCCATATATCACTGTGAATTAAATAAAATGGAACTGGGCTTTTATTATTGCTGATTGGAAATGGTACACATTTGTGCTTCGCAAACTCACATACATCACAATGAAATTGTTCAGCACCTAGACCTTTAAACAAAGTAGGAAACATAGTTTTAAAGATTCCAAATAGATTCCCTAGTCTAAAATGGTGGAGCCAAATGGTGTCATTATTAGATGATGATAGAAATGATAGAGATAAATTACTCCTGACCATATGTGACTTGCTTGGTTCGTCAAGATAGTAGAGCCCATTTCTCTCCTTAGCAAGTCCAATCTTCTTCCCCGAAACTAGATCCTGAAAAACACATTGAGAAGGATTGAAAAGTACATTACAATTCATATCATGTGTGGGTTTTTGAATGGATATTAAGTTGGTGGATAACTTTGGGACATGAAAAACATTTTTTAAAGTAAGAGAATGACTGATATGAATATCTGCTAGACCAACTATAGTAGTTAAAGAACCATTAGTAGCTGCTATTTTTCAATTGTTAGGACATGGAGAGTAGGTGCTAAAATTTAGTGAAGAATGAGTCATATGGTCTGTGGCTCATGAGTCATATGGTCTGTGGCTCATGAGTCAATGACTCATAAATTCCTGATAGTTTCATTTGAGACATTTAGTCCTTGAGAAAATGAGAACTTACCTAAGAATGCAACAGTGCATGAACCACTAGGTTTTTTTAACGTTCCCAGAAGTCCTCTTAGCTTCTCTACATCCTCTATATTAAGCATACCCTAGTCTGAACCTGGTTGATTCATGGTGAAATAGAATTGGTTCCGCTGCTGTCCCAGATTACGTTGTTGTCCTCCTTGGTATCCCCACTCTTTGCTCGGTGGTTTTCCATTCAATTTCCAACATCGCTTTCTGGTGTATCTCGGTTTCTTTGCAATAAATGCACCAGAGAGTATCCCGATTATCCGGTGCTTGAATATTCTGCAGATCACCTGAAACCGGATGATTGAGAACTTATGTGGACAGGATGGTGTTTTCAGCCATCGTGGGTTAATGATGGAGAAAAAGGCAAGATTAGAGGGTAGAAAAAATTGGCGATAAAGGTCAGAGGTATGGTCGGCTATGAATGCCAAAACAGATGAAACGATGAAGGCTTTGGAATTTCCAGAAAAAAAAAAACCTAAAGCTCTGATATCATGTTAACAAAAAGAATTGAAAAGAATTATGTATTATTGATTTTCTGAATACAATTCAACAGTCATATATATAGACTTATGAATATCAAAGCGAATAGGACTAAGAGACACAATTAGATAAGATAGATATAAAATAGATAAGATTTAGGAAACCTACTATGACACATAATAGGAAACCTAATTAAGACTCTTAACAACCTAATTAGGACTCTCAATATAAACCTAATTAGGACTCTCAACAACATTAGCTTATGGAAAGAGAAGACTCAACTGTTCTAACAACATTCAAGAGAGACTTGACTTGCTTTTGGTTTAAATTCACTCTATCAAACATTTGTTTCGGTGTAAGCCTACCATGTTGCAGCAAAGACTCAAGAAAGTCCACACACTGCAAAAACCTAATTGAGAAAGAATTAAATCCCCAATTCATATAATGAGTAAAAATCAGAAGATAACTAAAACAACTAACTTGTTGACCCAGTTTCGTTGGTCATAATTTAAAAAATTTTGGGAACCTCGAACAATGGAGTATGTTATCAAACAACACCACGTAGTGAGTATTAAGTTTTGGCCCCTCTCTAGAAGCACCTATACACAATTATTCAAAACGATCATTATTTTCTCAGCTTACCTCCTCTTAGGTTGTTAGCGAAACACATAATGGTAATGGTTAAATATGTGGAGTAATCAGAAAACTAGCCCAGAAAGAGGCTAAGATGGTGCTAAATGAAAGAGGAGTACCCGGTTGCTCGAGAATGAAAGCATCAACGTTTTTTATATTGGGATTCAATTTCGAAATTACATATAGCTTACAGTTTTATTTAGCAGAATACTTCCTCCAATTACTAAACTACCAAAATTAGCAAAATGAAATCTTCTTAAAAAAAAGCCAAATGAAATATTTTCAAATGTGATTAATATATTAATCTAAGGTTATATTGTATGTTGATCATAATTTATGTCCAAATAATTATGAAATTTAGCTTGAATTTTTTTTTTCTATGGTGTCTTCTTCTTTTTTTTTCTTTTTTTTTTCCGTCTATTGAAACTTTATTTATTTTTTTTTAAAATTACAAATGCCATACACTTTTACCTCTCAGGGTTGCGGAGCATTTCCTCCAATCATTGAATTATCTTAATTTTCCAAATGAGATATTTTCAAATGTGATTAATATATTAATCTAAGTTTGTATTGTCTATGTCCAAATAATTATGAGCTACAACTTGAATTTTTTTTAATTACAATTTTTTATTTTATTTTTTTAAGGGGCAAATGAAAGTCTCTCATACCCGCTTTGAAAATAGAGATGCACCAAATCTTGGCAAATCCATACCCGTGTTAAAACAGGAAATTTGACAAACACCACATAGAACTTACTCCTTTAAGAAGCTAAATCTTTAATATGCTACTCATGATTCCAATTTCCAATCCAACGAAATCAAAACAAAACACATAATCATAATAATATTTATTTATTTTATAATAAAAAAACAACCCGTTCATTTTTTTTTTCGTTGTTAAAATGATCATTGGCCACGGAAAAAGAACTTGACCCTTTTTTTTTATCATTGGTTCAAGAATACGAAGCAGATACCTAAGGCAGTAATAAAAGAACTTGAAAACAAGGAAGAAGATCTTAAGGAAGATAAAAGACCTAAGCTTGCTTGGCAAGTTTCCCTGCCTCTAACCATTATTTGTCCTTCTTTTATGAGTTTTGTATAGATATAGAATCACTTCGAGGATAATATTACCTACATTTAATTTTGATCTTTTTTTAAAAACTAGTTGATTCAGATTTATCCCACAAAATCAAATAATACTAATCCAGTGGGAAGAAAGAAATAAAGAAAGATGTAATATTTCCTCAATATTTGAAATTGCTTAACACAAGTTTTTATATCTGATACTCTGCATATACTTCAAAATTAAAAAAAAAAATCATAAAATTAATCTCCAAAAAAAAAAAACAATCCTTTGAATAAACCTTGCATGAAAAATAAACAAAAACTGTCAATAGTTAAACAGCCAAAAGTCTTGAGAAAACCCAAATTGACCACCCAGGTCTCACACCTATAAATAAACTAGTAAATAAGTGACATTTGTAGAGAGTGTGACTAGTAAAATAAAAGAAATATTGTACGACACTGTAACGAGTGATGTATTAATTCTGATTTATTGATGCGCCTCTAGTACGTAGGACTTGCGACGACATACTGGGCAGCAGTCTTGCTTTTCCAACCAAGTGAAAATACACTTCTCATGAAAAAAGTGGGAACATGGCATCTCAATGAGTTCCTTCACACCTGATAGATCCTCCAGACAAATTGTGCAAACATCCAATTCACGATCTTTACTGCAACTATTACCATCAATCCTCCTTTCTTTCTTCAACCTATCAAACACAGATTTCGATGCACCTTTCTTCCTCGTCGAATCAGGACGGTCCAAGTACTGCAAGGACTGATTATGAAACCAAGTATTATTTGGACTCTCTGCTAGTACTTCTTCACGATCAATCGATTCAAACTTAGATTCCCTAACAACTTGCACATAAGCATCTATGGAGAACCCATGCCAATCCATGGAATTAGCCAGATTAAGGGCGAAAATAGAGATATCCGTGCTCAAGTTATAGTAAAATAAAGGGTCAAAATTTAAAGTTGAGAGGCCAGGTACAATATAGAGATTAGCAGTATTTGATAAAGGTAATGAACGAAAGAAAGCAGGAATGTGTAAACAAATACACGTTGGATCAGAAAAGCTTTCGTCCATGAGGGTTTCTAGTCCGCCGATGTCCCTAGACAGTTCCATTATGGGACACCCTTCAAAGAAATTTCTTTATTTTTTTTTAATACAAGTCAGCTACTTTTTTATTTTTTCCTTTTTTAAATTTTACACATTACAAGCAAATATATATTTGAAATTTCAAATATGTGGAATTCTAAATCACGCTTGTAATTTTAAATTGACACTAGAATCAGGCTCAATTAGACATACATAAAACTATTAAAACAAAGGGTCCATAGTTCAGTGGTAGAGCATTTGACTGCAGATCAAGAGGTCATCGGTTCGAACCCGGTTGGGCCCTTGTATGACTTTTTTTATTTCTCTTTTCGGAGGCCATTACAGTGTAAAAGTACCAAATACCTAAATTAGAAAAGAAATCTTTTAAAAAAAGGAGTAATTTGTTATATTATATGTTGTCATACAATTTTACCTAGCAGGGTTGCGGTCGTCTTCCTCATTTTATTATGTTAACGGTGAGATAACCAAAATAACTTTAAGAATTTAAATTAATCCTAAACATACATAAAAATGTTTAGGTAATCAAATAAACTATTTGATTTAGTTTTTATTTTAATTTTCAGAAACTTTTTTGCAATATGAAACTTATCCGTGGCTAAAAAAAATGCAATCTCAATATTATTGAAAAGAGCTCGACTAGATTTGCAATTCAATATCAGATTTATCGTGCTCCATTGCGTCAGTCACATTCACACGCCGTCTGTATCCTTATCTTCACTAAATGAAGTCTCCCCCTGAAGATAAGACTGGTTAAAGTATAGTTTTGTTTCTTCAAAAGTGACATCTATAGAGACAAAGAATTTATGAGTAGGCGGATGGTAGCATTTGTATCCTTTCTAGTGGACAAATAACCTACAAACACAAACTTAATGACTTAAACCCTAGCACCCTATCATATAAGTAGCTGTGAGTATGACTTCCCCCTAATATTGTTTTGGAACATTATGGTGAAAGAGAAGGGCTCGGGTTATGGCTAGCAAGTGACCATTTTTCCTCTCCGCCACTCCGTTTTGTTATGGAGTATCAATGCAAGAGGATTCATGGATGATTTCTTCTTTTTGAAAATATGGAGATAGAACTTAATTAAAATAATCTCTTGCATTGTCTGATCGAAATCTTTTGATTTTTACCCCAAATTGGTTTTGAATCATGTTATGGAAGTTTGGGAGTACACTACTTACATTAGATTTATGTTTAAGAAGAAATATCCAAGAAACTCTAGTACAATCGTTGATGAAAGAGACAAACCAACGAAAATGAGACACATTTGGAACCGTAGAGGGTCCCCATATATCACTGTGAATCAAATAAAATGGAACTAGGTTTTTATTATTGCTGATTGGAAAAGGTAAACGTTTGTGCTTTGCAGACTCACATACATCACAATGAACTTGTTCAGCACCTAGACCTCTTAACAAAGTAGGAAACATAGTTTTCAAGATTCCAAAAGATGGATGCCCTAGTCTAAAATGGTAGAGCCAAATACTGTCTTTATTGGATGATGATAGAAATGACAGAGATAAATTATTCCTGACCATATGTGACTTGCTTGGTTCGTCAAGATAGTAGAGCCCGTTTCTCTCCTTAGCAAGTCCAATCTTCTTCCTCGAAACCTGGTCCTGAAAAACACATTGAGAAGGATTGAAGAGTACATTACAATTCATATCATGTGTGAATTTTTGAATGGATATTAAGTTGGTGGATAACTTTGGGACATGAAGAACATTTTTTAAAGTAAGAGAATGACTGATATGAATATCTCCTAGACCAGCTATAGTAGTTAAAGAACCATCGGCAATTGCTATTTTTCGATTGCTAGAACATGGAGTGTAGGTGCTAAAATTTAGTGAAGAATGAGTCATATGGTATGTGGCTCCTGAGTCAATGACCTATAAATTCTTGATAGTTTCATTTGAGACATTTAATTCTTGAGAAAATGAGAACTTACCTGAGAATGCAAGAGAGCATGAACCACTAGGTTTTTTCAGCATTCCCAGAAGTCCCCTTAGCTTCTCTACCTCCTCTATATTAAGCATACCCTAGTCTGAACCTGGTTGATTCATGGTGAAATAGGATTGGTTCTGCTGCTATCCCATATTATGTTGCTGTCCTCCTTGGTATCCCCACTCTTTGCTCGGTGGTTTTCCATTAAGTTTTCAACACCTCTCTCTAGTGTGTCTCGGTTTCTTTGCAATAAGTGCACCAGAGAGTATCCTAGCTTTCTGGTGCTTGAATATTCTACAAATCACCTGAAATCGGATGATTGAGAACTTCTGTGGACATGGTGGTGTTTTTAGCCATGGTGGGTTAATGATGGAGAAGAAGGAAAAATTAGAGGGAAGAAAAAATTGGCGATAAAGGCCAGAGGTATGGTCGGCTATGAAGGCCAAAACAAATGAAACGCTGAAGGCTTTGGAATATCCAAAAAAAAAAAAAAACCTAAAATTGATACCATTTTAACAAAAAGAATTGAAAAGAATTACGTATTATTGATTTTCTAAATACAATTCAGCAGTCATATATATAGACTTATGAATATCAAACCTAATAGGACTAAGAGACATAATTAGATAAGATAGATATAAAATAGATAAGATTTAGAAAACCTACTATGACACATAATAGGAAACCTAATTAGGACTCTCAACAATCTAATTAGGACTCTCAACATAAACCTAATTAGGACTCTCAACAATATTAGCTTATGGAAAGAGAATAGTCAACTGTTCCAACAACATTCAAGAGAGACTTCACTTGCTTTTGGTTTAAATTGGCTCTATCAAACATTTGTTTCGGTGTAAGCCTACGATGTTGCGGCAAAGCCTCAAGAAGTTCCACACACTGCAAAAATTAATTGAAAAAGAATTAAATTCCCAGTTCATAAAATAAGTAAAAATCAGAAGAGAACTAAAACAACTAACTTGTTGACCCAGTTTCGTTGGTCACAATTTTAAAAAATTTGGGAACCTCGAACAATGGAGTATGTTATCAAACAACACCATGTAGTGAGTATTAAGTTTTGGCCCCTCTCCAGAAGCACCTATACATAATTATTCAAAACAATCATTATTTTCTCAGCTCACCTCCTCTTAGGTTGCTAGAGAAACAGATAACGGTAATGGTTAAACAGGTGGAGTAATCAGAAAACTAGCCTAAAAAAGAGACTAAGATGGTGCTAAATGAAAGAGGAGTACCTGGTTGCTCGAGAATGAAAGCATCAACGTTTTTTGTATTAGGATTCAATTTCGAAATTACATATGCCTTACACTTTTATTTAGCAGAATGCTTCCTCCAATTACTAAACTACGAAAATTAGCAAAATGAAATATTTAAAAAAAAAAGCAAAATGAAATATTTTCAAATGTGATTAATATATTAATCTAAGGTTATATTAAATGTTGATCATAATTTACGTCCAAATAATTATGAAATTTAGCTTGAATTTTTTTTTCAATGGTGTCTTCTTTTTTTCAATCTCTTAGAACTTTAATTTTTTTTTTTAAAAAAAATTACAAATTCCGTACACTTTTACCTAGGAGGGTTGCAGAGCGTTTCCTCCAATCATTGAATTACCGCTTAATTTCCCAAATGAGATATTTTCAAATGTGATTAATTTATTAATCTAAGTTTGTGTTGTCTATGTCCAAATAATTCTGAGCTCCAACTTGAATTTACTTTTAAAATTTTTTTAAGGGGCGAATGAAATCGTCTCTCATACCCGCTTTGAAAACAGAGATGCACCAAATCTTGGCAAATCCATACCCGCGTTAAAACAGGAAATTTGACAAACACCCATAGAACTTACTCCTTTAAGAAGCTAAATCTTTAATCTGCTACTCATGATTCCAATTTCCAATCCATCGAAATCAAAACAAAACACACAATCATAATAATATTTATTTTTTTAAGGAAAAAGAAATCTGTTCAGGTTTTTTTTCAATTCTTAAAATGATCATTGACCACAGAAAAAGAGCTTGACCCTTTTTATTTTTATTTTTATCATTGGCTCAAGAATACGAAGCAGATACCTAAGGCAGTAATAAAAGAACTTGAAAACAAGGAAGAAGATCTTAAGGAAGATAAAAGACCTAAGCTTGCTTGGCAAGTTTCCCTGTCTCTAATCATTATTTGTCCTTCTTTTATGAGTTTTGTATACATATAGAATCACTTCGACAGGATAATATTACCAACATTTAATTTTGATCTTTTAGATAACTAGTTGATTCGGATTTATCCCACAAAATAAAATAATACTACTCCAGTGGAAAGAAAGAAATAAAGAAAGATGTGATATTATCTCAATATTACAAATTGCTCAACACAAGTTTTCATATCTAGCTAATACTCTGCATATACTTCAAAATTAAAAAATTTCACAAAATTAATCTCCGAAAAATAAAAAACAATCCTTTGAATAAATGTTATATGAAAAAGAAACAAAAATTTACCATTCGAGTCTCATACCTAAAAATAGACTAGTAAATAAGTGACATTTGTAGAGAGTGTGACTAGTAAAATAAAAATATATTGTACGACACTGCAATGAGTGATGTATTAAATCTGATTTATTGATGCGCCTCTGGTACGTAGGACTTGCGACGACATACTGGGCAGCAGTCTTGCTTTTCCAACCAAGTGAAAATACACATCTCATGAAAAAAGTGGAAACATGGCATCTCAATCAGCTCCTTCACACCTGATAGATCATCCAGACAAATTGTGCAAACATCCAATTCACGATCTTTACTGCAACTACTATCATCAATCCTTCTTTCTTTCTTCAAACTATCGAACACAGATTTCGATGCACCTTTCTTCCTCGTCGAATCAGGACGGTCCAAGTACTGCAAGGACTGATTATGAAACCAAGTATTATTTGGACTCTCTGCTAGTACTTCTTCATGATCAATCGATTCAAACCTAAATTCCTTAACAACTTGCACATAAGCATCTATGGAGAACCCATGCCAATCCAAGGAATAAGCCAGATTAAGGGCGAAAATAGAGATATCCGTGCTCAAGTTATAGTAAAATAAAGGGTCAAAATTTAAAGGTGAGAGGCCAGGCACAATATAGAGATTAGCAGTATTTGATAAAGGTAATGGACGAAAGAAAGCAGGAATGTGTAAACAAATACACGTTGGATCAGAATAGCTTTCGTCCATGAGGGTTTCTAGTCCGCCGATGTCCCTAGACAGGGTCCTTCGTATTTCAATCAAATGTACTCGAATAGCGTGCATGGACTCGAATTCTGCTCTGCGAGTTGCTTTTAGTTGAACATCCATTCTACTACCAATAGTAGCCATACTCCCTGACAACAGTTGGAAACTGGAGTAGTTCTGTTTGAGAGATAAAGAAAGATTGTTGTTCTTCTTGAGTATCAGCTATTCAGCTCCTATTTATAATTTATTTTCCCAAATCCGGTTAGGATTAGAATTGAGTTTCCGATTTCCAAATCCGTTTAGGAATGGAATTATGGGACACCCTTCAAAGAAATTTCTTTATTTTTTTTTAATACAAGTCAGCTACTTTTTTTTTTTTTCCTTTTTTAAATTTTACTCATTACAAGCAAATATATACTAGAATCAGGCTCAATTAAACATACATAAAAATGGTCCATAGCTTGTAAAGGGGAAGCGGGAAGGGATGGGAAAGGAAAGGGACTTCCGAATATTATAGGGCTATGAAAATCTATTAAGACAAAGGGTCCATAGCTCAGTGGTAGAGCATTTGACTGCAGATCAAGAGGTCATCGGTTTGAATCCTGTTGGGCCCTTGCATGACATTTTTTATTCCTCTTTTTGGAGGCCACAACGTAAGTACTAAATACCTAAATTAAAAAAGAAATCTTTAAAAAATGAGAGAGTAATTTGTTATATTATATGTTGTCATACAATTTTACCTAGCAGGGTTACAGAGTGTTTCCTCCAATAATTGAATTATAATGAGATATTTTCAAATGTAATTAGTATATTAATTTAAGTATCATAATTTATGCGCAATTAATTATGAGCTGAAACTTGATTTCATTATTTTATTTTTTTCAGGGGTGAATGAATGGAATCTGAATCATCTCCGTTTAGTCATCTTCCTCATTTATTATGTTAATGGTGAGATAACCAAAATAACTTTAAGAATTTAAATTTATCTTAAACATACATAAAAATGTTTAGGTAATCAAATAAACTATTTGATTTAGTTTTTATTTTAATTTTCAGAAACTTTTTTGCAATATCAAACTTATCTGTGGTTAAAAAAAATACAATTTCAATATTATTGGAAAGAGCTCGACGAAATTTGCAATTCAATATCAGATTTATCGCGCTTCATTGCGTCAGTCACATTCACACGTCGTCTGTATCCTTATCTTCACTAAATGAAGTCTCCCTCTGAAGATAAGGCTGGTTAAAGTATGGTTTTGTTTTCTCAAAAGTGACATCTATAGAACAAAGAATTTATGTGTAGGTGGATGGTAGCATTTGTATCCTTTCTGGGTGGATGAATAACCTACAAACACACACTTAAGAGCACTTGATCTACTTTTTCTCTGTTTCGACTATGAACATGGACAAAGGCAGTGTAGCCGAAGATTCTTGGAGTGAGGTTATTTGTTATACGAAGGTCGGGATAGAATTGAGACATTGTTTCCATTGGTGACTTAAACCCTAGCACCCGAGAAGGTAGACGATTAATCATATAAGCAACTGTGAGTACAGCTTCCCCCCAATAGTGTTTTGGAACATTATGGTGAAAGAGAAGGGCTCGGGTTGTGGCTAGCAAGTGACTATTTTTCCTCTCCGCCACTCCGTTTTGTTATGGAGTATCAACACAAGAGGATTCATGGATGATTCCCTCTTTTTGAAAATATGGAGATAAAACTTAATTAAAATAATCCCTTGCATTATCTGATCGGAATCTTTTGATTTTTACCCCAAATTGGTTTTGAATCATGTTGTGGAAGTTTGGGAGTACACTACTTACATCTGATTTATGTTTAAGAAGAAAGATCCAAAAACCCTAGTACAATCGTCGATGAAAGAGACAAGCCAACGAAAATGAGACACATTTGGAACCGTAGAGGGTCCCCATATATCACTGTGAATCAAATAAAATGGAACTAGACTTTTATTATTGCTGATTGGAAAAGGTACACGTTTGTGCTTTGCAAACTCATATACATCACAATGAAATTGTTCAGCACCTAGACTTCTAAACAAAGTAGGAAACATAGTTTTCAAGATTCCAAAAGATGGATGCCCTAGTCTAAAATGGTGGAGCCAAATGGTGTATTTATTGGATGATGATAGAAATGACAGAGATAAATTATTCCTGACCATATGTGACTTGCTTGGTTCGTCAAGATAGTAGAGCCCGTTTCTCTCCTTAGCAAGTCCAATCTTCTTCCCCGAAACCTGGTCTTGAAAAACACATTGAGAAGGATTGAAAAGTACATTACAATTCATATCATGTGTGAGTTTTTGAATGGATATTAAGTTGGTGGACAACTTTGGGACATGAAGAACATTTTTTAAAGGAAGAGAATGACTGATATGAATATCTCCTAGACCAGCTATAGTAGTTAAAGAACAATCAACAACTACTATTTTTTGATTGCTAGAACATGGAGAGTAGGTGCTAAAATTTAGTGAAGAATGAGTCAGATGGTCTGTGGCTCTTGAGTCAATGACCTATAAATTCCTGATAGTTTCATTTGAGACATTTAGTCATTGAGAAAATGAGAACTTACTTGAAAAATGCAAGAGAGCATGAACCACTAGGTTTTTTCAGCATTCCTAGAAGTCCCCTTAGCTTCTCTACCTCCACTATATTAAACATACCCTAGTTTGAATCTGGTTGATTCATAGTGAAATAGGACTGGTTCTGCTGCTGTTCCAGATTACGTTGTTGTCCTCCTTGGTATCCCCACTTCTTGCTTGGTGGTTTTCCATTTAGTTTCAAGCACCTCTCTCTAGTGTGTCTAGGTTTCTTTACAATAAGTGCACCATAGAGTATCCCGACTATATGGTGCTTGAATATTCTGCAGATCACCTGAAGTCGGATGATTGAGAACTTCTGTGGACAGGGTGGTGTTTTTAGCCATGGTGGGTTAATGATGGAGAAGAAGGCAAGATCAGAGGGAAGAAAAATTTGGCGATAAAGGCCAGATGTATGATCGGCTAAGGAGGCCAAAACAGATATGGTTAGCTATGAAGGCCAAAACAGATGAAACAATGAAGGCTTTGGAATTTCCAAAAAGAAAAAAAAAACCTAAAGCTCTAATACCATGTTCAAAAAGAATTATGTATTATTGATTTTCTTAATACAATTCAACAGTTATATATATAGACTTATAAATATCCAACGTAATAGGACTAAGAGACATAATTAGATAAGATAGATATAAAATAGATAAGATTTAGGAAACCTACTATGACATATAATAGAAAACCTAATTAGGAGTCGCAACAATATAATTAGGACTCTTAACATAAACCTAATTAGGACTCTCAACAGTATTAACTTATGGAAAGAGAATAGTCAACTGTTCCAACAACATTCAAGAGAGATTTCACTTGCTTTTGGTTTAAATTGGCTCTATCAAACATTTGTTTCGGTGTAAGCCTACGATGTTGCAGCAAAGCCTCAAGAAGTTCCACACACTACAAAAATTAATTGAAAAAGAATTAAATCCCCAATTCATAAAATGAGTAAAAATCAGAAAAGAACTAAAACAACTAACTTGTTAACCCAGTTTCGTTGGTCACAATTTTAAAAAATTTGGGAACCTCAAACAATGGAGTATGTTATCAAACAACACCATGTAGTGAGTATTAAGTTTTGGCCCCTCTCCAGAAGCAACTATACACAATTATTCAAAACAATCATTATTTTCTCAGCTCACCTCCTCTTAGGTTGCTAGAGAAACACATAATGGTAATGGTTAAACATGTGGAGTAATCAGAAAACTAGCCCAAAAAGAGGCTAAGATGGTGCTAAATGAAAGAGGAGTACCTGGTTGCTCGACAATGAAAGCATCAACGTTTTTTTGTATCGGGATTCAATTTTGAAATTACATATGCCTTACACTTTTAATTAGCAGAATGCTTCCTCCAATTACAAAACTACAAAAATTAGCAAAATGAAATCTTTTAGAAAAAAAAAGCAAAATGAAATATTTTCAAATATGATTAATATATTAATCTAAGGTTATATTGTATGTTGATCATAATTTACGTCCAAATAATTATGAAATTTAGCTTGAATTTTTTTTCTATGGTGTTTTCTTTTTTTTCCATCTCTTGGAACTTTAATTTTTTTTTTAAAAAAAATTACAAATTCCGTACACTTTTACCTAGCAGAGTTGCAGAGTGTTTCCTCCAATCATTGAATTACCGCTTAATTTCCCAAATGAGATATTTTCAAATGTGATTAATATATTAATCTAAGTTTGTTTTGTCTATGTCCAAATAATTATGAGCTGCAACTTGAATTTTTTTTTAATTACTATTTTTTATTTTATTTTTTTAAGGGGCGAATGAAAGTGTCTACCATACCCGCTTTGAAAATAGAGATGCACCAAATCTTAGCAAATCCTTTAAGAAGCTAAATCTTTAATATGCTACTCATGATTCCAATTTCCAATCCAACGAAATCAAAACAAAACAGATAATCATAATAATATTTATTTATTTTATAAAAAAACCGACCCGTTCATGTTTTTTTTTTTCATTGTTAAAATGATCATTGACCACAGAAAAAGAACTTGACCCTTTTTTTTTTTTTTATCATTGGTTCAAGAATACGAAGCAGATACCTAAGGCAGTAATAAAAGAACTTGAAAACAAGGAAGAAGATCTTCAGGAAAATAAAAGACCTAAGCTTGCTTGGCAAGTTTCCCTGCCTCTAACCATTATTTGTCCTTCTTTTATGAGTTTTGTATAGATATAGAATCACTTCGACAGGATAATATTACCTACGTTTAATTTTGATCTTTTTTTAAAAACTAGTTGATTGAGATTTCTCCCACAAAATCAAAGAATACTAATCCAGTGGGAAGAAAGAAATAAAGAAAGATGTAATATTACCTCAATATTTCAAATTGCTTAACACAAGTTTTCATATCTGATACTCTGCATATACTTCAAAATTAAAAAAAAAATCATAAAATTAATCTCCAAAAAAAAAAAAAGAACAATCCTTTGAATAATCCTTACATGAAAAATAAACAAAAACTGTCAATAGTTAAACAGCCAAAAGTCTAGAGAAAGCCCAAATTGACCACCCAGGTCTCACACCTATAAATAGACTAGTAAATAAGCGACATTTGTAGAGAGCGTGACTAGTAAAATAAAAGAAATATTGTACGACACTGTAACGAGTGATGTATTAATTCTGATTTATTGATGCGCCTCTAGTACGTAGGACTTGCGACGACATACTGGGCAGCAGTCCTGCTTTTCCAACCAAGTGAAAATACACTTCTCATGAAAAAAGTGGGAACATGGCATCTCAATGAGCTCCTTCACACCTGATAGATCCTCCAGACAAATTGTGCAAACATCCAATTCACGATCATTACTGCTACTACTACCATCAATCCTTCTTTCTTTCTTCAAACTATCGAACACAGATTTCGATGCACCTTTCTTCCTCGTCGAATCAGGATGGTCCAAGTACTGCAAGGACTGATTATGAAACCAAGTATTATTTGGACTCTCTGCTAGTACTTCTTCATGATCAATCGATTCAAACCTAGATTCCCTAACAACTTGCACATAAGCATCTATGGAGAACCCATGCCAGTCCATGAAATTAGCCAGATTAAGGGCGAAAATAGAGATATCCGTGCTCAAGTTATAGTAAAATAAAGGGTCAAAATTTAAAGTTGAGAGGCCAGGCACAATATAGAGATTAGCAGTATTTGATAAAGGTAATGAACGAAAGAAAGCAGGAATGTGTAAACAAATACACGTTGGATCAGAATAGCTTTCGTCCATGAGGGTTTCTAGTCCGCCGATGTCCCTAGACAGGGTCCTTCGTATTTCAATCAAATGTACTCGAATAGCGTGCATGGACTCGAATTCTGCTCTGCGAGTTGCTTTTAGTTGAACATCCATTCTACTACCCATAGTAGCCATACTCCCTGACAACAGTTGGAAACTCGAGTAGTTCTGTTTGAGAGATAAAGAAAGATTGTTGTTCTTCTTGAGTATCAGCTATTCAGCTCCTATTTATAATTTATTTTCCCAAATCCGATTAGGATTAGAATTGAGTTTCCGATTTCCAAATCCGTTTAGGAATGGAATTATGGGACACCCTTCAAAGAAATTTCTTTATTTTTTTTAATACAAGTCAGCTACTTTTTTTTTTCCTTTTTTAAATTTTACTCATTACAAGCAAATATATATTTGAAATTTCAAATATGTGGAATTCTAAATCACGCTTGTAATTTTAAATTGACACTAGGATCAGGCTCAATTAGACATACATAAAACTATTAAAACAAAGGGTCCATAGCTCAGTGTTAGAACATTTGACTGCAGATCAAGAGGTCACCGGTTCGAACCCTGTTGGGCCCTTGTATGACTTTTTTATTTCTCTTTTCCGAGGCCACAGTGTAAAAGTACCAAATACCTAAATTAGAAAAGAAATCTTTTAAAAAAATGAGTAATTTGTTATATTATATGTTGTCATACAATTTTACCTAGCAGGGTTGCGGTCGTCTTCCTCATTTTATTATGTTAACGGTGAGATAACCAAAATAACTTTAGGAATTTAAATTTATCCTAAACATACATAAAAATGTTAAGGTAATCAAATAAACTATTTGATTCAGTTTTTATTTTAATTTTCAGAAACTTTTTTGCAATATGAAACTTATCCGTGGTTAAAAAAAATGCAATCTCAATATTATTGAAAAGAGCTCGACTAGATTTGCAATTCAATATAAGATTTATCGCGCTCCATTGCGTCAGTCACATTCACACGTCGTCTGTATCCTTATCTTCACTAAATGAAGTCTCCCCCTGAAGATAAGGCTGGTTAAAGTATAGTTTTGTTTCCTCAAAAGTGACATCTATAGAGACAAAGAATTTATGTGTAGGTGGATGGTAGCATTTGTATCCTTTCTAGGTGGATAAATAACCTACAAACCCAAACTTAAGAGCTCTTGATCTAATTTTCCTCTGTTTCGACTATGAACATGGACAAAGGCAGTGCAGCTGAAGATTCTTAGAGTGAGGTTATTTGTTATGCGAAGGTCGGGATAGAATTGGGACATTGTTTCCGTTGATGACTTAAACCCTAGCACTCGAGAAGGTAGACGATTTATCATATAAGCAGCTGTGAGTGTGGCTTCCCCCCAAATATTGTTTTGGAACATTATGGTGAAAGAGAAGGGCTCGGGTTGTGGCTAGCAAGTGACCATTTTTCCTCTCCGCCACTCCGTTTTGTTATGGAGTATCAATGCAAGAGGATTCATGGATGATTCCTTCTTTTTGAAAATATGGAGATAGAACTTAATTAAAATAATCTCTTGCATTGTCTGATCGGAATCTTTTGATTTTTACCCCAAATTGGTTTTGAATCATGTTATGGAAGTTTGGGAGTACACTACTTACATCAGATTTATGTTTAAGAAGAAATATCCAAGAAACCCTAGTACAATCGTTGATGAAAGAGACAAACCAACGAAAATGAGACACATTTGGAACCGTAGAGGGTCCCCATATATCACTGTGAATCAAATAAAACGTAACTGGGTTTTTATTATTGCTGATTGGAAAAGGTAAACGTTTGTGCTTTGCAGACTCACATACATCACAATGAACTTGTTCAGCACCTTGACTTCTAAACAAAGTAGGAAACATAGTTTTCAAGATTCCAAAAGATGGATGCCCTAGTTTAAAATGGTAGAGCCAAAAGGTGTCTTTATTGGATGATGATAGAAATGACAGAGATAAATTATTCTTGACCATATGCGACTTGCTTGGTTCGTCAAGATAGTAGAGCCCGTTTCTCTCCTTAGCAAGTCCAATCTTCTTCCCCGAAACCTGGTCCTGAAAAACACAATGAGAAGGATTGAAAAGTACATTATAATTCATATCGTGTGTGAGTTTTTGAATGGATATTAAGTTGGTGGACAACTTTGGGACTTGAAGAATATTTTTTAAAGTAAGAGAAGGACTGATATGAATATCTCCTAGACCAGCTATAGTAGTTAAAGAACCATCGGCAATTGCTATTTTTCGATTGCTAGAACATGGAGTGTAGGTGCTAAAATTTAGTGAAGAATGAGTCATATGGTCTGTGGCTCCTGAGTCAATGACCTATAAATTCCTGATAGTTTCATTTGAGACATTTAATTCTTGAGAAAATGAGAACTTACCTGAGAATGCAAGAGAGCATGAACCACTAGGTTTTTTCAGCATTCTCAGAAGTCCCCTTAGCTTCTCTACCTCCTCTATATTAAGCATACCCTAGTCTGAACCTGGTTGATTCATGGTGAAATAGGATTGGTTCTGCTGCTATCCCATATTATGTTGCTGTCCTCCTTGGTATCCCCACTCCTTGCTCGGTGGTTTTCCATTCGGTTTTCAACACCTCTCTCTAGTGTGTCTCGGTTTCTTTGCAATAAGTGCACCAGAGAGTATCCCAGCTATCCGGTGCTTGAATATTCTACAAATCACCTGAAGTCGGATGATTGAGAAATTCTGTGGACATGGTGGTGTTTTTAGCCATGGTGGGTTAATGATGGAGAAGAAAGCAAGATTAGAGGGAAGAAAAAATTGGCGATAAAGGCCAGAGGTATAGTCGGCTATGAAGGCCAAAACAAATGATACACTGAAGGCTTTTGAATTTCCAAAAAAAAAAAAAAAAACCTAAAGCTGATACCATGTTAACAAAAAGAATTGAAAAGAATTATGTATTATTGATTTTTTAAATACAATTCAGCAGTCATATATATAGACTTATGAATATCAAACCTAATAGGACTAAGAGACATAATTAGATAAGATAGATATAAAATAGATAAGATTTAGAAAACCTACTATGACACATAATAGGAAACATAATTAGGACTCTCAACATAAACCTAATTAGGACTCTCAACAATATTAGCTTATGGAAAGAGAATAGTCAACTGTTCCAACAACATTCAAGAGAGACTTCACTTGCTTTTGGTTTAAATTGGCTCTATCAAACATTTGTTTCGGTGTAAGCCTACTATGTTGCAGCAAAGCCTCAAGAAGTTCCACACACTGCAAAAATTAATTGAAAAAGAATTATATCCCCAGTTCATAAAATGAGTAAAAATAAGAAGAGAACTAAAACAACTAACTTGTTGACCCAGTTTCGTTGGTCACAATTTTAAAAAATTTGGGAACCTCGAACAATGGAGTATGTTATCAAACAACACCATGTAGTGAGTATTAAGTTTTGGCCCCTCTCTAGAAGCACCTATACACAATTATTCAAAACAATCATTATTTTCTCAGCTCACCTCCTCTTAGGTTGTTAGAGAAACAGATAATGGTATTGGTTAAACATGTGGAGTAATCAGAAAACTAGCCTAAAAAAGAGGCTAAGATGGTGCTAAATGAAAGAGGAGTACCTGGTTGCTCGAGAATGAAAGCATCAACGTTTTTTGTATTGGGATTCAGTTTCGAAATTACATATGCCTTACACTTTTATTTAGCAGAATGCTTCCTCCAATTACTAAACTATGAAAATTAGCAAAATGAAATTTTTAAAAAAAAAAAGCAAAACGAAATATTTTCAAATGTGATTAAAATATTAATCTAAGGTTATATTGTATGTTGATCATAATTTACGTCCAAACAATTATGAAATTTAGCTTGAATTTTTTTTCAATGGTGTCTTCTTTTTTTCCATCTCTTGGAACTTTAATTTTTTTATTAAAAAAATTACAAATTCCGTACACTTTTACCTAGGAGGGTTGCAGAGCGTTTCATCCAATCATTGAATTACCGCTTAATTTCCCAAATGAGATATTTTCAAATGTGATTAATATATTAATCTAAGTTTGTATTGTCTATGTCCAAATAATTCTGAGCTGCAACTTGAATTTTATTTTTTTAATTTTTTTAAGGGGCGAATGAAATCATCTCCCATACCCGCTTTGAAAACAGAGATGCACCAAATCTTGGCAAATCCATACCCGTGTTAAAACAGGAAATTTGACAAACACCTCATAGAACTTACTCCTTTAAGAAGCTAAATCTTTAATGTGCTACTCATGATTCCAATTTCCAATCCATCGAAATCAAAACAAAACACACAATCATAATAATATTTATTTTTTTAAAGAAAAAACAATCTGTTCAGGTTTTTTTCAATTCTTAAAATGATCATTGACCACAGAAAAAGAACTTGACCCTTTTTTTTTTTTTTATCGTTGGCTCAAGAATACGAAGCAGATACTGTAACGACCCATCCCAGGTTGGCCACCCCTGGACGGTGTCATCACATTTTGAAAATCCAAGCACGACACATATATGCAACAATAAATATAATACTACTAGATTTTTTTTTTCTTTTAACAGGAGAGGTAAACAAATATGATATTCACTTAAACATAAAATACATAAATGCATGAATATTTACAATAAAATTTTTACAAGTCTTTAACTCGATTGTCTGAGGATATTAACACGTACTTGGCTTACAGAAAAAGATCTCGACTGATTCTCAACCCACCAGACTATTTATCTTGACTGCTACCTGAAATTATTGAACAGTGAGGAGTGAGCTTCACAAGCTTAGCGAATTAAATTTACTGAAAGTATTCCAAATTCCATCAATAATCCTTTAATATTAAAATTTATTTTTCGCATAACCTGATGACAACTTTCTACTATCAATCTCTTCTTCTCAATCATTGGTTCACCTTAAGACTATCAATTATTTCCTAATTACCTCGTAATGAGGTTCATATAAAAAAGTCCATCATTTAGATAAGTCTTATCACTGTCTTTTTATATGAAACTCAACCTTCTATAATTAAATTCACAAAAAGTATCACATCTCAGCATCTCGAAAATCTCATCATTATAGCTGTCTTTTTTTTTATGAGACCCAACCATCTATAATTTAATTCACAATTAATATACCACAACTCAGCATCTCACACATCTCATCATTATAACTGTCTCTTTTTATGAGACCCAGCCATCTATAATTTAATTCACAATTAATATACCACATCTCAGCATTTCAAATAATGCAACGATAATTAAAACAGATGCAAATGCATGAATGATTATGATGGGAACGTCTTCCCACCTGTCGACAGGTTATTATTATCTTAGACCGGCTGCCCTCTCGGTTATTTTATTCTCATCAGACCGGCTGCCTTCCCGGTTAATTCCAGCATATACCGGCTGTCACGGTTTTCACTTTTCATCCCAGCATATACCGGCTGTCACGGTTTTTATTTTTCATCCCAGCATGTACCGGCTGTCACGGTTATTTCATTAGACCGGCTGCCTTCCCGGTTCCTTCGGTTATATTATTTAATGCATATGTGCATGAACAATGATATGAAACAGTAATATAAACAGAAATATAAAAACAATATAAAGATTCCAACCACTTAATTTGACTATCCTAATTATCCACAAATTTTATCTAACAAAGTTTCTTTAAAATTTAACATCCAATCATCCAGATTTTTATCAAATTATAAAATTTCCACAAGATTCTTCTCCTCCTAAATCATATCAAATAATCCATTAAAGTCTGACCAGATCCACTAAATTTCATCTTAAATTGTCCATCCGAATTGTCAAATTCCACTAAAATTCATCTTAAATCATCCATAAAAATTTAGCAAGATCCACTAAAATTCATCTCGTCCTAATTCGTGTTAAAACATCGGTATGTCTCATCAATAATTTATTAATTTCTTTTTATCCTCAAATAAACTTATAATTTTCAAAAATATTACTTCTCACCGAGAAATATTTCTACAAGACCAAATTTTCTATCATTTCCATAAATCACTTTTTCATCGATCACCCAAGCATACTTAAATAATTAAACTTAATATTGTCACGAAATAATTGATTTTTCATTTAGACTACTAAGAGTAAATCCAACTCACCACGTAGCACTTTAAAGCTACTCGTGGGCCACCTCTTTGCCTTTCCCGATCTTCCTCGAATTTTCTCCCGATTGTTGACTACCAACACCTGACATAATATTGGAATTTAAATTTCTTATTATTTCTTCTTTTCTCCATAAACTACACAGTTTGAAAATTTTCTATTTTAACCTCCTGAAACTTTCATAAATGATAAAATAACATTATCTTATTACCTTCTGCTATTTTGATAGCTTTCCGAAATATTTTCGAAAATACTCTCAAAATCTTGTTCCTTCCACCTTTTTTTAAATTCCCAAGTGTTTTAAGAACACAGATGAAATATTTGGAACTAATCAAAAATTCTTTCGCGTTTCCTTCATAAACCTCTCGTACACATTATATAGGAGAGCTTGGCTGTAAATTTCAGCAGCTCCCTCCTTCAATAGTCTCCATAAGATACGAAAAAAACATAATGATAAAAAAAAACATCATCATTATGTTTTGTTCTCCACTTCCCATTAAACAACAAAAACCAATATATCAATTATCCCACTTAGAATTGTTCTCTCGGTGGCAGTGGTATGCTGCCCTGAGTTACAGTTCCAAGTTGACTTTTTTTTTTTTTTTTTTTTTTTTTTTTTTTTTTTTTTTACTTTTCAACCTTGATCTCCAGAAATCTTCATTCAGCCATTCAAGGATTTAACTCTTTGTCATATTGATAAAAATATACACTTACCCAACTTTTTAAAATACGGATATTACAGATACCTAAGGCAGTAATAAAAGAACCTGAAAACAAGGAAGAAGATCTTAAGGAAGATAAAAGACATAAGCTTCCTTGGCAAGTTTCCCTGTCTCTAACCATTATTTGTCCTTCTTTTATGAGTTTTGTATACATATAGAATCACTTCGACAGGATAATATTACCAACATTTAATTTTGATCTTTTAGAAAAACTAGTTGATTCGGATTTATCCCACAAAATAAAATAATACTACTCCGTGGGAAGAAAGAAATAAAGAAAGATGTAATATTATCTCAATATTACAAATTGCTCAACATAAGTTTTCATATTTAGCTAATACTCTGCATATACTTCAAAATTAAAAAATTTCACAAAATTAATCTCCGAAAAGAAAAAAGAACAATCCTTTGAATAAATGTTATATGAAAAAGAAACAAAAACTTACCATTAGAGTCTCACACCTAAAAATAGACTAGTAAATAAGTGACATTTGTAGAGAGCGTGACTAATAAAATAAAAATATATTGTACGACACTGTAATGAGTAATGTATTAAATCTGATTTATTGATGCGCCTCTGGTACGTAGGACTTGCGACGACATACTGGGCAGCAGTCTTGCTTTTCCAACCAAGTGAAAATACACTTCTCATGAAAAAAGTGGGAACATGGCATCTCAATGAGCTCCTTCACACCTGATAGATCCTCCAGACAAATTGTGCAAACATCCAATTCACGATCATTACTGCTACTACTACCATCAATCCTTCTTTCTTTCTTCAACCTATCGAACACAGATTTCGATGCACCTTTCTTCCTCGTCGAATCAGGACGGTCCAAGTACTGCAAGGACTGATTATGAAACCAAGTATTATTTGGACTCTCTGCTTGTACTTCTTCATGATCAATCGATTCAAACCTAGATTCCCTAACAACTTGCACATAAGCATCTATGGAGAACCCATGCCAATCCATGGAATTAGCCAGATTAAGGGCGAAAATAGAGATATCCGTGCTCAAGTTATAGTAAAATAAAGGGTCAAAATTTAAAGTTGAGAGGCCAGGCACAATATAGAGATTAGTAGTATTTGATAAAGGTAATGAACGAAAGAAAGCAGGAATGTGTAAACAAATACACGTTGGATCAGAATAGCTTTCGTCCATGAGGGTTTCTAGTCCGCCGATGTCCCTAGACAGGGTCCTTCGTATTTCAATCAAATGTACTCGAATAGCGTGCATGGACTCGAATTCTGCTCGGCGAGTTGCTTTTAGTTGAACATCCATTCTACTACCGATAGTAGCCATACTCCCTGACAACAGTTGGAAACTCGAGTAGTTCTGTCTGAGAGATACAGAAAGATTGTTCTTCTTCTTGAGTATCAGCTATTCAGCTCCTATTTATAATTTATTTTCCCAAATCCGGTTAGGATTAGAATTGAGTTTCCGATTTCCAAATCCGTTTAGGAATGGAATTATGGGACACCCTTCAAAGAAATTTCTTTATTTTTTTTTAATACAAGACAGCTACTTTTTTTTTCCTTTTTTAAATTTTACTCATTACAAGCAAATATATATTTGAAATTTCAAATATGTGGAATTCTTCAAATATGTGGAATTCTAAATCACGCTTGTAATTTGAAATTGATACTAGAATCAGGCTCAATTAAACATAGATAAAAATGGTCCATAGCTTGTAAAGGGGAAGTGGGAAGGGATGGGAAAGGAAAGGGACTTCGTAGTATTGTAGGGCTGTGGAAAACTATTAAAACAAAGGGTTCATAGCTCTGTGGTAGAGCATTTGACTGCAGATCAAGAGGTCACCGGTTGGGCCCTTGTATGACTTTTTTTATTCCTCTAGGTCACTGGTTCGAACCCGGTTGTGCCCTTGTATGACTTTTTTATTTCTCTTTTCGGAGGCCACAGTGTAAAAGTACCAAATACCTAAATTAGAAAAGAAATCTTTTTAAAAAAAGGAGTAATTTGTTATATTATATGTTGTCATACAATTTTACCTAAAAGGGTTGCGGTCGTCTTCCTCATTTTATTATGTTAACGGTGAGATAACCAAAATAACTTTAAAAATTTAAATTTATTTTAAACATGCATAAAAATGTTTAGGTAATCAAATAAACTATTTGATTCAGTTTTTATTTTAATTTTCAGATACTTTTTGCAATATCAAACTTATCTGTGGTTAAAAAAAAATGCAATCTCAATATTATTGAAAAGTGCTCGACAAGATTTGCAATTCAATATCAGATTTATCACGCTTCATTGCGTTAGTCACATTCACACGCCGTCTGTGTGAATTGAAAGGTTTTAGCTTTCGATATGCTCTTTTCTATATTGTTAAAAACCACCAACACCACTAAAGCCATATCTTGGAAGAAAAAAAAGGAACCGTGAAAGTGTCGACTTGAGTTACGATCGGAGTCGACCACATGCTCTCCACACATCATCGGATCACACGTGGGGTTGACTTCTGTCATTGCTTCACAATTATTTTAAAATTTTGAAAATTTTAATTTCTCCAAAAACAACCTGACCTAAACAGTAAAGTGTAAATTCATACCTGCGTTGAAACAAAGACAAGTGCAAATCTTGACAAAGCCCGTACTCGTCTTGAAATCAGAGATATACCGAATCTCGGCAAATCCATATCCACATTGGAACAGGAAATTTGACAAACACTTCATCCAATTTTCAATCCAACGTAATCAAAACAAAACACACAATCCTAATAATTTTATTTCCTTTTTTTATTAAAAAAATCCCCGTTCAGATTTTTTTCCATTGCTAAAATGATCATTGACCTCAGAAAAAGAACTTTGACCTTTTTTTCATTGGTTTAAGAATACGAAGCAAACATCTTAAACAGTAATAAGGGTCTGTTTGGTTCACGGATATGATTTCAATGGGATAATATTAGGATTATAGTGAGATTGGATTAGGATGGATTAAAGTGGAACTACCTTAATACTATGTTTGGTTCATAAAATTTTATGATTGGGATTAAAGTGAGATAACAAATAAAAGACAAAAATACCCTTTGTATATATTTATTATAAATCCTTTATATATAATAATTATATTACATTATATAAAGTCCACAAACATTTTTTCCCTTCATTTTTTGTCTTCTTCCTCCTTTGCATGTGAAACAAAGAGAGTTTTTTTTTCCCTTATTCCTCCATCTTCCTTCTCTTTCTCCTCCTTTGTGGTGTTGATTGGGTCTTGATTTGGATCTCGATTTGGATCTTAATTTAGGTTACGATTTGGGTCTTGATTTGGGTCTGTTGTAGATAAGGAAGGAGAATAAGAAGGGAAAATGGAAGAAGAAAGAGAGAAAGAGGAGGAGGAGGAGAAAGGAAAATGAAAGGTTAGGCGTGGAGGAGGAGGGTTGAGGAAAGGAGGAGGAGGGGGCCAAGAGAGGAGAAGGGAAAAGAAGAAGAGGCATAGGGAGGAGAGAGAAGGAATGCGAAAGGAAGAAAAAGGAGAAGGCGAGAAAGAGGAGGATAAGGGAAAAGGGAAAGGTGAGGCGAGGCGAGGAGGAGGAGAAAAGAAAAGAAAAAGTGGCGTGGGGAGGAAGGAGGAGGAAGGGGGAGGAAGAGAGAGGAGATGCAGCGGACTAAGCCGCTTGATCTGGTAAGGTACAGATGAGGAGGAAGGGGAAGGATAAGTGATATGGTCCACGCCAAGAACTAAGAAATTAATGGATCAAGAAGACTTCCGAGATTGTCTTGAAGCAGATTTATGTGAGACTGTGACCCGTTGCTTATATTGAAGCAAGAACCTTGGTATAATGAAGACACCACAATCAATTATGGAAGGATTGATTGATAAGTCGAAGATGAACGCCACAGAGACTCCGATAAGTTCAGAAGTTCTAAAAGAACTAAAGAGAATTTTCTCTCAACAAAGTATGAATCAAATCTAAACTGTCTTATTCCAAAAAGCCAATAGCTATTTAAATACATGAGAATTCGTAACCAACTAGAAAAAGGAAACTAAGGAATTCGTAACCAATTAGAAAAAGGAAACTAAGGAATAGGTTTCATACTAGAATTCTGGTAACTGAATTCTGATAACCTAAAATCCAAATTAGGAAAGTACTTAACTTGGCATGCAAGCCTTACAATTCAACAATTAAATTAATAAGGAAACAATTAAGAAAATGTAACAAGAAAAATTACAGCCAGCCATTTTCCTTGATGAGCCAACCAAAATGAGTAAGTCTCCAATTTTGGGAAACTAAGATTTTAATTCACAATCTTAAGTTGCTAGATTATTCCAAAGCTTGAATTATGGAAACCCATCTTTGTGGATCACGTATAGCATCATCCTTGGGCCCCCAAAAATGGTTCTTAGCCTAAATGTGTTGAATAAGCCCATTGAGAGTTTCCTTGAACCTTTTAGCTCGAGCCCTTATAACTAAACCAATTGGAACTTGAATAGGATCCACCTCCCATTTATTAGCCGTGTCCTCATCATTCCTCTCCTCTTGAAAAGGATTTGTCCTCAAATCATCACCTACATCAAATGGTCTTAAATTAGAAACATTGAAAGTGGCACTAACATTGTACTCACCTGGCAAATCTAATTTGTATGCATTGTCATTGATGCGCTCAAGGACTTGAAAAAGCCCCATCTCCTTTAGGAAGTAACTTTGAACGCCTTTGTGCTGAAAATCTTTCTTTCCTTATGTGTAACCAAACCCAATATCTAGGTTGAAAAAGCAGCTATTGGAGACCTTTGATAAATTGGAATGCCTTCTTTTGCTCGTCTCCCCATTTGAATCTAATGTTCTTCTTGATGACTTCGGTAAGTGGTGCGGCAATACTGCTAAAGTTTTTCACGAACCTCTTGTAAAAACTAGCAAGTCCATGAAAACTACGAACTTGACCTACACTCGTGAGACTTGGCCATTCTTTAATTGCATGAATCTTCTCTTAATCAACCTGTATTCCTTGTGCACTCACAACAAAACCAAGAAACACAAGCTTATCAGTGTAAAAAGTGCACTTCTTCAAGTTAGCAAACAATTTCTCTTTTTTAAGCACATCTAAAACTGATTTTAAATGCACAACATGATCATCTAAGTTTATGCTATAAATGAGAATTTCATCAAAATAAGCAACAATGAATTTGCCTATAAAAGCTCGTAAAACATGGTTCATTAATCTCATGAAGGTACTTGATGCATTTGTTAGTCCAAATGGCATAACTAACCACTCATATAAACCATATTTTGTTTTAAAAGCAATTTTTCATTCATCACCCTCTTTCATTCTTATTTGATGATATCTACTTTTTAAATCAATCTTAGAAAATACACAAGCACCATGCAGTTCATCTAGCATATCATCTAAACGAGGAATAAGATGTCGATACTTTACCATTATATTGTTGACTGCTCTGCAATCAACGCACACTCTCCACGTCCCATCCTTTTTAGGAACCAAAATCACCGGAATAACGCACGAGCTCATGCTTTCTCTTACGTACCCTGTTTCCATCAATTCACTAACCTGCCTTTGTAGCTCATTTGTCTCCTCGAGATTGCTTCGATAGGCTGGTCGGTTTGGAATTGTAGCACCGGACACGAAATCAATTTGATGTTCAATTCCTCAAATATGAGGTAAGCCATGTGGAATCTCCTCAGGAAAGATATCATCAAACCCCTGCAAAAGAGAAACAATAGAACTAGGCAAAGATAAGTCAAATTGGTTAGTGTTTAACATCTCTTTGTACAAAAATACAATCATTGGTTGATTTAAAATCATCACTCTTTTTATTTCACTCGTTCTTACATAGAAATTTGTTTTTCTCTCAATGGCCGAATCAGCTCTCTTATTTTCTCTCTCAATTTTTTTGGCCTCTCTCATTTTCTCTTTTTGATTTTCATTCGTTCTCTTTTTCTCACTCTCTTTCGTTTGCTTACTCTCTTTTTGTAACCTCATTTGATCTTCATAAACCTGTTTTTGTGTCAAAGGAACTAGAGTGATTGTCCTTTGATTGCTTATAAACGAATATTTGTTGGTGAAGCCATCATGCTTAACAATCCCGGTCGAATTGCCATGGTCGACCTAGTAACAAGTGTCTAGCTTGCATCGGAACTACATCACACAAAACTTCATCTTCATATTTTCCAATCCGGAAGGAAACTAGCACCTGTTTGTTCACCCTCACTTTACCACTATCATTGAGCCATTGTAACTTGTAAGGCCGATGATGTTTAATTGTTGGCAGCCCTAATTTCTCAACCATTGTAGTGCTAGCAACGTTAGTACAACTACCTCCATCAATAATCACACTACATACATTGTTTTGCACGTGGCATCTAGTATGACAGATGTTTTCTCGTTGCACTTCGTCATCTTCTTTGATTTGCACACTTAGAGCTCTCCTTGCAACCAACAATTCTCCTTGGGCAGTGTATTCCTCATCACTTGCGTCCTCCAATGGTGGCATAGATTCAGTATCTTTTTTGCCCTTGATTTCAATTTCACCATTATCTTGCAATACCATAATTCTTTTGTTCGGACATTGGCTTGCTATGTGACCCCTATCTTGGCATTTAAAATACTTAATATTATGATTTCTAGTGGTGGAAGAATCAGTTTTACCTTGACTTTCATGGCTGGTACTTTCTTGTTTTTGCTCGACTTTGGGCTTGGCCATGGCTTGCTTCTCCTCTTTCTTCACAAAATTCGGCCTCCAAAATGAACTCGAGTTAGGGTTTTGCCATGCATTGTTGCTCCTCCTCTTGAGTTGGTTCTCATTTTTGACAGCCATGTGCACCATATCTTCCAACTCCACATAATGATGCGACTCCACCAAATTAAAAATTTCCCCGTTCAAACCAGCCAAGAACCTAGCCATAGTAGCCTCTCGGTCCTCCTCTGCATTTGTTTGGATCATAGCTACTTCTATCTCTTTATAATAATCCTCTACACTCTGACTACCTTGTGTAAGACTCTGCAATTTTTGGTACAACTCACGGTAATAATGGCTTGGAACAAACCGTCTCCTCATCACGGTTTTCATCTCCTCCCAAGTCTCTATTGGACGCTCTTTATTTCTCCTCTTGTTTAACACTAGTTGATCCCACCAAACAATCGCATAGTCAAAAAATTCAATGGCCGCAAGTTTAACCTTTTTAAGCTCGGAATAATTATGACAATCAAATACTAATTCTATCTTCTTCTCCCACTCAAGGTAAGCTTCAAGATCGTTTTTACCTTGAAACGATGGAATCTTCATCTTAATACTACCCAAGTTATTGTCTTCCCGATTCCTAGCTTCTCTACCTCGACCAACAAATCTCCTATGGCTAACAACCGATTCCCGATCATCTTCTTCATCAAATTCATTCCCATAATACTCTTCATCTTCAATTTTCTCTCCCCTAGGTTGAACTCCCTCCCTTCTATGCACATTAGGAGCGTTTTGTTGCTACCCCACATGTGCATTTTCTACCCAATCTATCCACTCATGAATCTGTTCCATCTCCGTTCTCAATACTCTCTTCATCTCACCCATTAAAGCCTCCATGAGCAACTTCGGATCACCCTCTCCCGACATATCTCTGGAATTATTTTTGTTCTTGTTGTCTAACACGTTTGCTGC
The DNA here is from genome assembly GCA_023935145.1 of Bretschneidera sinensis. Lineage (NCBI taxonomy): Eukaryota > Viridiplantae > Streptophyta > Magnoliopsida > Brassicales > Akaniaceae > Bretschneidera > Bretschneidera sinensis. Next base: position 126,786,331 of record CM043698.1, on the reverse strand, counting down.
AAAAATAAAGTTAGAAAAAAAGAACAAGAAGACCTCACACACTCCCTCACGTGTTTCACTTAAAGAATGAGTCACTCAATTTCACTCGTGTTTTTACACAAAATCATATTGGCTTTTACCTTCTCGTGTGCTCACCACTCTTGCCTTTTTTCACTCGTAACAATCCTCTATAGGTTCTTATCAAACTAACCAAACAAGTATCAAAGTTTCCAGCAACAATTCACCAATAACTCATAAAGAAATCCGGATTTAAAGGCTAGAATACAAGGAAAACAAAGATGAGAAATTGAAACAAGAATTGAAAGGATTGAATCTAAATATTACATACATTTTTTTCACGTTTTTTTTTTTCTAAACTGGAAATTTGTTCTTTTTTTTTTTTCCCGAATTTCCACCTTTTTCACATTTTTTTTATGAATCAAAACAAAAGATAAGCAAACTTGCAACTAGAAGGCTCTAATACCAAATGATATGATCCACACCAAGAACTAAGAATTTGATGGATCAAAAAGACTTCCAAGATCGTCTAGAAGCAGATTTATGTGAGACCGCGACTCGTTGCTTATATTGAAGCAAGAACCTTGGTATAATGAAGACTAAGACCGCGACTCGTTGCTTATATTGAAGCAATAACCTTGTTATAATGAAGATACCACAATCAATTATGAAAGGATTGATTGATAAGTCGAAGATGAACGCCACGGAGACTCCGATAAGTTCAGAAATTCTAAAAGAACTAAAGAGAATTTTCTCTCACAAAGTATAAATCAAATCTGAATTGTATTATTTCAAAAAGCCAATAGCTATTTAAATACATGAGAATTCATAACCAATTAGAAAAAGGAAACTAAGGAATAGGTTTCATACTAGAATTCTGGTAACCTAAAATCTAAATAAGGAAAGTACCTAACTTGGCATGCAAGTCTTACAATTCAACAATTAAATTAATAAGGAAACAATTAAGAAAATGTAATAAGAAAAATTGCAGCCAGTCATTTTCCTTGATGAGCCAACCAAAACGAGTAAGTCTCCAATTTTGGGAAACTAAGATTTTAATTCACAATCTTGAGTTGCTAGATTATTCCAAAGCTTGAATTATGGAAACTCATCCTTGGGGATCACGTATAGCATCATCCTTGGGCTCCCAAAGATGGTTCTTAGCCCAAATGTATTGAATAAGCCCATTGAGAGTTTCCTTGAATCTTTTAGCTTGAGCCCTTGTAATTGGATCAATTGGAACTTGAATAGGATCCGCCTCCCATTTGTTAGCCGTGTCCTTATCAAGAAGGGGGAAGGGGTGGTGGTGTAGGGGAGGATGGGAGGTGGCTGTCGCAGGGAAGAAAAAAGAGGAAAGGGTAAAATGGTCTTTGAAAAAATAATTAATCCCACAGAAGTGTGATTGATTCTGTTCTAAGTGGGTGCTGGGATAGATTTTGAGGGATTGGGACTAACCTAAGACTAATTGTTCATGTGGGATTAAGTTACTCAATCTCACATTAGTCCCATGTACCAAACACACCCTAAAAGAACTTGAAAACAAAGAGGAAGATCTTAAGAAAGAAAGATGTAATATTACCTCAATATTGCAAATTGTTCAACACAAGTTTGCATATACTTCAAAATTAAAAAAAAATCCACAAAATTAATTTCCGAAAAGAAAAAAAAAATCATTTGAATAAATGTTATACGAAAAGGAAACAAAAACTATCAATAACTAAACAGTCTAGTCTTGAGAACCCCAAATTTATCACTCGGGTGTCAATCCTAAAATTAGACTAATTAATAAGTGACATTTATAGGGAACTCAACTAATAAACTATAGTTTTATCTTGGAAAAAAAATATTGTGCTGCACTATAACAATTGATATATTATTTCAATTTGTTTATGCTTTTCGGTAGTTGAAGGGGGTGACATCCATAGATGTCCCAATAAAAACACTCGTCCTCGTAGGTCTTGCAAGGACATACTGGGCAACAAGGCAACAATCTTGCTTTTTCAACCAAGACTCCATTTGTTTTTTCATAAAATGATTTACGTCGTAATTTATTTTACACTGTAAAACATTTCGTATAGAAAATCAATATTTTCCTATAATTTTTTGTTGTTTGGTTATACAACTGAAAATTACCTTGAAAATGAACCCATTTTGCATTTCTTTGTTTGGAATCAAAGAAAAATACTTGATTGAAAATAATTTAATTTGTAGAAATAATACTACATTTAAACATGACACTTATGAACAATAATATCGTATAAAGAATCATGTGCATGTGAATATAATAATTAAAGAAAATTCATAACCTTAAAAAATTAAATACCAAATAAATTATTTTTTACATCTATTAAATATAAAAGTAATAATATGTCATATTATGTATCTAAAAATAAATATATGTATAAATATTAAAAAACTAACATATTATATACAATGAATAATATATCTATTGCACTAGAGAGACTGATAAAGTAAGTTTATTACATATGGCAAGAGAGAAATGAAGTGTAAGGAAATGTGTTTTGATTTTCATTTCTCAATGTAAATCAACTTACGACCAAAAAAGGAGGAAGTTGTTTTCTATATCTTATCATTTAATGGTGTAAAATATGATTTTACGGCGAAATTGATTTATATTCTACCAAACACATAAAAAATGATATTTTACACTGCAGATGTTTTAGGCTTGTGATTTTCCTGCAAATATAGATTTTCGTGATCAAGATGTAGCAAAATGAATGGTCAAGATTTAAAGTTGAGAGGCAAGGCACAATATAGAGATTATTATTATTCGATAAAGGTAAGGAATGGAAGAAAGCAAGAATGTGTATAGAAATACATGCTGGATCAAAATGGCATTCGTGGATTACAGTTTCTAGTCCGTCGATGTCCCGAGACAAGGTCCTTCACATTTCAATCAAATGGACTCGAATTCTGCTCGGTGTTTTGCTTTTAATTGAGAATTTTGATCATACTGATCCGATTCCACTACCACAGAATTGAGGAACTTTATTGATAATTATAGAGAATTAAAATAGTAACTAAATAAAAAAATATTTAAATATTCAATTACTAGTGCAGTTCTATGATGATAAATACATGATGTGTAATCTATTATATAAATATTACACCTTTGAAGCTTCGGAGAAAATGGTGCTTGAAGCATGCAATTTGCTTCTCTACTATGCAAATTACCTATAAAATGGCTTGCAAATACAAACAACAAGAGCAAGTTGAAAAGAAAAATCTTAACTCATAGTATTATAGAACAGACAATATGGTAGCTGATAACGTGGTTTCGTTTCAGATTGAAATCAGTGTGAAACTTAAAACTGGAGATTTCTGAAGCTTTAGAGAATTGCACACAAAGATGAAAAAGCTTTACTGTTTCTTCGACAACCCTGATTATCGTCAAAGAGAGAGGCCAATTAAGTAAGGAAGAGCTGGACTGGATTTTCATAGCAGTATTTACACGAGGAAGAATTTGATAGACAACCATATTTATCTTCTTGACAAGGACCATGATAAATTGGTGACCATCCATGATCCTAATCGAAGCAATAGTTGGAGGTAAGTTTATGACATAAACTGAATGTAATGAAATATATTTGTTTCAAAATTTTTCTCTCCTTTTGTTTTTTTTCTTTCTTTCAGTGATTTCAAAGATAACCCTAGAAAGCTTATCGTTGAGCCACAAGATGTCAAGATTGAATGAAGATAATGCATATTCAAGTTCTTATATATAAGCTATTTTTTTTGGTTGCAGCTATGTCTTTTCTATTTAAACTTTGTAATTAATAGATCACTGGAATCGTCTAGGTAGGGATGGAATCGAGCGGAGCCTAGTTGAACCGAACCCGAGTTGAGCTGAACCAAACCCGAGTTAAATTGAGTTCGAGTTCGGCTCGTGAGTAAAATACTTATTCGAACTGAACCCGAATTAATAAAATTGAACTCGACTCATAAGGCGAAATTCAGGCTCGAACTCAGCTCGCGAGCTAACTCGAACTCAGCTCGCGAACTAACTCGAACTCAGCTCGCGAGCTAACTCGAACTCAAGCTTTTCGAAATAAAATAAATAAATATATATGTTTTTTATAATATATAAAATAAATATAGTATATATAATATTTATTTAATTTATTAATTAAATCAAATTAACTTATGAGCCTAACAAACCGAGTTTGATATTGTTCGAGCTCGGTCTGATAAGTCAATCGAGTCAAAATCACAATTTAAATTCGATTTAATCGATTTTCAAGCCGAGTCTCTCAAGTGAACTGAGCTTCTGGATTCAAATCGACTCTACTTCTGGGTTTTAAATCTTTGGTCTCACAAAGTTTTCTTTGTTCCTCTTTTGCTTCTACCATGTTATGGAATATATGGAAAGCCAGAAATCTTACTATTTTTGAAAATCACACTATTAACTTCTCAAATATCAAACGTTACACTTGTGATCTTTTACAACACCTACAATGCCATCCCACCCCTTCCCTTTCAAAACATTTGCTTCAGGTTCACTGGACCACTCCTCCACATTATTACCACAAACTTAATACAGATGCGCATCTCTTGGCAACCCTGGTAACGCTGGCATTGGTGGAATCATACGAAATGATACAGGCTTCTGTATAGCAGGTTTTTTCAAATTTTTGGGCAATACAACTAATGGAGTTACAGAACTTTATGCTATCAGAGAAGGACTTCTTGCAAAGAATTTACATATTTCTCACCTTCTTTTCGAATCTGATTTTCTAGTTACTGTTGGATATTTCTACAGCAAGCAGGCTCATCAAGCTCACCAGAACCTCCTCCTCTAGGATTGCTTTGATCTTGCTCAGCATTTTCAGGAGCTTTGGATCTCTTTTTGTGTACAGAGAAGTGAACAAGACTGCAGACTTTTTGGCTTCTTCAGCTGCAGCTAATAAACTTGACCTTTCCTTTTGTTCAGCTCCTATGTTTCTTCCAAGTTTTTTTGTTTATTGACATGTACAGCCCTTGGTGGTCTATCCCATCAATATGAATGTAAATATTTTAAGCTAAGCTAATGAATATCCTTTCTGTTGGGTTAAAAAAAAAGAAGTTGATATTATTAGCATTTTAATTAAATTCTCCCTTTTATATGCATTTTTCTTAGAGACAAGAAATTTAATAAAACAAGTTGTTTAAAGCCCAAACTCAGTTTGATTAGATAATCAACACAAAAATAGTAAATCATGTGCAAATGATAAAACATTCTCTTGCAATTGTTGTGAATTATGATGTGATTTTGAAGTTATGAATTTTTTGGGTGACTTTAAAAACCCTTTTGGAATTTTTTAAATTAATGCTACCCATTTAATAATCAATTTATAGAATATAAATTGTAAAAAATCAATTGTTAAATATTATTAAAGTTTGGTCTCTGATCCTAAAATCTTCATAGACTAAAAATTGTTAAGCAAATGGTTGAAAATCATATTCTAACATAGATAACATGAGCAGTCAATTTATAGAATATGTACTGAAAGCAAGCATGACAAAGGAGGGAAAATGCAGAGTTTTAGATGATAAGTACAATTTATGGCGATTTTAAGGAATTAATTAAAGCAAACTTAAATCAGTAAATTCAAAACAAAAATTGTTTAAACTTACTGATTCAAACATGCTTGAATCAATTCTCAAACATCAACCCCAAACCCCATGTACAGAAAAGCCTAGACGCCTAGTACTTGTATCCTTTTTCAAACAAACTCTCTGAAGCCAAGCCACCGGCACTTGCTCCGGCAAACTTCCCCAGAGTGGCCTCAGAATTAGCCTTACACCTCACCAAGAACGTCTCTTGAGCTTTCGCGACGTTCTCCTTCTTTCCAGCCCATGTCTTGAGTGTGCTTTTCTGCAAAGCTCGCCCGAATGAGAAGGAAAGCGTCCATGGCTTCAATACGTCTAGCTTGTTCATCGCGTTGAGGTTCAGCGTCGCCTCTTCCTCACTTTGGCCACCAGAGAGGAAAACAATCCCAGGTACAGCTGGTGGAACAGTTCGGCGAAGTGCAGCAACTGTGTATTCAGCAATCACCTCAGGTGCTACCTGTGAAAAGAATCATATATTTTCGGAGGACAATGATGACAAATTATTGGTTCAAGTATATAACTGGGATAGAATTGCGATTATGAGGGAATAAAAATGATTTTATTTTTGCATTTGGTTGACACAAAATATACTATTTTATTTCAATTCTAAAGTTTGATGGGATAGATTAACAAGTTGGAATTGAGATTAGATATAATATTATAAATGACTAAAACACCCCTACAAATAAAATATTTGAATATAATACAAATTATTTATTATTATTATCAATAAAATATTTTTGTTTTTGTTATCTAAGCAAATTTAGGCATACTAGGCTCTTGATGTTCATGGTGTTGAAGCATATGCCTTAGCTTACCTTTGGGCTATCAGAACCTGGAGTAACCATGTTGGGCTTCAAGAGAGTGCCTTCAAGAAGAACATGTTGATCGTTGAGTGCCTTGTAAACTGCTGCAAGCACAGTCTCAGTCACAGCAGCACATTTCTTAATGTCATGATTCCCATCTGTTAGCACCTCAGGCTCAACAATAGGCACCAGACCATTCTCCTGGCAAATGATGGCGTAACGAGCCAATCCCTGTGCATTCTGCTGGATTGCCAATTCAGATGGCTCAGTGGGACCAATCTTCAGGACAGCACGCCACTTGGCAAAACGCGCGCCGGCCTTGTAGTACTGCTGGCACCTGGCTCCCAAAGAGTCAAAACCTTGGGTTGTGGTTTCCCCGTTGGTGCCGGCTAGATCAACGGTTCCCTTGTCAACTTTGATACCAGGAACCACATTGTTCTTCTGGAGGACTTCAACAAAGGGTTTCCCATCAGAGGTTTTCTGATAAAGAGTCTCCTCGAAGAGGATGACACCAGATAGGTAGGGGAGCGTGTTGGGAGAGGTGAAGAGCAGCTCGCGAAGAGCTTGACGATTTGACTCTATGTTCTCAACGTTAATGCTCGCTAGACGCTTGCCGATTGTGCCTGTGCTCTCGTCTGCAGCCAAAATACCCTTGCCAGGAGTGGCAATGTACTTGGCAATCTCGATCAACTCCTCTGGAGAAATCATCATACATATAAATATCCTATTAGGATTTGATAAAGCTCTACGTTTTAAGAAAGTTTTAGTCGATATCTCTATAGATTAACGATAAAATAGAATAGTATGACCCAAGGAGGAGGCTGCCACCAAGACTTAGGCTTAACCAGTGTGTTTGGATTGAGAGGGAATGGAGGGAAAGCAAAGGAAAAGAAAGGGTCATTCCTTTCTTTTCCCTCCATTCCTCCTCAATCCAAACACACCCGGAGCAAGAGAGAGAGAGATAGTACCTGCATACTTGCCAACAAAGGCCGACATGGCTTGAGCTTTAGGATTAAATTGGATAAGAAATGCAAAAACAAGCTCACACAAGCACTCCTTTATAAAGATAATGTCCACGGAATATACTAACGGAATCTAACCCCATGCCATGTAACAACACGTGTCAAGGGATCAGCCTAACGAAAGTTATCATCCTCGGATAATGCAATGAGTGATCACTCTCCTAGCCAAGTGGCACTCAATTATCACAACTCATGTGAACTTACAAAAATATTTGTGTGTGGAAAAGCTCATCCCTCAATCCTCTTCTTTGGAAGGGTTGGAAGAGGTACAAAAACAAAAGCCAAAAGGAAACTTTCTGATGCTACTGTTCTCTCATTTTCTCAGCCACAACTTCGAAAGATATACACTATCTTAGTATCCTATTAAAATGATCTATCTTAGGTGTATAAAGTGTATCCTATTAAAATGAACCACTATAGGTGTGTAAAATTCTTATTTAATATAGATTTACGAAAAATACATGATACAATGATCTATCTTATCATTGGATGACATGAGAAAGAAAAAAAAATTAGATATTTTGCTTTTATTCAATAATAAAATGAACTCTTGTGTCATATATCTTCTATGGACTCAGACTAGACAATAATTTTTCGTATAACATACATTAATATAAGAAAGAGTAGAAAATTATAACCAGGTGGATAAAAACTAGTCACAGATACAAAGCACAAAAGGAATTTTAGATCCATGGTAATGAAAGAAAAAAACATATGGGGCATGGAATTTTATAATAATTGAAAATATCTGAGTTCACAATTACAGAAATCATGGAAAGGCTGGTGGTGGTGGTAATGAAGTTCACTCAAATACTAAAAAGCAAGATTTTTTCTTTTGGTTATGTGGGGGTTGACTAGCACAATGCTAGTTTAGTTATTCTTCATCTACTAATATATGCTACTGAACCCTTCTAAAAAAACTACGTAATCAAACACAACCCAGTGTGATTCAAAAGCTCCCAAGGAGAGGAAAAATGGAAGATGTAAGCTCAAGGTTTAATGAAGTCAAAATTGTTTTGAAACTGAAATGATTAAAGAAAATAATTAAAAAGCAGAGCCGAATACAAGTACAGCAAGTTGAGCCAATTTTAATCTGAAGTAAGATTGTTGCGTTGAACAATCAGTATCTGTGATTGAAGAACTACTTAGGGGCCACCTCTGGCTGGTCATCATCATCTGTTCCAAAATATCGGTCCCCAAACTCACCCATACCAGGTACAACACGGAAATCTTCATTTAGACCGATTTCAATCTCAGATGTCACAACCTTTACTCTAGGGAATCTTTTACAGACCACATGCACACCCTGAGGTGCCTGATGAAATTGAAAAAGGAAGAAAAAAAATAAAACATAATTTTAGAGCATTGTAATGGATCAATATACTTGATAAGTCATCCGAAAGAGGAAAGCCAAAAAGAAACTGTTAAATATGCCAAAAGCTCTTAAAAGAGTAGGTTAACTTACAGATATAAGATTCAAAAATATGATGTTGGACTCCGGTACACCCTTACTTATAAGTAATTTAATAGCTTGAACTGCTGAATTGCCTGAAGAAAGTGTCAAATATCAAACATCTAATTATTTATCTTTTATATTATCAGGTTACAACAAAAACTTCATTTTGAATAGAAGCAAGGAATTATTTTTAGTGATTGACACTGGAATGCAAAATGTAGTGGAGACAATGATTACCCCAATGAGAAAAAATAACAGATTAGTTAATAAGGGAAGCAAGAAGTGATGGCAAGAAGGGTGCAAGAATACCCAAAAAATTTTTAGGGTGCCTAAGCACCATATTTGGTTGAAGTTGAATGCAAGGTACACAAAGTGGCAAACATAACTATTTTAGAGAAGAGGAGAGAAAAGTGACAAGGTAACATGATAGATAAAAAAATCTGTTGTGAAGTTTGCATACTTTGTTGTATATGGATTTCACCCTAAGAAAGAGGATCGGTATATAACTTCAATAAATCCATTATATTATGGTATAAAAAAATTCTCTTAAAAAAAAGTGACAAGGTAACACCATGAAGAAAGACAGACCTGTGCCTAGAATAGGATCCAACAGTAACACATGCCTCTCTGAGATGTCCTGTGGCAGTTTTTCATAGATAAGCTGCCCAGTCATAGAAGCATCAAGAAAGCAGTCAGATGTCAGGAAAACAAATGCTCACACAAAAACAGAATGTAGAGATGGAGGAGACTTTGCAGACCTGCTGGCCATTGTCACCTTCCCTATGAATGAGAATTTTCCCTATCTTGATGCCTTTGCAACATGCTCGCAAAGCATTCTCCATGCTCTCGCCGCTTGCATCATTTCAGGAGAATATCAAGTAGTTGTTCGACATTATTAAAAGAAAGAAAGTGGGAGAGAGGGAAAGTGTATTACAGACAAACAAAAAAAACATAATTTAATGACCATGATGATTTCTAAATCCAGTGCTCTAAGATTTGAGGCTGTCACAATTATTAGATAGGGAAGGGGTCTGGCTGGGGGTGCATTTATGGGGTTGCTAGGGTTTTGGGGTGGTGGCTGTCGCGAGGAAGAAGTGCAGCGCTGTTTTTTTTAATCAGGATCTCACTCACGCTCTGATATAATGTCACAATTATTAGATGAATAGCTTACCAACCCTAAGGTCAATAGTCATATTTATATAGCACTGAATAATGAGAAAATAATAAAAAAAAATACCCTTATACTCTAACATGCTCTAACATACTCTAACAGAGGCTAGGTCAGTACCTCCTAATGACAGATACACCACATAATCTCTTACAGAAATCCACACCTGTATATACAGACCCTGTATTTGAAAAGGAAAAAAAAAAAGACAATATTGCAAAACCAGCACATCAGCAATCAAAGATTCATAGCAGAATACGTAAAGAACAATAAAAAAAAGTACTATCAAATAAGCAAACATTAGATCAAGCAACACCAGCTTACCAGTCGGGGTGATCACCTGCTTTTCTGTAAATGGTAGATGTCCAAGGCCATGTTCAACCACCTGGCAAAGGTTCAATAAACTTGATGAGATAAACACAACAAAGATGGAAGTTATTGTATCAGAAAACTAGGCAAAGAAACCATGAAAATAATCCATTTGCTCTAAGGAACATATACCCACCAAACGAATCAACCGGTCAGCATAGAAAACAAAATCATGTTTTGTTGTCTGAGAATCACGTATGAGGGTGTGCATACCACGTATCTGCATGAGACCATCAGCAACTATTCATACCTCAATCTAATAATTACCCTAAGGGCTTGACTCCAGAAAATACATATTACTCATAGTTAACAAGGTTAGTAACAAAGAAGAAAAACGTTTAATTTAGTGACAAGTCATACCTGAAAAGTAGATTGAATAACATATAGATTAGGGTATATTTTACAGAGATCATGCTGACCAAGCTTTGTGCGAATATGTTGCACAATCAAATCGACTGCAACATGATTATCTCCCCCACGGGGAATAATGATATCTGCATATTTCTTCGTTGGAAGTATAAAATCGTCAAAAGCAGGCTTCACAAATTTTGAGTACTGCATCAAAATTAATTGCATATCAACATCAAAGAAAAGGTAACAAGACTACAAGAGCTGTAGCATTATTAAAAAATTAAAAAATAAAATATGTTTGAAAGCAGTAAAGAGAAAGGAGGGGTGGGGAAAGAGATCCAAATTTTGAAGATTGATATCCCAAAATATTGTTCAACCCAAAAGATGATAAAGCCATTACATCACCGATTTATTTCATGAAGTAAACTCCTTTTTTTTATAAGTGAAGTAAACTCCTCAATGTTCCAAATAGGGTGGAACCGAGTCAAGCAACTCGGCTCGAAATTCGATTAAATCAAGCTCGAGCCGTGATTTTGGCTCGGTTAACTTATCGAGCCGGGCTCGAGCAATGTTAAACTCGACTCGTTCAAGCCAGCTCGATTTAATTAATAAATTAAATAAATATTACATATATAATATATTCATTATATATATTATAAAAACATATATATATATTTCGAAAAGCTCAGCTCGAGCTGGCTCACGAGTTGAGCTCAAGATTGAATTTCATTTTACAAGTTGAGCTCGAGTTCAATTTTCTTAACTCAGGCTTGCCTCGAAACTCAACTCAAATAAGATTTTTACTCACGAGCCAAGCTCGAGCTCCCCTTAACTCGGGCTTGGCTCGGCTTGAATCCACCCCTAGTTCCATGCTTTAGATATCCAAGGGAGCAGCAATCTTACAACCAGCAAGAGGTCAACAAGTTATCCCCCACTCTTCAGAAGTAATTTTTATTCCAATGCAACTGATAATGTTTAAAGCTGCTAACCTGATCAAGTACTGCACCAATATCTCTACCCTTCTCAACAGTATCACGCCGTATCCTCCTTGCCAGACGCACATCAGCATCTGCACTGAAAATTTTAGAATATGAAGTAACAGTCCTGCTTAGTGATACAATTAAGTGACATAAGAAACATATTTCATAAGATAAACAAGTCATTTTTCTCCTTTAATGAAATACCAGCAACCATTGGCCGCAGCAGTATGGCAATACAAAAAATCTTAAGGAACCAAAACATAAAACTACGTAATTATTTTGGGAATTTAATCATAGAAAATAAAAGAGAATGGTTCCAAGAGATAAATGACAATGCTAAGAAAATAAGCATGTACTCCCATCGGTCCAGATATGGAGTCAGCTAGGTATAGACTAGTGGATTTTGATCCTCTATGGTTGGATTCTCTATGGTTAATGATGTTCATGGTGAGATAATGTGTCATATCACTTAAAAATTAAATCTACAGTTATGTAGCTTATCTCACTATGAACATACCAACCACTGAGGATCCAAATCCCAGACTAGTGGGCATTGTAGACCGCCTCCACCAACCTTTTGAATTGAGAGAACAACATTTCTTATAAGTTTTTTTTAATATAAACTGCTTCAGTTGCCTAAGTCCACCTACGTTTGAAAAAGAGATCAAAGGAATCCACTTATAATCATCCTTGCACCTTACACGAGGAGATAATAAAACGAAATTCGTGTGATACTTAAGCCTTATGGCTTACCTCCGGCATGCTCTTTTATTTTTCTTTTCCTTATTTTGTAGATCATGCTGTGCACATATACAGAAAGTTTTTGATAAGGCACATATACAGACAGTTAACCTTCAATGGAATTTATAAAATCACTCTCTTTTCAAATGTAATAGTTAATACATATAAATACATTTTGCTTTTCTATTAGCAGCAGTACGTTCCAATCATATAAACCGAGGCCGAACTCACTAAAATTTTTTATTGCTTACTAAAAACAAAATGAATCCAAAAACTAGATGGAGAACACAAGGAAGAATAAATATTTGGGTTTTAATATGATGGGATACTTTGTAACTAAGGGGAAATATGTAATTTTGATATTAAGGATAATTAGGTAATTCATAATATATTAGTAGTTTCTTAGGTATTCTAGGATTAGGAATGCTTAGAGTTTCCTATTTGGGTCATTTTGTTAATGTTTAATTCCTAATCCTAGAATATCTAAGAAACTACTAATAATTTTGTGGGGGGAGAGCCACTTGGATATGGTGGGGGGTTAGGCAGACCCCTACCTATTTATTTCAATAAAAGGAAGAACACAAGCATGAGAGAGCAAAAAGCATTTAAAAAAAGTATACCTCAATTAGGAGATTAAAACAAAACCAGTTAACAAATGCAATAGAGCAACATTAAAAAGAACAACTAAAAACCTCGGAGATCTGCACACAAAACTGGTATTACAATCTTCTTTGCAAGCAAGTGCAACAACTACTAATATTATGAATTACCTAATTATCCCTAAATATTTCCCCGTAATTAAAAAATATCCCATCATATTAAAACCTCAATACTTATTTTTCCTTGTGTTCTCCATCACAACTTTGCTGGTTATAATGGTGAATTAAGATATATAATATTCAGGGAAACTGTGAGTTTGAAATCTCAAAAACATGAAAAAAATCTAACCAATTGTTTGTTTATATATGTTGGACACCCTTAATAAGTCTATACATTCTAGGAACAGAGAAAAATGCAAGAAAAAATTTGCTTACAAGTTTAACAACAAAGTTAAGCTTTATTTTCTAAACTGAAAAAAAATAATTCCTAGAATGTATAGCAAAAAGCACATCTCAAGCCCCCTTAAACATGCAAGTTTTAACAACAAAGTTATGCTTCACTTTCTAAATTTTGTTAAATGTCCAAGAATATAAGACAAGAAGCGCATCCTCGCCCCTTAAACATCCAAGTAAAATGTGATAAACTAAGAACACAAATAACAGCATCCACTCATGAAAAAGATAAAAACAAAGACCTGTATCAACAAATATCTTCATATTCATCAACTCTCGGACACGAGGATCATGGAAAACAAGTATGCCTTCTAAAATTATAACATCAGAAGGATTGACCTGCAGAATATTTTATAACAATGAGAGCTTTTTTATGCATTCAATTCAGAAGCAGAAAACACATCACCAAAATTTATTTTTACAAGTCTGGACCAATAATAAACAAAAAGAGAATGGTAAAGGATTTAAAAAGAATGGTATGAAAAGACATCATAACCCTGATAAAGGTAAGTAAACCAATAATAAACAAAAAGAGAAAGTAGGAGAAACCTAAGCTCCACAATTGTGATGCAAAATACACCAATTTGTCTCCAGCACCAATTATATTCATATTTTTCTTCGGGATTTTAATATAGATGCACCTTGTACTTCTATGCGAATACCAAGCCCCACACTATCACTTGCTACAATGTCCACCCTGCACTATGGCCAAATATCCAGTAGTTTCTTTTCATCAAAATTAAGTTTATAAGAGTTAACAGATTTTGAGAAAAGACTAAAATACCTGCCATCAGACTTCAAAACCACAACTCATAACTCCAAACAAATTACCAAATCGCCATCCATAGCACTTCAAATTCTAAACTTCAATTACACCCCATTCAAACCATTCCACTTTTGTTCTTAAAATCGCACGCTCAGTGCGTGTGAATTGTCACATGGTTGCAATGATGTGTTATTAATTCCTAACGAATCTGTTAACAAAGGTTTTTTTTTATACGATGCAGTCATGTAGGGTGTTAATTGTAGCATTTAAAAGTGCAGAACAGGGTGCATCTCTAATAAAACCCCTTCTTCTTCTAGCAGTTCTTTAGGGAGACAGTGAGGGTGAAGAAAAGAACAGAACAGACGGTAAAAATTAGCATGTTCCCAGGTCCAAGATCCACAACAGGTTTTGCGGAAAACAATGCCTTTTCCACATCAAAAAAATAAGTTGTTTTGGAATGAGGAAACCTGTACCCTTCTTGCGGGGAAAACATTGTTTTTGTAACTCTTGAAGTCGTACTTTGGGATATCTACTGCTTGCTCATGTCTCAACTTCTCCATAGAACATAGTAGTTGCTCAGTGTCAAATGCATCTACGATAAGAGAAAATTGGTTTTGAATAAAATTAACACCAGCATAATTTGGGAACAAAGAAAATAATAGCACCATATTCAGTTACATTTCTATTGCGACCAACCAATAAAGTTTGGCATGCATTCGTTTTGCACACTTTTGCAACACATCAATCATGAGATACAAAGTGCTGAGTAATGCTATCTTAATCTTCTCTCTTTTGTTCTTTTTATGGGAATGCTATCTTAATCTTGAATGAAACTACCAAAGCCAGAATTCAATATTCAACATACTTTATTGAGCCATATATTGATATCCATTAAATTATCAATCAAAGCTGTTTATAATAATAGGCCATGAAGAAAGTAGGATAGAATAACTTGAACAAAAAACTTTCATGCAACAGCATGTAACATTCAATCCCAAATTGTATTAGTGAAGAAAGGAACCTAATTATTAGTGTACTAAATAAGCTTTTTCAGCCAATAACACTGTACTGCAGGTGAGATTCTGCAGAGATCATCATTTGTTGAGTACTTCAAATATGCATTTAAGAAATATCCTCAGAATACGACCAGGTGAAATATCGATATCCTCAGAATAGGCCCAGGAAAAACATACGAGAAAATAACTTGGAACAGAAAATTTTGACGCAAAAGCATGTAGCATTTGATCCAAAATTCCTTTAATTTTAGAAACCATATTTATGCCCTGAATAAGCCTTTTTCAGCCAATAAAACTGTACTGCAGGTGAAAATTTTGAAGTGATCATCATTTCTCATACACTTAAGCACATTTCAGAAATGTCCTCACCAGGATGATCAAAGTTGTATTCATGGACTCGTTGAAGTTCATCTTCAGATAGATTATGATAGAATGAATCCTGTGATATCATTCACATTAAATATTAGTCATAAGAAGGTCAGCAGAAAATTATTTCAGCTGCAATCTCAGAACACAAAGACCAACTGCAATTGAAGCCAAAGCCAATAGCAGTACACCTAGATACTCAACACCAAGCCACCATATTGCTATCTCTGTCAACCCCCAATTTAGCCAGACACATGCACAGAGCTCAAAGGAAATAGAGCTCACACCAAGCCACAAGGTACAAATCAAAAGTGTATACAAAATAACTAACGCATCCCAACTTTAATGTCTACCCCACTCACATACGTCCTAAGATTATCCCTAAAGTGTTCATATCATGCAAGTTAATTGTAGGTGGTACAATTTTCAAAATTTAATTGAGGAGGGCTACACATTGAACTAAGTCTCTTTGATGTGCCAAAACTTATAGGCCAGAAATTTTTAGTAGAGGGGTGTGTGTAACTCACTAAAAAGATCCAAAGCTAAAAGCCATATGGACTTAAAGAACACCATTAAAACAAAATTTCAGCATAATCAAGTGGCTGAATGCTCATATTCAGCATGAATGCTCATATTTAGCATGAATTGATCTGTTGATCTTGACCAGCATAATGATGTCACAAGAACCCAAGTTAGTAACTGGCAGATAGCAAAATGATAATAGATGCAATAATTTTTTTAGGTACATATGGATAGCAGCAAGTGGTTGACAACAGCTCTTCTTTGTAAAGATTGGTACTGATTGAAGTAAACAGAATTTTAGTTAATGAAGAAGGAAGAGATGAAATTCAACATACTTAACCATGTTATCAAGTAAGGCAACGTTATTGGCACTCTTCATATGGTTAATGACACTCTTTCACTTCTTGTTATTGTTTAAATGACAAGAATACCCTTATTTAAGATCAGTTTAAAACTTTTCTCTCTCTATCTTCAACAATTTATCTTCCCATTTCCCAACACCTAATCAAAATCAGTAACCACCGCCCTTATTCAACCAAAAAGTGGTGGAGTGTCCCTCCTTTTTAATCCTTCTTCTTCTTTCTTAACACTACATTCATCAAATAAATAAAAATTCCAATACTCTCTATGGAAAATGAAAAGAAAAAAGATTGGAGAAGATTGTGAACAGTGCTTGATAGACATGTAAGACTGCAAGCATATACAAAGCCAAATCCTAAGAGGGTATCGTTTTAATCCTCATGGGCGAGGCCCTCATTGTTTTGATGTCCAGTTTTCATGCAATCATTTTGAGCAATTGCAGGTTTGTACGAGAAAGACTAAGGACGCCTTGGAGGCTAAGCAATGGGCCATAACAGCTGCCTCCGCTTTTCTTCTTTCCTGACTTTCTTTCTCTTGATTGTTTTTCCTTGTGTGTTTTCTGATGTCCTTTCTTATCCTGTTTTTATTATGTACTGATGCTCTTCTTGTGTTTCCTGGTTCTTGATTGAATATTAACAAAAAAAATTAAAAAGGCAACACCAGTACCATTTCCATTCCTCCTTCCCAACACCCAAATCACCCAAAATTTTCAATTCTAAACAGATGTGATTCTCACCCGAATCCATGTTTGAGCAAACAAAAGAAATCCTATAAAAATTAGGGAAAGAAGCGGAACAAAAATAGTGAGAAGAATGGAAGATGGAGCAACAGTGTGACTGTGGTGGAAAGACACAATCAAAAGAGAAATCGTAAAGGGTATTATTGTAACTCAAAGCAATAGAAAAATTTGAGGGAGTGCCAATAACACCACCCTATCAAGTACAAGAAGGATTCTCAAGAGTGATACAAGCAAAGGAGAAACACTATTAATTTTCTAGCACAATAGAAGAATATACTGAAAATCAAATTTAAACAGAAAGATAAAAAGGAAACAGATGCACAGCAGATCTTGAAAAAAAAAATTCAATCACAGTGATGGCTACTAGGACAGAAGCTGATTAAAAAATTCAAATACTCAACTCCAAAATAAAACTAAGAAGAAAATAAAAATCCGAAGGTGAGGGTGGACTGGAATGTGATTCATACAGTTGCAGGAGCTATCTCAATTGTGCAATTTCAGAAGACATCATGACCGTCAAAAAATGAATTTGAAATGAGGAAAAGGAATTACCTGGTTAACAAGTACAACACGCTGATCATGAAGTTGCTGAATAATCATATCACAAACTGTAGTCTTCCCAGATGCTGCACCACCAGCAACACCTGACCCAAAAAATATTAACTTAAGATAATGTATTATCAATGAAAAACTAGAAGGCACCACTTAGTTTCACGGTATAACTAGAAGAAAACAAGAAGCAGTTGGCAAGCATAGACCACATTTGGAATGTGAATACCATGTTTTACCTGTACCAAACAAGTTCAATTCACTATCTAAAAAACTCAGTATACAGTATAACTCTATGAAAATGGTTAATTTTATAAAATTTAAGAATATTTTATATAATATGGGGTACATGCTATTGCAATTTGAAATATTATACCACTTTTTTCCCCAATTTATCTTGGGGGTAGGTCAGGTTTTCCCTATAAAACCAGAATGTGTCATGAAATGCACCACGGACCAAAGACCATGGTTGCACTCTCAATACCATGTCCAATGGTAGTACATGAGGTCTCAAAAAAAAATATCTAATCCATAATTATCACACCACAGTCAATTGGCCAACTACTAACATCTAGCTATGTCAAAGATAAGACAATTATGTGACATATGCAGAGTTATTTAAGAGGCCATCAAACAATTTAGGAATTTAGTAACTTATGACATTTATATATTAAGCACAATCAAAACGGTTGAATAAGCACATTGTAGCCAACTCCTAAATGGAAAAAAAGATTGGCCAACAAGAACAGTGATACAATATCCCAGGACAGCTACCTATAGTCCTATACGTAATGGTGTTTGGGTGGCTTTATTTGGTGATTTAAGCTGGTGAATATTTTTTAAAATTTGCAGAAAAAAATGATCAAATCAAATCAAACCATGAATCAATTGATACTTTAATTGTTGTTTAATGGGGTTTGATTTAATTTGGCTAAAATTTTTGCAGATTTTATAAAATAAGCACCGGCTTAAAGCACCAAAGCCCACCCAAACAATATAACATGTGAGAAGAAAATACATCAAGCTCTCATTTGAAATGATCTCTCTGATCAAACCAAATTCCGCAACATATTGTGGATTCTCAAAAACTTGCAAGAGCAAAAATGGGTATATTTTAATCTCAATAATGCTATAGGAATTATATAACATTTTGCTAGATACTTATTCACTTCAATCTAAATTTAGGCGGAATTCATCAACCTATGATTCATTTTACATGGTAATGTAAAACAAAATTACCTGTACCAATACTCACCTATGACAAAAGGTTGTTTATGCACGTCATCAGTCGCAGAGGTGGTTGCCTGCTCCATCTCTGTATTTCTCGACTCTAGACCATCCATATGGAATCCAGAAAAATGGACCCCTGTGGAGGCCTCTATCATATCGACAACTGATTTAGAATCCATACCAGAATACCTACGCGAAAATTCAAAACATAAAGCTATAGAACATAAAGGCGTCTGAATCAAGTGGATCCATCTTCAACGAATTGCGTTTTCAGAAACAAGTACAAAGACTAATACGCAATCACCCTATAAAAGCTTATCTTTTTCACAATCTCAATAATTCATAAACAAACAAAAACAAAAGCATCACGCATTTTTCAATTACATCCACTCACTAAGCTATACCCAATCATTCAACATCCCTCAAGGAAATTCCGTGATGCATATTACTTTGCATTTCGTATACCAAACAAAATTCTTCCATATAGCATCAAACAACACGAATAAAGAAAAAGCAAAATCAAACTCTACAGAGACACCAAGCAACAAACCAATGCCTAAACTGATACCTGTTTCACCATTGTGCATACGTAACTCTAACGCATCATATCTTAGCAACACTTACTATAAAAAATAAATACATACTGTACAATATACAGATGGTAGATGGGTTGTAAGTATAGATTCATAGGCAAACTCATAATGTGAAATCAACTCACTAATCTCCTCAAAAGTCATCCAAGTTTTCCAGTGCTTTTCACCAACTACTTGGCTAGCAACAATAACAGACAGATCAGTAAACGAAGACGACTATAATTAAAGAAAACAAACGCTGTAATCAACACTCGGAATCAAAATAAACGAATATTTCAGATTCAATTAATTAACACTTCATAATCATCCACAGATCACCTAACAAGAAAACAACAGTACCTAACACGAATGTAAGGTAGAAATTAAGAAAAAAGAGCTTAATTAAATGCTTATTAGAATCAAATATACCTGGTTTAACTCAAACAAAATCAAGGGTTTTTTTAAAGAGAAAATGGATAGTTTTAGAGAGAGAACAGAGAAGCTTATTGGTGAGAGAGAGAGAAAGAGATGGTTATTATCATACGCTGGATACGGACACACTTGATTTTGGGGTGCATATATAGTAGAGCACGGAGCTGAGAGAGACCTTAGAGCAGTAAGTGTTAACAAAATGGGCCTCCCATTTTCACTTATTTACAATGGAGCTTCCTCTCGGTGTAGCATTGTGATTTGTTGTCAGTGAGTGACAGTACGGTTGTTGCCGTTAAAGTCAAGCCATGTC
Source organism: Bretschneidera sinensis (assembly GCA_023935145.1). NCBI lineage: Eukaryota > Viridiplantae > Streptophyta > Magnoliopsida > Brassicales > Akaniaceae > Bretschneidera > Bretschneidera sinensis. The sequence goes on along the minus strand of CM043698.1, from coordinate 126,765,917 downwards.
GGACCTGATATCTGTGTAATGTGTAGGTATTGTCGTTTGGCAATCAGATTAGAGTCATTAGATCGAGGTTCCACGTCTGCACCGAATCGGATGCGGGGCCCATTTGTGGTAGAAGAAGGATGGGTAATCATTTGGTGTAATTTAAACAGTAAATGTTCACATGGCATAATTTTCTTTATCCATGAAGCTGTCACGTAGTGTTTTAAAAGACCATTTCGCCCTTTTATCACATTTGGACGTTAAATAAGAGAAAAAATTTAGAGAGAGAAAACGAATAGAAGATCAAAAGAAGTAAAGAACAGGGAGATAAACGGTAACTTAATCGAAGAAGACAGAAATTTGCAGAAAGAAATGGGGAGTATAAGTGAAGACAAAGAAACCAGAGAGAGACCTGAAAGAGATCTATGTTAATGAGCGAGTCGGGGTTTGAGTTTGATTCGTCATTTTCTGACGAATTTTCTGTCAGAAAGTCATACCATCAAAATCGGACTGCACTATCTGTTTTGAAATTTCTCGATCTATTTGGATATGGTGTTCCTTTGTATGACTTTCACCATATCATCAAAAGACTGAAAACAGTATGGTGAAATTCAATCGGAAAACGACTGAAAACCATCAAAACACCGTGACTTTCACCATCCCGATATACTTTTCTATTGACTTTTAGGTTAAGCCGCTGTAACCATTGAGCTCACTTTGAACCGAAGACCATAACCCTTGAAGATTCGACCCATCTACTGTCAGAATCATCGCCAACGACTTCATCAAGTCTCAAGATAAAATCTTCCAATATGTAAAATCCAATGACTTTTACTCCAGTCCGTCACCACCATGCAATCGCCGACCTTAGGCGACACCCAAGAAGTTCACCTCCATTCTCCGTTTTGATCGTTGCCAGCCTGATTCACCATCACAAGAACAGAGTCATGATAATGTCTCTTTTTATTGTTCTATAATCTATAATAAGTTTTGTGTGTGTGCGTGTGTGTGTGTGTGTGTGTGTGTGTATATATATATATATATATATAAATGAAAATGGAGGATAAGGAAAAAAAGAAAGGTACTGGATCTTATTCTTTGTTTTGTTTTCTTTCAGGGAAAAGGCAAAATGGTCTATTAAAACACCATAAGACAACTTTCGCCATGGATGGGAAAAATAATGCTACTTATTTAGCGCCTCTTAACAGTAAATCTTATTTTTTTTTGTTTTATTTCTTTCTTCAATCCAAATTACTCTATTTCTTTAAACACTTGGGGACTGAAAGAAATATTTAAAGAGTAAAATTATGAAGAGATTTACGGAGAATTTTAAAGAGAGTCGATGAAAGCTTCAGGAAAAACAAAAAGTAATAATGTGAATTTTATTTTTGAAAATTAATATACATGAAATTATCGGAAATTCAATGTGGAAATTTTAAAGGGTATGAATTTTGGAAGAATTGAAGAATAAAATAGAAATTTTAATATAAATATTATGCCAGATGTTGACGATCAGCAATCGGGTAAAATTGCTGAAAATGGTAGAAAATGCAAGGAGGTGATCCACGAGTAACTCTAAGTGTTATGCGGTGAGTTAGATTTACTTTTAGTAATCGAGATAAATATGAAATATAAAGTGATGATATTTGAATTAATTATTAAACTATGATTGAATGATATATGAAAGTTGGTTGAAGGATATGATAGGAATAATTGATATTTTAAAGATTTATTATATGAGAAGTAATATTATTGAAATAATGAGTTGATTAAATATATAATGAAGGGATATATGAAATTCTTGACAAGCTATGATTGATAATTTGATATGATATATGAGGAGATAATTTAATGAATATGATAAAAATAATAGTTTTTAGAGCTGGATAGCTAAATTGAATGTTTGAATGAATGTTTATTTTTATATTATTGTTCATATGCATATGCATGAAATGAAAAGAACTGGGAAGGCAGTCGGTCTAAATGAAATAAAATAACCATGACAGCAGGCATATGTTGGAAATAAAAGAACCGGAAAGGCAACCAGTGTAAATGAAATAAAAGAACTGTGACAGTCGGTATATGCTAGAAATAAAATAATCGGGAAGTTAGCCGATCTAAATGAAATAAAAGAACCGTGACAGCTAGTATATGCTGGAAATAAAAGAACCGAGAAGACAACCGTTCTAAATAAAATAAAAGAACAGTGACAGGCGGTATATGCTCGAAATAAAAGAATTGGGAAGGCAACCGGTCTAAATGAAACTATAATAGCTGGTATATGCTAGAAATAAAAGAACCAAGAAAGCAGCATTTCTAAGCTAAAACATGTTGATATGTGGGAAGACGTTCCCAAATAATAATATAATTTAAATTAATGCATTGCATTTGTTTTAAATATTGATTATTATTGCTTGAAATGCTAAAGTGTTATTCTTGATTGTAAATTTATTGATAGATGGATGAGTTGCACGGATAGACATATATGATGAGAAAGAAATATGAAAGTATGTTATGATAAGAATTATCTGAGTGATTGATTATATGTTGTGAACCTCATAACGAGGTAATTATGAGGTAAAATTGATAGTCTCAAGATGATTAAATAAATGAGATATAAATGAATGAATATTGGAAGACTATTTGAACAATTGTATTATGAGATGTGACTGGAATTATACAAATTGAATACTTTTAGTAAATTTAATTCACTAAGCTTGTGAAGCTCATTCCTCATTGTTAAATAATTTCACGTAGCAGGCAGGACAGATAGATTGTTGAACTATGATTCAGACTGAGTCATTATCTGTAAGCCACGTGGTCCACATACTCAGACTAATAGAAAAAAAAATATTTTGTAAATATTCATGAATAATATGTTGTTTATAATGTTTCAGTTGAGATCTTAATAATGTAACTCCGCTGTTGAAGATTAAGGATTTATGTAAGTAGATAATTTCAGTTGATATTTTTATATTGTTGCATATTTGTGTCGTGCTAAGATTTCAAAAAGTGACGACACATCTCGAGGGTGGCCAACCTGGGATGGGTTGTTACAATTTTGGTATCAGAGCATTAGGTTTTATGATTTTGTAAACTACATAAAAAGAAAGAAAGTGAAAGATTAAAATAAATTATATTTTAATGAATAGTCTGAGGATGACATGTGGACATATTAGAGCTAGAGTTTGAGTTGTTGACGAAAGAGAGCGCGGTAGGCCCAAATTTTTAGACGAGCTAAGGTTGAGATGGAGGCTGAGTTAGAATGAGTTTTCTAGAAGGGAAATTATTGATAGTAGATTTGATACTAGTAGAGGTGTGAGAGAATTTGGAATTGAAAGAGATGAACTAAGATAAGCTCTTGCTCATGTTCTTGAGAAAATGAGTGTAACAAGTGATAGAATTGATAGTCTATAGTATAGACATGATGAACAGTCTAGAGCTGTGCCTAAGGTTATTGTAAATCCAGTAATGGTATATGTTCAAATGGGGAAAAGTGAGTTTATGCACGAGATGTAAAGAGATTATTTTGTTAAATGTATTAAGTTGAACGCTTTGTTGTTTAAGGGATCTATGATCCTTTTGAGCCTGAGCTATATGTGAAATATGTAGAGAGATTATTTGGTATTTTACCAATGATTGACAGGTAGAGGGTCACCTTTGCTTCGTTTAAGTTAGAAGGAGAAGATTTAGAATGATGGGAGAATACTCTTCCTAGGGTAAGTGTATATGTTGATAGACCCTTAGCTTGGAGTAGATTAAAAGAGACTTTTTGTTTTATAAATATTGCTCATATACTTTCAAAGCCTAACAGAAAAGCGATTTCATTTATTTGAGGTAAAATATGTTGACTGTGGCACAGTATGAAAGCAGATTTGTGACCTTGACAAGGTTTGTATTGAAAATGGTAGATATAAAGGAAAAGAAGCATAAAAGGTTCATAGATTGATTATATCTTGAGATTAAAGCGAAACTATCTTACATGAAGCATATATATTATGCTAGTTTAGTGGGTATAGCACTACCGATTGAGAAAAATGTGATAGAGTTTAGAGGCATGAGGGATTGGCTGAAAAGGTCTAGATTTGAGAGACCCAGATAAGGTAGTAGTATGAGTGTGCAGGGCGGGAGATCACCCCAAAAGAGGCGTTCCTTATCACAGAGAACTGTAATATAGAGTCAGAGGTAAGCAGGATTTGTTACTTCTGTAGTTTAGAGTAATATTGGTGGGACCTCTAGATTTGGAAGACAAGCTATAAGAACTGAAAGTTATGTTAGAGGAGTAAGTATGCCACCAAGGGAAAATCTGTTGAGATAAGTGCTGGAAGTGTTGTAAAAAGACAGCTGGAGAGAGGTGGTGGATCAAGAAGTATGCGGGGCATAGACAGATAAACAGTTACTAAAAGAGGGCGAGGTAATCAGATACAATCCAAAGAGAGCATAATTTAGGAATTAATCCAGCAGGATGCCCAAGCTACTCTTGATATTGTTATGGGTACAATATCTAGTCTTGATATACATGATAGATTATTAATTGATCCTAGTGCAACCCATTCTTTTGCATCCAATGTATTTATGAAGTCTATTGATGCATGTATTAGTCCTTTGATGCATAATATTATTGTTGAAATTCCCACTAGAGATAGAGTGATAATCATAAATGTTTACAAGAGTTGTGTGATTCATATCAGTGACAGAGAATTTGAAGTTGATTTTATTAACCTTTGAATATGATAGATTTTCATTTGATTTTGGGAATGAATTTGATGTCGGCGTATCATGTCTGGGTTGATTGTTGTGAGAAAAATGTGGTGTTCAAGATACTAGGACAAAAGGAACTTAATTTTTGGGTGAATGTAAGATACTCTCGAACTATCTTATTATGCTCTGACTACTAGTAAATGGTCAAGGAAAGGATGTGAGGAGTATTTGGCATATGTGGTGGATTTTAGAAATGATAGTAGAGAGTTGGAAGAAATCTTAATAATGAAAGATTTTTTTGATGTATTTCTTGATGAGTTGTCTAGTTTACCTCTTAGTGGGGAGATTAAATTCTCTATTGATGTGATACCAGGTTCATCACATATATCTATAGCACCCTACAGAATGGCACCCGCTGAGTTAAGAGAATTGAAAGTTCAGCTTCGAGAGTTATTAGATAAAAAATTTATTTGACCACGTGTGTCACCATGGGGAGCCCATGTATTGTTTGTAAAGAATAAATATAGAACAATGAGGTTGTGTGTAAATTACAAACAGCTGAATAAGATCATTATTAAGAACAAATATCTTTTGCCCAGGATAAATGATTTGTTTGAGCAGTTGTTGGGAACGAGACTGTTTTCTAAGATAATTTTGAGATTAGGTTATCACCAATTGGGAATAAAAGAGGGGGACGTGCCTACGACTGCTTTTAGGACACGTTATGGTCACTATGAGTTTCTTGTGATGCCATTTAGGTTGACTAAGTCTTTAGCAGTATTTATGAACTTGATGAATAGAGTGCCTAAATCATTTCTTGATAAGTTTATGGTGTTATTCATTGATGATATCCTAATGTATTCTAAGAATAAGGATGAAGATGAGCATATGCAACATTTAGAGATAGTATTGAAAATTCTGAGGAGAGAGAAATTGTATGCAAAGTTCTCTAAGTGTGAGTTTTGGTTGAGTGAAATATCTTTCTTGGGGTATATTGTGTCAGAAGATGGTATAGTAGTTGACCTACAGAAAATAGAGGCAGTGTTGAATTGGGAAAAACCCACTAGTGTAGCTGAAATTAGAAGCTTTTTGGGGTTGACTTGTTATTATAGGAGGTTTATCCAGAATTTTTCTATGATTGCTGGACCATTAACTAGATTAACTAGAAATGAAGCAATGTTTAGGTGGTCAGAAGAATGTGAAAGGAGTTTCTAGCTATTGAAAGAGAAATTGACTACTGCTCTGGCATTAGTGCTTCATTCGGGTGATGAAGGATTTATGGTCTATAGTGATGCGTCACATCAGGGGTTATGATGTGTGTTGATGCAACATGGGAGAGTTATAGCTTATGCTTCTAAACAATTGAAGAACTATGAGAGAAATTACCTAACCCATGATTTAAAATTAGCTACCATAGTTTTTGCTTTGAAGATTTGGAGACATCATCTTTATGGAGCCACTTGTGAGATTTTTACTAACCATAAAAGTTTGACGCATTTACCTATCCATAAAGAGTTTAATTTGAGGTAGAGGAGGTGGATGGAGTTGATTAGTGATTATGACTGCACCATTCATTATCATCTAGGGAATGCTAATGTAGTAGCTGATGCATTAAGTGAGATTAGCTACTATTGAGAGTCATGATACTAGTTTGATGATAGAATTAAGAAAAATTGAGGATGTAGTTGAGTGTCAGTGATAGAGGAGTATTGATGGCAAATATGGTGGTGCAATCTTCTATTGTTGATTGTTTATTACAAATGCATGGTAGAGATGAAGGGATAGAGGAGATCAAACAGGAAACATTGAGTGAGAAACCGATTGGGTTTAGAATTAGAGAAGATGGAATGGTGGTATTGGGATATAGAGTTTGTGTTCTCAATGATGTTAAGATGAGAAAGGAGATACTAAAAGAGGCTCATGATTCTGTATATTTTATGCACTTAGGTAATAATAAGATGTATAGGGGATTGAGACAAAATTATTGGTGGTCAAAATTGAAAAAAGATGTAGCTGAGAACATTTTTTTTTTTATGTTTAAGTTGTTAGTAAGTGAAGGCTGAGAATAGACATCCGACAGACTTATTATAGCATTTTCTAGTGCTTGAATGACCAAAAAAAAATGTGTGTATGGATTTTATTTCTGGATTTTCCCATACCTAGAGAGGTCACGATACAGTGTAAGTGATAGTAGACAAACTTTACAAGTCATCTCAATTTCTTCCAATTAAAACTAATTGGAGTCCTAAAAAGTTGGCTGAACTGTATGTAGCTGAGATTGTAAGGTTGCATAGAGTACTATTGAGCGTAATGTCAAATAAAGATGTTAGATTTACATCTTGGTTTTATAGAGGCTTTCAGAAAGCCACGAGTACGCAGTTGCAGTTTAGTACAACTTTTCATCCTCAAACAGATAAGCGGACAAAAAGGATTATTAGAGTACTAGAAGATATGTTGAGGGCAAATGTAATAAGTTTCCCAGTAAGTTGGGATGCTTACTTTCCATTGATTGGATTTGCTTAGAAAAATCAACATTAATCTAGTATTGGAATGACACTGTTTGAGGCATTGTATAGTAGAAAGTGCATAACTCTTATATGTTAGGAAGAAGTGGGAGAGAGAAATATATTTGATCAATAAATTATTGAGCTAACAATTGAGATGATCAAACTGATTAGAGAGAACCTTAAAGCAACACAAAGTAGACCGAATAACTATGCTGATAATAGAAGAAAACCTCTTGAGTTTCAAGTAGGTGATTGGGTGTATTTGAAAATATCTCCATAGAAAGGTGAGTTGAGAGTCAAAAAGAAAGGATAGTTGAGTCCGAAGTATGTGGGACCCTATAAGGTTATTGAGAAAGTTGGGCTAGTTGTGTATAGCCTGGAATTGCCTCCAGATCTGAAACGATTACATAATATATTTCACGTTTCATTTTTGCGAAAGTGTTTAGTTGATGAATCTCATAATATGTCGAGCCAAGCTGTAGAAATTCAAGAAGATTTGACTTTTATACAAGTAACAATGAAAATTTTAGATAGAAAAGAACAAGTCTTGTGTAATAAAGTAATTTTATTAGTTCAAATTTCTGTGGCGAAATAAAGATGTTGAAGAGATTATGTGAGAGCGTGAGACAACTATGAAGAAATATTATCCACAATTGTTTCTAGAGTTAGGTAAGAAAATTTTTATAAGGTGGGTAGAATTGTAATACCCATGTTCTTAAAGTAAGAGTAAAGAAGTAATTTGATAGATATTACATGAAAATAAAATAATATATACATGAAAAATTTATTATTGAATAAAATAATTCTTTTGAAAAAAAGGTGTCAAGGTGTAGCATGGGTAAGAGAAAAAAAAGGGTGACAACACCTGGAGTCCAAGTGTTGCCAAAACAGCATGCAATACATGCATGTTTGACAAGCAAATTTGCTGAACGGTGGACGGTTTTAGAGTATAGATAAAAAATGGTTTATTTTTTATTATTTGGTTTTATTTCTTACCAATTGTTTCTTTAAACACTTGGGGTTTGAAAGAAATGTTGAAAGAGTAAAATTTTGAAGAGGTTTATGGAAGAATTTTAAAGAGAGTCAAAGAAAGCTTTAAGAAAAACAAAAGGTAATAATATGAATTTTATTTTTGAAATTTAGCATACATGAAATTACCTGGAATTCAATGTGGAAATTTTAAAGTGTATGAATTCTAGAAGAATTGAATAATGAATTAGAAATTTTAATATAAATATTATGTCAGGTGTTGATGATCAGCAATCGGGTAAAATTACTTAAAAGAGCAGGACAGGCAAGGAGGTGCTCCACGGGTAGCTTTAAGTGCTACGTGGTGAGTTAGATTTAGTTTTAGTAATCGATATAAATATGAATATAAAGTGATGATATTTGAATTAATTATTAAACTATGATTTGATGATATTTGAAAGTTAGTTGATGGATATGAATAATTGATATGTTAAAGATTTATTATATGAGAAGTAATATTATTGAAATAATTGGTTGATTAAATATATAATGAAGGGATAAATGAAATTCTTGACAAGCTATGATTGATAATTTGATATGATATATGAGGAAATAATTTAATGAATATGATAAAAATAATAGTTTTGAGAAAGAGTTGAATAGCTAAATTGAATGTTTGAACGTACGTTTGTTTTTATATTATTGTTCGTATGCATATTTCATATTATTGTTCATATGCATATACATGAAACGAAAAGAACTGGGAAGGCAACCGGTCTAAATGAAATAAAAGAACTGTGACAACCGATATATGTTGAAAATAAAAGAACCGGGAAGGCAGCCGATCTAAATAAAATAAAAGAATTGTGATAGCTGGTATATGCTGGAAATAAAAGAACATGAAAGGCAGCCAATCTAAATGAAATAAAAGAACCGTGACTGCTTGTATATGTTGGAAATAAAAGAACTGAGAAAGCAGCCGGTCTAAATGAATCCGTGATAGCCGGTATATGCTGGAAATAAAATAATCGGGAAGGCAGTTGGTCTAAGTTAAAACATGTCGACATGTGGGAAGACGTTTCCAAATAATAATATAATTTAAATTCATGCATTACATTTGTTTTAAATATTGATTATTATTACTTGAGATGCTAAAGTGTAGTTCTTGATTGTAAATTTGTTGATAGATGAATGAGTCTCAGAGAGAGATGGATATGATGAGAAAGAAATATAAAAGTATGATATGATAAAAATTATCTGAGTGATTGATTATATATTGTGAACCTCATAACGAGGTAATTATGAGGTAGAATTGATAGTCTCAAGATGATTAAATATATGAGATATAGGTGAATGAATATTGGAAGACTATTTGAATAATTGAATTATAAGATCTGATTGGAATTATACAAATTGAATACTTTTAGTAAATTTAATTCACTGAGCTTGTGAAGCTCACTCCTTATTGTTAAATAATTTCAGATAGCAGGCAGGACAGATAGATTGTTGAGTTGTGATTCAGACTAAGTCATTTTCTGTAAGCTACGTGGTCCACATTCTCAGACTAATGGAAAAAATATATTTGTAAATATTCATGTATAATATGTTGTATATAATGTTTCAGTTAGGATCTTAATAATGTAACTCGCTTATTGAGGGTTGAGGATTTATATAAGTAGATAATTTCAATTGGTATTTTTATATTGTTACATATATGTGTCGTGCTGGAATTTCAAAAAGTGATGACACATCTCATGGTGGCCAACCCTAGATGGGTCGTTATACCACACCCTCTCAAACTCTGACTTATCATCTCTTCCCACCCTTTGTATTTGAGCTAAAGTCAAAAAGGCTTTCTGGGACTTTAAAGTTTAAACCCTGCAAAGCTCCAAGCCCCGATGATCTCCACCCCTTTTTTCCATAAATATTGGACCACTATCAGTGACTTCATCTGATCTGTTTTCTCTGGTGCACTTGGGAAGTCCCAAGCTCCTAGAACTCAACTCACATCTGCCTCATCCCAAAAGTGAACCATCCTTATTCCATTATCCAATGTCGCCCTATCAGCCTTTGTAACACCTTATTTAAGGGTGTTATAAAAATTCTGGTCAACAGGCTCAAACATTTCCTCAACACCTTGATTAGCCCCTTTCAAAGCAGCTTCATCCCTGGTTAGAGAACTGCAAACAACATTATTGTTTCTAGGGAAGCTATCCATTCCCTTGCCAAAAATGGCAAAGTTAGCTACATGGTCATTACAATTGATTTAGACAAAGGTTTCAACCGTTTGGAATGGAGCTTTATTAAGGTTGTCTTTTTCTCTTTTGGCTTTCCTGATCAATGGTGCAAATTGATTATGTCTTGTGTTGCAAGTTTTGACTTTTCTATCCTTTTTGATGGCAATGCTTCTGAGTTTTTCACAGCCTCTAGAAGCATCAGACAAGGTACTCCCCCTTACCTCTTTATCCTTTGCTTGGAAATCCTTTCTGCCACTATCCTTAAATAATGCAGTTCAAAAAATTGGATTCCTTTCAAATTCGGAAGTAATGGTGCCTCCATTTCTCATTTTTTTCCTTGATGACATTCTTCTGCTTACTAGAGCAACTGAAGCTAACTGTCACACCATTTTCAGAGTCATTGATGATTTCTGCTCTTAATCCAAATAGAAGTTTCTCAATTGTTTGGAAAAGCATTAAAAAGAGTTAGAATACTTGTCAAAAGAGGCTTAAATGGGTCATTAGGGATGGTTCTAATACTCTGTTATAGTTCAACAATTGGATTGGTCTGGGTCCCTTTAGAGACGTTATCTATGGTCCTTTGCCTAGTCAGGAATTCAACCTCAGAGTTAGCCAAGTTAGAGATTCCTTGCAACTAGTCTCTTGACAACCTCTCTTTCATCATTCCTCATGATATCTGCCACTCCGTTCGCTCCACCCCTTTCTCTATCTCTCTTTCCTTCTTAGTTAACCAAGTCTCTTGGGGTCTATCCAGTAATGGAGACTTCAATCTCTCGTCTGCTTATGACCTTGCTAACCCTGAAAATGATTTGTCTAATAGGCAGAATTGGTCTCCAGCTTGCTGCCCATAATAAGCTTAGCACAAATGATTTGCTTTACAAAAGGAAAATTTACTCAAGCTTAGCATGAACACAGGCTTTATATATATGGATGGATATCTTAACAAATTTTCGAAAAAATATAGAAGTCCTTACGGGGTAGATAATTGTGGGCACACAAATTTAACACGTCTCATACTCAATCACGGGGCAGCAACGTGGAGTCACACGATCGTGAAAAGCTCGAACCAAACTCTCATGCCACTTGTTAAGCTCGGGAGTACTTTACATGACGGAAGATCACATGAACATAGACTTGATATACATAAATGAACACCAATTTGACTCAAAAGCTTAAGTTCAAGAATCTTGAGCCCAAATTATGTATATAAATTATTCTTAATTTTTATTTATTTATAATGTGGGATAAATCATATTTGGATATCCTAAAACTTTATTCCACTCAAATCTCACTTGTGATACCATTTTCCGAAGAGTCCCTAGTTTATTTATTTTTCACAAATTTACTAGTATCTTAGGACTACCAACAATAAAATAAATAAATAAATAAATAAATTAAGGTGATCGAATCATCCTCTCCCAAATTTTCTCGAACAATTTGACCAAGGCTACTGAAATTTTTTTCCTCCATTTCACTCTAGTCTCTCAAGAAAAGCAAGTGTTTCTCTCTCTTGGCGGCTGAGCCACTAGCGTGGCGGCTGAGCCACTAGCGTGGCGGCTGAGCTTTTGGGCCTTAGAGAAGGCCTTTCTCTTGCAGTTCAGAAAGGTTTCAACAAATAGGAAGTCAAGTGTGATGCCTCCATTATTTTCTCCTTTATTAATTTAGCAGATTCACAGATGCACCCTTATAGGAACCTTATTGATCTCTCCAATCTATCTGACTACAAGTTGATGCATGCTTTTCGGGAGGCAAACTTCTGCACCAATGGCTTGGCAAAAGCTGCAACATATGGACCTCCGTCTCTTTCTATTTTTGAGCAAGTTGCTTCTTTTATTTCCTTGCAATTCAGTCATGATTGTACGAGTGGATCATACCCCCGCTTGCTTTGTACGAACATTGATCTTTAATTTTAGAATATACTACTTTTTCACACAAAAAATACCTATCAAGATTTGGGTATTTTAAAATTCACTTATTTAAGTCATTAATATTTTTTTATTTTTTTATTTTTATTCAATCAAAATATTTAAAATGTTTTTTTTGTGTGACCATGTCAAGCTATTAATTATTTTTAATTTAAAAAATGTCTTTAAATTGTTTCTTAACTTTTTCTTTGTTTCATAATTAAATTTTAATTTGTAAATAAATAATATTTTCCTTATTATTTATTAATACATATTAAAATCAAATATTTCTTAGTTTTCTTATTTCCTAATTAAGAGTAAAAATAAAAAAAACAATCAAATTTTAACGGTATAGACTCAAATGTGTCATGAAAGAAACACATGACTCTCAACTATAAAGTTGTACACTCTGTTTCAAACCAAATGAAAAATAGAATTCATTTCATATTTAGATGAATTGAAAAAACAATTTACTTAGAAATAGGTTGAATTGAATTTATTTGGTTTTTTTATATTAAATTATAGAATTCAATCAAATTCTCATTGATACGACAACATAATTGATTCAACGTCCTAGTTATTGATGCAACAAATTTGATTTGAGTGTTAGCAGATTGAATTGGACGACAACAAATTAAATTGGAGTAGCGAAATTGTAATGATACAAACCGTGGATTAGTTTATAAGATCTACAGAAGAATTGCAGATACTTAGCAAGCTAATGCTAAGAAAATCACCATTCGAACTAGTGATGGCTCATTAAGAAATCGAGAGAAAGAAAAGAATTTTGAACTGTTTATTCAATGAAAAATTGGTACAACAACTTTTCCTCTATTTATAGGAGGATTAAAATTCCAAGAATAGAGTTTGTTATTTGACGACTATGTTGAATGATGTCGCTAACTGATAACTATTAACGTAACTAACTTTGTAACTGTGTAACTAACTCATTCTTCCTTATCCTACGTCATCACATTATCTTTGGTCCATCTAATGATTGTTCTAATCCTACTGTTGGTTCTTTTATCATGTTTTACTTCTCATATGCACACAAAGACAAAATAAATCTTAAGGAGTTAGAAGAGGACTAGAGGGGTTGTACCTCTGGGGGGATTTTTCGATACTTAAGTCAGTAAATTGAAGGTGAGAGAAAAGTATGAAGCAAGAGAGATATAGGATTCTAAATTTTAGAATTGTGTATACTTGTGATAATAAGAGCTCCTTTATATAGAGTCTTGGAGTAGAGTCCAATTAAGAATGTGATTAATGCTAAGTGTCATAGTTGGATTAGGGTTCCCATAGGGTAGAGTATTATGATAGAACTAGGGTTTTCATAGACTAGAGTGTCCTAATAGAATTAGGGTTTTGGTGTTAGATTACCATTTTACCCTTTTCCATATGTAGCTATCTGATTAGTTATCTTTGTCGTATTTGTGAAACTATCTTCTTGCCCTTGGAGGTGTCTTACGTCATCATGTTTTTGGTTGGGAAATTTTCCCCTACGCCAGATGCCCCCCACTTATTTGAATGTAGTTATGCAATTAAGGAAGTAGTTCTTAGTATGCGAGCAAGTTGAAGTTCTGGAATTGATCTCTCTATGTTTCGAACCCTAGAAAGGCTTGGTGTTTTCTGATATTTGAATAGAGTGTTGAGTCTAGGTTTGATATTTTGAATTTTAGGTATCGAGCCGTTCATGAGCTTGGGGCTTTGGGTTCAATATTTTTGAAGTTTAAGTACCAAGTTGCCTAGGGACTTGGGGCTTTGGGCTTGATATTTTTGAACTTTAGGAGCTGAGTTGTCCAAGGACTCGAGGCTTTGGGCTCAATATTTTTGAACTTTACATATTGAATTGTCTAGGGACTCAGGACCCTAGGCTTGGTATTTTTGAACTGTATGTATCGACCTGTCCAGGGACTTGAGGCCGTGGGCTTGGTATTTTTGAATTTTGTGTATTGAGCCATCCAAGGACTCAAGGCTCTAGAATTAATGTTTTTGAACTTAATGTATCGAAACGTCAAGGGACTCGGAGTGTTGAGCTCAATGTTTTTGAAATTTATGTACCGAGCCGTCTCGATACTCGAGGACCTGGGCTCAATGTTTTTTAACTTTATATATTGAGCCATCCGAGGACTTAAGGCCCTAGGCTCGATGTTTTGGAACTTTATGTATTGAGCCGTCCAAGGACTTGGGCTTAGAATTTTTGAACTTTAGGTGACTCGGGGCCCTAGGTTCGGTATTTTTGAACATTAGGTATCAAGTCGTCCAAGGACTGGGTGCCTTGGGCTCGGTATTTTTGAGTTTTAGGTATCGAGACATTGATCAAATCAAGACCTTAGGCTCTGTTTTTTTGAACATTAGGTGCTGATTTGTCTAGGGACTCAAGGCCATAAGCTCAGTATTTTTGAACATTAAGTACTAAGTCGTCCATGGACTTTGGTTTTTGGGCTCTTTATTTTTTTAACTTTATATACCAAGTAGTCTAGGGACTTGAGGCCCTGGGCTCGATATTTTTGAACTTTAGTTACCAAGCCGTCTAGGTACTCATAGCCCTAGGCTCAGTATTTTTGAACATTAGGTACCGAGCTATCTAGGGGATCGAGGCCCTAGGCTCCATATTTTTGAAATTTATGTACTGAGCAGTCCAAGGACTCAAGGCCCTAAGCTTGATATTTTTGAACTTTAAGTGCCGAACTGTTTAATGACTTGGGGCCCTAGGCTCGATTTTTTTGAAAATTAAGTACCAAGCCATCTAGGG
The DNA here is from genome assembly GCA_023935145.1 of Bretschneidera sinensis. Classification (NCBI taxonomy): domain Eukaryota; kingdom Viridiplantae; phylum Streptophyta; class Magnoliopsida; order Brassicales; family Akaniaceae; genus Bretschneidera; species Bretschneidera sinensis. The sequence goes on along the minus strand of CM043698.1, from coordinate 126,750,865 downwards.
ACTCAAAGCCCTAGGCTGAGTATTTTTTAGTTTTAGGTACCAAGCCGTCTAGGGACTCGGGGCCCTAGGCTCAATATTTTTTAACATTAGGTAGCGAGCTGTCTAGGGACTCGGGGACTCGATATTTTTGAACATTAGGTACCGAGCCGTCCACGGACTCGGGGCCTTGGGCTCGATATTTTTGAACTCCTCAGAGTGTATTATTGCGATGTTTTATTTTCAAGGATAAGTATTGTAGACCGGGGTTCCAACCTAAGAAGGGGAGTGAATTGGGTTTTTAAAATTTTTTGCTAATTATTTGCAAGTTTATAAAAATAGTTAAATGCACAAGCATACAAACAAGTAATGTGCTTTAGGTAAAAGAGTTTAAGGAAAAGGAAGTGCAAACTTAGTTTATAGTGGTTCGACAATATTGGATTCCTTCCAACTTTATGTCCACTCTCTTCAAACCTCCTTGATGTAATCCACTAAAACTTTTAGTCGTAAAACTTCACGGGTGTTGTACAAACCTTACAATCAATCCCTTCCTCTCGAAAGCTATTCCCTTCCTTGCGGAAGCTAATCCCTTCCTCTCGGAAGCTAATCCTTTCCTCGTGGAATTTTACAAATAAGTGTTTAATTCTAAACACTCTAAAAGTTATTACAACTCTTTCCCCTTTACAATAAATGTGAATTGCTATAAAGTAAATGGTAGAGAGATAGTAATGAATGCATTTACAATTGAACAATATCTCTCTTTCAAGAAAAGCTTGAAGAATAGCTCAACAATAAAAATTTTAAAGCTTTTGAGAATTAATGAGCAAACTTATGAATTGAATGTATAATCTTCTTTATTTTAAATGCTCATTGAAGTGGATTTATATAGTCTTTAATTAATATGGGCGTTAGATACTGACTTGGTAGGTTTGGTGCATTAAATGCTCAAGTCTCGCGTCTCAAACAGTCATATTTTTCAATTATTAGTCAACTGGGTCTTTGTACCAGTCGACTGGGTCTTTGTACAAGTCGACTGGGTCAAGTGAGAAATCTCGCTTTTAGGCTGTAGGAGAGTGGCAGTCGACTGGGTGCTCAACACCAGTCGACTGGGGACATTTTATCCTATACCCCAGTCGACTGGTACATTTGAGCCAGCTGACTAGGTTGTCCTTCAACCCAGTTTTTCATGAAATAAAACTGTTGTTACTTGGAAGTGTTTGAACTAATAGTTTTGTAAAAATTAATTTGTAAAAAGAGCCATAAGACAAGCTACTTACTTGAACATAAGATATTTACAGTTTTTTCAATACTTTAATGCCTATTCTATATCTTCTGTCTTGTCTTGGCATCTGATATAGGTTGAGTTCTTGCATCTTGATTCTTTGCTGAAAGCTTTTATCATTTAAACACTAAGATAAAACAGTTAGTACAATTAAAGTAGTGTTTTCTCATTATTAAAATTAGATAAGACTCAACAATCTCTCCCTGTTTGATGATGACAAAACTAATGAGAAAAAAGTTTTAAAAACTAAGTGATGGGTTTTTAGAAAAAAATGGGCAGAGTTTTCTCTATTTTTCGGATAAAACCAACCAGTAAAGCAGTTCAAATGCAGTTTATAAAAAACCCAACCAAGCAAAGTAAAATAGACTTATATTCATCAAGGTCTTTGGAGCAATGCTCCCCCTAAATCTATGCTCTATTTTACGTTTACATAGATATTTCTCTGTTTCTTATTTTTCTCCCCCATTTTGAAAATAGTAGAAAAAGGGGTACAAACTCAAAAAATAAGCAACACAGATACTATAGACAGTAAGATTATGCATAAACAAACTTATATGTGAAAACTAGCCATTATTCGGAGTTGGGAAGACTTCTCAAGAAGAATCAGAGTTTTCATACTAGCAGAAGTAGTTAAATCATATCGCAGAGTAAAAATGATTCAAACCAAGTAATCATATAACGTAAAAGTAAAGCAAGTATATGAACTATAAGCTAGAAAACTAAAATATGGGCAAATATATACAAACATCCATACATCACATGCTTCTAGAAGCCAAATATCGAATATAATAACATAAATGTATGGTAAAGCAATAAATGTTCGTGCTAAGATCAGTTAAAAGCTATATATACATGAAAAAAGAGATAACATAGGAAACTCAGTGAGCAGAAGAATCAGAGCCATTTCGAATAAGATCCTGAAGCTCAGCCAATGAGTTCTCTGTGTGCTTTCGGTGCAGCTCGAAGTCGTCTCGAAGTGAGCGGAGGTTATAATGCATGGAATCAACAAAATAGCTCAAGCTCTGGAACCCAGACTGCATGGATAGCTGGAGGCTCGAAATAACCTGGAGTAGATCATCGTACCCAGCCTGACCAGTACTTGAACCACTATGTGGTGGTGCTCGATCATTAGTGTCTATAGCAATAGGAGGGGCTACATCACCAGGATCGTCGTCGTCCTCCTCACTATTGTCACCCTCTCCAATCCTGATGTTCTTATCAGCCTTGGGGTAGATCATCCTATCTTAGATCGTGCACCCCATCTTCTTTAGAGAAGAGACATTGATGATGTCCTTAGGGCCGATGTCCTAAGCCTCAGAGGCGGGAAAAGAAACCCGAAAGTGCTAGAGGATGAGAGTGTTGAGCATTCCATAGGGAAGGCACCCAGAGTCATTAGCTTCACCATTGATCATGTTGGCGAGCAGTATGGGGTAGATATTGAAATGGTGTCCAGTTTTGAGACACCAAATCAATACAACGTTTATCTTTGAGATATAGCCTCAACTCCCAAGTCATAGATGGATGGTCCAACTCACGATGAGATTGAAAAACTTTGAATCAATGGGCATATCACTACATGTGTGAAATATAGTGGGCTGAAAGATATAGTTAGGGTCTCCCCTAACGATCTGACATACCTTTTCATACTCGAAGTTATTCGGCCATCCGTCCAGACTCCATTGGATCCCTCCCACTAGGATCCCCAAGATGCTCACCATGAGGTCAGTGTTCACCTTAAACTTCACACCCATCATAGTGGTTCTGAAACAAAGAGCCAGTGGACTAGGTTTCACCAAGTTCGTGTAGAACTGGTGAATTAGGTGTGGGTAGTACTTTTGGTGAATCTTGACAAGTGGTGTCAAACGCATTACCTTAAAAGGAGGTAATATGTCAAAGTTTGCATGACGGGTAGAATTGAAGTCAATGAATCTACGTGTCATGAGCTTCTTGTGACGGATGACTGAATTATACCTCTCTTTGACGGCTGGACTCTAGAAGAGTGAGTCATCGAGCTCTGTCCTCGCCTTTTTGCTCGAGGATCCCACTAAGCCTTTTCCTTTTGTATCTAGTACCATGGATTTCTTGGACCATGGCCTAGTAGGCACGTGAGGTCCTCCAACGGTGGTTTTGATTCAGATTCTCTCAGACATTTGGAAAAAGGTGTTTTTAGGGAGATTTGAGAGATTTTTGGGGAAAACGAAATTTTCAATTGTGGAAAGTTGAAATGAAGGTGATGGGGGATAAGATTAAGGATGCTGTGGAGTGTTTTTATGAGATTTTCTAGAGAGAGAAAGCTTCAAGGTTTTGAAAATGGTGTGAAAACCCTAAAAAACTAAAGCGACTATTTATAGAATCGCGATACCAGTCGACTAGCTTAGGGCACCAGTCGATTGGATGATTTGAGAATTTTTGACATACCAATCAACTGGGTCGAGATACCAGTCAACTGGGTAAACTGATAGAGAAATAGTAGTCGACTGGGTAGTTACCAGAAATTCAAAATTTTGGCTCCAAACAAAGTCTTGTTATACCGGTTGACTGGGTACTTGGACTAGTTGATTGGGTGAAAAGGCAGTATATTACCAGTCGATTGGGGTAAACTTACCAATCGACTGGACCCTTAAAAGAAAGCTCCAACTTAGAGTCTTAGTATGAAATTTGTTTATCTATGCCATCTTGAGTGAAGAAAATATTAAAAAATGTTTAATACTCATTCACTAGATGTCAAATATGCATATGTTGAATGATGATGCAATTAAACATACAGTTTATCGTAGTCTATTAAGCCCATTGACAATCTAATCTTACAAAAGCTAGCTTCATTTAATGGTTTTATAAGAATATCAGTATCTGATCTTCTGAATGAATGAATTCTAGTCTTATATCACCTTTTTTAGCATGATCTCTTATGAAATGATGTCTAATTTCTATGTGTTTGGTTTTAGAATGCTGAATAGGGTTTTTGGTTAAGTTGATGGCACTAGTATTATCACAATGAATTAGAATATCTTTAAAGTTCATGCCATAGTCTTCTAGTTGTTGTTTCATCTATAACACTTGCACACAACAACTTTCGGCTGCTACGTATTCTGCCTCGGAGGTTGATAGTGCAACCGAGTTTTGTTTCTTGGAAAACCAAGAGGTTAGTATTGTACCTAAGAATTGGCATGTTCCACTAGTGCTTTTTCTGTCTAATCTACACCTCGAAAAATCAGCATATGAATATCCTACAAGCTCAAAAGATGAATTTCTAGAGTACCATAATCCTAGGTTTTGAGTCCCTTGTAGATATCTAAGGATTCTTTTTACTGCAATCACATGTGATTCCTTAGGATTAGCTTGAAATCTAGCACACATGCATACACTGAACATTATATCAGGTCTACTTGCAGCTAAATAAAGTAAAGCTCTTATTATGCTTCTATAAGTTTTAGTGTCTACACATTTACCTCGTTCATCAAGGTCAATTTTTGTAGAAGTGTTTATAGGAGTACCGAATAACTTTGAGCTTTCCATCCTGAACCTTTTTAGTAGGTCCTTTGTGTATTTTGATTGATTGATGAATATGCCTCATTTCAATTGTTTGATTTGAAGTCCAAGAAGTATGTAAGCTCTCTCCCATCATGCTCATTTCAAATTCACCTTGCATGCACTTAGAAAACTCTTGACACATAGATTCATTAGTAGCACCAAATATGATATCATCAACATATATGACTAATACTGTGTCATTTTTGTGAGTTTTTGTGAAGAGGGTTGTGTCTATTTTTCCTCTTGTAAAATTATTGTCAACAAAATATTTACTTAGTCTTTCATACTATGCTCTTGGAGCTTACTTCAACCCATATAGAGCTTTAAAAAGCTTGTAGACATGATTTGGAAGACTAGGATTTTTAAATCCAAGAGGTCACTCAACATATACCTCTTCTTCTATAGAGCCATTTAAAAAGGCACTTTTTACATCCATTTAAAATAATTTAAACTTGTTAAAGTATGTAAAGGCTAATAACATTCGAATAACTTCTAATCTTGCTATGGGAGCATAGGTCTCATCAAAGTCTATTCCTTCTTCTTGATTATACCCCTTAGCAACTAGTCTAGTCTTATTCCTAGTTACTATTCCATTTTCATCCATCTTATTTCTAAGTACCCATTTAGTTTCTATTATTGTATGATTCTTTGGTCTAGGAACTAGATTCCATACATTGTCTCTTTCAAATTGATTTATTTCTTCTTGCATGGCATTTATCCAATCAACATCCTTCTCAGCTCCTACAAATTTTTTAGGTTCTATTTGAGATAGATAGGCTACACAGTCGTAAATATTTCTAATAGAGGAACGAGTTCTTACCCCTTGTGAAGGATCACCAATCACTTAATCAATTGGGTGATAATTTACATACCTTTAATCTTTGGGAAGACTATCCTCTTATTGACTTGTAGATGGTTAGTCCAGTTTGAGGGCTTCTATCTCTTGATTTGTTTGAGATGGGCTTTCATTTAGGTCAACAATGGGAGTAGGTGTTTCCGTTCTTAGAATGAAATCTGCATCATCATTGAAAGAAACTACTCTACTACTAATTGGGTTAGACTCATCAAAGTCTATATGTACGGATTCTTCTACCAACTAGTGTTCTCTTGTTGAAAACTCTATAAGCTTTACTAGAGGTTGAATATCCTAAGAATATCCCCTCATCGGTCTTTGAGTCAAATTTACTCAAGTTAGTTTTATTGTTATTTAGGATAAATCATTTATAACCAAAGGCACGAAAATAGGAGATGTTAGGCTTTTTATCTTTCCATAATTCATATGGAGTTTTGTAAAGCATAGGCCTAATTAAAATTCTATTTAAGATATAGCAAGAGGTGCTTTCAGCTTCCTCCCAAAGTATTTTGGCAAGCTATTTTCACAAAGCATTGTTATTGTAAATTCTTCTAGAACTCTATTTTTCCTCTCAACAACTCCATTTTGTTGAGGAGTTCTATGAGCCGAAAAGTTTTGATCAATCCATTTTCATCACAAAATTTGAAAAGTTTTGGTTTTCAAATTCTTTTCTATGATCACTTCTAATGCTTGAAATACAAATTCCTTTTTCATTTTGAACCTTTTTACAAAAATTTCAAATCCTTTGTAAGCTTCATCCTTGTAAGCAATAAAGATAACAAATGTATATATTGAATAGTCGTCAACAATAACAAGAGCATATTGATGGCCACTTAGACTAGTGGTACTTATTGGACCAAATAAGTCCATATGCAAAAGTTCCAATGGTTTAATAGTTGAGACTACATTTTTTGATTTAAAAGAAATTCTAGTTTATTTTCTTATTTGACAAGCATCACACACTCTATCTTTTTCAAATTTGATTTTTGGAAGTCCAATGACTAAATCTTTTCTTGAAATGATTTTAAGCAAATCCATATTCACATAATGAAGCTTTCTATGCCATAGCTATGGGTTTTCACTATATGCGGGAAAACATTTTTCATTTTCCGAATGCAAGGATTTTAAATCAACTATATAGACATTTTCTTGTCTATAGCCAACACACTTGATCTTGTTACTCTTGATGTCTATAACTAGACAATGAGAGGTTTCAAATATGACCTTGTTGCCTTTGTCATATAGTTGACTAATACTTAGTAAATTTGGCTTTAGGCCTTGCATAAATAATACATTATCAATGGTTGAGAAATCATTACCAACTTTTCCATGCCCGATGATCTTTATTTTTATGTTGTCTCCAATTATGACATGTCCGCTATCTCTTAGAGTTAGCTCTTTGAATACACTTCGATCACCGGTCATGTGCTTTGAGCATCCATTATCAAGGTACCAATAATTACCTTTTTTTTTGGTGTTGAGACATATCTACATTACACAAGGATACACGATTGCACTCTTAGGTACCCAAAATTTCTTGGGTCCTTTGGGGTTATTCCTAGAAAATATAGTTCCAGTAGGGACCCATACTTTCTTAACATTGTAAGGTATTCTATATCTATAGACATGTTGATGATGCACAATCCTAGGATAATAGTTATTGAAATTTCTAGAATTTCTTAGTTGTGCATGTCTATAGCTCATTGGATGAGTATTTCTAGGATACATGTTTCTATTGTGCATGTCATTTCTAGGAAATGTATGATGGTGATTTCTAGTATATATGCTTGCATTATTGTGAACATGCATGTTATTTCTAGGATACACATGATGGTAATTCTTAGAATATGCATGTGTAGTGTGCAAGTTTTGAGTATACATATTATCTCTATGATTCATATAGTGGTTACTCCTAGGATGTGTACATGCATTTCTTGAATGATTGTTCCTTGCAATTGCATTTCTTGAGTGAGCATACATATATGCATGAGTATTTCTAGGATGCTTAATTCTTGTATATACATTGGAATTAGTATTTTTAGACCTACTAGCATTCATTGAAAGAGTGCTTTTAACCTTGCTAGTGGTCTTTAAAGTAGAGGCTTCATTCACACATGATGCTTTCATGAATAAGGTCTCTTTTGATTTTTGCTTGCCTAATAAAGAATAACCCAACCCGGATTTTCCTCCACTTAATCTTTGGCAAGATAGCACTTCATCTAGTTTTTCTTTTCCAAGCATAAGTCTTGATATAGTGCCATTTAATTTTATTATTTTCTTCTTTAAGTTTTCATTTTCATCTTTAAGAAAATCTTGAGAAAAATTATAAAGCAAGAAAGATAGTTTTTCTTTTTCTTCCTTTAAGCTTTCCATCTCTTTAGAAAGAGATGACATTTCCTTTTTGAGAATGGTGTTCTTAGAATCGAATTTCTTCAATTCTTCATGCATTTCATTTATGACCTCCATTAATTCTTCACTACTACTAACAATGTTATTTTTAGAAGGGGAAGAATTTGATACCTCAATTTCGTTGTTGATTGCCATAAGACATAGGTTGGCAATCTCCTTGTATCCGTCCTCATTGTCCGAGGATTTTTCTTCTTCGTCATCACTTCAAGTAGTTGCAATCATAGCTTTCTTTTTGAAGCTCTTATATGGTTTGCTTGCTGCTGTACAATCGCCCTTGAGATCCTTTGTGTATGGTTTCTTGCTCTTCTTCAAGAATCTGTGAAACCGTTTGGTGATTAGAGCCATCTCACCATCTTCTTCGCTGCTCTCTACCTCTTCTTCCATTTCTTCTTCTTTGTTTCATGTAGAGGCTTTGAGAGCAATCACATTTTTCTTCTTCTCATCATCATTGACAACGGGATTCATTTCTTCCATCTTGTATGTCAATAGTGATCTGAGAATGTTTCGACATCAAGTTTGTCGAGATCTTTGGCCTCCGTGATAACCGTTTTCTTTGCTTTTCAAGTGAATGGCAAAGACCTTAAGATTTTCCTTGTTAGTTCAAATTCCTTAATGTTCGTATGAAGAAGCTTCAAACCGTTAACAATAGTGGTGAAACGTGAGTGCATTTGAGAAATTGTTTCGTTAGGGGACATTTTGAAAGATTCATACTCGGACACTAGCATATAAATTTTTTATACTCAGACACTTCGCTAATTCCTTCATATGTAACTTGCAATGTATCCCAAATCTCCTTAGCTGAAACACAAGCAAAAATTTTATTATATTCAGAAATATCTAAAGCACAATGTAAAATATTTGTGGCTCTACTATTTAGAGACATTATTCTATAATCCTCTTCATTGAACTCAGTTTTGAGTTTAGGCATTGTATGATTGATTTCTCCAATAGTTATTTCCTTTGTAGGAATTCTAGGTCCTTCTTCAAAGACTCTCCATAGATTGTAATCTTGTCATTTGCTAAAGATTTTCATCATGTTTTTCCAATAGTTGTAGTTGGAGCCATTGAACAAGGGAGGCCTAGTGTAGGAATGTCCTTCAAAATAGCTATTTAATGCCATTGGGCCAACTCAAGGATTTTAAGCCTGAAATTGAGAACGAGTCTCTGATACCAATTGTAGACTAGGTTTCCAACCCAAGAAGGGGGTGAATTAGGTTTTTAAAAACATTTTATAATTATTTGCAAGTTTATAAAAATAGTTAAATGCAAAAGCATACAAATAAGTAATGTGATTTAAATAAAAGAGTTTAAGGAAGAGAAAGTGCAAACTCGGTTTATAATGGTTCGACAATATCGGATTTCTTCCGACCCTACGTCCACTATCTTCAAGGAACCTCCTTGAAGTGATGCACTAAAACTTTTAGTCATACAACTTCATGGGTGTTGTAAAAACCTTACAATCAATCATTTCCTCTCGAAAGCTATTCATTTCCTTGCAGAAGCTAATCCCTTCATCTCGGAGGCTAATCCCTTCTTTGTGAAAGCTTACAAAGAAGTGTTTAATTCTAAACACTCTAAGAGTTATTACAATTCTTTCCCCTTTACAATAAATGTGAACTACTGTAAAGTAAATAGTAGAGAGATACCAATGAATGCTTTTACAAATGAATAATATCTCTCTTTTAAGAAAACGCTTGAAGAATGGCTTAACAATAAATTTTTCAAAGCTTTTGAGAATTAATGATCAAACTTATGAATTAAATGTATAATCTTCTTTATTTTAAATGCTCATTAAAGTGGGTTTATATAGCCTTGAATCAATATGGCCATTAGGCACTGACTTGGTAGGTTTGGTGCATTAAATACTCAAGTCCTGCATCTCAAACGGTCATATTTTTGAATTACCGGTCGATTGGGTCTTTGTACCAGTCGACTGGGTCAGTTGAGAAATCTCACTTTTAGGCTGTGAGAGAGTACCAGTCGACTGGGTCCTAAGCACCAGTCGATTGAGAACTCACTGTCTGTAGACTAAGGTTTCAATCCAAGAGGGGGGTGAATTGAATTTTTAAAAACTTTTGTTAATTAAACACAAGTTTATAAAAACAGATAAACTCACAAGCATGTAAACAAATAATGTGTTGTAACAAAAGAGTTTAAGGAATAGAGGATGCAAACTCAGTTTATAGTGGATCGACAATATCGGATTCGTTCCAACCCTACGTCTACTCTCTTAAAGGAACCTCCTTCAAATAATCCACTAAGAAACTTAGTCGTGCAACTTCACAGGTGTTGCACAAACCTTACAATCAATCATTTCCTCTTAGAAGCAAACCCCTCCCTCTCGGAAGCAAAATCCCTTCCTTTCGGAAGCTAATCCCTTCCTTTCGGAAGCTAATCCCTTTACAATGAATGTTGTAAAGTAAATAGTAGAGAGACAACAATGAAAGCTTATACAACTGAATAATATCTTTCTTTGAAGGTAAAGCTTGAAGAATGGCTCAACAATAAATATTTTAAAGCTTCTGTGTATCAATAAGTAAAAACTTAATTAAATGTGTATTCGCTCTTTTTAAAATACTTAATAGAGTGAGTTTTTATAGCCTTGTTGTAATGTGGCCGCTATGTACTGTTCTGGTATGTTTCGGTGCAATTTGTGCTAAAATCTTGCATCTCAACGGTCATATTTTTTGAACTACCAGTTGACTGGGTCAAGTTAAAAATCCCATTTTTAAGGCTATTGAAGGTACCAGTCGACTGGGTGGTTCTTACCAGTTGACTGGTATGAATCGCCTAGATGACTGGGGACACACTGTCCTTTATACCAATCTTCTGGTATAAGTACCCAATCGACTTGGTTACTTTTCAACCCAGTTTTCATGTTTTGAAATGTTTTTAACTTAAAAACGTTTGATTGAAAAGTTCTGTTAAAATACTTTTTCAAAAGGAGCTATAAGACAAGCTTTTTACCTGAACAAGTGAGATTTAAAACTTGTTTAAATACCTTGTCCCTGTACTAGATCTTCTATCTTGACTTGGTGTTTGATTCAGGTTGAGTTCTTGCACCTTGATCCTTGGCTGAATGCTTTTATCGCTTAATACACTTAAATAGCACTGTTAGTATAATAAGAGTTGTATTTTGTTATCATTAAAATATAAGTGAGGGTCAACAATATTCTCTTTTTTTATAATGACAAAACTGAGAAGAGAAAACAGTTTTTAGAAACTAAGTGTTAGATTTTTTTAAGAAAATCGGGTAGAGTTTCCTCTATTTTTTTTTTAATAAAACCAACCTGTAAAAAGATAAAGAACAGTTTATATGCAATCCAACCAATCAACTCAACATATATAATCATATACCAAGTTCTTTGGAGTAATGCTCCCCTTAAATCTATGCACTATTTTGAGTTTACAGTTAGTTTTCTTATTTTCTCATTTTTCTCTCCCATTTTGAAAATAGAAGAAAAGGGGATAGTAAACCAAAAAAATAAGCTATATATATACCATAAACATGAAGAGAATGCATAAACAAACTTGTATGCAAAAATTTGGCATCATTTGGAGTTTGACAGCCTTCCCGCGAAGAACCGAAAGTTTTCATACATGAAGAAGCAGTTTTAAAGCATTTATCCGAATATAAAGAGATATAAAGCATGTAACCATATTTCTAAAGTGTAGAACAAGTACATTAACCAAGTCTAAGAAGAAACCTTAGTCATATATATCATCAGTATATACAGTACAGACTTCGTAGAGCCGAAACAGAAGTACAAAATACAGTAAAATATGAAAATATATCCGTGCTAAGAACAATGAAAAACTACATCAATATGTACATCAAAAAGAAGATAGAAAATGACTCAAGGAGCAGGAGAGTCAGAGACACCACAAGCAAGATCCCGAAGCTCAACCAAAGAGCCCTCAGTATGCTCACAGTGCAACTCGAAGTCATCCCGAAGAGAACGGAGGTCATGATGTATGGCGTCGACTGTGTAGCTCAAACTTTGGAAGCCGGATTGCATGGTCAGTTGGAGGCTCGTGATAGCCTGAAAGAGATCGCTATATCCAGCCTGACAGTACTCGAGTCACCCATAGGAGGTGTTTGGCCATCCGTATATATAACAGCAGCAGCAGCAGCATCTGGACCCTCGTCCTCATCATCACTGCTCTCGTCCTCTCTTATCCGAATGTGCTTCCCGGCCTTGGAGTAGATGAAGCCATCTCAGACTGTGCATCCCATATTCTTTAGCGATGAGACATTGATGATGTCCTTGAGGCTGATGTCTTGAGCCTCGGAGGCGGGGAGAGGCACCCGGAAGTGCTGAAGGATGAGTATGATGAGCATCCCGTAAGGTAGGCATCTAGAGTTGCTCGCTTCGTAATTTATCATATTAGCGAGCAGCAGGGGGTAGATATTGAGGTGGTGCCCAGTTTTAAGGCACCAAATCAATACAATATCTATCTTAGATAGATAGCCTCGACTCCCGAGTCTCGAGTGGATGGTCCAACTCACAATGAGGTTGAACAATTTCGAGTCAAGGGGTATATCACTACATGTGTGAAATGTAGTGGGTCAAAATACATAGTTAGGGTCACCCCTAACTATCTGACATGTCTCCTCATAATCGAAATTGTTTGGTCATCCGTCCAGACTCCATTAAATCCCTCCCACAGGGATCCTCAGGATACTCATCAAAAGGTCAATTTTGACCTCAAACTCCACACCCATAACACATGTTCTAAACCTCAAAGCCAGTGGACTGGGTTTCACCAAGTTCACATAGAACTGATGAATCAGTCTTGGGTAAATTTTTTCATGTATCTTGACCAATGGGGTTAAGTTAATAGCAGTGAAGACAGGTAATATATCAAAATTACTATGACGAATAGATTCAAAGTCTACGAATCTACCCGTTATGATCTTTTTATGGCGGATAACGGATGTATACCTGTCTTTCGTCGCTGGGCTGGAGAACAAAGAGTCGTCAAGCTCTGTTCTGGGCTTCTTGCTTGATGAGCCCCCTACACCCTTCCCTCGGGAATCTAGAGCCATGGATTTGGTGGACCTTGGCCTAGTAGGCGCATGTGGTCCCCCAACGGTGGTTTTTATCAGGATTCGGTTGGATATTTTTGAAGAAAAGCTTTTTGTGTGAAAAAAGGGTTTTTGGTGAAAAAATGAGATTTCAACCGTAGAAAGTTGAAATGGATGGTTTGGATGAGTAGATCGAGGTGTTTTGGAAGCATTTTGAGGGTTTTTTTTAATCAAAAGGATGAAAATTTTTAGAGAGAGAAAGCTTAGGGTTTTGAAAATGGCGTAAAAATCTGAAAAAAAAAATGAAGAGACTATATATAGAATCGCGATACCAGTTGACTGGGGTCAGGGTACCAGTCGACTGGAGTCATTACAGATTTGAAAAGTTTCTCATACCAGTCAACTGGGTAGGGATACTAGTCGACTGGGTAAACGAGTCGAAGGATACCAGTCGACTGGGTAGTTAACAAATTTTCAAAAAATAGCTCCAAATAAGGTTTTTGATTACCAGAAGACTGGTATAGCCTTACCAGTCGACTAGAAGAATGGGCAGAGACTTACCAGTCGACTGGGATAGACTTACCAGTTGACTGGGATAGACTTACCAGTCAACTGGACCCTTAAAAAAATTTTCAGTCTTAGCACAAAATTTGTTTATCTATGCCATCTTGAGTGAGGGAGTAATTAAATAAGGTTTAATGCTCTTTCACTACATGTAAAATATGCAAAATGATAAATGATTAAACAATCAAACATACAATTTATCATAATCTAGCAATCCTATTGACATGTTTTATTTTGCAAAAACTTTCTTCACTTAGAGGTTTTGTAAGAATGTCAGTTATTTGATCTTCTGAAGGTATGAACTCTAGTCTTATATCATCTTTTTGAGCATGGTCTCTTAAGAAATGATGTTTAATTTCTATGTGTTTAGTTCTAGAGTGTTGAATAGGGTTCTTGGTTAGGTTGATAGCACTAGTATTGTCACAATGTATTGGGATACTTTTAAAGTTCATGCCATAGTCTTCTAGTTGTTGTTTCATCCATAATACTTGGACACAACAACTTCTAGCTGCAACATATTCTGCCTCAGTGGTTGATAGTGCAACTGAGTTTTGTTTCTTGGAAAACCAAGAAGTAAATATTGCACCTAAGAATTGGCATGTTCCACTTGTGCTTTTTCTATCTAACCTACATCCAGCAAAATCAACATTTGAATAACCTATAAGCTCAAAAGATGAATCTCTAGAGTACCATAACCTAGGGTTTGAGTTCCTTGTAGATATCTAAGGATCCTTTTTATTGCAACTACATGTGATTCCTTAGGATTAGTCTGAAATCTAGTGCACATGAATACACTGAACATAATATCAGGTCTACTTGCAGTCAAATAAAGTAAAGCTCCTATCATGCTTCTATAGTATTTAGTATCTACACACTTACCTCCTTCACCAAGATCAAGTTTTGTAGATGTGCTCATAGGTGTACCAAGTGGCTTTGAGTTTTCCATCCCAAACCTCTTTAGTAGGTCCTTTGTGTATTTTGATTGATTGATGAAGATGTCTCCTTTCAATTGTTTGATTTGAAGTCCAAGGAAGTAGGTAAGCTCTCCCATCATGCTCATTTCAAATTTACCTTGCATGCACTTGGCAAACTCTTGACACATGATTCATTAATAGCACCAAATATAATATCATCAGCATATATTTGGACTAGTAGAGTGTCATTTATGTGAGTTTTTGTGAAGAGGGTTGTGTCTACTTTACCTCTTATAAAATTATTGTCAATTAAAAATTTACTTAGTCTTTCATACCATGCCCTTGGAGCTTGCTTCAACCCATATAGAGCCTTAGAGAACTTGTAGACATGATTTGAAAGATTAGGATTCTCAAATCCAAGAGGTTGCTGAACATAATCCTCTTATTCTATAAAGCCATTTAAAAATGTACTTTTTACATCCATTTGAAATAACATAAATTTATTAAAGCATGCAAAGGCTAATAACATTCGAATAGCTTCTAATCTAGGTATGGGAGCATAAGTCTCATCAAAGTCTATTCATTCTTCTTGATTATATCCCTTAGCAACTAGTCTAGCCTTGTTTTTAGTTACTATTCCATTTTCATCCATCTTATTTCTAAATACCCATTTAGTTCCTATTATTGTATGATTTTTAAGTCTAGGAACTAGATTCCAAACATTGTTTCTTTCAAATTGATTTATTTCTTCTTGCATGGAAATTATCCAATCATTATCCTTTTCGGCTTCAATAAATGTCTTAGGTTCTATTTGAGACAAATAAGCTACATAATTGCAAATATTTCTAATAAACGAACTAGTTCTTACCCCTTGTGAAGGATCACCAATCATTTGATCAATCGGGTGATAATTTGTATACCTCCAATCTTTGGGAAGACTATCCTCTTGTCGGCTTATAGATGGTTGTTCCAATTTGAGAGTTTTCATCTCTTCATTTGTTTGAGGTGGACTCTCTTTTGGGTCAACAATGGGAGTAAGTGTTTTCGTTCTTGGAATAAAATCAACATCATCATTGAAAGAAACTTCTTTACTACTAATTGGGTTAGACTCATCAAGAGTTACATGTACGGATTCTTCTACCACTAAAGTTCTCTTGTTGAAGACTCTATAAGTCTTACTAGAGGTTGAATATCCTAAAAATATCCCTTCATCAGTCTTAGAGTCAAATTTACCCAAATTAATTTTATTGTTATTTGGGATGAAGCGTTTACAACCAAATGTACGAAAATAGGAGATATTAGGCTTTCTACCTTTTCATAATTCATATGGAGTTTTATCAAGCATAGGCCTAATTAAAATTCTATTCAAGATATAGCAAGAGTGTTTACTGCTTCAGCCCAAAAGTATTTTGGTAAACTATTTTCACAAAGCATTGTTTTTGCAAATTCTTCTAGAGCTCTATTTTTTCTCTCAACAACTCCATTTTGTTGAGGAGTTCTAGGAGTTGAAAAGTTGTGATCAATTCCATTTTCTTCACAAAATTTTGAAAAACTTTGGTTTTCAAATTTTTTTCCATGATCACTTCTAATGCTTGAAATACAAATTCTTTTTTCATTTTGAACCTTTTTGCAAAAGTTTTCAAATCCTTTGAAAGGTTCATCTTTGTAAGAAATAAAGATAACAAAGGCATATCTTGAATAGTCATCAACAATAACAAGAGCATATTGATGGCCACCTAGACTAATGGTACTTATTGGACCAAATAAGTCCATATGCAAAAGTTCCAATGGTCTAGTAGTTGAGACTACATTCTTTGATTTAAAAGAAATCCTAGTTTGTTTTCCCATTTGACAAGCATCACATATTTTGTCTTTTTTAAAATTGATTTTGGGAAGTCCAATGACTAAATCTTTCTAGGAATGATTTTAAACAAATTCATGTTCACATGACCAAGCCTTTTATGGCATAGCCATGAGTTTTCACTAATTGCTGGAAAACATTTTTCATTTTCGGAATGCAATGATTTTAAATCAACTATATAGACATTTTCATGTATATGGCCAACAAACTTGATCTTGTTACTCTTGATGTCTATAACTAAACAATGAGATGTTTCAAATATGACTTTGTTGCCTTTGTCACATAGTTGACTAATGTTTAGTAATTTTGGCTTAAGGCCTTGTACTAGCAATACATGATCTATGGTTGATAAATCATTAACAACTTTTCTATGCCCGATGATCTTTATTTTTGTGTTGTCTCCAATGGTGACAAGTCCACCATCTCTTAGAGTTAGCTCATTGAATACACTTTTATCACCAGCCATGTGCTTTAAGCATTCACTATCAAGGTACCAACAGTTAACTTTTTTCTTGGTGTGGAGACATATCTACATCACACAATGGCATTTTTAGGTATACAAAATTTCTTGGGTCCTTTGGGGTTAGTCCTTGAAAATATGGTTCCTTTTGGGATCCATATTTTCTTAACAGCATATGGTATTCTATAGACATGTTGATAATGCACAATCCTAGGATGATAGTTATTGAAATTTCTAGGATGATTCAATTGTGCACGCCTATAATGCTTAGGATATGAGTTCCTAGGATAAATGTTTTTTTTGTGAGGAATATGAATATACATGTCATTTTCAAAAAATGTATGAAGATGATTTCTAGGATATATGCTTGCATTTTCATGAGTACGCATATTATTTCTAGAATAACCATGATAGTAATTCCTAGGATATGCTTGTGCATGATACAAGTTTTGATTATACATATTGTTTCTAGGATGCACATGATGGTTATTCCTAGGATGTGTATAAGCATTTCTTGAATGAGCATACATATAAGCATGAGTATTTCTAAGATGCTTCATTTTTGTATATGCATTAGAATTAGCATTTCTAAACTTGCTAGCATTCATTAAGGGTATGTGTTTGACCTTGCTAGTAATCTTTGAAGTAGAGGTTTCATTCACACATGATACTTTCATGAATAAGCTCTCTTTTGATTTTTGTTTGTCTAATGGAGAATATCCTAATCCTGATTTTCCTCCACTTAATCTTTGGCAAGAAAGCACTTCATCAATTTTTTATTTTCCAAGCATGAGTCTAGATATTGTACCATTCAATTCTAATATCTTCTTCTTTAAGTTTTCATTTTCATCTTTTAGGAAATCTTGAGAAGAATCATAAAGCAATAAAGATAGTTTATCTTTTTCTTCTCTTACACTTATCATCTCTTTAGAGAGATATGACATATCTTTCTTAAGAGTAGAGTTCCTAGAATCGAATTTCTTCAATTCTTCATGCATTTCATTTATGACTTCTATCAACTCTTCACTACTACTAACAATGTTATTTTTTGAAGAGGGAGAAGATAATACCTCATTTTTATCATCGATTGTATAAGACAAAGGTTGGTAATTTCCTCATATCCGATTATTTTATCCGAGGACTCTTCTTCTTCGTCATCACTCCAAGTGGTTGCTATCATAGCTTTCTTCTTGGGGCTCCTGTATGGTTTGCTTGTTACTATACAATAGGCCTTAATGTGACCGGGCTTCTTGCATCCATTGCACATAAGTGGTTCCCTTTTTGAAGTGGAATCCTTTATGTAAGGTTTCTTGCTTTTCTTCAAGAACCTATGAAACTGTTTAGTGATTAAAGCCATCTCACCATCTTCTTCGCTGCTCTCCACTTCTTCTTCTGATTCCTTTTCTCTATTGCATGTAGAGGCTTTGAGAGCAATCACCTTTTTCTTCTTCTCATCATCATTGACAATGAGATTCATTTCTTGCATCTCATATGTCAATAATGACCCAAGAAGTGTCTCAACATCAAGTTTGTCGAGATCTTTGGCCTTCGTGATGGCTGTCTTCTTTGCTTTCCAAGTAGGTGGTAGAGATCTTAAGATTTTTCTTGTTAGTTCAAACTCCTCAATATTCCTACCAAAAAGCTTCAAACCATTAACAATAGTTGTGAAACGTGAGTGCATTTGAGAAATTGTTTCGTTAGAAGACATTCTAAAAGATTCATATTCAGATACTAGCATACAAATTTTTTATTTTTTAACCTCACTAGTTCCTTCATATGTAACTTGCAATTTATCCCATATCTCCTTAGTCGACACTCATGCAGAGATTTTATTGTATTCAGATATATCTAAAGCACAATGTAAAATAATTGTGGCTCTACTATTGAGAGACATCATTCTATAATCCTCATCATTCTACTCAGTTTTGAGTTTAGACATTGTATGATTGATTTCTCCAATAGTTATTTCCTTTGATGGAATTCTAGGTCCCTCTTCAATGACTCTCCATAGATTATAATCTTGTCCTTCGACAAAGGTTTTCATCCTGTTTTTTCAATAGTTATAATTGAAGCCATTGAACAAATGAGGCCTAGTGTAGGAGTGTCCCTTAGAATAGCTATTTGCTGCCATTGGATCAACTCAAGGATATTAAGCCTAAAATTGAGAACGAGGCTCTGATACCAATTATAGACTGAGGTTTCAATCTAAGAGGGGGGTGAATTGGATTTTTAAAAACTTTTGCTAATTAAACACAAGTTTATAAAAACAGATAAACCCATAAGCATGTAAACAAATAATGTGCTGTAACAAAAAAGTTTAAGGAATAAAGGATGCAAACTCAGTTTATAGTGGTTCAACAATATCGAATTTGTTCCAACCCTATGTTCACTCTCTTTAAGGAACCTCCTTGAAGTAATCCACTAAGAAACTTAGTTGTGCAACTTCACGGGTGTTGCACAAACCTTACAATCAATCCCTTCCTCTTGGAAGCAAATCCTTTCCTCTCGAAAGCAAAATCCCTTCCTTTCGGAAGCTAATCCCTTTACAATGAATGCTGTAAAGTAAATGGTAGAGAGACAACAATGAAAGCTTATACAACTGAATAATATCTCTCTTTCAAGGTAAAGCTTGAAGAATGGCTCAACAATAAATATTTCAAAGCTTTTGTGTATCAATGAGTAAAAACTTGATTGAATGTGTATTCCCCCTTTTTAAAATACTCAATAGAGTGGGTTTTTATAGCCCTGTTGTAATACGACCGCTTTGTACTGTTCTAGTACATTTTGGTGCAATTTGTGCTGAAATCTCGCGTCTCAACAGTCATATTTTTTTTGAACTACCAGTCGACTGGGTCAAGTTTAAAATCTCATTTTTAAGGCTATTAAAGGTACCAGTCGACTGGGTGGTTCTTACCAGTCGACTGGGGACAGTCTGTCCAATATACCAGTCAACTGGTATGAATCATCCAGTCGACTAGGGACGCACTGTCCCATATACCAGTCTTTTGGTATAAGTACCCAGTCGATTGGGTTACTTATCAACCCAGTTTTCATGTTTTGAAATGTTTTTAACTTAAAATTGTTTGATTGAAAAGTTCTGTTAAAATGATTTTTCAAAAGGAGCCATAAGACAAGCTTTTTACCTGAATAAGTGAGATTTACAACTTGTTTAAATACCTTATCCCTATATTAGATCTTCTATCTTGACTTGGTGTTTGATTCAGGTTGAGTTCTTGCACCTTGATCCTTGGCTGAATGCTTTTATCGCTTAATACACTTAGATAGCACTGTTAGTATAATAAGAGTTGTGTTTTGTCATCATTAAAATATAGGTGAGGGTCAACACTATCCCATATGCTAGTCGACTGGGTGCTTAACACCAGTCAACTGGGACATTGTCGACTGGTGCATTTGAGCCAGTCGACTGGGTTGCTCTTCAACCTAGTTTTTTCATGTAATAAAACTGTTCTTGGGTTTTGAAGGAAAAATGGCCAAGGAGGTGAAATGCCCAGGGCATTATCCTCGGGCTTTTGAAGAAAAAATGGCTGAAGAGCTGAAATGCTCAGAGCATTATCCTCAGGCTTCTTGGCTTGGGAGCTTATCCAAGTCATTTTCTACGTGTTGGTTGTCTAGTTGTAGGATGTTTGTATCCTACGATGATAGGCCCTCGAAGGTGAAAGTGAAGATCCCCATATCAACTTTTGGTCTTGGTTAAGAGGGGCTTGCCCTCCGAGTCATGCGGCTAGGTCGGCCACCATCTGAATAAGCTTCATGAATTAACCTTGGATGACTAAGGCATATGGTATGATGTTGTGGTGGAGAGTGGAGTTGCTTGTTCAAGATCATTGGGATGGCTTCGATTGTCTCTCAGAATAATCTGTGTGCTTGCGAATTTTCTCGTTCTGATATAAATCGAGACCTTATACTCGAGATTATTGCCTAAGGACATAAGGGGATGATGTGTTTAGTCCATTGTTTTGGGTTTTTCCTGAATAAAATAGGATAAGTAGCTGAGGTGTACGGGTTGGTGTCCTCGACCTATTTGGAAAAACTGAATCGATGAGGTGAGATTTTGGGGTCCGTTTCATCGAGTTATCTAGAAAAAATGAATCGATGAGCTGAAATGCTTAGGCCTATGTCCCTGGGCTTTCGAGAGAAATTTGGCTGAGAATGATAGATGCTCGGGGTATTTCATAATGACCCATCCCGGGTTGGCCACCTCCAAGACAGTGTCGTCACATTTTGAAATCCCAGTAAGACACATATATGCAATAATATAAAAACATCAACTGAATTATCTACATACATATATATTCTCAACCCTCAATAGGGGAGTTATAATTTTTAAGATCCCAACTAAAACATTATATGCAACATATTATGCATGAATATTTACAAATATATATTTTTTCCATTAGTTCGAGGATGTGGACCACATGGCTTACAGATAATGAATCAGTCTAAATCTCAGCTCACCAATCTATCTGTCATGCCTGCTACCTTAAATTATTTAACAATGAGGAGTGAGATTCATAAGCTCAGTGAATTAAGTTTACTAGAAGTATTCAATTGTTCAAATAGCCTTCCAATATTCATCCATCTATATCTCATATAATTCGATAATGGCATCTATTATCTCTACTCATATCATAAACGTTATCCTTTATCAATCTCTTCTTCTCATATATTTAATCATCTTGAGACTATCAATTCTATCTCAAAATTATCTCGTTATAAGATTCACAATATATAATCAATCACCCAGATAGTTCTTATCATATCATACTTTCATATTTCTTTCTCATCATATCCGTCTCTCTGTGAGACTTATTCATCTATCAATAAATTTACAATAAAAAATAACACTTTAGCATCTCAAGCCATAATAATCAATATTGAAAGCAAATTCAATGCATGAATTTAAATTATATTATTATTTGGGAAGGTCTTTCCACATGTGAACATGTTTTATCTTAGACTGGCTGTCTTCCCGGTTCTTTTATTTCCAGCATATACCGGTTGTCACGGTTTCATTTAGACCAGCTGCCTTTTCGGTTCTTTTATTTCTAGTATATACTAGCTATCACAATTTTTATTTCATTTAGACCGATTGTTTTCCCATTTCTTTTCATTTCATGCATATGCATATGAACAATAATATGAAATATGAATATGAGCAATAATATAAAACAAGCATACATTCAACCATTCAATTTAGCTATCTAGCTTTTCCTCAAAATTATTATTTTTTTATCATATTCATTCAATTATCTCCTCATATATCATATTAAATTATCAATTATAGGTTGTCAAGAATTTAATTTATCCCTTCATTATATTTTTAATCAAGTCATTATTTCAATAATATTACTTCTCATATAATAAATCTTTAACATATCAATTATTCCTATCATATCCATCAACCAACTTTCATATGTTATCCAATCATAGTTTATTAATTAATTCAAATATCATCACTTTATATTTCATAACTATATCGATTACTAAAAGTAAATCTAACTCACCACGTAGCACTTAGAGCTACCCATGGATCACCTCATTGCCTTTCCTGCTCCTTTCAGCTATTTTTCTCGATTGCTGATCGTCCACACCTGACATAATATTTATATTAAAATTCCTAATTTATTCTTCAAATTTTTTGTAATTCGTACATTTAAATTTCTACATTAAATTCTGAGTATTTTTCATGTATGCTAAATTTCAAAAAATAAAATTCACATTATTACCTTCTGTTTTTCTTAGAGCTTTCCTCATCTCTCTTTAAAATTCTTCTGTAAACCTCTTCAAAATTTTATTATTTCAACATTTCTTTCAGTCCCCAAGTGTTTAAAGAAATAGAGAATTTTGAATTGAAGAAAGAAAGAAACCAAACAGGATTTGGTAGGAAATAGTAAAACAAAACAATAAAAATTAATTTTTATATAAATTCTTAACCGATGTATCGTTTGTTACAGCCTTGGTGTGCAACATGCACCACCTGCATGTTTCATAGGCAACACTTAGATGTCCAAGTGTTGTCCTACCTTTTCTCCCAAACATCCATAATTTGTTTCTTCTTTTTGTAAGAGTTGGTGCATACTTCACGGGACCAGATCTGTAGAACTCCGGACGAATACGAGGGTCTTGCTCCCCAGTGA
Source organism: Bretschneidera sinensis (assembly GCA_023935145.1). Classification (NCBI taxonomy): domain Eukaryota; kingdom Viridiplantae; phylum Streptophyta; class Magnoliopsida; order Brassicales; family Akaniaceae; genus Bretschneidera; species Bretschneidera sinensis. The sequence goes on along the minus strand of CM043698.1, from coordinate 126,727,828 downwards.
GCGAGCGGGGGTACATGAGTTGGGCTTGGTTTTTTGCTTGGCAGTTTGGTCTTGGGCCCATGAATAACCGTAGTTTTGCAGCAGAACGGAAGCCTAATCAGACCCTAATTAGGACGTCTTAAGTTGCATATAAATACTCTTTATGTACTGAGCATATATTGTAACAAAGAGATTTGTGAGGTTGATAATAAAAATTTCTGGTAGGACGTAGCCCTATTCTTGGGTGAACTTGGTTAAATCTTGTCTTCTTTTTTTCAGTTATAATTCCTGTGATTGACAGGTCTTGAATCATTCAATTGGTATCAAAGCCTTGTGTTCGAGGATTAATGATCAGAGATGTCGATTGGATCCGGATTGAAATCGAGAAGTTCAGAGGGAAGAGCTTTGAGTTATGGAAACTGAAGATGGAGGATCTACTCGTGGATATAGATCTATGGATGGTGATAGTCAATGAGATACCGAAGAGTACGACATCCACGATAGAGGTTTCGCTGGTGGTGGTTTCAACATCATCTTCAGTGACCATCAAGGAGTAGAAGAAGTTCGATCGGAAGGCACGAAGTCTGATTCGGTTGTGCCTGGCCGATTCTGTCTTGATAAACATTTTCGAAGAAAAGACTGTGAAAGATCTCTAAAAGAAACTGGAAAGCCTTTATCAGAGTAAATCTCTGGTAAACAAACTATTTCTACAGAAGAAGTTGTACAACCTTCGGATGGCTGAGGGTGATTCTTTCTTTGTTCATCTACATGAATTCAACACTTTGATAAATAAGTTATTATCTATTAGTATTGATGTGACAGATGATGATAAGGCTATTACACTACTCTATTCACTACCTGATTCATGGGATAACTTGATAGTTGCGATTGGTAGTGGTACGATTAATCTGTCTTTTGAGAATGTCGTGGTAGCCCTATTGTCTGAGGAGATGAGGCGGCAGGGTACAAAAAACTCGTCAAAAGAGGCCTTATCTGTGAGAAGGCGAACCCATGATAAAAACTACAAGTGGTCTGGTGATAAACCCAAGTTTAAGGGAAGATTGAAAAGTAGGGATAAATCTAGGTTGAAGTGTTGGAAGTGTAGAAAGTCTGGGCATCTAAAAAATGAGTGCATAAGTAAGAGTATGAACCCTGAAAAGTGAACAGGTGAGATATTAGCTTCAGGTAACAGGAACCAGTATGATGATGACGTTGGTGACTTAAATATGGCATCTTGTTTGGCTCAATTAGATCAAAGTGTTTGGATAATTGACATAGGAGCATCCTTTCACATAACACCTCATAAGGACTGGTTTTGTGAGTATGAAACCTTTGATGGGGAAATGTTTTATTGGGTGATAAGTCTCCAGTGAAAATTATTGGTCATGGGAAAGTAAAGTTAAGGATGAATGATGGGACAATCAGAACATTTCTAGGCATGATGCATATTCGGGGTCTCAACAGGAACCTAATATCAGTCAGCAAGATGGCAGATGGAGGAGTAAATTTCAACTGTGACAAAAATTCGTGCAAGATGACTCATGGATTAGTAGTAACTGCACGAGGTGTTCGGTATGGTACGTTGTACAAACTACTGGGAAATACAGTACAAAGTCAGTGCAGTGGACGTTTTATCTCTAAGAAGATGACTGATGATGAGGTGATGTCCTCTATGTTGTGGCATTAGAGGTTTGGTCATATCGGTGAAAACAGACTATTTAATTTATTGTTAAAGCAGATAGTGAAAGAAGTCCCAGATTACTCCATGGGATTCGGTTTCTGTGAGCATTGTCTACATGACAAGCAGAATCGTGTGAGTTTTAAGTTTGCTGGCACGAGGGTAAAAAGTATTTTGGATTTAATACATAGTGATGTGTTTGGGCCAGTTCCGGTCCAATCTCTTAGAAAATCAAGGTATTATGTCTCTTTTATTGATGATTTTTCAAGGTATGAATGGATTTATTTCATTAAGAGTAAAGCTGAAGCATTTGATAAGTTTCGTGAGTTTAAAGCATTGGTAGAAAATCATATAGAAAGAAAGATAAAGGTATTGAGAACAGATAATGGGAGGAAATTTTGCTCAGATAATTTTGAGCAATTATGTGTGGCAAACGGCATTGCAAGACAGAAAACAACTCCATATACACCTCAACAGAATGGGGTGGCCAAGAGACTCAATCGGTCACTCATGGAGAAATCGAGGAGTATGTTGAGTTGTGCAGGCTTAGAGCCGGAGTTCTAGGTAGAAGCTGTAGCTACGCTAAGTTATCTGAAGAACAAGTTACCTATATCGACTTTACAGGATCAGACACCGTTTGAGGCATTATTCAGGAAAAAAACGAGTTTGGCTCATGTTAGGGTGTTTGGGTGTGATGCTTATATGCATATGCCAAAAGAAAAAAGGAACAAACTCGACAGCAAATTAGTGAGGTGTATCTTCATCGGTTATAAGGATGGGGTCAAAGGGTACAAGTTATAGAATCCAACAAACAAAAGTGCAGTTTACAGCAGAGATGTTGTATTCAGAGAAACACAAAGGGATGTGGTGGCTGTCCAAGATGTACCGGAACAGCCAAAACAGGTTCAAATTGATCTTAGCCCGAGAGATAAAGAGTGGGAGATTACCCCACAGACTACACCAGATACTTCAGATACTGTGTCAGTTGGGTCTGAGCAAGATATTCATGTTTCTGATGTAGAGGATAAGGATTCAGATGTTGGCTCGGAGGTAGAGAACACGCCTGTCATAAGGTGATCTACATATGTTAGGAGACTACCCATAAGATATACCCCTAATGCTTGCAGTGCATTATATACTTTAAATATTACTGGTGATGATCCTAGCATAGTAAAAGAGGCAAGGACCTCGGAGGAGGCAAATCTGTGGGAGGATGCTATGAAAGAGGAGATGCAGGCACTGGACAAGAATGAAACATGAAGCCTTGTGAAATTTCCTAAAGATAGGAAGGCAATTGAGTGCAAATGGATTTTCAAGAAGAAAAAAAATGCAGATGGAATGGTAGAACAGTACAAGGCACGTATGTTTACAAAAGGGTACTCGTAAATAGACGGAATTGACTATGGTGAGACATTTTCCCCTGTAACAAAGTTGACATCTATCATATGTGTCTTTTCCATGATAACTACTTATTATCTAGAGGTTGAGCAACTGGATATGAAGACAGCTTTCCTTCATAGGGACTTAGAGGAGGAAATTTACATGAAACAACCCGAAGGCTTTGTGAGCAAAGGCAAGGAAGAGCTGGTTTATAAATTGAAGAAGTCTTTATACAGACTAAAGCAGTCACCACGGATGTGATACCAAAAGTTTGATATATATACCATTTAGCTTGGGTTCACTCGCAGCTATGCTGATCCCTACGTCTACGTGAAAAGGTTAGGGGTTGATTTTGTCATTTTAACCTTGTATGTGGATGATATGCTGTTGATTGGAAATAACAGGAAAATGATTAGCACTGTGAAGTCATTTTTGGCAAGGCAGTTTGACATAAAAGACCTAGGGTCAGCAAGTTTTATCTTGGGCATGCAGATAAAGAGGGATCATGAAAATCCAAAACTATGGCTATGTCAGAAGAAGTATATTGAAGAAGTGTTGAAGAAATTCAACATATCTGACAGCAAGCCGGTAGGGACTCCCATGACTTTGGGAACCAAGTTTTCTGTGGAACAATGTCTAAAGACGGAGGAAGAAGCTAAAGATATGGCGCACGTACCTTATGCTAGTGCGGTTGGAAGCTTGATGTACGCCATGGTGTGTACGAGACCAGATATTGCCTAAGCAGTGGAAGTATTGAGTAGATATATGTTTAATCCTAGGAATGAGCATTGGATTGTAATCAAGAGAGTTCTTAGATATCTTCGTGGCACGTCAGAGTTTGCATTATGTTATAGAGGTATGAGAGGTAAGAAGAATCTTGATATTGTAATATCAGTTGATGCTGAATAGGGAGGAGACATTGATAGCAAGAGGTCTACAAACGGATACGTGTTCAATCTGTTTGGTGGGGCAGTAAGTTGGATGAGCAAAAGGCAAAGTGTTGTTTCCTTTTCATCTACAGAAGTAGAGTATATGGCAATAACTCATGCTAGAAAGGAAGCGGTTTGGCTTTAAAGGTTATATGCTAAGCTTGGGTTTAAACAAAAAGCAGTGAAGGTGAAATGTGATAATCAATGTGCTATCTTCTTAGCAAAGAATCCTGCATTTCATTAATGGACGAAGCAGATTGATATCCAATATCACTTTATCCGGGAAAAGAGTGAAGAAAATGTGATAATCTTGGAGAAAGTCGATACAACAGTGAACAACGTAGATTTCTTGACTAAAGCAGTTAGTATAGCAAAGTTTGAGTGGTGTGATACTGAGATGGGCTTGAAGAAACAGAGTCACGGGAAGTTTTCCATGTGTGTGAAGTATTTACCAAGTGGGATATTGTTAGAGTTGGTGCATACTTTATGGGACCAAATCTGTAGTACCCCGAATGAATACAGGGATCCCATTAAGAGCCGTAGAGTTGGTGCAAACTTTTGGGCCATGTATATGAGTTGGGCCTAGTTTTTTGCTTGGCAGTTTGGGCTTAGGCCCATGAAGAGCCGTACTTCTACAGTAGAACAGAAACCTAATTAGGACGTCTTAAGTTGCATATAAATACTCTTTATATACTGAGCATACATTGTAACAGAGAGATTTGTGAGGTTGATAATAAAAACTTTTGGCAAGACGTAACCCTATTCTTGGGTGAACATGGGTAAATCTTGTCTTCTTTTCTTTCAGTTATAATTCGTGTGATTAACAGATCTTGAATCGTTCACTTTCTCCCAAACATCCAGAACTTTTTTTTCAAATGAATTATTTTATTCAATAATAAATCTTTCATATAAATTATTTTAATTCTATGTCATATTTATCAAATTACTTCTTTACTCCTACTTTAAGAACACAGGTATTACAATTCTACCCACCTTATAAAAATTTCATCCATGAAATTTTCTTACTAACTCATAAAAAAGTTGGGGGTATTCTTTCCTCATTCTTGGCTCATGCTCCCAAGTAATTTCTTCAACATCTTTGCTCTGCCACAATACTTGAATCAAAGGAATGACTTTATTACGCAAGACTTGTTTCTTTTTGTCTAGAATTCTGATGGGTACTTGCATAAATTGCAAATCTTTCTGAAGTTCTATAGCTTAATTCAGAATACTATGTAATTCATCATGTAAATACTTTTTCAAAAGTGAAACATAGAACACATTATGTAATTGTTTTAATTCTGGAGGCAAATCCAATCTGTATATTACTGGTCCAATTCTCTCAATCACCTTATATGGCCCCACAAATCTCATACTCAACTTTCCCTTCTTTTTAAACCTCAATACACCCGTCCACATAGATATTTTCAAAAACACCCAGTCACCAATCTAAAACTCAAGAGGTTGTCTTCTATTATCAGCATATCCCTTATGTCTGTTCTGTACTACTTTAAGGTTCTCTCTAACCAATTTGATCCTATCAGTAGTCAAATTTATCATTTTTGAACCAAATATCTTTCTTTCTCTAACTTCTTCCCAACGTACTAGAGCTCTACACCTTCTACCTATAAAGCCTTAAATGGTGTCATTCTAATACTAGTTTGATATTGATTATTGTATACAACTCAATCAAAGGTAAATAAGCATCACAGCTCACTGAGAAACTCAATACACTTGCCCTCAACATATCTTCTAGTATTCTGATCATTCTCTTTGTTTGTCCATAAGTTTGTGGATGAAAAACTGTACTAAACTGCAATTGCGTACCAATAGCTTTTTGAAAACCCCTCCAAAATCTAGAAGTGAATCTAGAATTTCTATTTGATACAATGCTCAAAGGTACTCCATGTAATCTGACAATCTCCGCTATATACAATTTAACCAACTTTTCAAGACTCCAGGTAGTTTTAATAGGAAGGAAATGCGAAGACTTAGAAAGTCTATTCACTATAACCCATACAGTATCATGACATCTCTCGGTATAGGGAAAACCAAACACAAAATCCATGCTCACATTCTCCCATAGCCATTCAAGTATTGGAAGAGGTTGTAATAAACCTGCTGGATGTCTATACTCATACTTCACCTGTTGACAAGTCAAACATCTAGAAATATACTCAGCTTCATCCTTCTTTATCCTTAACCACCAATAATTCTGTCGCAACCCCTTGTACATCTTATTATTAGCCGGGTGCATAGAATACACAAAATCATAAGCCTCTCTTAGTATCTCCTTTCTCATCTCAACGTCATTGGGAACACAAACTCTATGTCCCAATACCACCATTTCATATTCTCTAATTATAAACCCAGTCGGCTTCTCATTCAATATTTCTTATTTGATCTTCTCTATCCCTTCATCTCTACCCTACATCTGTAATAAACGATCAAAAATATAACATTGGACCACCATATTTGCCATCAATACCCCTCTATCACTTATACTCAACTGCATCCTTATTTTTCTTAATTCTATCATCAAGCTAGTATCATGACTCCCAGTAGCAGCTAATCTCCCTGTAGATTTTCTACTCAGTGCATCAGCTACTGCATTAGCCTTCCCTTGATGATAATGAATTGTATAGTCATAATCACTAATCAACTCCATCCACCTATTCTGCCTTAATTTCAACTCTTTCTGGGTAGGTAAATGTGTCAAACTTTTATGATCAGTAAAAATTTCACAAGTGGCTCTATATAGATGATGTTTCTAAATCTTCAAAGCAAAACCTATGACAGCCAATTCTAAATCATGAGTCGGGTAATTCCTTTCATAGTTCTTTAATTTTCTATAAGCATAAGCTATAACCCTCCCATGTTGTATCAACAAACATCCCAACCCCTAATGTGATGCATCATTATATACCACAAATCCTTCATCACCATAAGGAAGCACTAATACTGGAGTAGTAGTCAATTTCACTTTCAACAGTTGGAAACTCCTTTCACATTCTTTTGACCACCTAAACTTCACTTCCTTCTTGGTCAATCTAGTCAATGGTCCAGCAATCATAGAAAAATTTTGGATAAACCTTCTATAATAACTAGCCAACCCCAAAAAGCTTTTACTTTCAGTTACACTAGTGGGTCTTTTCTAATTCAACACTGCCTCTACTTTCTGTGGGTCAACTGTTATCCCATCTCCTGACACAACATACCCCAAGAAAGATATTTCACTCAACCAAAACTCAATGTTGCATATGCTCATCTTCATTCTTGGAATATACCAGAATATCATCAATAAATACAATCACAAATCTATCTAAGAATGGTTTAAACACCAAATTCATTAGATCTATAAATGTTGTAGGAGCATTAGACAATCCAAATGGCATCACAAGGAACTCATGATGGCCATAACGTGTCCTAAAAACAGTCTTAGGCACGTCTCCCTCCTTTATCCTCAACTGATGATAAACCAATCTCAAGTCTATCTTAGAATACACTATAGCCCCCTATAACTGCTCGAATAAATCATCTATCATAGGCAAAGGATATATATTCTTGATGGTGATCTTATTCAACTGTTTATAACCAATACTCAACCTCATCGTTCCATCTTTCTTCTTGACAAACAACACAGGGGCTCTCCAAGGTGACATACTAGGTCGAATAAATTGTTTATCTAGCAAATCCTAAAGTTGAACTCTCAACTCAGCTGGTGCCATTCTATAAGGTACTATAGATATGGGTGCTGATCCCAGAATCACCTCAATAGAAAACTCAATCTCCTTGTTGGGAGGCAAACCAGACAACTCCTCAGGGAAAACATCAGAAAAATCTTTCACTTCCAATATTTCTTCTAACTTCCTAATCTCCTTTCTAGAATCCACCACATATGCCAAATATCCTTCACAATCCTTCTTCAACCATTTACTAGTAGTCATGGCAGAAATAAAACAGTTGGCTAGTATCTTATGTTCTCCCTGAAAATTAAACTCCTATTGTCCCGGTATCTTGAACACCACATTCTTTCTAAAATAATCTACCCAAGCATGATATGTAGATAACCAATTCATCCCCAGAATTAAATCAAAATCTGTTGTAGCTCGAGGTTTCAACCCAAGAGGGGGGGTGAATTGGGTTTTTAAAAACTTTTGCGGAATTTATACAAGTTTATAAAAACTGATAAGCAACAAATAATTGATACAAGTAGAAAGCTGTAAATAAAGAGTTTAAGGAAGGAGGATGCAAACACAGTTATAGTGGTTCGGCAATATCGGATTCGTTCCGACCCTACGTCCACTCTCTTCAAGGAACTCCTTGAAGTAATCCACTAAGAAAACTTAGTCGCACAACTTAGCCGGGTGTTGCACAAACCGTACACAAGCAATTTACAGGAATTGCTTAAACCGAAAAATCCCCTTCCTTTCGGAAGTTTCCCCTTCCTCTCGGAAGTAATCCCTTTACAAAGATGGTGTAAAGTAAAAGGTAGAGAGACAACAAATGAAAGCTTATTACAACAGAAATGTCTCTCTTTCAAAGTAAAGCTTGAAGAAATGGCTCAATAAGATTATTTCAAAGCTTTTTGTGTTTCAAGAGTATAAAAACTTGATTATATGAGATCAACTCTTTTTGAATATGTGCTGCTTGTTATTGAATGCTTTGCTGAGTGGGTTTATATAGCAATCAATTAATATGGCCGTTTTGGACTTTAATTTGAAAAAGATTTACTTTAAAACGTTCAGATTTGGAGTCCAACGGTCATATTTTTGAACTACCAGTCGACTGGGTCGAGATACCAGTCGACTGGGTTCACTTGAAAAATATACGTTTTCAGACCTTCTGGGTATCCAGTCGACTGGTATATATCATCCAGTCGACTGGGGACTTTCTGTCCATTTTGCCAGTCGACTGGGTTGATTCATCCAGTCGACTGGGAAATTACTGGTCAAAGTACCAGTCGACTGGGTTAATTCATCCAGTCGACTGGGTACCTTCTGACCCATATACCAGTCGACTGGTATATGTACCCAGTCGACTGGGTTGTCTTCCAACCCAGTTTTTCTTCTGTTTTTCATTTAAAAACATTTTAAAATTAATGGTTTTAGATAAACCATTTGTGTTTGAGCCATTGAACAAGCTAATACAATGTATGAGTGAGACTTACATTGGTTCTAAACCTTAAGACCTATACTAGATCTTCAGTCTTCACTTGATACTTGATTTGGTTCGAGTTTTTGCACTTTGTTCCTTGGTTGAATGTGTTTGATCCTTAATACAACTTAGTTTAAACATGTTAGTTAAATAACAGTTGTGTTTTGCCATCATTAAAATACGGGCGAGGATCAACAATCTCCCCCTTTTTGATGATGACAAAACTAATAATGTAAAAACAGTTTTAAAAACTAAGTGTTAAGATTTTACAAAAATTTGGACAGAGTCTCCTCTGTTTTTCGAGAAAAACCACCCTGTAAACAAGCAAACACAGTTTATATTTCTTTCAACCAATCTAAAATTAAACTCAACCAATCAATAAACATTTTTACACAGATATGGAGCAATGCTCCCCCTAAATCTATGCATTGGTTGCGTTTTACTTAGATTTTCTCGTTTTTCTCATTTTTCTCCCCCGTTTTGACAACAGCAACCAAAGGGGGCATAACATAAAAAATAAGCTAATTAGCCAATACAGTCAAATAGGTTATAAGAATACAAATATGTACGCGAAGATGTGTCTTCATTTGAATTTCAGAAGCCTTCCCGGGAAGAACCGGAAGTTTTTCAAGCATATAAGCATTTTATATCAGATTTAGTGACTAAACAGATATTTAAAACAGTTCTAACATATCACAAATAGCGTAAATAAATGCAATAAATATGTTTAATAGTATTACATTATCATAGAGAAAAAGTCAATACAAGTAGGGCCTCATAGAGCCATAACAAAAAAAAAAAAAAAAAAAAAACAAACATTAGATGTCCGTGCTATGTGACAAAAACTGGAAAAGTGCTAAGAACTGAGAGACTCATGGTGCGGGAGAGTCCGAGCTGTCACGAAGAAGTTCCCTAATCTCAGCTAGGGAACCCTCGGTGTGCTCTCGATGTAACTCGAAGTCATCCCGTAGGTGGTCTATGGAGGAGCTCAGCCTCTGATAATCGGACTGCATGGACTGAAAACCAGACTCCATCGTCATCTGAAGACTCGCGATAGCTCGTAGGATGACACCATATCCAGTCTGACCAGTACTCGAGTCACCAATGGGAGGTGCTCGGGTATCTGTCTCCATCTCAGCAGCCGTATCAGCATCCTCATCACTGTCACTCGCATCCTCTCGAATCCTTAGGCGCTTTCCAGCCTTAGGATAGAGAAACCCTTCACGAACAGTACATCCCATCTTCTTTAGAGATGAGATGTTGATGATATCCGTCAATCCGATATCCTGAGCCTCGGAGGCAGGCAAAGGTACCCGGAAGTGCTGGAGGATGAGTGTAATGAGCATCCCATAAGGAAGACACCCGGAGTCGTTTGCTTCACCGTTTATCATGTTGGCGAGCAGCAGAGGATATATATTGAAGTGGTGCCCAGATTTTAGGCACCAAATCAATACCGTATCTATTTTAGATAGATACCCTCGACTCCCGAGTCTCGGGTGGATGGTCCAACTGACAATCAATTGAAACATTTTTGAGTCGAGGGGCAAGTCACTACATGTGTGAAATGTAGTGGGTCTGTACACATAGTTAGGGTCGCCCCTGACTATCCGACAGGCCTCCTTAACTTCAAAGTTGTCTGGCCATCCATCCAGACTCCATTGAACCCCCCTTATAGGGATTCTCAGAATGCTCATCAAGAGGTCAGTGTTGACCTCAAACTCCACACCGCTAACTCTGGTTCTGAATCTCAGAGCCAGAGGACTGGGTTTCACCAAGTTAGCATAGAACTGGTGAATCAGTCGCGGGTAATATTTTTCATGAATACTGACCAGTGGGGTCAGATTTATTGCCTCAAAGGCTGGTAGAATATCGAAATTACCATGACGAATGGAGTCGAAATCAACGACTCTACCCGTCATGATTTTCTTGTGACGGATTATAGAGTTATACCTCTTATGAGCAGCTGGGCTGAAAAACAGAGCCTGCTCCAACTCTGTTCTGGGCTCCTTGCTGGATGACCCTGCTACTCCCTTCCCTTTTGATTCCGAAGCCGAAGGTTTTGAAGACCTAGGCTTTTTGGGCGCATTAGGTCCACTTGTTGTGAGTTTTATACGGATTTTGTCACTCATTTTCGAGAAATTTGAAGTTTTTGGAAAAAGGAAATTTGGTAAAAATGAGAGATTTTAACCGTAGAAAGTTAAAAATCTCTTTAGGAATGAGTAGATCGGTGTGTTTAGAAGGGATTTGGATGGTTTTTAGATCAAAAAGATGAATTTTTTTAGAGAGAGAAAGCTTGGGCTCTTTGAAAATGGCGTAAGAAGGGCGAAAATGAACAGTCCCTTTTATAGAATCGCGATACCAGTCGACTGGGTAAACTTACCAGTCGACTGGGCCCCTTTGAAAAGATGAACAGTTTCTTTTACCAGTCGACTGGGTAAACGTACCAGTCGACTGGATCAACTGACAGTGAGATACCAGTCTACTGGGCTATCGATACCAGTCGACTGGGGGTTCAAAAAAAATGAAAAAAAATTTGGCTCCAAGCATGATTTGATTTTATAGACGACTGGAGAAGACTTACCAGTCGTCTGGAGTTTTTGGCAGAGAGTTACCAGTCGACTGGGTTAAAATTACCAGTCGACTGGCCAATCAGGCAGTGACGTACCAGTCGACTGGAGCACATTTACCAGTCGACTGGACCATTAGTAAAATTTCCAGTCTTGAATTTATAGCACGAATTTGTTTATCTATGACATTTTTGAGTGAAGGGAATAATTAAACATGGATTAATACTCTATCACTCAATGTCAAACATGCAAATGATGAAATGAGATGCAATCAAACATTCAATTTATCAAAATCAAGCAATCCCATCAACTTTCTTATTTTGCAAAAACTAGCTTCACTTAAGGGTTTTGTAAGAATATCAGCTATTTGATCTTCTGAAGGTATAAATTCTAATCTTATATCACCTTTTTGAGCATGGTCTCTTAAGAAATGATGTCTAATCTCTATATGCTTGGTTCTAGAGTGCTGAATAGGATTTTTGGTTAGGTTGATGGCACTAGTATTATCACAAAATATAGGAATATTTTTGAGACTCATGCCATAGTCTTCTAGTTGTTGTTTCATCCATAGTACTTGGGCACAACAACTGCCAGCTGCTACATTTTCCGCCTCAGCGGTTGATAGTGCAACTGAATTCTGTTTCTTGGAGAACCAAGAAGTTAACATAGCACCTAAGAATTGACATGTTCCACTTGTGCTTTTTCTATCTAACCTACATCCAGCAAAATCAGCATCCGAATATCCTACTAGCTCAAAAGATGATTCTCTAGAATACCATAATCCTATGGTCTGGGTCCCTTGTAGATATCTAAGGATTCTTTTTACTGCAACTACATGTGATTCCTTAGGATTAGATTGAAATCTAGCGCACATGCATACACTGAACATTATATCAGGTCTACTTGCAGTCAAGTACAGTAAAGCACCTATCATGCTTCTATAATATTTAGAATCTGCAGTTTTACCTCCTTCATCAAGATCAAGTTTGGTGGTTGTGCTCATAGGTGTTCCAATTGGTTTTGAGCTTTCCATCCCGAACCTCTTTAGTAGATCTTTGACGTACTTTTGTTGATTGATGAAGATACCTCCTTTTAGTTGCTTGATTTGCAGTCCAAGGAAGTAGGTAAGTTCTCCCATCATGCTTATTTCAAATTCACCTTGCATGCACTTTGCAAACTCTTGACACATAGATTCATTAGTAGCACCAAATATAATATCATCAACATATATTTGAACTATCAAAGTGTCATTTTTGTGAGTTTTTGTGAAGAGAGTTGTATCTATTCTTCCTCTTACAAAATCATTATCAATCAAAAATTTGCTTAGTCTTTCGTCCCATGCCCTTGGAGCTTGCTTCAGCCCATATAAAGCCTTAGAAAGCTTGTAGACATGATTTGGAAGACTAGGGTTTTCAAAACCAAGAGGTTGTTCAACATAAACCTCTTCTTCTATAAAGCCATTTAAAAAGGCAATTTTCACATCCATTTGAAATAGCTTGAATTTATTAAAGCATGCAAAGGCTAATAACATTCGAATAGCTTCTAATCTAGCTACGGGAGCATAGGTTTCATCAAAATCTATTCCTTCCTCTTGATTATATCCCTTAGCAACTAGCCTAGCCTTATTTCTAGTTACTATACCATTTTCATCCATTTTATTTCTATATACCCATTTAGTTCCAATAATTGAATGATCTTTAGGTCTTGGAACTAGTTCCCAAACATTGTTTCTCTCAAATTGATTTATCTCTTCCTGCATTGCAATTATCCAATCATTATCTTTTTCAGCTTCTATAAATGTCTTAGGTTCTACTTGAGACAAATAAGCTGCAAAATTGCAAGTATTTCTAATGGAAGAGCGAGTTCTTACCCCTTGTGAAGGATCACCAATTACTTGATTAATTGGATGATGATTTACATACCTCCAATCCTTGGGTAGATTTTCCTCTTGTTGACTTGAGGATGGTTGGTCTAAATTTGGAGTTGCCATCCCTTCATTTGTTTGAGAAGAACTCACTTTTGGGTCAACAATGGGAGTAGAAGTTTCCATTCTTGGAATAAAATCTGCATCATCTTTAAAGAAAACTTCTCCACTACTCATTGGGTTAGATTCATCAATAGTTACATGCACAGATTCTTCTACTACTAGAGTTCTCTTATTGAAAACTCTATAAGCCTTACTAGTAGTAGAATATCCTAAAAATATCCCTTCATCGGTCTTGGAATCAAATTTACCCAAGTTAGTTTTATTCTTATTTAAGATGAAGCACTTACTACCAAAGGCACGAAAATAGGAAATATTGGGCTTTCTCCCTTTCTATAGTTCATAAGGAGTTTTATCAAGCAGGGGTCTTATCAAAATTCTATTTAAAATATAGCAAGAAGTATTCACGGCTTCAGCCCAAAAATATTTTGGTAAATTATTTTCACAAAGCATTGTTCTTGAAAATTCTTCTAGAACTCTATTTTTCCTCTCAACAACTCCATTTTGTTGAGGAGTTCTAGGAGCTGAAAAGTTGTGATTAATTCCATTTTCATCACAAAATTTTGAAAAGCTTTGATTTTCAAATTCTTTGCCATGATCACTTCTTATGCTTGAAATACAAATTCCTTTTTCATTTTGTACCTTTTTGCAAAACTTTTCAAATCCTTTGAAAGCTTCATCCTTATAAGCAATAAAAATAACAAAGGTATATCTTGAATAGTCATCAACAATAACAAGAGCATATTGATGGCCACCTAGACTAATGGTACTAATTGGACCAAATAAGTCCATATGCAAAAGTTCCAAAGGTCTAGTAGTTGAGACAACATTTTTTGCTTTGAAAGATATCCTAGTTTGTTTTCCCATTTGACAAGCATTGCAAATTTTGTTTTTCTCAAAATTGATTTTAGGAAGACCAATAACTAAATCTTTTCTTGAAACAATTTTTAGCAAGTTCATATTTACATGACCAAGCCTTCTATGCCATAGCCATTGATTTTCACTAAAAGCAGGAAAACATTTTTCATTATTGGAATGTAAGGATTTCAAATCAACTATATAGACATTTTCATGTCTATGGCCAATGAATTTGATCTTGTTGCTCTTGATGTCTATAACTAGACAATGAGAGGTTTCAAATGTGACTTTATATCCTTTGTCACATAATTGACTAATGCTAAGTAAATTTGGCTTTAAGCCTTGTACTAGCAATACATTATCTAAAGTTGAGAAATCATTACCGACTTTTCCATGCCCGATGATCTTTATTTTAGTATTGTCTCCAATGGTCACAAGTCCACCATCTCTTAGAGTTAGCTCCTTGAATACGCTTTTATCACCGGTCATATGCTTCGAGCAACCGCTATCAAGGTACCAACAGTTACCTTTCTCCTTGGTATGAAGGCAAATCTACATCACACAAGGATATACGATAGCATTTTTAGGTACCCAAAATTTCTTGGGTCCTTTGGGGTTAGTCCTTGAAAATACGGTTCCTTTTGGGACCCATACTTTCTTAACAACATATGGTGCTCTATGAACATGTTGATGATGCACATACCTAGCATTATAGTCATAGAAATTTCTAGGAAATTTTACATGTGCATTCCTATAATCCTTAGGATGATAGTTCCTAGGATACATGATTCTATGGTAAGGGGTATGAAAATGCATGTCATTTCCAGAAAATGAACGATGATGCATTCTAGGATACATGCTAGCATATGTATGCAAGTTATTTCTAGAATAGCTATGATGGTGATTCCTAGGTTGAGCATGAGCAGAATGCATTCTTTGATTATACACATTGATCCTAGAATGAGCATGATGATTATTTCTAGGATGTGTATGAGCATTTCTAGAATGAGCATACAAATAAGCATGAGTATTTTTAGGATGCTTCAATTTAGTATGATCATTTAAGTTTCTAGAGTTCCTCGGATTTATTAAGGGAGTGCTTTTAACAAGGTTAGGAGCTTTCGAAGTAGAAGCTCCATCTACACAAGAGGCTTTCATGAATAAGCTCTCTTTTGTTTTTTGTTTTCCCAATGGAGAATATCCTACACCAGATTTTCCTCCACTTAATCTTTGGGAAGAAAGCACTTCATCAAGTTTTTCTTTACCAAGCATAAGTCTAGATACAGTGCTGTTTAATTCAGAAATTTTATTTTTCAAATTCTCATTTTCATCTTTAAGAAAATCTTGAGACGAATTATACAGTAAAGATGATAATTTTTCTTTTTCTTCTCTAAGAACTATCATTTCCTTAGAAAGAGATGATACTTCTTTCTTAAGAACAGAATTTCTAGAATCAAATTTCTTTAATTCTTCATGCATTTCATTTATGACTTCTAGTAATTCTTCACTACTAGTAACAATATTATTTTTTGAAGAGGGAGAAGATGTTACCTCACTTTCATCATCGATTGCCATTAAACAGAGGTTGGCAATCTCTTCGTATCCAATTTCTTTGTCTGATGACTCATCTTCTTCGTCATCGCTCTAGGTAGTTGCTACCATAGCTTTCTTCTTGAAGCCCTTGTATGGTTTGCTTGAAACCGGACAGTCAGCTTTTATATGTCCTGGCTTCTTGCAGCCATAGCACATAAGTGGTTCCCTTTTTGAGGTGGGATCCTTTGAGTAAGGTTTCTTGCTTTTCTTCAAGAACCTATGGAATCGTCTGGTGATTAAAGCCATTTCACCATCCTCTTCACTGCTCTCTGCTTCTTGTTCTAATTCCTTTTCTTTGTTGCTCGTAGAAGCTTTGAGAGCAATTTGCTTCTTCTTCTTCTCATCATCATTGACGATGGGAGTCATTTCTTCCATCTCGTATGTCAATAATGACCCAAGCAGCGTCTCAACATCAAGCTTGTCAAGATTTTTGGCCTCTTGAATGGCTGTCCTCTTTGGTTTCCATTCTGGAGGTAGAGATCTTAAGATTTTTCTGGTTAGTTCAACTTCCTCAATATTCTTGCCAAGCAATTTTAAACTATTTATAATAGTAGTAAATCGTGAGTGCATTTCAGAAATGGTTTCGTTAGGAGACATTAAAAGATTCATATTCAGAAATTAGCATGTAAATTTTAGACTTTTTTACTTCACTTGTTCCTTCATATGTGACTTGCAATTTGTCCCATATTTCTTTAGCAGAAACGCATGCAGATATTTTGTTATATTCAGAAATATCTAATGCACAATGTAGCATGCTTGTTGCTCTGCTATTGAGAGACATCGTTCTACAATCCTCGTCAGTAAACTCAGTTTTGAGTTTAGGCATTGTATGAAGAGTCTCTCCAATAACTATTTCTTTTGAGGGAATTTTAGGTCCCTCTTCTATAATTCTCCATAGATTGTAATCTTGTCCTTCGACGAAGATTTTCATTCTATTTTTCCAGTAGTTATAATTTGATCCATTGAACAATGGTGGTCTAGTATAAGAGTGTCCCTCAGAGTAGCTATTTGCTGCCATTGGATCAACTCTAGGAATTTAAGCCTTATAAAGAGAACGAGGCTCTGATACCAATTGTAGCTCGAGGTTTCAACCCAAGAGGGGGGGTGAATTGGGTTTTTAAAAACTTTTGCGGAATTTATACAAGTTTATAAAAACTGATAAGCAACAAATAATTGATACAAGTAGAAAGCTGTAAATAAAGAGTTTAAGGAAGGAGGATGCAAACACAGTTATAGTGGTTCGGCAATATCGGATTCGTTCCGACCCTACGTCCACTCTCTTCAAGGAACTCCTTGAAGTAATCCACTAAGAAAACTTAGTCGCACAACTTAGCCGGGTGTTGCACAAACCGTACACAAGCAATTTACAGGAATTGCTTAAACCGAAAAATCCTCTTCCTTTCGGAAGTTTCCCCTTCCTCTCGGAAGTAATCCCTTTACAAAGATGGTGTAAAGTAAAAGGTAGAGAGACAACAAATGAAAGCTTATTACAACAGAAATGTCTCTCTTTCAAAGTAAAGCTTGAAGAAATGGCTCAATAAGATTATTTCAAAGCTTTTTGTGTTTCAAGAGTATAAAAACTTGATTATATGAGATCAACTCTTTTTGAATATGTGCTGCTTGTTATTGAATGCTTTGCTGAGTGGGTTTATATAGCAATCAATTAATATAGCCGTTTTGGACTTTAATTTGAAAAAGATTTACTTTAAAACGTTCAGATTTGGAGTCCAACGGTCATATTTTTGAACTACCAGTCGACTGGGTCGAGATACCAGTCGACTGGGTTCACTTGAAAAATATACGTTTTCAGACCTTTTGGGTATCCAGTCGACTGGTATATATCATCCAGTCGACTAGGGACTTTCTGTCCATTTTGCCAGTCGACTGGGTTGATTCATCCAGTCGACTGGGAAATTACTGGTCAAAGTACCAGTCGACTGGGTTAATTCATCCAGTCGACTGGGTACCTTCTGACCCATATACCAGTCGACTGGTATATGTACCCAGTCGACTGGGTTGTCTTCCAACCCAGTTTTTCTTCTATTTTTCATTTAAAAACATTTTAAAATTAATGGTTTTAGATAAACCATTTGTGTTTGAGCCATTGAACAAGCTAATACAATGTATGAGTGAGACTTACATTGGTTCTAAACCTTAAGACCTATACTAGATCTTCAGTCTTCACTTGATACTTGATTTGGTTCGAGTTTTTGCACTTTGTTCCTTGGTTGAATGTGTTTGATCCTTAATACAACTTAGTTTAAACATGTTAGTTAAATAACAGTTGTGTTTTGCCATCATTAAAATACGGGCGAGGGTCAACATCTGTCATATCTAAAGGCAACAAACCAACTTCAAATTCTCTACCAGCCATACTAATCACACAACCCCGATAAATTATCCGGATAACAAATTTATCCCCAGTAGGAACCTTAACAATAATAGGATGCATTAAAGGACTAACACTAGCATCAATAGATTTCATTTAAGCACTAGATGCAAAAGAATGGGTTGCACCAAGATCAATCAATAATCTAACAGGTCTATTAAGAATAGATACCATACCCATAACAATATCAAAAGTAGCATGTGCATCATGTTGGGTCAACACATAGACTCTGCTATCTCTGAACTATAATTGACCACCGCATCCTCTCTCAGCTACTGATCCTCAGCCTCTGCCCCACATACTCCCTAATCCACCACATCTCTTCATCCGTCTTATCCCAATACCTCCAGCACTTACGTTAACAGATTTTCCCACTGGACAATCTACACTAACATCCCTTACCATATACAAAGCATATCTGAGTAGGGAAATTTCGAGACAGATACCCCGTCTGATTACATCTAAAACAAACTCTTGCCTTTTGATCATATATCAGATTACCACTTCATCTTGGTGGTATACTTACTCCTCTACTATAACTCCTAGTTCCCATAGCCTACTCCCAAATCTAGGGGTCCCACCGATATTACTCTGAGCTAGTTTAGTCCAAATTTCATAGCGTAACCTGTCTAAAAATCTCTTACATTTCCTCTCCTCCTTATTAATTAACTTAGGTAAAAACCTTGATAGAACTATAAATCTATTATCATACTTAGCCATAGATAAAGCACTCTGCAGTAAATAAATAAAGTCTCTCTCCTGTTGTGCTTAAAATGTATCTGGAAAATACTTCACAAAGAACACATCTTTAAACTTATGCCAAGTTAATGGTTATTCTACTTGTGTACTCAATCTAGGCAGAATATCCTCCCACCATTGAGAAGTCTCACCTTCCTGCATAAATGAAACAAAAGCAACTTTCTATCTATATGTCCCTAGTAAGACTTCAAAATATTTCTCAACATATTTAATCCACTTCTTAGCTTTCACAGGATTTATAGATCCTCTAAAAGATTGGGGTTTAAATTTAAAAAATCTCACAAAATAATCCCCTTGCATCTCATGTGCAAACATACCATCTCCTTCATGAGCCTCTTGTGTCACCACATTAGGTTATATTCTATGCCTTTCCTCTAATTTTCTCTGTAAATTATCTGCCCTTTTTTCTGCCGCATTCATTCTCTCTATAGCATGATCAAGAACTTCTCTAAATTCATCCCTTATAATATCATATTTTCTCCCACCTCTACTAGTACCAACTGCACTAGCAACCTATTCTCTTGCATGAACCATAGATTTAACCTCCCCCTCTTCTTCAGCTCTTCTAAATATTGGGGGTCTACCACATCCCCTCTGATTCAGAACTCTTCCTCTAGCTCTAGCACGTCCACATGTCATCCTTAGACTCTGCATTAAAATATAGTTTATTTAAATCTTCCACTTTTTTAAATTTTTATACAGTCTACAGAATCATAAAACCTAATGCTCTGATACCAAAATTGTAACGACCCATCCTGGGTTGGCCACCCCCGAGACGATGTCGTCACATTTTGAAATACCAGCAAGACATATATATACAACAATATAAAAACATCGACTGAATTATCTACATACATATATCCTTAACCCTCAAAAGGGGAGTTACAATTTTTAAGATCCCAACTGAAACACTATATACAACATATTATGCATGAATATTTAGAAATATTTTTTTTTTCATTAGTCCAAGGATGTTGACCACGTGGCTTACAGATAATGACTCAATCTAAATCTTAGCTCACCAATCTATTTGTCCTGCATGCTACCTGAAATTATTTAACAATGAAGAAAGAGCTTCACAAGCTCAGTGAATTAAATTTACTAGAAGTATTCACCTTTTCAATTAGCCTTCCAATATTCATTCATCTGTATCTTATATAATTCGATAATAGCATTCTATTATCACTACTCATATCATAATCCTCATCCTTTATCAATATCTTCTTCTCATATATTTAATCATCTTGAGACTATCAATTATATCTCATAATTACCTCGTTATGAGATTCACAACATATAATCAGTTGCTCAGATAATTCTTATCATATCATACTTTTATATTTATTTCTCATCATATCTGTCTCCCTGTGAGACTCATTCATCTATTAATAAATTTACAATCAAGAATAACACTTTAGCATCTCAAGTAATATTAATCAATATTTAAAGCAAACGCAATGCATGAATTTAAATTATATTATTATTTGGGAACATCTTCCCACATGTTGACATGTTTTATCTTAGACCGGCTGGCTTCCCAGTTCTTTTATTTCCAACATATATCGGTTGTCACGGTTTCATTTAGACCAGCCGCCTTCTCGGTTCTTTTATTTCCAGCATATATCGGCTGTCACAGTTTTTATTTCATTTAGTCCGGCTGCCTTCCCAGTTTTTTTCATTTCATGCATATGCATATGAACAATAATATGAAATATGCATATGAGCAATAATATAAAACATGCATACATTCAACCATTCAATTTAACTATTCAACTCTTTCTCAAAATTATTATTTTTTATCATATTCATTAAATTATCTCCTTATATATCATATCAAATTATCAATCATAGCTTGTCAAGAATTTTATTTAAACCTTCATTATATATTTAATCAAGTCATTATTTCAATAATATTACTTCTCATGTAATAAATCTTTAATATATCAATTATTCTTATTATATCCATCAACCAACTTTCATATATCATCCAATCATAGTTTTATAATTAATTCAAATATCATCACTTTATATTTCATATCTATCTCCATTACTAAAAGTAAATCTAACTCACCACATAGCACTTAGAGCTACCCGTGGATCACCTCCTTGCCTTTCCTACTCCTTTCAGCAATTTCTCCCAATTGCTAATCGTCCACACCTGACATAATATTTATATTAAAATTCTGAATTTATTCTTCAATTTTTCCTTAATTTATACCTTTAAATTTCTACGTCAAATTCCGAGTATTTTTCATGTATGCTAAATTACGAAAAATAAAATTCACATTATTACATTTTGTTTTTCTTAAAGCTTTCCTCGACTCTCTTTAAAATTCTTTTGTAAACCTCCTCAAAATTTTACTCTTTCAACTTTTCTTTCAGTCCCCAAGTGTTTCAAGAAATAGAGAAATTTGAATTGAAGAAAGAAGGAAACCAAACAATATTTGGTAGGTGATTACGCCCAAAGTATAACACTGTAGTTGCAGCACAGTTTTGGGGTGTCGATTCCACAGGGAAACAAGTTAACTATAAGGGAAGATGTAAACCTAAACATGAACGATAAAATCAAGTGAGAAAATATGATGTTTTGATAATGAAGTAATTAAGAGCAAATTATGTAATAAATTGAGAATAATAATAGAGGAACAACAAGGTTTCTGGAATCCTCCCTAGGTTAGTTGCCTTTTTCCAATCTTGATTCAGTTGTTTTTATCTTGATTGCAAGTTTCGCTTCCCAAACAAGCAATCAGCAGATTTTCAATTAAAGTACGTATGTAAACCCTAATGTAATTGATATGAAATACTCTTTACTTTTGAGTTAAACATTCATGACCTATCCTATAGATTTATCAAGAAACGACAATATATCTTTAACGATGATATTGTAGTAATGGACAAACTTAAAAGATAAGTCTGCTGGACTCAATCATACCCAAACAACGTGATATAAGAGGAGCATGACTAAACTTATATCAATGAGAAAGATACAATCACCGGATTTAAGAGAAACTCTTCTGATTAGATTAAAGAGTAAATCATAACAATATTTGACAATAAATCCCAATTACAACTGAACCAATAAAGGAAAATAAAGAACAACTACACCTAGGGATTCATCCCTTCACATTGCTTAGAGATTAGTTCGCCATGGAACTTATGGCTGAACGCTTTGATGGAGGAGAATGTAGCTACTTCTTTGAGTTTTCCAGACTTTTATTTGATGTCCTCTCTTCAACCCTAAGTGATCTATTTATAGCACAAAGGTTCAAGGGTGTTTTCGGGTTTAATCTATTGTTAAAACCCTAATTAAGTTCTGACTCAGAGATAGAAAAACGTGTGCTTGCTGCAGCTCTCCTTTGTGGGCGCTGCCGCTTTGCCTTCAGCTTTGGTTGGGTGTGCTTCTGGGTGCCGCGGCCCGGGCTGAGGGGCACCGCGGCACACACTGGTGGTTCAAGAGTGGAGGTTTCTGGGCGCCGCGGCCCTGCCTAGTCCAGGCCGCAACGCACATTGATGACTTGATTTTTTTCATGTTTGCTTTTCTGCAACCACTTCGACACTTCGTTATGCATGGAATCTTTATGCTTTAAGCAACGATCATTTTTCCTTCTCTTTTGGACTCAAAGTACCTGAAAATGCATCGAATTAAGTCAATGATCCAAGAATATCACTTTAGAGTTATTAACGTATAAAAGTGCAATTAAGACCGAGATCAACCCTAAAATGCTAACAATTAAACACTGTTGAGATGTATTTTATGGCTCTCATCACAACCCCTAACTAGCTTATTGCTAGTCCCTAGCAATTCAAGCGGAAACGAGAAATGAATTCTATGGTAGGAATCAAAACAAGGTAAAGCAATGCTAGTGTTAAACAATGAGCAATTCACATTTTTGTCTCAGAAATTGCACATAATACGCAACATATAGAATCATTAAATATCACTTAAGTCCAAAAGTAATCCAAGCATCAATCTTAAAATCGTTATCAACTCTTATCATCCGTCTTACCACAGTCTATTAATCCGAACATCCAGATGATTTTATGCATAACATTTATGAATACAAGTCTTGGTCTCTAAAAACATAATGAATTATGTGACATCAATCACATAAACAAGCTCCATAGGCTTATTTTTCAAATCAATCTCCACTATTGTAGAAAAAAAATCACACTTCATTGGATCAGTAGGTCTTTAATAAGCTTGTAATGTTAGGCTAAGGTAAAGGTAAGGAAGAACGGGAACGATTTGCAGGTAAAAGAACTCAATCTCTTAGCTTTAAACACAACCACTTTTAAGCACTGGATAACCTTACTTCTACACCCAACTCTTTCAACCACTTTGATAAGAACTTTCCTCTTAATAAGTCACTACTTTTCTTCTTTCTTCTTCTTTTTTTGCCATATTTTATTCTTTTTCTTTTTTATTTTTGGCATAAGACCATTCACCTCCTTTTCATTCTTTTCTTTTCCACAACCCCCAACTTATTTCTCTTAATGTATTTGGGTTATGGTAGTAACATATTTTTTTTTCTTCATATTTCCATCCTTACTCCTCTCAAGTGCTTCACAATAAATGTGTATAACTAAGTTCTTTTAAAAGAAGGGTAAGGATAAAATATTTTTAGGCTCATGAAGGTAAGTAAATGGGTTATCGAAAGAAACAAGGCTCAAATTCTTTTTCGAGAAAAGGCTCAAACAGGTGACTAGGGATAAATATACTAATGGTAAGTTTGAAAGGCTCAAACGGTCCAAAAATGGCCTATATCATATCCTAAGTAGTGTGCATTCTAGGAATTTGCCTCAAGTGATTATCAAATAAGTTTTAGAGCTTGTCGAGACCGTAAAAGTATTCACGAAATAATCACACATAAAACTTCTCTAAATGCTTTATACTAATCACGCAATCTTACCACAAACTAGAGTCTCAAACCAAATGAAGATTGATATTTAAATTATTCTCAAACCGAAGCAAGATTTAACTTCTTCTACATGTTGTATGCTATCTCAATTAAGCTTATATCATTGACATGTGAATTAACTCCAAGGCTAACACAAAGCATGCTTAAAACAAAAAGAAAGGGAGGGTAACACCAAGCAATTTAATGAAAAAGAAATACGTTTCCTCCACCCCCAACTTAAAAATTGTATTGTCCTCAATGTTAAAGAGAAAGTAAAGGAAACTCCCTTTGTAAGCACAAGTGCACAGGCTCTGAAAATTGTGCACCACCATGTAAACGGCATGCCATTCTTCTTGCTAAAATTTCGATCTACAACATAGAACAAAACAACAAAAAGAAAGCAACTACGGTGTACCATTAAGATTCCCACCATATGTTAGGTTAGCACATAAAATGGAGAGAAATAGCTAAAAATGACAAATAAAGGACGAAAAATAAAATAACGAAAGGGAAAACACAAAATAAATGTTAGTATAGTGATCCGATAATAAAAGCAAAAGAAAAAGTAGGCAAACAAGAGATAGAACCCAAAACTAATCCTCTAAGTCCTCATCTTCTTCTTCATTCACTTCATTCTCTTCACCTTCCTCGGGAGGTGGACCAAAAGATGAACCCGGATAGGGTGGCATAGTAGGAAAGTGATCCATATTACAGCCAGTAGCGGAGGTAAGGTGCTGGTACATCTGACCAAAAGAAGAGTATGCTGGTTTCATGAGGGTGAAATGAAGAAGAATGACAGTTTTTTTTTTAGGGTTTCAAAAAGGGCCAGGCTGGGGTAGGCGCTCCAGCGTGGGCTTAAGGGCACTGCAGCGTGGGCTGATGGGCGTGTTTTCATGCATTCTGGGCGCTGTAGCGTGCCAGATGATGGGATGTGGCGTTGGGCTGGGCGAACTGGGCCTGTTCTGCTTGCTATGGCGCTGGGCCTGTTTTCTACAAGAAAAATTTGTTTCTTTGCAAAAAGAAAGAGAAAAATAATATAAAGTTAGCCAAATAAATAATAGTATAAAAAGTAATCCTTAAAATTAGATTAAATTAAAAGAAAAACTAGCAATTAAGATTGAATAAAACTTTAATTAAAAACAAAACAAACAAATCAAAAGAAAAATAAATAAAAACGTACCTGTGTGGTATAGTTAAGGTGAATAGATCGGATCCATAAGTGGAATGTCTTTCACTTCTGGATCTTGCCTATCGATTAAGATTTTAAGAGGCTGACCATTCACTTTAAAAGTCCGACCATCCCTAGTGTCCTCTATTTCCACCGCTCCATTTTCAAAAACATTTTTCACTATGAAAGGACCGGTCCACCTTGACCGAAGTTTTCTACGATGCTTATGAAGTCTAGAATCGTATATGAACACCCGATCATTAGGTTTGAATGTTTTCCTCAAAATATTTTTGTCATGTAATACTTTCATTTTAGCCTTATAAATTCTAGAATTCTCATAAGCATCGTTTCTTAATTCCTCTAACTCGGTCAACTGATATTTCCTAAGCTTACCCGCTTCTCCTATGTCAAAATTGAAAGTCTTGATGGCCTAATAAGCTCGATGCTCAAGCGCTACAGGTAAGTGGCAAAGCTTTCCAAAAACAAGCCGATAAGGTGACATACCTAAGGGGGTTTTAAAAGTTGTACGGTAAGCCCAAAACGCATCAACTAGTCTCAAAGACCAATCCTTGCGATTTGGGTTAACCGTTTTTTCTAAAATTTGTTTAATTTCCCTATTAGCAAGCTCTACTTGTCCACTAGTTTTGGGGTGGTAGGCAGTACAAATTTTATGTAATACTCCATATTTTTTCATCAAAGCTTCAGAAGAACAGTTGCAAAAATGTGTACCTCAATCACTAATTATAGCACGTGGTGTACCAAATCGAGATGCACATTTTCTTTAAGAAATTTAACTACCATTCTATTATCATTGCTTCAGCAAGCTGCTGCCTTTACCCACTTAGATACATAATCTATTGCCATGATGATATATTGGTATCCAAAGAAAGGAGGAAAGAGTCCGATAAAATTAATGCCCCAACAATCAAAGATTTCAATTACTAAAATAGGGTTTAAGGGCATCATATTTCGACGAGACACAGCTCTTAATTTCTGACACTTCTCACATGAGCAACAATAGATGCTTGCATCTTTAAACAAGGTACGCCAATAAAAACCACATTGCAAAATTTTTGCAACAGTTTTTTTCATTGAAAAATGGCCTCCACAAGCTTAGGAATGACAAAATTCCAAGACGTTAGCAATCTATTCATTAGGGATGCAACGCCTTAAAATTTGGTCAGGGTAGTACTTGAAAAGATAAGGGTCATCCCAATAAAAATTATGTACCTTATATAAGAATTTCCTCTTGTCTTGAGCGCTCCAATCCATTGGTATCTCACCTGTAGCCAAATAATTCACGATATGAGCAAACCATGGTAAAGAAGTAACGGAGAGTAAATGCTCATCGGGAAAGTCATCCTTGATTGGCATGTCGTCAGAGGTGTCCTCAAATGTGAGCCTTGAAAGATGGTCAGCCACTACATTCTCTACTCCTTTCTTGTCTTTGATGGTTATGTCAAATTCTTGCAGGAGTAGGATCCATCGTATTAGTCTTGCCTTAGCATCCTTATTTGTAATAAGGTACTTGAGGGCTGCACGATCTGTAAAAATAAGGATATGAGAACCAATTAAATAGGCACGAAATTTATCCGAAGCAAACACTACAGCTAGCAATTCTTTTTCAGTGGTGGAGTAGTTCATTTAAGCACTATTTAAAGTTTTACTAGCATAGTAAATGACAAAAGGTTTTCCCTCCCTTCGCTGTCCAAGAACAGCACCTACAGCATAGTCACTAGCATCACACATGATTTCAAAGGGTAAAGTCTAATCAGGTGACCGCATTATAGGTGCTGAAGTAAGCTTGCCAATCAGCATTTTAAAGGCCTCTTGACAAGCTTGAGTCCACTCAAAGGGGTTGTCTTTAACTAGGAAGACATATAGTGGTCTAGATATGTTTGAAAAATTTTGTATGAACCTCCTATAAAAACCAGCATGACCAAGGAAAGATCTCACATCCTTTATTGTCTTAGGGGTAGGTAATTTAAAGATTAATTCAATTTTAAATTGATCAACCTTTATTCCTTTATAAGAGACAATATGCCCTAAGACAATACCGGATGGTACCATGAAATGGCATTTTTCCTAATTTAAAACCAATTCTTTCTCCTCACAGCGAATCAACACTCTTTCTAAATTCATTAAGCATGCATCAAATGAAGATCCAAAAACGCAATTTTCAACCATGTCACTAAAAATACTCATCATGCAACGTTGAAAAGTGGCAGGGGCATTACACAATCCAAATGGCATTCTACAAAAAGCATAGGTGCCAAAGGGACAAGTGAAAGTGGTTTTTTTTTTGTCTTCTAATTTTGTCCAAAACGTAACGTGGTTGTTGTAGCACAGCTTTGGGGTGTCGATTCCATAGGGAAACAAGTTAACTACAAAAGAAGGTGTGAACCATAACACAAACGATAAAGATTTTAGTGAGAAAGTATGAACTTTTGATAATGAAGTAATCGTGTAAAATAGATTGTAAAATATAATAGAGGAACAATAAGGTTCCGGGAATCCTCCCTAGGTTTGTTGCCCTACTCCAATCTTGATTCAATTGTGTATCTCGATTGCAAGTTTCACATCCCAAACAGGTAATCGGCAAGTATTCAATTAAAGCGCATGTAAACCCTAATGTAATTGTTATGAAATCCTCTTTAATTTCAAGCACACATGACCTAACTTATAGATTATCAAGAAACGACAATATATCATAATGACAATACTATAGTAATGGACAAATCTATAAGAGAAATCTACCAGACTCGATCATACCTCAACAACATCACATAAGAAGAGCAGGACTAGACTTATATGGGGGAAAAAGATGCAATCACTGGATTAAAGGGAAATCTTCTAATTAGATTAAAAAGTAAATCATAACAATGTTTAATGATAATAAATCCAAACTACAATGAATCAAGACTAGAAAATAAGAACGATTGCACTTAGGGATTTATCCTTTCGCCTCGCTTGGAGATTAGACGGCCATGGGGTTCTTCCTTGAGTCTTTGGACCCTTGTCCAGCCTTAAATCTTCTTTTTTAAACCTTAAAGTGATCTATTTATAATACAAAGGTCCAAGGGTGTTTTAGGGTTTTAAACTATCATTAAAACCCTAATTAGTTCGTATCTCGAAAACCAAGGTTTCATGCTCGCGCCGCGGCTCATATTGATTCAGGCCACGACTCAACTTGTGCTGATTCTTGATTATTCTGTGGGTCGTGGCCCAGCCTAATCCAGGCCATGGCTCAGCCCTCTAGGCCGTGGCCTAACCTGATGCTTCTTCCTCGCTCTTTTGGTGCACTTTCTGGAGGCCGAGGCTTAGCCCTTTTAAGCCGCAGCACACACACTTTCTTCTCTTCATTTTGTCCTTCCGAAAGCACTTTTTCGCTCCGATATGCATGAGATCTTTGTGCTTTATTCAATGATAGCTTTTCCCTCTCTTTTAGACTCCAAACACCTGAAAATGCATCAAAACAAATCAATGATCCAAGAATGACACTTTAGAATTGTTACAGTATAAAAGTGCAATTAAAACCTAGATTAACCGTAAAATGCTAACAATTAAGTACTATTAAGATGCATTTTATAACTCTCATCACAACCCCCAACTAGTTTATTGCTAGTCCCTAGCAATTCAAGCGAAAACAAGAGATGAATTCTATTGTAGGAATCAAAACAAAGTAAAGCAATGCTAGTGTTAAACCAAGAGTAATTCAACATTTTGTCTCAAAAATTGCACATAACACACAGCACATAGAATCGTTAAATTTCACCCAAGTTCAAAAGTAATCCAAACATCAATCTTAAGATCGTTATTGACTCTTTACATCAATCTTACCACAATCCATTAATCCGAACATACGGATGATTTTATGCATAACATTCGTGAATAAAAGTCTTGGCCTCTAAAACATGATAAATTGTGTGACACCAATCACAAAAATAAGCTCCATAGGCTTATATTTCATACCACTCTCCACTATTGTAGAAAAATCACATTACATTGGATCAATAAGTCTTTAATAAGCTTATAACGTTAGGCTAAGGTAAAGGTTAAGAGAGAATGGGAAGGATTCACAAGTAAAAGAACTCAATCTCTTAGCTTTAAACATAACCACTTTTAAGTACTAGATAACCTTACTTCAACACCCAACTTTTTCAACCATTTTTTGAGCATTTTTCTCAAATCACCACTTTTCTTTTCTTTTCTTCTTTTTTTACCATAATTCACTTTTCTTTTGTATTTTGGCATAAGACTATTCAACTCTTTTTTCATTTTTCTTTTCTTTTCCATAACCCCCAACTTATCTCCTTTAATGTACTTGGGTTATGGTAGTGATATTTTCTCATATTTCCATCCTTACTCCTTTTAAGTGCTTCTCAACAAATGTGTATAGCTAAGTTCTTTTAAGAGAAAGGTAAAAATATTTTCTTAGGCTCATAAAGGTGAGTAAATAGGCTATTGAAAGAAACAAGGCTCAAATTCTTTTTCAAGAAAAAGGGCTCAAATAGGTGACTAGTGGTAAATATAACAATGGTAGGTTTGACAGGCTCAAACGGTCCAAAAATGACCTATATCATATCCTAAGTAATGTGCATTCTAGGAATTCACCTCAAGTGGTTATCAAGTAAGTTCTAGAGCTTGTCGAGACCGTAAAAATATTCATAAAATAATCACACATAAAACTTCTCTAAATGTTTTAGACTAATCATACAATCTTACCACAAGCTAGAGTCTTAAATCAAATGAAGATCGAAATTTAAATTATTCTCAAACCGAAGTAAGATTTAATTTTTTCTAAATGTTATCTGCTATCTCAATTAAGTTTATATCATTGACATGTGAATTAACTCCAAGGTAAACACAAAGCATGCTAAACACAAACAATCAAGGAAAATGACACTAAGCAGTTCACTGAAAAACAGGAATATTT
The DNA here is from genome assembly GCA_023935145.1 of Bretschneidera sinensis. Taxonomy (NCBI): domain Eukaryota; kingdom Viridiplantae; phylum Streptophyta; class Magnoliopsida; order Brassicales; family Akaniaceae; genus Bretschneidera; species Bretschneidera sinensis. The sequence continues at coordinate 126,697,553 of CM043698.1, read as the reverse complement.
TTCCTCCTCCTCCCCCAACTTAAAATAAGCATTGCCCTCAATGTGAAAGCATAAGTTAAGGAAACTCCCTTTGTAGCCAAAAGTGCACAGAAGCTGAAAATTGTGCACCACCATTTGAACTGCTTCGTATTTTTGTCCCTGAAAAAGAAATACGAAAGTAAAACTGGAAAACAAAAAAAAAAAGAATAATAAACAAGAAAAAGAAATATGAAAACAGTAAAAATAAAAAGATATGTTGTGGGTTGCCTCTCATAAGTGCTAAGTTTTATGTCTTCAGCCAGACGCTTTTATTCCCTCTTAGACAAACATAGATTGAATGCACCAGCCACTGCTTCATTGCCAAATTTGGTGCTTGTATGCTTTGGAGAGGCCTCAAGGATGTCATTAGTAATATCCGTAAATTTTGGCTTGATATATGCTCTTGTGAAGCCATGGGTGAGGGTTGACTCTAATAGATTAAGATGCTGGACCTTTTCCATGAATGATTCAATCATGTATGCTTGGTGGGTTTCGTCCATATCCTCTAATTTTTTCATTGTTGGGATGTGTAATGACTTATCACTTAGTGTCTCAATGACATTCACCTCTTTTAAATGCTGTTGTTCTAGGTGTTGACCATGGGGTATGGACTGAGCTTGAGAAGAGAACTTACCTCGCTCTGTCACACTTAAGTAGCTCATTAACTTGGACACTTGGCTCTTTATCTCTATATTTTCTTCAACAGCCTGCATAATTAGATTCAAGTTTTTTATTAGTTTTACCCTGTGCCTCAATAAAAGCATGTAAAGTGTCTTCTAAAAAACTCCTAGAAGATACCGGTGCATGATATGGTTCAAGATATGGTGCAGAGGGTTGTGCAAGCTGCTGATTTTCAGACTTCCAGCTAAAATTGAGGTGATTTCGCCATCCCGGATTATAGTTATCAGAGAAGGGTGTCAAAGGCATCTTGTAAATGCCTAAGGCGTTACATTGTTCCTCATACATCCCTCTCATCTCAGCAATTGTGGGGCATTCTTGGGCAAGATGATCTACCCCGCCACATATAAAACATGATTTCAAAGATGCTGCATGATTAGCTACTTGTGTTGGCTTTGAGCTTTTAGTCTTTAACACCTCTAGTTCCCTACTGAGCATCTCGACCTTAGCCCTAACGTTATCCTCTTCCCTAAGATGGTAAATTCCACCACCATTTGGGTGCCTTATAGGTCGTGACTTATTTGTGCTTTCAGTAGCACTAAGTCTAGTCCAAGTGTGAGCTTTTTCAGCAAGCTCATTGAGGTACTCTATGGCCTCATTAGGATCTTTTTCTAAAAACTCACCATTACACATCATCTCCACAAATTGGCGCTCCCTATAAGTAAGTCCCTCATAAAAATAACTCACTAAGCACCAATTCTTATACCCATGGTGAGGGCACATACTAAATAACTTCTTAAATCTCTCCCAAGATTGATATAAAGTCTCACTATCATTTTGTGCAAAGGTGGAGATTTACCTTTTTAAAGAATTGGTCTTATGTTGGGGGAAGTATTTATTAAAAAAAATCTGAGTCATCTCAGTCCACGACCCAATAGATCATGGTCTCAGTGAGTATAGCCAACTCTTAGCTCTATCCTTCAAAGCGAAAGGAAAGAACTTAAGTCTCACAATGTCAGCAGTTGCATCTTGACTATGAAAAGTCGCAACTACTTCCTCAAACTCTCTAATTTGCACATATGGGTTTTCACTTTCCAAGCCATGAAATGTAGGGAGTAATTGTATCATCCCTGTTTTAAAATCTAAATGGCGAGTATTGGCTAGAAACATGATGCATGATGGTGTGGCTATGCGTGTAGGGTGGAGATAATCCCGAAGGGTCCTAGGGGGTTGATCTTTATGTTCATTCATCTCTTCGGGACTAGATGGGTTGTCAAATAAAAGATTTAGAAAAGAATTTAATTCTGACTCTAACACAGGCTTACAAGCAAATCTACCCAAAGTGTCTCTATATCGGAGCATGCAAGATCACAAAATAATAATAAAAAATACTGTAAAAGAGAAAATAAAATAAAATAAATTAATGCAGCAAGCTAAAAGAGGGAATAAAGTTACCGCCTTTACAAACTGCTGAAAAGAAAAATTATCTACAATTCTTCTACCATCTTGTCTCAAAGTTGACAATCTTCCTTGTACTTAAGCGCGTCTCCCTGGCAACGGTGCCAAAATTTGATTACGCCCAAAACATAACGTGATAGTTGTAGCACAGCTTTGGGGTGTCGATTTCACAGGAAAACAAGTTAACTACAAAAGAATGTGTAAACCATAACACAAACGATAATGATTTTAGTGAGAAAGTATGAACTTTTGATAATGAAGTAATCGTGTAAAATAGATTGTAAAATATAATAGAGGAATAACAAGGTTTCGAGAATCCTCCCTAGGTTTGTTGCCATATTCCAATCTTGATTCAATTGTTTATCTCGATTGCAAGTTTCATATCCCAAACAGGCAATCGGCAAGTATTCAATTAAAGCGCATGTAAACCCTAATGTAATTATTATGAAATCCTCTTCACTTTCAAGCACACATGACCTAACTTATAGATTGTCAAGAAACGACAATATATCATAATGAAAATACTGCAGTAATGGACAAATCTATAAGAGAAATCTACTGGACTCAATTACACCTAAGAAGAGCAGGACTAGACTTATATGGGGGAGAAATATGCAATCACCGGATTAAAAGGAAATCTTCTAATTAGATTAAAAATTAAATCATAACAACGTTTAATGATAATAAATCCAAACTACAATGAATCAAGACTAGAAAATAAGAACGACTACACCTAGGGATTCATCCCTTCGCCTCGCTTAGAGATTAGACAGCCATGGGGTTCCTCCTTGAGTCTTTGGACCCTTGTCCAGCCTCCAATCTTATTTTTCAAACGCTAAAGTGATCTGTTTATAATACAAAGTTCCAAGGGTGTTTTAGGGTTTTAAACTATCATTAAAATCCTAATTAGTTCGTATCTTGGAAACCAAGGTTTCGTGCTTGCGTCGCGGCTCAGATTGATTCAGGTCGCGGCTCAACTTGTGCTAATTCTTCATCATTCTGTGGGCCACGACCTAACCTAATCCAAGCTGCAGCTCAACCCTCCAGGTGGAAGCTCACCTTGATCCAGGCTGCGGCTTGACCTGATGCTTCTTTCTTGCTCTTTTGGTGCCCTTTCTGGAGGCCAAGGCTTGGCCCTTTCAAGTCGCGGCACACACACTTTCTTCTCTTCATTTTGTCCTTTCGAAAGAAATTCTTCGCTCCGATATGCATGGGATCTTTATGCTTTATTCAATGATAGCTTTTCCCTCTCTTTTAGACTCCAAAGACCTGAAAATGCATCAAAACAAATCAATGATCTAAGAATGACACTTTAGAATTGTTAGGTATAAAAGTGCAATTAAAACCTAGATCAACCCTAAAATCCTAACAATTAAGTACTGTTAAGATGCATTTTATAACTCTCATCATCTTCTAATGCAATTTCGATTTGATAATAACCAGAATAATCATATAGAAAACAGTAAAAAGGATGACCAACTACACACTCAAGAATTTGATCAATAAAAGAGAGTGAAAAGTGGTCTTTTCGGGTGACAGCATTTAATTTTTTATAATCAATGCACATACGCCACCTGGTCACAATCTTGGTAGGGACTAACTCTCCTAGGTCATTCTTTACTACAGTGACTCTAGACTTTTTAGGAACGACTTGCGTAGGACTTACCCATTTACTATCAGCTATGGGATATATAATTCCCACGTCTAATAGTTTTCGCACTTCATTTTTCACTACTTCTTTCATAGTGGGGTTAAGCCTACATTGAGGGTCTTTACGAGGACTAGTTCCTTCATCCAAATTTATTTTATGCGAACAAATCAGGGGACTAATACCTTTTAAATCAACCATGCTCCATCTTAAGGTTGATTTATGTGCATTTAGAGTTTGAATTAATTTCTTACCTTGGGTCTCAGATAATTTAAATGAGATAATAACAAGAAAAGTATCACCTGGACCGAGAAAGACATGCTTTAAACCCTTAGGTAGTGGCTTCAATTTGACTTTAGGTGCTTCCACACTTGAGTGGACTTGTTTCTCACTTCTTTCAGGCAGCTCCTCAAACTTCAGTTGCCATGCTCGAGTGCCATAATCTTGGGATTTATCAAAAACAGCACAAATATCAATTATATCAGTTTTATCATCAAATAAATCAATCTCAGAATTAACAAGAACAGTTTCAAGAGGATCATAATCATGAGCTATGGAAACTCCCTTATTGATGAGTGACTCGATCATATAAAGCTGGTGGTTTTCGTCCTCATCTTCGGGCTGTTTTGCAACATTGAAAATATTCACTTCAAGGGTCATGTTTCCAAAGGACAGCTTCATGAGTCCATTCCTACAATTTATTAGAGCATTTGCAGTAGCAAGAAAAAGTCTACCCAAAATCAAAGGAATTTTAGAGTTAGTGTCAACAGCAGAAGTAGTATCAAGGATTAAGAAATCAATAGGATAGTAAAATTTATCAATTTGAATCAAAACATCCTCTACCACACCCTGGGGTACTTTGACTGAACGATCAGCCAATTGTAATACCACAGTAGTTGGTTTGATTTCTCCTAAACTCAACTGTAAGTAAATAGAGAATGGCATTAGGTTTACACTAGCTCCTAAATCTAGCAAGGCTTGTCCAACTTCATGATGTCCAATGCTACATGCAATGGTTGGACAGCCAGGATCCTTTTATTTTAGGGGAATTCTTTGCTCAATCAAAGCACTCACTTGCTTAGTTAAGAATGATGTTTTCTTTACATGGTGCTTCCTCTTAATTGTGCATAAATTCTTGAGAACCTTTGCATAGGTGGGTACTTGTTTAATCACATGCAAGAGTGTGAGATTCAATTTTACTTGCCTTAGGTTCTCTAGGATTTCATTATTTAGCTCCAAATTTTCTTGGTTGATTTTAAGGCTTGAGGGAATGGTGCCTTAACAGGGTTTTTGGTAATCTCAGGGCCCTTAGGCAGTTCGGTATCACCACTACCTTGACACTTCTCCACATCCTCGGGTTTGTTCGTTGTTGGGATGTAAAGTGACTTATCACTTCTTATCACAATGGCATTTACATTTTCAGTCACACTCAAAGAGCCCATTAACTTAGACACTTGGCTCCTTATTTCTTTATTTTCTTCCACAACCTGTGTGATTAATGCTTTACACCTTTGGTTTGTCTTACCCTGTGCCTCAATAAAAGCATGTAAAGTGTCTTCTAAAGAACTCCTAGAGGACGAGGGTGCATGATATGGTGCAGGGTGTGATCTAGGGGGTTGTGCAAGCTGTTGGTTTTCAGATTTCCAACTGAAGTTGGGGTAATTTCGCCATCCCGGATTATAAGTGTTAGAGAAGGGTGCAAAAGGCTTCTTGTACATGTCTAAGGCATTACATTGTTCCTCATATATCCCTCTCATATAAATAAATATGGGGCATTCTTGAGCAGGATGATCTACCCTACCACACACAAAACATGGTTCCAAAGGTTCGGCTTGATTAACCATGTGTGTTGGCTCTTTAGTTTTTAATGCCTCTAACTCCCTAGTAAGCATTTCGACCTTAGTTTTTAGGTTGTCTTCCTCCCTAAGATGGTATATTCCACCACCACTAGGGTTTCCTATAGGTCGTGACCTATTTGTGCTTTCAGTAGCACTAGGTCTAGTCCAAGTATGAGCTTTTTCAGCAAGCTCATTGAGGTATTCTATGGCCTTATCCAGGTCTTTTTGCAGAAACTCACCATTACACATCATCTGTACGAATTGGCACTCCCTATAGGTAAGTCCCTCATAAAAGTAGCTCACCAAGTTCCAACTCTCATACCCATGGTGTGGACACATACTTAACAACTCCTTAAATTTCTCCCAAGACTGATACAAAGTCTCGTTCTCCTTTTGTACAAAAGTGGAGATTTGTTTTTTAAAGCATTGGTCTTATGTTGAGGGAAGTATTTGTTAAAGAAGACCTGAGTCATCTCATTCCATGTCCTAATAGATCGTGGTCTCAGCGAGTATAACCAACTCTTAGCTTTATCCTTCAAAGAGAAAGGAAAAAACTTGAGTCTCACGATATCATCAGTTGCATCTTGACTATGAAAAGTCACAAATACTTCCTCAAACTCCCTAATGTGTACATATGGGTTTTCGTTTTCCAAGCCATGGAATGTAGGGAGTAATTGAATCATCTCTGTTTTAAAGTCTTGATGGCGAGTGTTGGTTGGAAACATAATGCATGATGGTGTGGCTGTCCAGCTAGGATGTAAATAATCTTTAAGTGTCCTAGAAACATTCTCATTAGGGTTTTCAGCCATGTTAACAAAGTTTTCTAAATTTTCGGTTGGGTGTACACTAGGGTTTGATCTAGGAAAAGTTTCACTAACGGACGTGGAAGGAAAGGGTATCTCTATTTCGAGTCCCTTAATAAACCTACCTCGCGAATCTCTCAGTCTAAGCATACACCAACTGAGTTAAAAAGAAATAAACAGAACAAATAAAAGAAATCAAAAAATCAAAAACTTAAAGAAAAGAACGATAGTACCGTCTTGTCTTAGAGTTGACAATCTTCCTTAAATGTAAGCGCATCTCCCCGGTAACAGTGCCAAAATTTGATTATGCCCAAAGTATAACGTGGTAGTTGTAGCACAGCTTTGGGGTGTCGATTCCACAGGGAAACAAGAGAAGATGTAAACCTAAACACGAACGATAAAATCAAGTGAGAAAATATGAAGTTTTGATAATGAAGTAATTGAGAGCAAATTATGTAATAAATTGAGAATAATAATAGAGGAACAACAAGGTTTCGGGAATCCTCCCTAGTTTCGTTGCTTTTTTCCAATTTTGATTCAGTTGTTTTTATCTCGATTGCAAGTTTCACTTCCCAAACAAGCAATCGACAGATTTTCAATTAAAGTACGTATATAAATCCTAATGTAATTGATATGAAATACCCTTTACTTTTGAGTTAAACATTCATGACCTATCCTATAGATTTATTAAGAAACGACAATATATCTTTAACGACGATATTGCAGTAATGGACAAACCTAAAAGATAAGTCTACCGGACTCATTCATACCCAAACAATGTGACATAAGATGAGCATGACTAAACTTATATCAATGAGAAAGATACAATCACCGGATTTAAGAGAAAATCTTCTAATTAGATTAAAGAGTAAATCATAACAATATTTGATAATAAATCCCAATTACAACTGAACTAATAAAGGAAAATAAAGACAACTACACCTAGTGATTCATCCCTTCGCCTTGCTTGGAGATTAGTTCGCCATGGAACTCATGGCTGAACGCTTTGATGGAGGAGAATGTGGCTGCTTCTTTGAGTTTTCCAGACTTTTATTTGATGTACTCTCTTCAACCCTAAGTGATCTATTTATAGTACATAGGTCAAAGGGTGTTTTCGAGTTTAATCTCTTGTTAAAACCCTAATTAAGTTCTAACTTGGAGATAGAAAAACGTGTGCATGCTACAGATCTCCTTTGTGGGCGCTGCGGCATTGCCTTCAGCTTTGGTTGGGTGTGCTTCTGGGCACCGCAGCCTGGGCTGAGGGGTGCCACGGCACACACTGGTGGTTCAAGAGTGGAGGCTTCTGGGTGCCGTGGCCTTGCCTAGTCCAGGCCGCGGTGCACACTGATGACTTGATTTTTCTTCATGTTTGCTTCTCCGCAACCACTTCAACACTCCGTTATGCATGGAATCTTGGCATTTTAACCAACAATCATTTTTCCTTCTCTTTTGGACTCAAAGTACCTGAAAATGCACCGAGTTAAGTCAATGATCCAATAATATCACTTTAGAGTTATTAACATATAAAAGTGCAATTAAGACCGAGATCAACCTTAAAATACTAACAATTAAACACTGTTGAGATGCATTTTATGGCTCTCATCAGTAGGAAATAATAAAACAAAACAATAAAAATTCATTTTTATATAAATTCTTAACCGTTACACCGTTTGTTACAGCCTTGGTGCGCAATATGCACCACTTGCATGTTTCATAGGCAACACTTGGATGTCTAGGTGTTGTCCTGCTTCTTTTTCTTTTTCTTTTCTCCCAAATGTCCAATTTTTTTTTTCAAAAGAATTATTTTATTCAATAATAAATCTTTCATATATATTATTTAATTCCATGTAATATTTATCAAATTACTTCGTCACCCTTACTTTAAGAACACAGGTATTACATATTTTCCTCACACTTTCTTGGAAGCTTTTCAAGCCTTCACATGTGGGTAAGTGTTTAGTCTCCGAGCCTTTAAAGTGATCCTTTTAAGGTGAGAGACCCTCAAAGGGGGAAAGTCTCCTGATTGGATGTTTTGTCACTTTTCGAGCTATATCTAGGTCTTTAATGCCTTGAGAGTGAAGGCTTGTTCCTCAGAGATTAGGGCTTGTTGTGTTAGCGACCAAGATTTTGGGGCATCGAAGATGACAACTTTAGTGCATAGGAGATGATGAATTTATTGTGTCAATGGCTGACAAATTTTAATACATCAATGGTTGACGACTGCTTAAGTATATAGGTGATGACTAATTTAGTGCGTTGGTGACAATGGCTTTGGTGTATCATTGGCTAACGACTTTGGTGCATCATTGGCTGGTGGCTTTAGCGCGTCATTGGCTGCTGGCTTTCATTGCAAACTTAGCCTGATGTTATTGATAATATGCTTAGGTTACAGAATCATGTAAGAGGAAAAACATACTATTGGTAAAATCTACAAAGATTCTTGGTGTTCTAAGTACAGGGGATCAGAGTTTCGTTGAAATCTTCAAGCCCGAATGTGCCAACTTGGTAGATTCTTTGAATACGATAAGGGCCTTCCCAGTTTGGGATGAATTTCCCTATTTATTTTAGATGAGAGACTTCATTCTTCCTCATTTAATGGGATGATGATTAGCTCTTCAACGAGTTGGCCCCTCAGAGCTTTGAGTTCATTCCTCAAGCCTTTAATCTCGAGGCAAGGTCTTAGCTTTCTTGTGCCCCTTTATAGAGCTAAGGTAACAGTATGAGCATGTCTTCGTCAATATGGCGCACGAGCTCTTCTCGAAGGTAATAATTGTTCTTACCATTTTCTTTCATTTTTCATTCAAAAGTACTAAAAGTTGTGTATTTTGTAAGCTAGTGTTGTCTAAGGCGTGCTTTTTTGCCACTTCACTGATACCAACAAGAAACTGATAGAGTGCAATCTTCGCATAGCCCAGCTCGAGGTTGACTTGGTTTTTCAGGGTGAGAGGCTATTGGTCCTGGAGGCAGAGGTGTATGGGCTATAGGAGAAGAAATGGGCCCTTAGTGCTGATATTATGAAAGCCTATAAGGAGACTGAGGCCAAGGTTGTTGTGGTCCGGGAGCAGGCCTTGGTAGACTATAAGGCCTCAAAAGAGTTTGATGAGTATGCTACTAATAAGGTCGGGGTCTATCTTGTCCAGGGCTTCGAAATCGCGAAGGCTAAGGTCGCTAAGGCCTACCCTAATGTTAATCTTTCTGGCATTGATCTCTTTGATGAGGCAACCTTGACTGAGGATGGAGGCGAAGGGCTGATGATGCACCTAAGGAAATCTAGGGACTTAGGATTTTTCTTTATTTTATTTGACTCTTGATTTTGGCCTGCGAGCCTTCTATGTAAAAACTTTATCTTTGATCAATGAAATAGTTTTTTTTTTTTTTTTTTGCGTACTCGTTTCTTCATATGATTGTTCTTATACTTTAGTATTAGAATTTTCTAAGTCTCTGAGGTTCAACACCTTGCAGACTATTATGAGGACCTCGTTGGCCGAGGATTCGAACTTTATCATGGTTATTAGTTAGGAGTGCTTGGCGTACTATGCTTTTGATGTGAACATCTTGAGACATAACACTTAGGGTGTTTCTCAAGGTGTGAATGAGGGGAATGGCTCACAGCTTTCCTCTCTAGCTATCTCAATGATCTTGAGGGAGGAATAACTCGCTTACTCCTTGGGATTTTGGTATGTTATTGGAGAAGATTCTATGGTGGACTTATAGCTTCAGCTACAAGTATGGTGGCTAGAGTTTTAGTGCTTTGGGGGCCAAGGTTTTGCAACAATGCTTGAGGCTGAGAAGGGGTCTACCCCCCGAGTCGAGCAGCTAGATCAGCCACCAGCTGAGAGAGTTCTAGGAACTGTCCTTGTGTGACTGGTGCGTCTGGGTTTGCTTTGCCTTGTTGAATCAAGTGGCTCGCTTGAGATTGTTGATCCTGCTGTGACCGCCACTGAATGGCTCATTAGGATTTTGGTTGGTTGCAACATGTTCAAGAAAGGCTGGGATTTCAGGACCAGTGCATAGGCGACGACTCGTTGAAGTTCGAGCGGTGGTATTTGCAACAGTGGTGGTGGTTGAGGTCACAGTGTTCTTGGAAGTATTTTTAGGCAGCATCTTGAACATATGAGTTCTTGTTCTAGTTCCTACGGATAGTGTTAATATGTTGATGCCAAAAATCTTCCATGATAATGAACGGGTGTGATGGGGTACATGCGCACATGGAGACAAAAGAAATTCCAAATAGTTTTCGAAGGACTGGAAGGATTGTATATCCGGGGGACTCTCCGATGCCTAAGTCAGCAAAGTGAAGGCGAGAGAAAAGTAGAGAGCAAGAGAGCTAGAGGATTCTGAATTGTAGAATTGTGTGTACATGTGATAATGAGAGCTCCCTTTATATAGAGTCTTGGAGCAAAGTCCAATGAGGAAAGTGATTATTTGATTAATGCTTGGTATCATAATAGGATTAGAGTTCCCATAGGTTGAGTATTATAATAGAACTAGGGTTTTCATAGGTTGAAGTGTCCTAATAGAATTAAGGTTTTAGTTCGAGATTACTGTTTTACTCTTTGTCACGTGTAGCTATTTGATTGGTTATCCTGTCTTATTTGTGAAACTGTCTTATTACCTTTTATGGATGCCAAGTGGTATCATGTAATTGGGAAGGGAAATTTTCCCATCAAAGATATTGATAATAATATGGGAACTTCCATTTTTCCGTGCCTAACTTTTGGTTTTAGTGAAGATTTTTTTATGCTTTGCGTTGGATTTTGGAAATTGTTTTGGTGCCTAATGTAAAAGGGGTGGCAGCAGATCAACTTTTCAAGATAATGAATATTGAGTTATAGAGATGGATCAAAAAGAGAAATCCTTTCCAAAAAAGGGTGAGATAAAAAAGAAGAGAATCTTATAAAGGACCAAAAGTACCCAAAAAAAAGAGTTCATCTTGGACCACATTTGACCAGTTTGGAATCATTTCAATCCTTTTAGATCCTTTTTTTTATTTTAATTTTAAGATGAATATTGTACATTTCAATAATTAAAAAAAAATTGACCATGAGCACTCAAACTTATGCTATGAAACAATATCGCATAGCTGGATTAGAAAATTGAACCTACAAATAAAATGAGAGATAATAAATTCAGTACATATCTAATCATGTTTAAATATGTGAGTTATATATTTTAACACAGATTTTTTAAATAATTTTTTTATAAATAGTGATTTATTAGACAAATTGAGGGACGAACATTGAAAAGAGATTTTTGGCTTAATAGCATAGATTTTTATATTTTAATTAAAAAAATTAAATATGATTTCTATAAAAATTTTCATTAATTATTTTTATCAATTATTGTCATTATAGGTTACTCAATTTGGAATAAAAAATCATTGATTACTATAGTTACATATTTCATATTTTTTTAAGAAAAAAAGAGAGGAAAATTTTGAGGTAAAACTGTATATTTTAACAACTAAATAATTTAATTTGAAACCTTTACTCAAATGCATGCAAATTTATCCCTGTAATTTCCAAATTATTGACGTTAACCCAACTTTTTTTTAAAATAAAAAAATATAAATGATACGAAAAAAAATAAACAACTAAAGCATGAAGAAAAAAAAGGAATCCATAAAATAAAGCAAAGCAAGTACCCTTGCACATCATTATAAAAAAAAATACCATTCGAGTAGAAGAATATTAATTGGTCAGTGGTCACCGCTAGGTAGCCCACACCATTCTCTGATACATTACATCGGCCAATATGCCCCATTAAATATTAATGCAATTTTTGAACGGCTAAGAGACGGTGATCTCATTGTGGGTCCCGAGGAATCTTCAAAATGACTCTTAACAGTATTATAGAAAAGTTCAAAATACTCGAGTTTAATTTGTGGTCACCTTTAGGAGCATAGAAAAATAAGAGATTGGTTCTTTTCGTCACGTGCTCAATAAAAAAATTAATTTATTTTAAAAAATTAAATATTATTCATTAGAATAAAAAATTAACTAAAATGCAAACATTATAATTTATCATTATATATATCCATAGATATACAAAAACTAAATCTTAAAGATTAGAGTGATGACATTTGTCTTTGTTTTTTTTTTTTTTTTTTACCTTTCTTCTTCTATTTTCTTTAGCTAAATTTATAAATTCTACGAGAATTGATCCTACATATCCAATTTCATGGTAATAACTACGGGACCTGACTTGGCACATTGTGATTCACACATACATTATGTTAAAATCTATCAAATAAAAATTTAAGGAAAAAAATGGCACAAAAGTTACTATTTTATTTTCACATAATTACTAATGAACCTTGATAAATCCATTGTAGCTACCACATAACCGTTTCTATTAGTAACCGCTGCATTTTGAGCATAGGGTGCGTGGTGGAGCTGCTTCTTCGTTTGTTATTTGCAAATGATGTCTTGATGTAATATATAACGGTGTTTGGGTTTCTATTAAAATATGCTTTAATCACTTAAATTAATTTTATTTTGTGATTAAAACACGCCTTAACAGGAATCTAAACAACTATATCATTTTTCAAAACTTTCAAGCTACAATCATGCAACAATCTGTATGGCGTTTGATAATAGCATCCCAAATAAAATATAAATGCTCTACTTATTTTTTTTTATTACAAGATAAAAGAATTTGCATTTTTTTGCCATGAAAACCAAATATTTGAATATAATGCTTAAGAAAATGTCTTTTATATCTACAAACTTTTCAATTATATTGAATTAAAGTTAGACTTCGTTATCTCCAAATGCAATTTTATTTTCACCAAATGAATATCTATTAACTTTTTTTTTTCAATTATATGGGTTTGCTTTGTTAAGCTTTAATGATTTGTTTTCAATACATGAAGACTATTTTAACTGATTTTAACCCATTTTTTCTTAATGTAAAGAAGAAAATTAGAAGCTTAAAAAGCTAATACATACCATACAATGCCACATCATCATAGTGTCATATAGAACCACAGTCAAATATAATATAAATCGGTTAAATTTTGATAATAGCCCTAATGTAGGTTCATTGATAATGATCAAATAATTTTTTTCTTACTAATATTAAGGGAAATAATATATGAACTGATTATGTCACTGAACATCATTTTATATAACATTAAATAAATAATTAAATAACAAGATATTAATTGATATAGGTAAAAATACACTAAACAATGGAAGTCAGATATGTGACAAACTTTCAAAGGCATTATGATAACTTTTGAAATTAAAAAAAGCAATACGATAACTTCACAAGTAGCATCCGCGCCCAGTTTTTTTGGATGAGAATCCCTAGACTTATATAAAAGGGTTCTAAGGCCCCATAAATGATAACTTTTGTACACATCTTCACTTTTTCTCTTTTTCACTTCGACACTTCACTTCATCTCGTCCATTCATTTTATCTCAGTATATTTATTGATGTAACTTTCGGAAGGTTTTCCTCAGAAAACAAAACTCTGGTGACTTTTTTTTACAAGGGTTTCGTGTACTAAATTGACGTGGAATTAAGACCGAGACTGACATCAGCAACTTACCTCATCCTTTTCAGACTCAACTTGATAGAAATACATTTGAATTTTTTTTTCAGCATCAACATTAATTAAAAACATGAAATTTTAAAATCTTAATTCATATAGTGTCATGTCAACATAGTGTCACCTAAAACCACTATCAAATATAAAATAAAAAGATTGATTTTAGTGGAGGTTTTTTCGAAGTTACAATGAATTTGATTTTCTTATGAAAGATGGAGGAGTTGCGAGCAAGCCTTTGGTTACAAAATCCAAATAGTCCAACACCAGCAAGTGTTGTTCCTTTAATGGTCCAACCAACTTATTTTTGTTTCTTTACTTTTTTGTGTCTTTTGTTGCTATGGAGTGGGCAAACCGACTAGATCACGACAGATCTGCTCATTTTAGAAAGGAAAAGATAAATATATTGTTCATTTATTAGTCTTATCTTTTTGGTGTGGATAGTAACATGTGGCCTGTGGGGCAAGTTATAGGGATGATTGTACCAATTTGAAACTTATAAATGTGCCAATCCTTGTTTTGTTTGCGCCCCAAATCAGTGTCTTCTACCCCACAAATGGATGGGTCTCAAATACTTTGCCTATTTCCTATATCACCAAATACATCCTTATATTACAAGCAGTGAAGTGACAGTAAACTAAAAGATTACCTAAAAGTTGTTCAACCCCTTTTTGGGTTTGATGTTTATCTTCTTGTATTTTAACCTTCCTTTTTGATTTTTCAGGATTTGTTCTGAGGAGAGGAGTTTCAGATTTTTCTTTTTATTTATTTTGTCAGAATTGGTTTCAAGGAGAGAAGAAACTTCTGGTTTTTCAGACCTTTTTAGGACTATTTTCAGAATTTTTTACAGCTTTTTAAATAAATTTTTATTTTTAATCATTAAAATTGACATGGTATTTAAATTGAGGATTTGGTGTACGAGTCACATAACTGATCGGACAACTTTTAATAAAATGTTTATTGATTTATGTTACTCTTTTCGTTTTAAAGTGTTTGTCTCATTTTATTTTGCACAAAGATTAATGCAATATATAACTTTCCCAAATGACTCTTAGGGTCATTAATTATTTGATTGATATAATAGGACCAATGCAGTTTGTGCTTTTAGAAGAGTGAGTCTATAAGTATGGGTAGATTCGAGCCAAGTTGAGTCGAGTTTGAATACTAAAGTATTCGAGCTCTACTTGAGTTAAAATGAACATGTTCAAGCTTAAGTTCAAGTTTGAATTGAGCTTAAAAATTAAGTTCGAGCCTGAGCTCAATCAAATTTCTGATGGCTCAAGCTTGGCTCGGCTTGACTTGAACTCGATAACAAACGAGTTTATTTGAAGCTAAGATTGAGATTTAGATTTTCTATTCGAGTTTGAGTTCGAGCTTGAATTTTAAATTTCATAAATATTAATATTAATATAAATATTGGTTCGATAGTCTTTCAAGCTGAATCTTAAAGTATTTGAGTTCGGCTCGATAAGCTAATCGAGCTTAATTTTCATACTCAATTGAGCTCAGCTTTGACCAAACTCGAGCTCAAATAACTCGATAAAAGCTTGGTTCAAGTCCACCCCTACCTACAAGCAGATACTTTTTGGTTTTAAACCAAAAAAATGAAACCCACGTGAAGGGTATTTTTGGAAAAGTGTAAATTTTTATAATTCATTTTGGATATTAGTTTTAAGACATCTATTTTAAAAAATACAAACAAAATCTTTGACACGGAAAGAATAGTAATTACAACAAATTTAAAAATATAAGATATAAATTATTACTCATTAAGGTGTGAGGTATCACATGCAAATACTTGTAAATTAAGAGTACCAAATGCAATTAAATCTATTATAATAATCGATATAAACGACAAACTTTTGTAACATTTCAATATTGCTAACAGTGTTTTTAAGGGCGGATTTGGGGCGCGCCCATGAGCGATTTGGATAAAAAAAAAAACGCCACAGAGCGTGAATCCTAGGGCGGAACCAAAACGATGTCGTTTTGACGTTTTGGTTAAATCAACCCTTATTCTTCTTTGCGGCTCAAACTCATGACTTTAAAGGGTCATAGACCTTACCACTGAGCTAATACTGTTGGTGTGATATTATCACACTTCATAAATATATAATACATGTTATCTAGTTTAATAATAATTACAAACTATTTAATTAATCACTTACAAATTACAACAATATAGAAATATAAGTTATACTTCATATAATTTATATATAAATATATATTAATATTTATAAAATTATAATTATCAGACTATAAAGAGTTAATAAAGTATTAAATTTTGATAAAAATTAATTAATTAATTAAAAATTAAATTATTTTTATTTTTATTTTACTATTCTAATTAATTAATTAATATTATTTTATTAAAATTTCAAAACACCTCAAAATATTAAAAAGACTTACCCGGATTTTCAACCTTTTAAGTCAGAATTTTAAATTTTCAACATTTTGATTGAATGTCATTACAAATGAAACCACTATGTTGGATGACTATAATGTAAATTGATGGATACATATGCAACAAACGATAGTGTACGTCTAATATTATATGTGATTAAAATTTTCATCAAATTGTTTGATATTTGTGTAAAAATTTTGATAAATATTCATTCATAGGTCTTAAGTTAGTAAAGTTTATTGATAATTAATTAATTTATATTATTTTAATTTTTAAAATATTTTTATAATTTAATTAATATTATTTTATTCAAAACTCCCCAACATTTCAAAAGGCTTACGCCTCGGAGCTTACACCTCCCCTCATTGAGACAAAACACCTCGCCCAACACCCTCGCCTCGGAAAACACTGATTGCTAATAGCTCAATGGTTCTAAAGAAACATCAAAAGTGTCTTCTTCAAACATGTCTTTTTTTTTATAAAATAAACAAAGCCTTCTTGGCAAAATCAATGCGAAACATCTTGAAGGACATGAGGAAGAACCACATGCATTTGGACCTTCCTCAATCCAATAATGTGCACAATCCAAAGATCTAGGTAACCGAACAAGATTATGAGCAAGACCATTTACACGTCTACTAACAGAAATAGCCAGAAGTGATTTAGCTTTCATGATCGGATTTCCATAGTTAGCAAGTGAAAAAGAATCCTCCAATATAACCTTGACCACATCCTCTAAATCACTATCAAGGATGAGAGAACGAAAGCCAACATCTCTCGCAAATTAAAAAAATTCAATTACAACCATTGCTTCGTTCACCATCATCGAGATCGGGACAGACATTGATCTCAAGACCTGACACTGGCTATCACGAATAACTCCATGCACCAACTCCCATGAGACATTGCTTGATAAAAACATAACCATCCACATTCACTTTAACTAGACCCATCTCCGGCGGCATCCAAGTAGTATTTCGAGAAGGAACAGGCACCACCCGACATCGATTTCTTCCCTGATCTCCAGGAACTCTCCGAGGAACTCACCAGCGAAAGCCACAAGAACAAAAGCATTTGATGCCACACCCATACAGAACTTGTGTTGGAATTTTGGCTCAAATAAGAGGGTTTACTACTAGAGTTAGATTGAGAGCTTTGAGTGTATTGAAGTTTTGAATTGTCAAATAGATAGAGCATACACTTATAAATAAAGCTAGTATGAGAGATTTGGGCGTATTATAACTTTTGTGTTGTGATGTAGTGATAGTTTAGCAACTTTGCTCTTCATAAAATTGTCATTGAAGATTAATAAAGTTGCGAATTTGTTGGTGGTGTAGGCAAAGAGGCTGTCAAAGCACGTTAAATTACTCTGTTCTTGATATTTGTTTGTTTTTCCTAAAATTTGAGTAGCTAGATTTTAGAAGTAAAATCCCAACAAGTGGTATCAAAACTGTAGTTACAATGACAAAAACATTAAAAATTGGCAAAATTAATATTAAGTTATTTGATTAGGGGAATGATTTGATATTTTTTTGGCAAAGTTTTGTCAAAGATGTATTGATGCGACATGGGCTCTACAAGGTGATTGAAAAGTCTAAGCCACTAGAGATGATGGAAAATTTTTGGGAAGATATGTTAATTTGGGTGGTGAGCACATTTCGTTTAGCGTTGGCTCCGGTGATAAGTTATAGCGTGTTGTTCAAGACATCTCCAAGGATTTTGTGGGACAAACTTGTGAAGACTTACCAAGAGATGTTTCTAATCAATCGTTTAGACTTGAAGGATGAAGATATTGATGAATTAAAGATAGAAGAAGTTTGGATGGATGGGGAGATTCCCACAACACCTCCAAAAAGAGATAAGTTGAAAAAGTCATATGTGTCTGAGAAGAAAAAATTGTACATGACTATATCAAGAGATGAGCTAAACAATGAGATGATGATTGCTTCAAAAAATAGGAAGACCAAAAGAAAGGATCGTACCAACCAAAGAAGAAAGTCAAATTTGATGATGAGTTGAAGAATTTGAGCTAAGGTAAAGATTTGTTAGGATTTTGGCTCAAATCTCAACAATAATTCTAATTGGCTTGGGAAAAGTGATTTTCTATTTTATAGTTGCTTATTCTAGTAGGAATAGTAGTAGTTTCCTATTCGATGATTGCTTGTTCTAATAGGAGTAGTAGTAATAGTCTACTATATTGTTGTTAATTACCTATTAGTATTAAGAAAATATCATTTATATAAAAAGGGTCCTATAGAAGAATTGAGGCATACCCATAATTTCAATAGACATTGTAAATCAGAAGGGTTTACTACTAGAGTTAAGTTGAGATCTTTGTGTGTATGGGGGTTTTGGGTTGTCAAATAGAGAGAGCATTTACAACTAAAGCTAAGTTGAGAGCTTTGGGTGTATTGAGACTTTTGAGTTGTGAGGTAGTGAGAGTTTAACATTTTTGCTCTTCCTAAATTTGTCATTGAAAATTAATAAAATTGTGTGTTTGTTGGTGGCGTAGGCAAATAGAGAGAGCATTTACAACTAAAGCTAAGTTGAGAGCTTTGGGTGTATTGAGACTTTTGAGTTGTGAGGTAGTGAGAGTTTAACATTTTTGCTCTTCCTAAATTTGTCATTGAAAATTAATAAAATTGTGTGTTTGTTGGTGGCGTAGGCAAAAAGGTTGCCGGACAACGTTAAATTATTGTATTCTTGATATTTGTTTGTTTTGCCTAAAGTTTGAGTAGGTGGATTTTAGAGGTAAAATCCCAACAACTTGATTACGATAATGCCAAATTTTCCACAAGATAACAATAAACAAAGATCTATCTTCCTCTTCTAGATATTGAAAAAAGTTCCTCAACCAAGCCTTCAAACGTTCTAGCTTGAAAATTCAACATCAAAGAACTAAGGGGAGTAAGCCCCCAAACTGCCTTAGCACATGGACAATCACGAATTGCATAAAGATTAGACTTATCATCATCCCAACAAAGCTGTTGGGATTAGGTAAATCTAATTAAGCAGTATAGAAGGCCCGATTGAAACTTTGGAGGTTTTGATCAGATGGAAGCGAGCTCGGCCTATGGAGTTGGACAACTTGATCAGTGGGATTTTTTGGCTCATATTTTTTGGTGTGGGTCCCAAAGTTACTTAGTATGAAGACAAATTACTTCATGAGCAAGTTACTTGGTGGATAAGTAATTTGAAGGTTTTAAATATGGGCATCAATAGAGAGAGCCGCTTGCCCTATTCCTGAAGTAAAAATAGTTGGTCGAGTCTAATAAACCAAACACCAATATAATTTGTAAAATAGAGTTTCAGAGGAATTCAAGGGTTGAGTGAATATTAAGTGTATGAGGGTTTGAGTTGTGAGATTGGGGAGATTTTTACACAATTTGTCTAGAATAATTGTGTACTATTTAAGAAGATTTTTCACACATATTTTCTAGAAAAATTGTGTATTGTGGTGTATTGAGTTTTAATAGTTTTCTTCCATCTAAAAGTTGCAAAAAAAGTTGAATAGTGATTGACTCGTAGATGTAAGTAAATAATTGTGTCGAACCACCTTCAAATTCTTGTGCTTATTTTTCTCTTTATTTTTACTATTGTGACTATATGTTTATTGATTGGAACTACTTCCCCAACAAAATCTTGCAAATCCCAAAAGGAATAACGCTTCTCCTTTCTAAAATTTTAAAAGTAGATAAATCCTCTTTACAAGCCTGCCAAATCAAAGATTTGACTTTGCTTGAAGCTACCATCTTCCAAATATTTTTCCAAATCAACTTCGGAGACAGAGAACTACCATCACCCCTAGTAGATCTCAAATCCGAAACCAAAACATGATAAGCATTTCTTACCGAATAAAATCCAAAGGAAGAATAAAGCCAAATCAGCTTATCTGGCAAATAACTCGTAGGCAATTTCAGAATCATATTTGCTTCATGCTGCATGAAAATGTCCCAAACAAGATGTTCCTTCCACCCTCTCTGATCCACATCAATCAGGTCGGACACCATATAAACACCAAAACTTTAATCTTCTGGAGTAATAACCTTAAATTTCGATGGCATTGAAAGCCATTTGTCCTCCCGAATCCAAACAACCTTACCATCACCAATTCTCCATCGAATTCCAAGATTAAGCATAACTTCCATACCTACCCTCCCACCCCCCCAAAAAAAAATAAATAAATAAAATACTCCTCTATGTATAAGAAGGAGAGTGACCCAATTTTGAATCCATGAAGGAACCCAAAGTGATATTTGGCACTGAGAACCCGATAAAGAAGAGACTTCATGTTATGCAATAACCTCTTGTTTTGTAAGCATAGCCATATTAAAACAACTCATATCTCTAAGACCCAAACCACCATCTTCTTTTGCTTGACAAAGCTCCTCCCATTTAATTCAATGGATCTTCTTCCCATCATTTTTGTGACTCCACCAAAACCTTCTCATTTTCTTGTGGATCCACATTTGGACTAAAAAATATGAAAGATTTCAAAGCATTAATCTGCTGATCTGAGACACTTTCATAAGCTTTAAGGACTTCAACAGTTGACTTGTATAGCAGGCTTAAGGTTGTTTACTGTCATCATTGAGCCTGTGATTGTTTTCCTTGAACTTGTGATTATGACCCTTTCTCTTGTTCTTTGGTTTTGATTGAAGTTGAATTTCTATTCAGGTATAGATGAGTTGTACAGTAAACCTTTTTGTTTACATTAGAAAATCTATTTGAATTTTTAGTTGGTTTTGCATAACCACTGGCATTTAAATACTAAATTGCTTCCTCTAAAGATCCTGGAAAAGCCACGATGTTAGGTCAAGTGTTTCGATTAAATAAATATAGACTGATAGTGAAATGACCTAGTATGTTGTTGAATGTAGGAAAGAAGGAAATAAATGTAGGAATCTAGTTTTGAGCCTTCACGGTTCTCTTTTTTATGTTTCATATATTTTTCATTTTATCCTATTGTATTCGGGTTGTACCTTTTATATTAAAGTTATGATACTTGAATATTTCAAATTAAGAGAAAATTTACGGAATTTTATTAAAGATAAACGAGTACAACACTCGTAAAGGACACTTCTACATTAACATGACTCTTCTTGTCCTTTCCACAAGTTCAGCTAAGTATTTCTTGAACACGAAAGTTATTTATACAGCTGAGCAAATGAAGACTGCACTAGAGTTTCAGAGAACATGTAATGTTTGTGAATAAAGTCTGTTTTAGAATCATAGAAGACCCTAATTAGCTTATTTGATTCCCTTTCTAAGCAGCTGATAAGATGGTTTAAAATTTTCTTAATTAATGACCTTCTTTAGTGAGCGCATCAATGAATAACACCCACAGAATTAACTTTAGAATCGCATAGGATCACTGTCTCTATTAGTAGAATTTGAAGTTCAAGAGAGAGTGTGGAAAAAAAAGGGGAAAAGAAAAAGGAAAAGAACGTCCTAGGCTGAATTTTACAGTCCAAAAGAAAATTCTTTTGAGTTTCTTCGTATAGAGCTTATCAGAATGCTGTTTACATCAAAACTGACCTCAATTCAAACTGAAGGGCAAAACGTAAACATTCTCTGCATCTTTATCTCTTTGTTCTGCAGCTGTGAGCAATTAAAACACCAGTTGGTGGACCAGTCATCTCTAACTGGCATCTCGCATGCAACCAGTAGGAAAAATGAATCACACCTAGAGTTGCTCTCACCTTAAATGTACCTCTGATGTTGTACTTAATTGTGTTGTTTTGCACCTGCTTTCGAAGTTCCATACCAAGATTTTTCGGCAAATAGACCAAGCTTGATATCAGGTGAACTGATTCCAACCTTGTTTCTCCTCTTCTTTGAGAGAAAGGCTGAACAGCTTGAGTTGCTATGAGTCTGTCAAAGAAGTAGACCTCTATATCCAGATACTCGAACCTCACATCAAGCTTCCGATTTGGGTTGGAAAAATTTGCGAGGAAGGTAAAGTCACCATTGAAATACTCTGTTGAGTCGAAGTAGATGCTGTTGAGGTTTGCATTGGAAGTGTCAAAGACTGGGGTTCTTGGCTTTATGGAAAGGAAGATGATCAGAGTAGCAATTCCAAAGAAGATGAGAATAAGGCTAAATATGATACAAAGAAATGCACAACACCACATTAACGGGTTGGTCCGGCGAGGTCGAGGCTGCCGGAATTGTGGTTGCTTTATTGATTTTTCGGTGTTAGGATCTGTTTTACGTGCCGCTGGACTTTCTTTGTTGCTGGCTTGCTTTGATATGACTATTTGGTTCAGAGAAACTGGAGTGGCTTGTTTTTGAGGTGGCGTTAGCGGTGTTGCCGGTGGAGGAGGGAGGGGAAACATCTTTGACAAAGTGATATGGAGAAAAAATTTCTGAAGTAAGTAAATATGAGAGCAGATAGAGATCAAGATTGATGTTTATTTAAAATAAAAGTGATATGGAGAAAAAACTTCTGAGGTAAGTAAATATGAGAGGAGATAGAGATCAAGGTTGATGTTTGTTTAAAATAAAAGTCATGGATGCATTAAAGAAATTGAAAGGGGAAAAGAAGCTTTTGATTGTTGGGTAGTGGGACCAATGTGTTGTTTTGAGATTGGCGAAAGGAGATTTTGGTGGATTTAAAGTTTGAAAACTACAGGTGTTTGGGTTTGAATGACCTTTTTTTGCTTTTGAAATTTCAGCACTTAGCAAGATAAATTGCTAAAGAAATTGTCCTGCGTAGAGCTCGAGTGTAGTTAAAGTAAAAGCTTCACTTTATTAAACATTGTAATAGACTTGTTGGGGAGTGGGATGTCTTCTTCACTTTATGCTTGGCCACAGCATTTGGCTCTGCTTCTAAAACGGCATGAACATCCTCTGCTAGGATATTTGATGAGGAACTATGAGAAGGCTGTAAGAATATCTGTGAACTGGAGAAGCTAGGATGCAAGGTTATACAAGGTGTTGATGCAACAACGAATGCAGATCATTCAATGATCCGTGGCCATAAGATTTATCCTATCATCTATAATTTCCCCGATGCTGGTTTATGTCGAGATGAATCAAGAGAAACCAAGATAACATAATTTTTCTATTTAAAATATTTAAATTTTTTTATTATATTAAAAATAATTAAGTTATCAATTATCTTAAAAACTTAAACGAAAAATAAAAAAAAAACCAATTATATAAAGATACTTAAATAAAATTGAGAGATGATAATTCACGAGTTTTGATGGTTAACCAAACCATTCCAAACCATTTTAATCAATTCTGATTAATTTTATCGTGACTTTTTTATGGTTAACCAACTCTTCCAAACCTGTTTAACCAATTTTAATTAGTTTTAAACAAAATTTGTAACAATTACAACTAATTTTTCATGAATTTTCACAGTTTCAAATAATATATCTCAATTATATATAATAATTTAAAAATATATATTTATAAAATACAAATTACACAATTTTTTTTATTACGTTTCTTAATTTATTAAAAATTAAAATTAAATAAACTAATCTCACTCGAAGAATTAGAGCATTGCTTGAAAGCTAAGCTCAGTGAGTAGGAACTGCCAGCTGATAAGAATTGATTAGGTGAGCCTTTTAAAAAGATGTTTTTGTTGATTGCAAAGCTTTTCTTTTGGTGTGAGATGCTTTTATAAAGCCATGGGAGTCTAGCAATTCGGGATTAAGAGAGCTTTCCTTCTTGTCCATTGAGAGCTTTGAGTATTATTTGTTAATGAACTCAATCACACATCGTGTAGAGCTATAAATATGTAGCCTTCCTAACATACTTCACGCCATCCCTCATGGGCCTCATTGAGCTGTTGTTAAAGTTATGTTTTGTAGTACTTTAGTTTAACATAATGGTTTCGGTTTTTTTTTTTTTGTGGGTAGTAGTATCCGAAAATCTGTAAATAAATCTGTAAGGTTATTTAACGGGTAATTAAACAGTTCGAGATTACGAGTTTAAAATCTCGAGTTCAAGTTTTTAAAGTAAATTTAAACGATTTCGTTTAGTGAATTAGCTAAAAAGTTTCGGTTATGGTTATGTCAAATTTCTTGGATAGCCTATCCATTATAATATTTATACCCCACTAATTTATCATCATTGAATAAAATATATTAATTAGTTTAAATTTTGTTTATAATATGATATGCAGTAGAAACCAAAAGCTAGTCTATTTGTTCCTTGAAGAAGCAAAGAAGCTGGTGGATGATGGTGAAATTCACGTGAACAACAAGTAATCAGGCTTCCATGATGAATGGAACATAATGACATTGGCTTCACTAAGTGGGACTAAAATTAGTAGAGGAGGAAACATTTAATTTAGAGGATTATCCTGGCTACACTTGCAAATATGGATATGGAGACCAGAATAAGACCTATAAACTCAGATTGCAACCATACCAACCGACCACCAATTAAGAAACAAGACACATTGGAATGGAATCGAAACAAGACCTCAAATAGGTGGTGACGAACTTGTTTGATTTTGTTGTTTATTTACTAATTTGGTATTAGGGTCTTTATTTGAAGTTGAATGAAGGTGTAAACATTTTAGATCAGGTAGGGAATGGACTTGAATGGTGGAGTAATATGTTTGTTCAAAGTTTTGTGCACCTGTATATTTTGTTTGGATTCAAATGGAAGATGATACTTTCTGGCTGTTACTGAAAAAAATAAAAAATAATTGAGGTCCAGGATGAGAGATTCGAACTCAAAATTTGTTGCTGAACACTTTTCCATGTTGTTATTCTTTTGCTTTTGATGAAATTCCTTTTTTAAGCCAACTCTGTTAAAAACTTAAGCATTTGGCTTAATTATATATTTCATCACGTGGTTTGGGTGCTACTCGTTTTGAACCTTGAGAAATTTTTCGTTACAAACCAAACCCTAAAATTTTCATCTGCTAGCAAATTAAAGCTTGAATTGTAAAAGATCATACCCTGATCAGAATTGAACAGCTTGCAATGATGAGGTTGAAAATAACATATTCGTCGCAACTTTGTGATGGTTGAGACTATCTAGTAGCCTCGCTATTGTAATCTGATGCGATGGTGAAGGCTACCAAACGTATAGTCTTGTTATCATAGGCTAGGAGTGAACATGAGTTGGTTTAGGTCGGACTGACCTAAAAACTCAATTCAACCCTATCATATCGGATTGAAAATTTTTTAACCCAATCCAATTCAATCAAATCAAATCAATTTGGATCACTTTAGATTACCAATTTAATTTTTTTTTTTCATTTCATTAGTTCCATAAATTGAGAATTCTAACTAAATATATTTTGTCTCTTATAGGATTAATAATGCTCATGTTTACTGATTAGTTTCCGTTTTTTTCTTTCGTTTTTGTCTTTTTGCATCAATCATACTTTGGATAAAACAAAAAAAAATTGAGAGTAAATACTAATGTTGATACAAATTGGTACAACATATATTCACATTCATAACACTACCACACATGCCTGCTATCCTCTTCACAATTCAAATATTCTCCTCCAAATTCATGCGTATTTTCTTGGGTATGGTTGTCTTCCTTTGAGCCACTGTAAGCACGTGTCAAGGTCACTGCTACAGAAACCACAAGTCCACAATGCATGGACATAAGGATCGATGAATTTATTCTTCTTTTAGATGAGTCATTGTTGTATCCACCGCACGACATATTGGATCAATTAGAGAAACTAAAAAGAAAAACGGCTTAATATTAAGAGCTAAATTAATCTAAATTTTCCCCCTTTGGGTGTTTTTTCCCAAAAGTATTAAAAACTAGAGAATTAACAAAGCTGTAGGAGTTTGCTTTACTTTGTATTTGATGCTGTGGCTTGTGGAAGAGCTTGCCAAATTGGGGGCATTTATATAAGAAAATGAATGGAAAAAGCTTACGTACGGTTAAAATTATTTAAGGAAGAAAAGAGGAGGAATAGTGTTTTTAGGAAATTTAGAGAAAGTTGTTTATCAAAATAGTTGAATTTAAGAGAGGAAGTGAGACAATACAAAAAGAAGAAAATTGTATTGAATGGTGTAATTTGCTTACAAATGAGGTATCTTATTTATAGCCTAACCTAAAAGGAATGTTTCCCACTCTAACCGATGTGGGACTAACATATACATTGTGTGTACATATATACACACACACACACACACACACACACACACATTAACTGCCCCCTCAAACTGAAGGTGGTAAAATGGAGACCAACTTGAGTTTTGAAACTAAATCTTGAAGGCATCCAGGAGGATGTGTTTTAGTGAAGATATCAGCAGTTTGATCCGCGGAATAACCTGATAATAGTCCAATAGTACCACGGGTGAGATGATGACGCACAAAGTAACAATCAATCTCAATATGTTTTGTGCGTTCATGGAATACATCATTGTGAGCAATCTGGATAGCACTTTGATTATCGCAACTGATGATAGTAGCAGTAGAATGAGTGACGCCTATGTCTACAAGTAACCAGCGAAGCCAAATAAATTCATGAGTTGTATCAGCAAGGGCTCGATACTCAACTTCTGTGCTGGATCGAGCGACTACTATTTGCTTTTTGCTTCGCCAAGAAATAAGAGAATCACCAAGAAAGAAGCAATAACCAGTGGTGGATCTACAATCAATGGGATCACCTACTAATCTACATTTGAGTAGGCACGAAGCTTAAGGGAAAAGTGAGCTAAGAAATGGAAACCATTAAATAGAGTCCCTTTGATGTACCTGAGAATGCGAAGAACTATGGCATAATAGGGTGTGCGAGGAGTAGAGAGAAATTGACTGACAATATGGACAACATAAGAGATGTTCGGGCGAGTAACTGTAAGATAAACAAGACTACCAACCAACTGGCGAAACAAGGTGGGGTCTTCCAAAGGTGTACCATCTAGAGGAGTGAGTTTAGAGTTGAGCTCAAGAGGAGTGGTGCATGTCTTACTATCTGTGAGTCCCGCTCAAGTAAGAAGGTCATAAGTATACTTTGCTTGAGAAAGATAATATCCCTCGGAGTTAGAAGTGATCTCAAGTCCTAAGAAGTAACTGAGCTTCTCAAGATCTTTCAACTCGACATGTTAGCTGAGATAGGTCTTGAGATCCGAAATTCCAAATGTGTCATCACCAGTGATGATCATGTCATCAATATAGAGGAGAAGAAGGATAGTACCCTGGTCTATTTTTTGAATGAAAAGAATAGAATCATGTGAGTTGGGAGTGAATCCAAAGTCTCCAAAAATGGTGTTAAACTTGGCAAACCAAGCTCAATGAGCTTGCTTTACACCATAGAGAACCCGACAAAGTGTGCAAACTTGATGCAGAAGATGATGAGAACTAGGAGGAGGGCATATATAAACTTCTTCGGTGAGTTCACCATTAAGAAAAGCATTTTTCACATCCATCTGAAATAATCCCCAATAACGAACGACGACAACTGCAATTAAGCTGTGAACTGATGTAAGGTGGGCAACTGGGGCAAAAGTCTCCTCATAGTCGATCCCATACTCTTAGGTAAACCCTTTAGCTACCAAGCGAGCCTTATATCGATCAATGGACCCATCAAAGTGAGTTTTGATCTTATAAACCCACTTGCATCCCAGAGCATGTTTGCCTTTCGATAGGTCCACTAGATCCCAGGTGTGAGTGTTTTCGAGTGCTTGTAGTTCATCATTTATTGCTTTTTGCCAAAGAGGATCAGAACTAGCTTCACGATAAGACTGTGGTTCATGGTGAGAAAGAATAGTAGAAAATACAACAAAGTCACGAAGCTTAACAGAAGAAGTTTTTACCCGGTTACTTCGCCGAGGTGGGAGATCAAAAGCTGTTGCAGCGGATCCATCGGAAGAGACAAGTTGCTCAGAAGAGGGTAAGGTGGATAACTCAATTGAGGTGTCTGTAGACATGTTAGGTGATAATGACATATTTGATAAAGAGATAGGATATATTGGTGGAGATGTTGACTCAGAAGAAGAGTTTGTCTCAAGAGTGTTGGGAAAAAGATTCTTGGAGAGGTCAATGAATAGAAGAGAGGTGCTGTCGTGCGACATGTGAAACTTAGACACGGAGGCGAACATCTTGTGTTCCTAGAAGACAACATGACGAGACACTCAGAGACGTTTAGAGTGAGGATCCTAACATCTGTAGCTTTTGTGTTCAACACTGTATCCTAAGAAACAACATAAGCGAGATCTAGGTTTCAATTTGGTGCGTTCATAAGGCTGAAGGAGAACAAAACAGGCATAACCAAATACCTTAAGAGTTCTATAGTAAGGACGATGACCATAGAGACGCTCAAAGGGTGATTGATTCCCAATGATGGGAGGAGGTACACAGTTCTTGGTGTAAACAACTGTAAGAGCAACTTCACCTAAAAAATGCTAAGGACACGAAGCGGATATAAGAAGAGCACGGGCGGCATTGAGAATGTCTCGGTGTTTGTGCTCAGCATCTATTTTGTTTAGAGGTGCCTGGACATTAACGATGAGGAAGAGTGCCATGTTGGCGAAGAAAGCTAAGGACTCTAGAGTCTATGTATTCAGCAGCATTGTCAGCACAAAACATTTTGATATTGCAAGAATTGAGTTTTGACCATGGTAGCAAAATTAAAGTATAATTGAGGTAATTTAGATCGATTACGCATAAGAAATATGCAGGTGTAACGAGAGTAATCATCAACAAAAATGACAAAATATCTAGAGCCTCCAATAGTAGCAGTGGGGGACGGACCCCAAACATCAGAGTGAATCAAGTCAAATGGTGCAGAAGAAAAAGAATCACTTTTGTGAAATGGCAATACCAATTGTTTGGCAAGTTGACAAGGAAGACAATCAAATTGTTCTTTATTAACAAGCCCTAAATGACCGCTAGACACTAAGGATTGAAAACGATCAACAGAAGCATGACCCAGACGAGAATGCTAAAGATTGACGGATGGGGTAGATAAGACTGGGGCTGCTGTCTGAATTGATGAGGAGAAATGGGATAGAATGTGAAGATTGATGAGCTCAAAGAGTCATCCAACCTTACGGCCTATCCCAAGAGTTTGTCCAGTCTTTAGATCCTATATATAACAACCAGAAGCAGAAAAAAGAACAGTTAGACCGAAGTTACATAATTGACCAACAGATATGAGATTGAGAGTGAGTTAGGGAATACAATAAGTATCAAGAAGAGAAGTGTTTAATGTTGCAATTTTTCTGATATGACTCACGATCATAAGAGAACCATCAACAGTTTGGTGGAAAAGATAGTGGAATCAAGAGTTATGTGATTACAACATGCAGAGTCAAAGAACCAAGATGAATTACCTAAAGTGGCTGACATAGTAGTAAAAGGAAGATTACCACAATGAGAAAGGACTTGTTTGACAATTTCCTCTATGTCAGAGGCAGAAAACATTTCAATGGAAGCAGTGGATGATGAACTTTCAACAGTAGTGACAGCAGATCTAGAAAGAGTACTGTGAGACATGTAATATTGGGAATGCCTGTTAGAGTTTTAGAAATAATCATGCTGAAGATGACCAGGGGATTGCTTCTTACAGAATTGACAAACTCAAACTTGGCACATCGATGGAGAATAAGACTCCGATTATAGTGATGTCGATGGAGCGACGACTAAGATGACGTCGGTGGAGTGGCAGCTGAAGATGACCAGGGGCTTGCTTCTTGTAGAATTGACAAACTCGAACCAGGGACGTTGATAGAGAATAAGACTCTGATTATAGTGACGTCGATGGAGCAACGGCTGAGATGACGTCGATGGAGAATAAGACTCCGACTATAGTGATGACCCGACAGGTATAAAGAGGATATACAAGAAGTCTTTCTGATATGAAGGATCCACTAATAGTGGCAATCACAGAGCATACTCAACTCTTGATATACTGAGAACCACTAAGAACCTGGCTCTATACCAAGTTGAATTTAAGAGAGGAAATGAGACAATACAAAGAGAAGAGAATTGTATTTAATGGTGTAATTGCTTACAAGGGAGGTATCCTATTTATAGCCTAACCTAAGGGGAATGTTTCTTATTCTAACCGATGTGGGACTAACATATACATTGCATATATATATATATATATATATATATATATATATATATATATATATATATATATATATATATATATATATATATATATATATATATACACATTACCAAAAATGATTAAGAGAGGATAAGAGTTACGGTTTTAAGGCATGACTATATCGCTTTCTTTAAGGTTTAATTTGCCTTTTTACTGTGCATGAAAGTTACAGCAAATTTCTTTTTAGATACAATGAAACTCTATTGTTATTCTGCACTTTGCACTAGTGAAAAACAACCCATAACAATTTTTATGAGTTTTATGGATTAAAAGAACTTGTATTTGAAGAATTCTATAGAATTTTCAATCACAAGAAGATTTGTATTTTGAGAGAAAATAGAAGAAGAAGTGGAAAGAAATCTTGTAGAAATATGTAGGAAATGACAGTTAACAACTCCTTTTATAGTATTAGTAAATGTCTCTTCACAAGAGACACTTTGGTTTGAAGTTCAACTATCAATATGTTTTACAATGTTCAGAAAATTCAAATTTTTCGTTTTGACAATCGATTGTGGCTTTGGTACAATCGATTGTGGCTCAACATTTTCAATATAATAATTAGGTATCGCGTTGGTAGTCAACAGTGGTCATACTACAGTCGTGTGCAAACTTACTGTCCATTTCTAAACACTTACAGTTGACTGTACAATTCTATAGTTGACTGTAAAAAATTTCTATCCGATCCTACAATCGATTGTCTTATTTCTACCTTGACTGTTCTCGATCAAAATCAATTTTTTCTTTCTTTCTCTTTTCCTTTGATTTTTTAAATCATCCCAAATATAAGACTAAGTTTTTTTTTTATAAAAAAATCACCACCAAAGAGAAGCAAAAGTAGAGAAAGGAAGGAGATCAAGAGCATTCTAATGAGAGGGAGAGTTGGGCTTTTTCTTATTTAAAATCTAAAACAACTTTTATATCCTTATTTAAGTGGGGTTGGTCTAAAACATTGGTTTTAGACCCGGTCTAGCCAAGAAATTCTCCCTTTTTCATCCAAAGTTCCTACTTATGTCATCAACTTCAACCAGTTAGAAGGGCACAGTTTGCCAAAAGATAAGTCATAAAAAATTAACACCAATTTTTATGTTCAGTA
The DNA here is from genome assembly GCA_023935145.1 of Bretschneidera sinensis. NCBI lineage: Eukaryota > Viridiplantae > Streptophyta > Magnoliopsida > Brassicales > Akaniaceae > Bretschneidera > Bretschneidera sinensis. The sequence goes on along the minus strand of CM043698.1, from coordinate 126,666,062 downwards.
ATTATGCAGCATTAAAATGCCGCATATTCAGAATTAATCAGGTCGTCATTGAAGGGATGTATTGTCGATTGACAACTGAGATATGTCCACAATGTTGTCCACACTACCACCATAAGTATCCCGAGTTGGAGGTTCCATTGGTATCGGTAGTCTCTGCATGATGCGTGGGAGAACAACATTGCGTGGATAAAAAAACCATCGGCTAGAGAAGTTTAACCTCAAGAACCTAAATATATCATGTGCCAAGCGGGAACAAGTGAAAGTTCATGCTTATGGCCTTCATATAGGACAGTTGATAAATAATGATTTCCAACAAAAAATAACTTCATAAGAATCTGCCTTGCCTAGGAGATTAGACATCTAGAGTGAATCGTAAAACACCATCATGGTCATCACAAATATTCCATAGTTAGACCTACACACTAGGTGAAAATTGTTTGTCAAATAGATAGCATGTTGAAGTGTTGCGAGCAAAAAATTGAGGGATACACGACCAGTCTTCTTCAACATGAACCACTGCAAACTGAGATTACAACTCGTCCATCTTTTTTACTATTTTGATGACTTTTGTTAACACTTCATTGAGATCTTTCTCTATACTTCTACCAAGGCATGCCATTTTTGTAAAATGGTGGTGCATTTGCTTCAAAATTCATAATACTTTGCAATTTCCCAAACAATACCTTAACTTAGTGTGCATATTCTTAATACACTCTGCATCAACCAACTGGGGATTGCATACCTTTGACTTCATACCGACATGAGGAAATACAAATAACTTTGAGGAGCATGCATCATCACCAGCCACACCTTGAATACCCTAACAAAAAACAATAAAATTATCGTTCAAAAAGAGAGGTCCCTCGCCATATAGTTCATTTAAACAAAATATTTTATGCCATTCAATGCCAAAATTTATAAAGGATGATAATAGCAACAAATTTTATCACAGAAAACCTCAATTACCATCATTGCTTTTGAATGATTCGAGACCTGTTAATCACACAAACTATGAATAAAAATAAAACAAGACACGATATACCTAGGTTCACCCAGAGTAGGGCTACATCCTGCCATAAGTTTAACTATTATTAACCTCAAAAATCTCTCATTACAATGTGTACTAAGTACATAGAGAGTATTTATAAGCAACTTAAGATGCACTAATTAGGGTTTCTGCCCTACTGCAAAACCATGGCTATTCATGGGCCCAAAGCCCAAACCGCAATGCAAAAAAGTAAAGAGAGGTCCCTCGCCCGCTCATCAGTGAGCAGGACCCTCGTGGTCGTTGGGGGTTCTATAGATCTAGACCCGTTGAAGTATGCACCAACTCTAACAATCTCTCACTTGGTAAATACTTCATAGACATGGAAAACTTCCAAGAACTCTATTTCTTCAATCCCATCTTAGTAGTACACCACTCAAACTTCATTAGACTAACTGCCTTAGTTAAGAAATCCGCGTTGTTCACTATTGTATCCACTTTCTCCAAGATTATCACATTTTCTTCAATCTTTTCCTAGATGAAGTGATATTGGATATCAATGTGCTTCGTCCATGAATGAAATGTAGAATTCTTTGCTAAGAAGATAGCACATTGATTGTCACATTTCACCTTCACTATTCTTTGTTTAAACCCAAGCTCAGCACACAAACTTTGAAGCCAAACCACTTCCTTTCCAGCATGAGTTATCGCCATATACTCTGCTTCTGTGGATGGAAGAGCAACAGTACTTTGCTTGTTGCTCATCCAACTCACCGCCCCACCAAACATATTAAACACATATCTGCTTGTAAAACTCTTGCTATCAATGTCTTCTCACCAGTCAGCATCAATGGTTCCAACAATATCAAGATTCTTCTTACCTCTCATACCTCTATAACACAATGCAAACTCTGATGTGCCATGAAAAAATTTAAGAACTCTATTGATTGTTGCCCAATGCTCTTTTTCAGGATTAGACATATATCTGCTCAATACTCCCACTGCTTGGGCAATATCTGGTCTCGTACACACCATCATGTATATCAAGCTTCCAACTGCACTAACATAAGATACGTGCACTACCTTTTCAGCTTCTTCTCCGTCTTTGAACATTGTTCCATAGATAACTTGGTTTCCAAAGGCATGGGAGTCCCTACCAGCTTCCTGTCAGATATGTTAAATTTATTTAACATTTCTTCAATATACTTATTCTGACTCAGCCACAGTTTTCAATTTTCACGATCCCTCTTTATCTGCATGCCCAAGATAAAGTTTGCTGGCCCTAGGTCTTTCATGTCAAATTGCTATGCCAACGATACCTTCACAATGCCAATCATCTTTCTGTCATTTCCAATCAACAGCATATTATCAATATATAAGGTTAAAATGACATTCACATAGACGCAGTGATCAGGATAGCAGCGAGTGAACCCAAGTTGAATGGCATATGTGTCAAACTTCCGGCACTACATCCATAGTGACTATTTTAATCAGTACAAAGACTTCTTCAATTTACAAACCAGCTCTTCCTTGCCTTTGCTTACAAAGCCTTCAGACTATTTCATCTAAATTTCCCCCTCTAAGTCCCCATAAAGGAAAGTTGTCTTCACATCCAGTTTCTTAACCTCTAGATCATAAGCAGCTACCATGGATAAGACAAATTTGATAGATGTTAACTTTGCTACCAGGAAAAATATCTCACCATAGTCAATTCCCTCTATTTGCGAGTACCCCTTTATAACCAGATGTGCCTTGTACTTTTCTACCATTCCATCTACATTTATTTTCTTCTTGAAAACCTATTTGCACTCAAATTCCTTTCTACCCCTAGGTAATTTCACAAGGCTCCATGTTTTATTCCTGTCCAGTGCCTACATCTCCTCTTTCATAGCATCATCCCACATATTTGCATCCTCCGAGGTCTTTGCCTCTTTCACTGTGCTAGGATCATCACCAGTAATATTTAAAGCATTTAATGCACTACAAGCATTAGAGGAATACATGATGGGTGGCCTTTTAACTCTTATGGATCTCTTATGACAAACGTGGTCTCTACTTCCGAGTCGACATCTGAATCCTCATCCTCTACATCAGAAACATGAATATCGTGCTCAGACTCAATTGGCTCAAAATCTGAAGTACCTGATGCAGTCTATGAGATAGTCTCCCATTCTTTATCTTTACCACATCCCTTTGTGTTTCTCTGAACACAACATCTCTGCTAAAAACTGTACTTTTATTTTTTGGATTCCATAACTTGTACCTCTTGACCCCATCCTTATAACCAATGAAAAAAACACTTCACTGATTTGCTATCAAGTTTGTTCTTCTTTTCTTTTGGCATATGCATATAAGAATCACACCCAAACACTCTAACATGAGCCAAACTCGACTTCTTCCCGAAAAGTGCCTTAAACGGTGTCTAGTCCTACAAAGCTGATGTAAGTGACTTGTTCTTCAGATAACATGTCATAGCCATAGCCTCTACCCAGAACTCTGGCTTCAAGCTTGGACAACTCAATATACTTCTCGATTTCTCCATGAGTGACTGATTGAGTCTCTCGACCACATCATTCTGTTGAGGTGTATATGGAGTTATTTTCTATCTTACAATGCTGCTTACTACATAGAATTGCTCAAACTTTCTGAGCAAAATTCCTCTCAATTATCTGTTCTCAGTACCTTTATCTTTCTTTCCATCTGATTTTCTACTAATGCTTTAAACTCACAGAACTTATCAAATGCTTCAGCTTTACTCTTAATGAAATAAATCCATGCATACCTTGAAAAATCATCAATGAAAGAGACGTAACACCTTAGTTTTTCAAGAGATTGGACCGAAACTGGCCCAAACATATCACTACGTATCAAATCTAGAATACCTTTTACCCTCATGCCAATGGACTTAAAACTCACACAGTTCTACTTGTCATGTAGATAATACTCACAGAAATTGAATCCCATGGAGCAATCTAGGACTCCCTTCACCATCTACTTCGACAATAAAGTAGAAAGTCTCTTTTCACTGATATGCCCAAGCCTCTAATTGTGTACTGTACTTTCCAACAACTTGTATAACATACCATACTGAACACCTTATATGATTGCTAATGATCTATGAGTCATCTTGCACGAATTTTTGTCACAGCTGAAATTCACTCCCGTATCTGTCATCTTGTTGACTGACATCAGGTTCCTGCTGAGGCCCATAATATGCATCACACCTAGGAAGGTCTTGATCGTCCCATCATTCATCTTCAACTTCACTTTCCTATGACTAATAATTTTCACCGGAGAGTTATCTCCCAATAAAATGTTTCCCTCATCAAAGGTTTCATATTCACGAAACCAATACCTGTGAGGTTTCATGTGAAATGATGTTACTGTGTCAATTATTCAAAAACTTCGATCTGATTGAGCCAAACAGGATGTCATATTTAAGTCACCAGCATCATCATCATACTAGCTCCTATTTCTTGAAGCTGATATCTTGCATGTTCACTTTTCAGGGTTCACACTCTTACTTCTGCAATCCTTCTTTAGATGCCCTGGCTTTCTATACTTCCAACACTTCAACCCAGATTTATTCTTACTTTTCGATCTTCCTCTGAAATTTGGTTTATCACCAGACCATTTGTAGTCTCTATCATGGGTTCGCCCTCCCATAGATAAGGCCTCATTTGACGAGTTCTCTATACCCTACCACCTCATCTCTTTAGATAATAGGGCTGCCACGATATTCTCAAAGGACATATCAGTCATACCACTACCAATTGCAACTATCAAGTTATCCCATGAATTAGGCAATGAACAGAGTAGTGTAATAGCCTTATCGTCATCTGTTACATCAACACTGATAAATAATAATTAACCTATCAAATTGTTGAACTCATATAGATGAATAGAGAAAGAATCGCCCTCAGCCATCTGAAGATTGTATAACTTCTTCTGCATAAACAATTTGTTTACCGGAGATTTACTCTAATAAAGGCTTTCGAGCTTCTTTTAGAGATTTTTTGCAGTCTTCTCTCCAAAAATGCTTATCAGGACAGAATTAGTCAAGCACAGCCAAATCAGACTTCGTACCTTCCAATCGAGCTTCTCCCACTTCGTGATGGCCCTTGTAGATGATGCCGAAACCACCACCGACGATGCCGCCTCTGCCGTGGACACTACTGTCATGCTCATTGTATTCTTCAGTATCTCATCGACTATCACTATCCACAAATCCATGTCCACGAGTAGATCCTTCATCTTCAGTTTCTATAACTCAAAGCTCTTCCCTATGAACTTCTCTATTTCAATCCAAGTTCACCAATCTATTTGTCATGTCTGCTACCTGAAATTATTTAACAATGAGGAGTGAGCTTCACAAGCTCAGTGTAAATTTACTAGAAGTACTCGATTATATACTTCTAGTCACATCTTATAATTCAATTTCTTCTAATAAACTTTCGATATTCAATCTTTCAATCATATATTTTATAAGAAAATATTGTATACTTCTAGTCACATCTTATAATTCAATCTCCTGAAATAATTCAATAACAATATTATTTTATCACTACTCAATTTCATAATTCCCCCATTATACAATATTTTCTTAAGTTACTCATTAAACATATCAATCTTTCAATCATATATTTTATCATCTCTAAAATTTTCAATTCAACATTATCATTTACCTCATTATGAGATTCCAGCATCAAATCGATCACTCAGATAATTCTCGTCATATCATATTTCCATATTTCTTTCTCAGCATATTTGTCTCTCTGTGAGACTCATTCATTTATCAATAAATTTACAATCATGAATAACACTTTAGCATCTCAAGAAATAACAATCAATATTTAAAGCAATACGATGCATGAATTTAAATTTTATTATTATTTGGGAACGTCTTCCCACATGTCGACAAGTTTTTATCTTAGATCGGCTACCTTCCCGGTTCTTTTATCTTCAGCACATACCAGCTGCCACAGTTTTCATTTATTTCCAGCATATACTAGCTGTTATGGTTTTCATTTATCTCCAGCATATACCGGCTATCATAGTTTTTAGTTATCTCCAGCATATACCGACTGTTACGGTTTTTATTTATCTCCAGCATATACCGGCTATCACGGCTTTCATTTATCTCCAGCATATACTGGTAGTCACGGTTTTCATTTAAACCGCCCCCTCCTGGTTCTTTTATTTCATTTATATGTATATGAACAACGATATGAAATAGGCATATAAAGAATAATAAAAACAAGCATACATTCAAACATTCAATTTTGCTATCCAACTTTTTTCTCAAAATTATTATTTGATCATATTCATTAAATTTCTTCCTCATATATCATATCAGTTATTCCTATCATACCCATCAACCAACTTTTATTTATCATCAAATCATAAGTTAATAATTAATTCAAATATCATAACTGTATGGGCACTTAGAGCTACCTATGGATCACCTCCTTGCTTTTTTCGCTCTTTTTAGCAATTGCGCCCGATTGTTGATCCTCAACACCTTACATAATATTCATATTAAGATTTCAAATTTATTCTTTAATTCTTCCATAATTCATACCCTTTAAAAATTCCTACATTGAATTTCGAGAAATTTCATGTATGCTAAATTTCAAAAATAAAATTCACATTATTACTCTTTGTTTTTCTTTGAGTTTTTCACGACTCTCTTTAAAATTCTCCGGTAAACTCCTTCAAAATATTACTCTTTCAACATTTCTTTCAGTCCCAAGTGTTTAAAGAAAGAGAGAAATTTGAATTGAAGAAAGAAGAAAACCAAACAAGATTTGGTAAGAATTAAATAAACAAAATAAAATTAAACCATATATATATATATATATACACACACACACACACACACGCACGCACGCACGCACGCACGCACATGCACACACACATCCCCACTGCCACCGTTTGTGAGAATTTTGCTGGCTAACGTGCATTTCTTGCATGTCAGCTTGACAACACCAGTTGTTTAGGTTTTTCTCTTCTTTTTTTTTTCTTTTTCTTTTCTTACTTACCCTGGACGCTTCTATTTTTTTTTTCTTTGTAATCACACCACTAAGCGTCTAGTTTGTTTTTTTTTTTCAAAAGAATTATTTTATTCAATAATAAACTTTTTATATATATATTATTTTATTTTAATTCCATATCATATTTATCAATATATTAAAAACACGAATATTACATCAACTCTCGAGGAGTTACAAAGGACTATGGGTACTGATCGATTGGTTTGGGAACACCCAATCAATTCTCAAGTATTTTCTTTTACTTACAAGTCATACTTTCAAGTTTCACCTCCCTTGTGTTGAGTGAAAATCCCTGAGGGTTTGCCACTGCAGTAAACATGTACTATAAATTAATCACTTATTTTACAACTCACGCGTAGCGTAATTACAACCATAATTCCAAAAAACCGAGTACAGACAATACTTTCAAAAATATGCCCAATTTTAGTATCAACCATTTACATGTAAATATTTGACCTACACCATGCTTCGATTCTACGTGAACCGAAGCTACGTTTTATTTATTTTTTGTTTGAGCAGATCCATTTACATTTGCTTTAAGATCCACATAACGAACTTTAATAAAGATATGTGCAGTACGTTAAGTATACAGATATCATTAGGACCGACTATTTGCAATTATTGATTTACTTATCTAACTCTCTTCAAACTTCCACGCCTTCAACTCTGCAAAAAAAATCTACCATTTCTTCGTTCTCTCTTTCACTTTCACTTTCACTTCCACTTCCACTTCCACTATCGTTTTCCCTTGCTTTCTCTCACTTCCTCTCACCCTATCTCTTGCTCTAGTGGTAGTACTTCATTTTTAAACCCATGTCTAATGTTGAGTTAGGCTAAAGGATTACGTAAGAGGTGGAAAATGTAGCTCATAACGGTTGGAGTTGTTGGGGAGCCAGATGCTTACTAAACAACCGTCTAGGATAAACCAGTGTTATATAGCAGCTTGGCCCTACTCAAGGAATTATTGAAAGATTACTTTTTTTCTACCGAATAGTGGTAGAGTTTGGGATTTCACAGTGTAAAGTCTTAAGTTCGACACTTCCCATATCATTTGTAGTTACCGCAAAGTTATTTAATTAAATAGCTCGTTTCTCCGATTCGTGAAGTGTGGGGATCATACACATTGAGGTTTAGAGTTCAGGGTTTGCCCACCAAAAGTGGTTGAGGTCTGAAATGGTTCTTCGATTACAAAAAAAAAAAAAAAAATGTATTTATTTCAATACTTTTCTTAATTCAAAATAATTGGGATACTTTGCTTAACTTACAACTAAAGTGTTTCCCTGACCAATTGTTTAGTAGTCTTTGGAAGATTACATCCATTATGAGCTTGTTTTGGGAACATATATAAAGTGAGATTAAAGCACATTTTTCGAAACATCTCTTATATAAGTCTAGCAGTATGCTCTTTGTAGCTTAAGGAACTTAATGGATAGTGAGAGTCATGTAAATATGATTTTAAATAAATAATCTGTTTCAAGACTTAGAGACTGTTTGGGATAACTAAAAAATCAATTTAATTTAGTCTTTATTTGGTACGACTAGTGAAAACTGTCTGGTGTTTGATGACTGGTGATTCGTGAAACTTTTACTTATAATCAAGTTGATTGATTTCTGACTGTTTGTTTACAAATTTGGTCTTAATTCAAAACTGTCTTACACTATTATCTACGTTTAGTAATAACAACTGATCGATGGTAATTTTTTCATATACCTTTTAATTTTAAATATTATCAATATAAATAATTTAAAATGTTAAATCTCATAAATAATTTCAATTCATAGAAAAAATATTATACATACTACATAATTTATTAAATGTAAACCCAGTCTTATCTATTATTATATTTTTATAAAATTTGAGGTCAACCTAATAAATATTTGACATTTTTAAATAGATATTGCTAACCATGTATATTTGCAATGTTTTTATTTATAGCTTCACTCATAAAGTGCGAGTCCAACTTTGTCTAATCTATTCTTAAATAAATAAATAGTAAAAAAATACTTATTTAAAATAGTATAACAAAATCTAATTTTGGTTCATTTTTAAAGTTTTCTTAAGAATAGAATCTGTTTAAAGTGTCTAACATAGATCAGGGGCATCTCTACAAGGAAGGGGTACAATGGATAAAAGTTTTAAAACTGGGATCAAAGTATAATTTCGTACAAGAACAAAGTCATCATTAATCTACACTCGGGTCAACCCGACTGAAATGCTGATCAAACGATCCGAATCGGATTTTCAACCTAACTCTCTCATTTCTACACCAAATTAAGCAAACCATATATGGTTTTGAAGATCTTGAATCAAAAATTCATAATATTAAGTTATATTTCAAAATTATGCAATAGTTTTCATGAATAATGGCAAATTATATGATCAATGGAAGAGCATGAGAAGGCTGAAGAAGAAGCGCGAATGATGAGGCAGAGATCAAGTAGGTCGAAGGTCACGGACGAGATGGGGTTTTCTCCTTGCATGCCTTTGTCTTCATCTATTTTTGGCATCTATTGTTTGAAGTTGTCTGTAGAGATTGCAAAAGCTGACCTGATTGATCTGACTCGATGCAAATCCGATCCGACCTAAAAATACATTAAAATAATACGATTAGAATCTAATTCAACTTTAATTCGAATGACTTAAAATGTTTCGAATTCAAAATGATCTGAACCCGACTTGACTCGAACCTGAACGACTTGAAACCCGAAACAATCCAGAAACCCGAAACGACCTGACCCAAAATGATTTGAAAATATTTTTTTTATTAAAAACAATTTGTTTTCTAAAACTGGGATAATAGTTCTTTACTAGTTGTCCAATAAAATAAATTATATAATAATTAATTAATTATTAATTTACATGTGTTGATATGCATTGTTCAACAATCTATTAATATGAGTAATTTCATTAATTTCAAATAAAAAATATCGAAATGAATAATAAATTTTACATTGTTTTTCAAGTCACAATAAAATTTTATTTTTAATTGTCATGAAAAAAATATAATGAAATGAAGTAATTATATGAAATTTAATCTCCAAAAATTAGTATAAGAATTTACTAGTGAGAATATCTTTGTGGACCAGTTGTCTGAGATAATTTAAAACTAAATTTTGAAATTAAGAATTATAACATTGCATATTATCGGACTGCATGTTCAGTGTCACGATCATGTAGTGAAGGATTGTAGTGAGGCTATTTGGATTGGTACAAGAGATATGATTGCCAACCAAATTGCAGTAGATTATGGTTCAATTACTAATTATTAACATCCACCAAATTCAATATGATTCCACCAATTCATTCGTATGTTTGATCGAAATAATTTTTTACCATAACATTCGACTCAGGTAATTTGAGTAAAAAAAATTAGTATGGGATGATGGCATTAATTAATGAAGGCAAAAAATCGTCAGATAAGAGATTCTGACAAAGTGAAAGGAAAATTCGAAAATTAAGGGATTTTCAAATAAAGGAAATAAAAAACAAAGTAGAAAGTCTTTGTAAAATTACTTGGAAGATGTTAAAGATGGACGATATCGGTTATTTGATGGAAATTGAAGGGATTTAAATAAAATGAATTTTCGTTATAAATTCATAATAAAACCAAAATATTGTAGATACTTGAAGAAAATTGTCAAAATTTATACTATATAAGTGTTAAAATAAAGGAACAAAGAATTGATTAAAAATTCTGTTAATTTCAATCAAATGTAAAGAAAAAATAAATAAAAATTAATCACAAATTTTGGCAAAAGTATTTCAATAAAGTTTGAAGAGTGAAAAGGAAAAGTATTTCAATTAGGTGATGACGGCGGTAGCAGGGAAAGAAAACATAATGGGCGGGTACAGTAAAAGACAACCAAAAAAGTGTGGGCCTTACCAACTATAATCATCTCCCGCTTGAATGTGTCATAGTTCAAGAAAAAAATAAAAAATAAAAAAAACCCAATGATTGAATGACATTGGAGGATTTTTTTGATTAGTTTGGGTTTAAATTTAATGGTTTAGATCAGTTGAAAACTTTATTAATAATTTTAAAAATTTTATTAGTAATGTTAATTTTTAGGTCTCATACCTATATTGATGTTTTCAATAAAGCTCCTTAAGATTACCAATGAAATTTTTAATTGGTTTAAACCATTGGATTTAGATTCGAACCAACCAAAAATTTTTGGTGTCATTGATTGGGGTAAAGGGTAGTTTTGTAATAGCTATGGGTCTATTATTAAAAGGCTAACTCACCTTACAAACTCCATTGATAAATTAAAGACATTGCTTAAAGGAAAACGTGACCATTGTATATACTTTACTAAGTTCATTTCAGCTTCAAGAAGAAGAAAAAAAGGAAGAAGAAGAGGTTGAATAATGGGCCAATTTCTCTCCATAATTATGAGATGCGTGTGTTGTGAAATGGAGGAAAGATCAGAAAAGCCAAGTGAGCAAAACCCACCAACATCGGGTTCTTGCAGCCACAACAGTATTGTTTCATTGCACGAAGATGATGCGGATATTGATGTTGTTGATGTTCAAGTTTCTTCACCTATGTTGGATTTTGAGAGTAGTAGTAGTAGTGGTACAAGAGAGAAAAGGGGAGATGGAGGAGTGAAGGAAGCTGAAATTAGATGGATAAAACACTATTGTAGTTCTCACAAAATACTGTTGGTGGGTGAAGGGGATTTCTCATTCTCTGCTAGTTTGGCCTTGGCTTTTGGTTCTGCTACTAACATGGTGGCTACTTCTCTTGATTCTAGAGGTAAAATAACTAAATGAATTGTTTCTCTACTTCATTGACTATTTTTTTAGAAGGATTTAAAGGGTTTAATATGTTTGGTTCTTCAAGAATAAGAGGAAAGATGATTGTGTTTTGGTTGGTTCTTGAAAATAAAAACAGAGGAAATTGCTTAGGAGTGTTAAGTTTGGGATATGTTTGCTATTTGTTTTTTAAAAATAGTTTATGATCGACATGCAAAATATGTTTGGTTAACGTTTTCAAAACCAAGTTTTCTAAAATTGTTTTCAAAAGCAAAGAGTGTTTTTCAAACATCTTTTTGATATTTTCCGTTTTCTATAAGAGCGTTGCTAGGTAGCCACCCAATCTCTCTGATCAGATTCAAAACCCACAATTTGAAAGATATGGACAAAATAATCATTTACTAATTAGACTTTTACAATTTTCACATAATTACACGTTCACTAATGAATAACTCTTAACAAATGTCAAGATTCGGCGTCTCCTTACCTTTACTTTTTTTAAAGCTATTAAAGATTAAAGAAAAAGCGTATTTAAAAGTGATTAAAAAAAAGTAAAAAGAAAAGTTTTAAAATTAAAATCAACATAAAACTGTTTTCATTGATGCTATTTGAACACTTGAATAAGACTCTTTTTTATACATTTTGGACAATTTAATAATTACTATTGCACTTTCACATAGTTACAATTAAATTTTCTTGAATGTGGTTTGGTAGTGTACAAATGTGTTTCCAACCATATTTATTGAACTGTTTTGAAAACAAGAAACACGAAACTAATCCAAACATGCTTGCCCTTTTATCCATCTTATGAAGCATTCAAATTTAACATTATCAATTAATTTATATATTTATATACATTTACATTTTCAACAGCCAATATGTGGCCAAAAAGGGGAGGGGCCAGTGAAAAAAAGAAAATAAGTAAGAGTATTAAATATTGAAAAAATCACAAAACCACTTTTATAGTTTAGTACAAATTATAATTACACTTTTTTTTATATTAAAAGTATACTAATGAATTCTTAAACTCTAACAATGATTAATTTCTAAAAAAAATTATAACAACCATTAATTTAAACTGGTCTAAAATGCCTCATAACAAACATTCATTCACTTGTTAAGAATTGAACGTTAATTTAATATTCTCGCTTCACATTATTTTTATAAGATTTTTTTATTAATTTTAACTAATCATGATTGAGATTTATGGTGCAATTACAGTTTTCATCAAGTTATGTGAGTGTTTTAATTTTCTCTTAAATATTTTATATTTAGAATTGAACGTTAACTTACTAAAATATTCTCGTGATTTTTATATTTACATATTTTGCTAATGTCGTGTGTGTAGGATTTTTGTGCAGAAACTACAGGAATGCCATGTCCAATATCCATGAACTAAGGAGTAGAGGATGCAAAGTCTTGCATGACGTGGATGCAACTGAAATGGGACAACATTGCTCCCTTAATGGCATGAAATTTGATCGAATCATTTACAACTTCCCACATGCTGGATTCTTTGCCAATGAACCAAGTGACTCCCAGAAACGGTCAGTAAATTTTTGTCCTTACTATAAACAAACTAAATATGTTAATTATGTTCTGCTGCTATACATGTAACGTAAGAGTTTCTCTCAACCACGTTTCTTTGCACTATATTACTACATTAATTATCAAATTGCTTAACATAAAAATAAAAAAAATAAAAATATGATTGAGTATCATTGTTTCTTGTTGCAGCCGACATCGAATGCTGATATTCTTGTTTTTAGAGAATGCTAAGGAGATGATGTATGAAGACGGAGAAATTCATGTAACACACAAGTCAAAAGGTTTCTTTCGTGAATGGAAATTAGAAGATTTGGCTTGGGTTGTTGGTCTTAGGCTCATACAAGAAGTGCCCTTTAATTTCCAGGACTATGATGGCTACCACACCAAATATGGCTTCGGTGGTGACAAGAATTTTAATTGCAACCCTTGCAAAACTTACATATTTGTTCTTTTACAATGACTGTAAAAGAAGGTAAAATTTTATACTTTGATGTGGATAATTAGGTCATGACATGAATTCTAGGAAAACTTAGTTGGGATTATAAATCAAAGATGTTTATGTAAGTAAGAAGGTGAAATTGTTGTTGGCCCTATTGAGAGAAAAGAAAATGAAACTTTAACCAAATGCTACATTCTACCATATATCACTAGAGGAATCATACTTGCTGTATCAATGAATTATTTATCGTGTGTCTCCTTGGCATCCAAAACATTAAGGAAGTAGAAATAGTCATTCAATTTTTATTATTTTTTTTAAATGTCATAACATTAAGTATAGAAGTAGCAAAATCAAACATGACCTGTCCGAAACCCGAAAACATATTAAAATAAAGTAATCTGAACCTGAGACACTCAAAACCCGAAATGACACGTGTCCAAAACGACTCGAAACTTAAAATGATCTGAACTCGAATAACTCGAAACCCAGAGTGACTCGAAATGACCCGAAACCCGAAACAACCCGACTCAAAAACCCGAATTAACTTGATTTTTTTAACAAAAATAACTTTTTTGTTAAACTGATGGTAGTAAAGTAAAATTTTTTATCTCATTATCTCATATATAGTCATAATTATAAATAAAATGGAGGTAAAATGAGTTGAATTTGAACTTTACTTATAAAAAACACGATATTAATACACTATAACTCTATAAGTTATTCGTTTTAATTTTATAGTTTTATTGTTTGGCTATCATGTTTGATATTTCTATACTTTAAATTTCAATACTAGTCCAATTAAATTCAGTAACACTATTTTTAAGAATTAAAGGGAAAAAAAAAAGAAATAAAAAAATGTTAATACTTCTTAAGTTATTAACTTACCATTTTTATGACTTTTGATGTTTTCATTAGTTTGAATTAATACAATACTACAATGAGATAAAACCCAAAATGGACAAAAATCAGTTTTCCTAATGAGATGTTTGAGTTTATTCTTGCTACTTTGAAGTTTATATTTATTTATGATCAAATTCAAATATATATTTCCTTACATGATTGTATCACTTCAATTTGAGAAATGAAATCTGAATTTTCAAAAAGGCATTTCAATAACTCATAGGGAGTGAGAATAATGACAACATACACATCTTAACTTTGACTAGTTTTATGCAGGCAATAAATATACTCTTGAAAAAATTTAAGGAATAAAATATTGATGATAAATACCTCTAAGATTTCAAATGGGTTGTGATTTAGGTTAAATGGGTCAAGCCCGACCCGAATGGTATTTATTTTTTGTTACTTTAGGTTTTTAAGAGATGATTTTGTCTATTATTAAAATCACATTTCAATGCACCTAAGGTAATTCTTAATGAACAAAAATAAGTAGATAAAAGATAAGCTTATCTTATTGAATTTATTTTTACATTGTATTACATTTACATGATTTAATTAGATTCTAATAAGTGGATCTTGGTAGATGTCTTGAAGAAATTTTTTTTCCTCCTATGTGTCACCCTTCCTAAACATATTTTTTCGATCGAGGAAGATGGTTATCAAGATTATTTTTCTCATTTCATTTATGGAGTACTATTCTCTTTTAATAACTTATTCAAGAAACACACACTCGAGAGGGAAAAGAAAATAATTACATATAAGATTGACAACACACGTTAGCTCTAAAAAGTATTCAACTTTTGAAACCACAAAATGAAACTTAAATACAACTTTCCTAAAACACATATTTTTATATGACTCGTGAGATGGATGAGTCATATAACTTAAATATAAATTTTCTGAAGCATATGTTTTTTTATAAGTTAGTACTCTTCAAGTAGGCTATATGAATTATTTAAAAAATATAAAAATTTTAATTTATTTTGATGTATTTTTTTTTTAAAAAAAAAAGGTAAAATCGTCCCTTAATAAAAAGTAAAGTTTTATAATAAAATATATTTTTAAAAAAATATGTTGAATAATTCAATTATCCGATAATAATTTGAATATCGACAAATTCGAATATTCATTGAATTTTATCATGACCTAAACTTAGAGTTTAATAAATTATGTTATTAAAAAAGAGAAAAAAAAAATAAGAACAAAATTTCTCTATATTTATTATTGATAAGATGAACTTAATTAGTAATTACATTGAAATTTAGAAAAGATAAAAATAAGTTAACTTAGCGGGTCAACCCAAATTAAAAAAAAATGGTGCAACCTGAAACCCGAGATGACCTGCAATCCGAACGACCCGAAACCCATAACCCAAATGACCCGAAACCCGAATGACCTGAGACTCGAAACCACTCTAGCTTGAAACGATCCGAAATCGAAATGACCCATAACCCGAATAACCTAAGCTCGAAAAGACCTGAGGTTGGAACGACCTGAACCCGAACTCGCCCCTCCCTCCTCGATTGCCACCTCTAATTAGGTCCAAAATAATAAACAAATTAAAAAAATCCCTCGACAACATTACAAACATTAATTTACTTTAACTAAGGTGCAAGGGGTGAATTGGATTTTAAATTTTTTTTGCACAAAGCAAACAAATTCATACAAATATGGAATCAAACAATAAATATTGAATTGCTAGAAATTAAAAGAGCAAGAGAAAACAAAGTGTAAACTCAGTTTATAGTGGTTCGACAATATTAGAATTTCTCCTACCTTATGTCCACTATATCAAACAAGCAACTTCCAAGGTGTTACCCAAAACTTTACAATACTTTTTTATAATTAAATTCTCTCTTAAGTGTTTAACACTTCAAAACTAACAAGAGTTACACCAACTTTTTCTCTTACAAGAATTGAAATTAATGAGCTGAGTTTGGTACGATAGAGAATGTATTTAATGCTTACAACTGAAAAATATATTTCTTTCAAGAATAAAGTTTTAATAATAGTTCAAGAAGAAATTTTGAAAGCTTTGAAGAGTTATAAATAAGCTCTAGAAGAAATAGAATATTCTTGATTGTTAGAAATGTTCTTTTATAAAGGGTTTTTATAGTAATAACTTCATATGGTCGTTAGACAAAAAAAAAAAAAACCATTTGGAGCATTAAATGCTTTGTCTTGTGCCTCAATTTTTTAAAACTAACCATTCTTTTCGAAGATCCAGTTGACTGTGTCCAAGATCTAGTCCACTGAATCTTTATAAAACTGGAAAAACTAAGCAACATGGGCAAAATCCAATCTCTATCCAATCGATTGGAGGAAATTTCTAGTCTCCATACAATTGACTGCACAGTTCATACAGTCAATTGTACTTAGCGACAGAAAGTTCCAAGACTAACATCCAGTCGACTACATTAAAGGTCTAGTCGACTAAATCTTTTCAAAAATAGATTTTTACAAATCAGTTTTGTATAACCCTTATGTAAAAATTTGTTTGGATTTTAATAAAAGCATTTTGGAATTAGAATGAGCCAATTTAAAGCTAGGTAATTGAGAAGAGATTACATAAATATAAACTACCTGAAAAACTACTAATCTTAGACTTCTTTCAAGTTGCGTGCATATCTTTTTGAGTGCGTACAAACCTTCTAAAGAACTTATATGACACCTTAACAACTAAAATACTTAGCTAGAGATAGTTATATCACTTTAAGTTAGCTTTACTATTATTAAAAACAATATAGTGTCAACATTTACTAATGATGTTTGTTAATGATTTAAGTAGGGATTAAGAAAATTTGTTTTAATCCCCACTTAAATAAATTCACAAACCACGCCTGAAACGTCCTCTCTAACTCATTTTAAACAATATCACAAAAATCAAGAACATCAAATTGCAATTTTGCAAAGAATCAACCATAAGTTGTAAGGATGGGGAGATGATCATGGCTTGGCATAGGTGATCTTGATGGTGCTGGAGAAAATTGAGGTGATTCTGATGATGATGATGGAAAAGCTTGAAGTGATCTCATTGGCATGGATGGAGAAAATGGAGGAGCAGTTGACGCAATCTCGATCTCAAATTTCTATTCAGCAGCGCATGAAAATCACAGATAAAGTAGTAGTGGCTTGGATCCTCGAGCGTGATGTGATCAAATCTTGATTCATAAGCGGCAATTAGAGATGTTCCATCGCATGACTCGTAAGCTTCACGTGCGACTTGCTTCATATTGTTTAGTTGTTTGTCCTTCTCAAAATCTATACGCAACAAATATTACCTATAAGAAATATGAATTCACCTGACACTAACTTTCTAGTATTATTAATTGAAAACTTTTATTTTTATTGGTTATTTTTGATATCTGACTTAAAATTATTTAAAATAATCATTTTTGTTTAAAACTTTCATTTTCATTACTGAAAGATTGAGAGAGAGAAAGTTAAGAAAAAAGAAATTTCTCAAAAGAATTTAGACTTGTCAAGATCTTATTTGAGATTTTATTAAATCAGTTTTAAATCATTAAAATTTATAATTTATAAAATTAATAAAAATTTAAATTGAATTGAAACAAAAATACGGAAACAGACGCCTAAAAGATTTTATATTTACAACATTCTCATATCTAAACTTATTACGGAATGTTTCAGAAAGATTCTATATTTATAAGTTTCTCATAAAAAAAAAATGACATCTTAGAATTTTGTAACACTGTCATCTTATTCTTCTGAGAGAAGGTATTAGTTACTATTGGTACGTGGATTCCACGCTCCACTTATTTCCTTCCTACCATGTGAAATCTACGTAAAGTGAAATCTATTCGTCTTCCAATAGCCCAATTTCCGTACTAGTATCATTTAGTACTCTCGTTCTCCATTCTCTGTAAAAAAAACCAAAATGTCAATGGCTACTATACAGGCAGAGAGAGAAATGGGCATTGAAGAGAAAGAGAAAGAGAAAGAGAAAGAGAAATGGGTAACTCACTATTCATCGAATCATCAAATACTGTTAGTTGGTGAGGGAGATTTCTCTTTCTCTTTGAGTCTGGCCCTCTCTTTTGGCTCTGCATCCAATATCTGCGCTTCCTCTCTAGATCCATATGGTATAAACATCTCGCTTACTATATAACTATACAACTTCAAATCTTTAGTGCAACTCATGGTATTCCTTTATGAAAGTAACCCTTTACTAGCCGTATGTTAGTCACTTAATTGAGTGTTCTGTTTGGTAGATGAGAAAATTCTAACTATTGTATATATATCTATTTTGTTTTTCTGTAGTGGTTTCCTCTTTATTTTACTTGGAATTTGAAAATGCAAGAGTTAAGATAAATTAATATTTTTCTTTTCCCTCAAGAAGTATGTAAAATCCCAATGTTTTTGTCTAATTCTAACAATAATGGTCAGTTCAATTAGTTCATCATTTTACAATAATGATAATTGGTAGACAATGTTTAAACTTTTTTCTTCTTAGTGGGAGTTGGGTTTTAAAGCTTGGCATGTTTACAAGCATTGTATTTCTCAGTTGGATTTTTAGTGCTTTGTTGAGAATAGATGTTGCCACTTACAACATCCCCGTAAGTTTTTTTCCCCTCCTTTTCTTCTTCTCGTGGGACTTAATTATCTAGACCCTGATTAAACAGATGTTGTTATCAAGAAATACAAGAAAGCGAAATCACATTTAGAAAATTTAGAGAAACTTGGAGCATTATTGTTACATGGAGTGGATGCAACCAAAATGAAGCTTCACACTGATTTGAAAATGAGAAGATTCGATCGAATTATCTTCAACTTCCCTCATGCAGGCTTTCATGGAAAGGAAGATAATGTCCGTTTGATTGAGTAAGCTCTTGTGCTTCTGATTTATGCATATTGTCTGCTAACATTATCTGAAACTTACACATCTGTTGGCAATCTTCTAGTAGTATTGCTAATGTTTCTCTTGTTCCCTTTGAAGCATTTCAGTGCGTAATCAATTAATTGTATATGATGAACTGCCTGTTTTGAAGCTTTTGTTGACATGAATAACTGCAGAAGCTAGCGGTGGTAAGTGTTAGGCTTCAGGGAAAATTGCAAATTACCTGATATTGAAGTATCTGTTTTGTCTTTGGGTGAGTCCATAATCACAATGTGAGAAGGACATTACCACTGTAGTTAGAGTCTTGTGCTGTATGGTTGTCCAAAATGCGTGACTTTGAGAGAAGAATCAATGGGAATTTGGTCTTTAGGCCTCTGTGTAATTAGCATTCTCAGTCTTATCACTTGAAATTCCTTTGAACTAGGGATCAGAATTTTGAGTCCTTTTGAAATAGAAGGGAAGTTAAACTTTAGAGTTAGGATAAAAGAAAGTTGACTTGAGAGTATAATCTACCCTTAACATGAAAATCATTGTCCACAATGTGGGAAGAATGTTTATATATGAGTTTTTGTTGCATGGCTTCCTATATTTTCATTAAGTTAGCATGTTTATATTCAAGGGTTTGATATGAAAATTTTATATTGCCTCTGGAATGATTACAGAATGCATAGATGTCTTGTGGGCGGCTTCTTTGGGAATGCAAGAGGCATGCTTTGGGCCAATGGTGAAGTTCATGTAAATCACAAAACTACAAACCCGTTTTGCCATTGGAAGATTGAAGAACTTGGTTCTCAAAATTCTCTGGCATTGATTGGCTGTGTTGATTTCAAGAAAGAAGATTACCCAGGTTATGACAACAAGAGAGGTGATGGTTTGCGATGTGATGAACCCTTCCATTTGGGTAAGTGCAGTACTTTCAAATTTAGATTTTCCCACAAAGCTAAGAAAACTTCTAAATCAATGGCAAATTTAAATCTAAGAAATGTAAGATCTTGGAAATTTAAAGACAATCCAACTCAGACGCAGAAGTGTCCAATCTCATTTGATTTCGGTTACCCACAAAGAGATCAAATTGCAAATATGAATCATGCACCATGGCATGCTGGGTTGCCATCAACAGTTAGTGGCAGATACGAATGGTCTAGGAATTTTTATGGGTCTTTAACTAGTGTGGTCGACGCATACAAAACAAGTTATGAGTCTAATGACATGAGCCATTCAAGATCTCAGCAATTTCAAGACATTCCAATTCAAATTCAGCACTGTCGTCCAACAACCTCATTTGATTTCGGTTACCCTCGAAGAAATCAAATTGCAAATATGGATCACCTGGCAGGTCATGTTGAATTGCCATCGTCATTCAGGAACTTTGATGGGCGGTTTATTACTGTGAACACATATAAAACAAGTTATGGCATGACCTATTCTGTTCCTGAGGGACCTAGGCTTCATTCTGGAAGACACGATGTGCAATTTCAAGGAACAGCTTTTTATGATCCGAGTTACTCTCTTCCAAGAGCGAGGCCTGATTTTGATGGAGACATCATTGAAGTGGAAGATGGTGCATATGTTTCATATGAGCTTTACCGTTCAAGTGTTTTGAAGTCAGCGAGTCTGAAAAGGATGTTCTTGGGTCAAGGCTGAATTAAAGTAATTCATCTGGATTGCAATACTGCTAAATATTTTAAAAGTGTACTCTAGCTCCATTTTGGAGTCTTTCCAGTCAAGCAGAGGTTTTAAAGAGCTTTGAATCTCTGCATCTGTGAATTGTGGTGCATCAACCATTAGAATATTTGTTAATAATATTATAAGCATATATTACATGTATTGTATTACTAATTTGATCTATTAAATATTGCATACATGATGTTTGTGACATATTATTATTCCGATAATACCACAAGGATCTCAACACATCAATACGTGCAAGACCGTCTAGTTAAGGTTCTTCCTCTCTTTGTTCTCTCTGTTTAAATTGATAATTTTATAATGGGGGCTCACTTACGGTTAAGAGAGGATAATGGACCTAGCTCATATTTATAATAAACTCAATGGGTCGTTCATTAGGTTTGTCAAGCCTACACCACTGCCCAACCACATCTAAATTAGGTGTATTGAACGATTCGAGATCTGTCAATCATACGAATTATAAACAGAAAGAAAAGAAAACAAGATTTACACAGGTTTACCTCAGGACTACATCATCTCAAAAGTTTCTTATTATCAACCTCACTAATATCTCATTACAATGTATGCTTAGTATATAAAGAGTATTTATAAGCAACTTAAAATGCCATAATTAGGATTTTCGCCCTGCTGCAGAGCTACGACTATTCATTGGTCAAAGCCCAAACAGTCAAGCAAAAAACCAGACCCAACTCATGTACAGGGCCTAAAAGTTTCGGAGGCGTTGCCCCCTAACTCTCACCTGCTCACCGAGGAGCGGGACCCAGTGGTCATCCGGGTTTCTATAGATCTGGTCCCGTGAAGTATGCACCAATTCTAATAATCTCCCATTTGGTAAATATTTCACACACATGGAAAACTTCCTAGAATTCTGTTTCTTCAAGTCGATCTCAGTAACACACCACTCAAACTTTGCTATACTAACCGCTTTAGTCAAGAAATCTGCATTGTTCACTGTTGTATCGATTTTCTCCTAGATTATCACATTTTCTTCAATCTTTTCCTGGAAAAAGTGATATTGGATATCAATGTGTTTCGTCCGTGAATGAAATGCAAGATTCTTTGCTAAAAAGATAACACATTGATTGTCACATTTCACCTTCACTGCTCCTTGTTTAAATCCAAGCTCAGCACACAACATTTGAAGCCAAACTGCTTCCTTTCCAACATGAGTTATTGCCATATACTCTGTTTCTGTGGATAAAGAGCAACAACACTTTGTCTCTTGCTCATCCAACTCACAGCCCCACCAAACAGATTGAATATATATCCGCTTGTAGACCTCCTGCTATCAATGTCTCATCCCCAGTCAACATTAACTGATCCTACAATATCAATATTCTTCTTACCTTCCATACCTCCATAACGCAATGAAAACTCTGACGTGCCACGAAAATATCTAAGATCTCTCTTGATTGTAGTCTAATGCTCTTTCCTAAGATAAGACATATATATGCTTAATACTTCCACTGCTTAGGTAATATCTAGTCTCGTACACACCATGGTGTACATCAAGCTTCCAGCCGCACTAGCAGAAGGTACATGTGCCATCTCTTCAACTTCTTCC
The DNA here is from genome assembly GCA_023935145.1 of Bretschneidera sinensis. Lineage (NCBI taxonomy): Eukaryota > Viridiplantae > Streptophyta > Magnoliopsida > Brassicales > Akaniaceae > Bretschneidera > Bretschneidera sinensis. Next base: position 126,643,270 of record CM043698.1, on the reverse strand, counting down.
TCCGTCTTCGGACATTGTTCCGCAAATAAATTGGTTCCCAAAGGCATGGGAGTCCCTACGGGCTTGCTGTCAGGCGTGTTGAATTTCTTCAACACTTCTTCAATATACTTCTTCTGACTTAGCCACAGTTTTTTATTTTCATGATCCCTCTTTATCTACACACCCAAGATAAAGTTTGCTTGCCCTAGGTATTTCATGTCAAACTGCCTTGCCAATGATGCCTTCACAGTGCTAATCATCTTCCTGTTATTTCCAATCAACAACATATCATCAACATACAAGGTTAAAATGACAAAATCAACCCCTAACCTTTTCACATAGATGTAGTGATCAGCATAGCTGCGAGTGAACCCAAGCTGAATAGCATATGTGTCAAACTTCTGGTACCACATCCATGGTGACTGCTTTAGTCCGTACAAAGACTTCTTCAATTTACAAACTAGCTCTTCCTTGCTTTTCCTCACAAAGTCTTTAGGCTATTTCATGTAAATTTCCTCCTGTAAGTCCCAATGAAGAAAAGCTATCTTCACATCTACTTGCTCGACCTCTAGATCATAAGCAGTTGCCATGGATAAGACAAATCTAATAGATGTCAACTTTGCTGTCGGGGAAAATATCTCACCATAGTTAATTCCCTCTATTTGCGAGTACCCCTTTGCAACTAGATGCGCCTTGTACTTTTTTACCATTCCATCTATATTTGTTTTCTTCTTGAAAACCCATTTGCACCCAATTGTCTTTTTATCCCTAGGCAATTTCATAAGGATCCATGTTTCATTCCTGTCCAGTGCCTGTATCTCCTCTTTCATAGCATCCTCCCATAGATTTGCATCATTCGAGGTTCTTGCCTCTTTCACTATGTTAGGATCATAACCAATAATATTTAAAGCATATAATGCACTACAAGCACTAGGGGAATACCTGATGGGTGGCCTCCTAACCCGTGTGGATCTCCTAATGATAAGCGTGGTCTCTACCTCTGAGCCAGCATCTGAATCCTCATTCTCTATATCAGAAATATGAATATCTTGCTCAGACCTAACTGACTCAGTGTCTGAAGTATCCAGTGCAGTCTTTGGGATAGTCTCCCATTCTTTATATCCCAGGCTAAGATCAATCTAAACCTGCTTTGGTTGTTCCAGTACATCTTGGACAGCCGCCACATCCCTTTGTGTTTCTCTGAACACAACATCTCTGCTGAAAACTGTACTCTTATTTTATGAATTCTATAACTTGTACCCTTTGAACCCATCCTTATAACCAATGAAAATGCACTTCACTGATTTTCTGTCAAGTTTGTTCATTCTTTCTTTTGGCACATGCATATAAGCATCACAACTAAACACCCTAACATGAGCCAAACGCGGCTTCTTCTCGAATAACACCTTAAACGGTGTCTGATCCTGCAAAGTTGATGTCGGTGACCTGTTCTTCAGATAACATGTCGTAGCCACAGCCTCTGCCCAAAATTCTGGCTCCAAGCCTGCACAATTTAGCATATTCCTCGATTTCTCCATGAGTGACTGATTGAGTCTCTCGGCCACCCCATTCTGTTGAGGTGTATATGGAGTTGTTTTTTGTCTTGTAATGTCGCTTGCCACACAGAATTGCTCAAACTTATCTAAGCAAAATTCCTCTCCATTATCTGTTCTCAATACCTTTATCTTTCTTTCCATCTAATTTTCTACCAATGTTTTAAACTCACGAAATTTATCAAATGCTTCACCTTTACTCTTAATGAAATATATCCATGCATACCTTGAAAAATCATCAATGAAAGAGACATAATACCTTGATTTTCCAAGAGATTGGACCAGAACTCGCTCAAACACATCATTATGTATCAAATCCAGAATAACTTTTTGCCCTCGTGCCAGCGGACTTAAAACTCATATGGTTCTGCTTGCCATGTAGACAATGCTCATAGAAATTGAATCTCATAGAGCAATCTAGGACTCCCTTCACCATCTGCTTTGATGATAAAGTAGATAGTCCATTTTCACCGATATGCCTAAGCCTTTAATGCCACAACATAGAGGACTTCGCCTTATCATCAGTCGCCTCCTTAGAGATAAAGCCTCCACTGCACTGACTTGGTAATGTACTTCCCAGCAACTTGTGCAACCTTCCATACCGAACACCTCGTACAATTACTAGCGATTCACGAGTCATCTTGCAAGAATTTTTGTCACGATTAAAATTCACTAACCCATCTGTCATCTTACTGACTGACATCAAGTTTCTGCTGAGGTCCGGAATATGCATCACACCTAGAAATGTCCTGATTGTCCCATCACTAATCTTTAACTTTACCTTCTCATGAATAATACTTTTCACCAGAGAGTTAACTCCCAATAAAACGTTTCTCCCATCAAAGGTTTCATACGCACGAAACCAATCCCTGTGAGGTGTCATGTGAAAGGATGCTCCTGCGTCAATTATCCAAACATTTCGATCTAATTGAGCCAAATAGGATGCCATATTTAAGTCACCAGCATCATCATCATACTAGTTCTTGTTTCGTGAAGCCGATTTATCTCCTGTCTGCTTTTCAAGGTTCACACTCTTACTTCTACAATCCTTCTTTAAATGCTCAGGCTTCCTACACTTCCAACACTTCAACCTAGATTTATCCCTACTTTTCGATCTTCCCTTGAACTTGGGTTTATCACCAGACCACTTGTAGTCTTTATCATGGGTTTGCCCTCTATAGATAAGGCCTCATTTGACGAGTTTTATGTACCTTTCCACCTCATATCCTTAGACAATAGGGCTACTACGACATTCTCAAAGGATAGATCAGTCATACCACTACCAATCGCAACTATTAAGTTATCCCACGAATCAGCAGTGAACAGAGTAGTGTAATAGCCTTATCGTCATCTGTCACATCAACACTGATAGACAAAAACTGGCGTATCAAAATTTTGAGCTAATGTAGATGAATAGAGAAAGAATCGCCCTCAGCCATTCGAAGATTGTACAACTTCTTCTGTAAAAGCAGTTTGTTTACTAGAGATTTACTCTGATAAAGGCTTTCCAACTTCTTCCAGAGATCTTACGCAGTTTTTTCTCCATAAATGTTTATCAAGATAGAATCAGCCATGCACAACCGAATTAGACTTCATGCTTTCTGAACTAGCTTCTCTCACTCTGTGATGGTCACTGAAGATGATGTCGAAACCACCACCGACGACAGCGCCTCTACCGTGGACGTTATTGTCATGCTCATCGTACGTTTCAGCATCTCATTGACTATCACTGTCCATAGATACCTGTCCACGATTAGATCCTCCATCTTCAGTTTCCATAACTTAAAGCTCTTCCCTCCGAACTTCTCGATTTCAATCCGTGATCCAATCGACATCTCTGATCGTTAATCCTCAAACACAAGGCTCTGATATCAATTGAACGATTCGAGATCTGTCAATCATAAGAATTATAAACAGAAATAAAAGAAGACAAGATTTATCGAGGTTCATGCTAAATGAAGCTACATCTTGCTAAAAGTTTCTTATTATCAACCTCACAAATCTCTCATTACAATATATGCTCAGTATATAAAGAGTATTTATAAGTAACTTAAGACACTCTAATTAGGGTATAATTAAGATTTCCACCATACTGTGGAACTACGGCTATTCATGGGCCCAAGTCCAAACCTCCAAACAAAAAACCAAACCCAACTCATGTACAGGGCCTAAAAGTTTCGGGGGTGTTGCCCCCTAACCCCCGACTGCTCACTGAGGAGGAGGAACCTGTGGTTTTTTGGAGTTATACAGATCTAGTCCTGTGAACTATGCACAACTCTAATATGTATCTGGCCCACCGTCAGACCCACAAAGTCCATCTTAGGAACCTAATCTAGTCTGTTTTATAAATACAAAGCTCTATAAACTAATGGAAGCCCATTAATAATATTAGAACATTTTATATATTCTTACATCCTCTCACTTGAGCAAACATTAGTTGTAGTTTTTTAAATGTCTTAAAAAAACATTTTAGAAAACAAATCTCGGACTGAATTACTGATTTTAAATATCTTGCCATAATTTTTGGAAAACCAGTTCCTGAGACAAAACCTAAACATGATCTAATCCAATAAAGTCATCAATATATGCCCATGATAGCCATTATATCTCAGTTGACATAAGACTAATCCATAATCACAAACGCTAATAACTTCATCGACTTAGATCCAGATATGGGATTATGGCAATGAAATAGAACCAACATATGATCTCAAAAGTGTCATTCCATTGTCGGTCCTTAATTTCTCTATTACATGCTTCACCAATAAGCTAGAGAAATCCAGGGTTTCTCTATTACTTGTTTCACCCAAAAGCTAGAGAAAATCCTATGGGGTTCTCGATTTCTCTATTACCTGCTTCGCTTAGAAGATAAAGAAATCCTAGGTTCCTCTATTAACCTGCTTCATCCAAAGCTAGAAAAAACCTAAAGCTTCACCTAGAAGCTTGAGTAACCCCACGGCTTCACTTAGAAGCCAGTATGTCTCAATTAATAAGACTCAAGTTTGCAACATGGTGTTACGAGACATACTCACTAATGACATAAAAGTCATTCTTAAGACATCAACACGTCTTAAAATTTTAATGAATCATGGCATGTCATATATATATATATATAATGTGCACAAAATACTCATAATATGTTATCAATCAAAGAAAAACAATGATCATCGATAATATTTTATTACATCTCAAAAGATATCCAAATGAAAACAACATATAAACTGACATAAAAGTCTCAATATAAATGTCACACTCCCATTAATAAAATACATCAAAAGAACTAACAATATTCACGCTGCCTATATGGTTGACAAAATTTGAAGGCCCAAGACCCTTGGTCAAAGGATCAGCAAGCATAGCCCCAGTATCAATATGCTAAAAAAAACATATCACCATTCTCATCTCATTCTCTAGTCTTGAAGTATTTTAGTTTTATGTGTTTTGCACCACTAGAATTTTTACTATTCTTCTCAAAGAATACTGCAGCTATGTTATCACAAAAAAGTCCTAGTGGTCTAGAGATCTACAACTCTAAGCCTTGAAATGAAGTTCTTCAATCATTTAGAATGTGAACCAGCCTCGAAGCAAGCCACAACCTCAGCTTACATAGTGGATGAGGTAACAAGTGACTGTTTGACACTTTTCCACGATATAGCACCTTCTACTAACATGAAAATATAACTCGTGGTGGATTTGCCATCATTTGCATATCCATTTACTTCTAAGTGGTCAACCTGTCAGTATACTAACATGTAATCTTTGATCTTTTGCAAATACCTCATAACTTTCTTTGCAGCTATCTAATGATCATAACCAGGATTAGCAGAGAATATGCTATGCATACTTACTGCGTAAGAAATGTCTAGTCTCATATAGACTTCAAAATACATCAAACTCCTAACTGCACTAGCATATGGAATATTTTTCATGGACTCTCTCTGAAGATCATTCTTTAGACACTAGTCCTTACTCAATTTGTCTCCCTTACACACAGGAGTGGTGCTAGGATTACAACTCTGCATGTTGAACCTAGCAAGAACACAATCAATGTAGGCTCTCTGGGACAATCCCAAAAGTTTTCTAGATTTATCTCTGTGAATCTCTATCCCAAGAACAAAAACAACATCTCCAAGATCTTTCATATCAAAGTCCTTGGACAACATCCTCTTAGTCTCATGAAGCAAACCCAAGTCACTGCTAGCAAGTAGAACATTATCAATGAACAAGACTAGAAAGATAAATTTACTCCCACTGACCTGAAGATATATGCAAGAATCAACCGTGTTCACTTCAAAACCGAATGATCGAACTACCTCATGGAATCTGAAATACCACTGTTTAGAAGCATGTTTAAGGCCATAATGGGATTTTTTAAGTTTACGTACCATGAGTTCTTTCCCAGCCTAAAAAAATTCCCTCAAGTTGTAGCATGTAAACCTCTTCACAAAGATGACCATTTAAAAAAGCTGTTTTGACATCCATTTGATGAAGCTTTAAATCAAAATGAGCTAAAAGAGCCATGATAATTCTGAAAGAATCTTTTGTGGACAATGATGAGAAAGTTTCAGTGTAATTGATACCATGTCTTTGTGTATAACCCTTAGCAACCATCCTCACCTTAAACCACTTTATCTTACCTTTGGAATCATGTTTGGTCTTGTACACCCACTTATAACCAAGGGCTTGATACCCTCAAGAAGTTTAACAAGATCTAAAACCTTATTACAAGCCATAGATTGCATCTCATCAGTCATCACATCCATCCACATAGCAGATTTTGAACTACTAACACAATCATGAAACATAACTGGATCAACCACATGACCAATATCAAAATCACTTTCAACCAGATAAGCATAACAGTCTGGAATAGTAGATCCCTTATGTCTCACAAACCTTCTTAAGGGTACCTCAATAATAGGATCTTGAGGCTGAGCAACAACTTCATCCAAAGATTCTTGATTCTCAACTGTATCTTCATCCATAGGTTCCTGATTCTCAACTATAAGTCCATCCAAAGGTGTAATAGTCTCATGTAAAATTGGTAAAGGAAAAGTGACATATCTAGTCTACTCAACCTGATTAACTGGTTGAGAATGGACAACAACATCAGAAGTATCACCAACATCATACTCTAGGAATTTAGCAGGTTGTGACTCCATAATTCTTATACCATGTGTAAGACAATAGAATTTGTACCCCTTAGAGTGTTCTGGATACCCAATGAAAAAACAACGAGTAGATCTAAGTTTTGTTTTCTTTTCAAAAAGGTTATAAATTCTAACCTTAACAAGACAACCCCATACACGAAAGTGGTTAAGACTAGGCTTTCTCCCAACCCACAACTCAAAGAGTGTTTTAGGCATATAATTACTAGGAATTCAGTTAAGAATGTAAAGATCAGTTTTAATGACCTCACCCCAAAGGTATTTTAGTAAGTTAGTCCTACTCATCATACTTCTCATCATATCCTTAAGTGTGCGATTACGTCTTTCTGCCACACCATTTTTGTTCAGGACTACCGGGCATAGTATATTGGGCAACAATCCCAAACTCTTGTAAGTATTTGGAAAATAGTCTCATTTCTTGGCCAGCATCACCATGTTTACCATAATACTCACCACCACGATCAAACCTCACTATCTTAATGAGAAAAATCATCAATGAAGGTGATAAAGTATTTGTTTCCACATAAAATGGTTGAGTAAGGTCCACTTATGTTAGTGTGGACTATTTCTAAAAGATCTTAACTACATGTTGCCTTTTTCTTTTTTATTTTGGTTAACTTACCTCTAATGCAATCGACACAAATTTCTAAGTCTCTAAAATCGAGGGAATGAAGTATATCATCTTTGATTAATCTCTCCACCATTTCCCTAGAAATGTGACCTAACCTTTTGAGCCACAGCATTAAGGATTTTTCCTTAAATATAGGCCTTTTGAAAACAATTTTCTCAACATTCAAAGAGGTATAAATGTTATTAGAAGCCAAACGCATTTTATACAAACCATCAGACAAAAAACATTCACCAATAATTTTAGAATCGAAAAACAGTTGACTTTTTGAATTTCCAAAATTAATGAATATCCAGATTTATCTAACATTGAAACAAAAACTAAATTATGTCTAAAGGATGGAATGTAAAAAGAGTTTTCCAAAACAAGTTGATAACCAGTTTCTAAAAGCAAAGTAACATCTCCTACAAATTCGACGTCCACCTCGACATTAGTCTCGACTCTTAGTTTCCTTTCCAGCTCAATTGGCCTCTGTTTGTTTTTGAACCCTTGAAAGGAGAAGGCAACATTAGTAGTTGCACCATTGTCAAGCCACCAAGAATTAGATGGGGCATCAACTAAATTTGATTCAAAACAAACTAAAGCCAGTGAGTTATCTCCTAATTTGTTTCCAGCCTTTAATTGAGCTTTGTAACTAGCACATTCATACCTATAATGACCAAGTTTTTTGCAATGAAATCACTTGCCCTTCATTTCTTTTTCCTTAATTAAATTCTTAGGAACCCCCACCTTATGTGTAGACCCTTCATTATGTTTCTTGCCACGAACATACTTAGGGTATGACCTGAACTTTGAATTGTAGGCCTTTTTTACTTGAGAAACGTTTGGGATGAGATACAAATAGGGCCATAGCACTCTTTTCTTTGTTAAGTTTTTTTTCCTCAGTTACACATCTGGTGATTAGTTCATTGATAGACCACATTTCATTTTGGGTGTTGTAGGTTGTTTTGATTTGGCTGAATGTTAGAGGCAAAGAGTTTAAAGCATGGTTTACAACATAGTTGTCATGAAGGGAAATGGAACGGTCTTTGAGTTTGGACTATTGGGAGACAATTTTAATGATGTATTCCCTAATACCCCCACCTTCATACCTCATACTCGTTAGTTCACTTATTAGAGTACCAGCTTACCATAAGCGCCGGTATCACATATTGCGACACTTTAAAACGCCGAAATATGTTAAAAAAACCGGTCTTTACCATTTATCTTGTAATGCATGTTTTAAATCACTATTTAAATTTGAACATTTATTGTTCTTATACAATAATTGTGTTGATAATTAATTATGTTATGCATGAGAATATATATATATATATATATATATAGGTATTTAAGTGACAGTTGTTATAGTACCACTAGTTGCTGCTCTGTTAAGCCAACAGCATATATATATAATTCCACAACGCTTTAATGGTTGACGTTTTAGCGAGGCTGACGTTACCAATAAATCAACCCCAACATAAAACAAGAAACCAAAGCATTAACAGTAAATGACAAAACCTAAAAATTAATCATTTAGTGTTTTATTAGTTCTGGTTTTTTTAGTTATAATAAATTCACTCATTATTGTCAAATTTATGGGTTTAATTTATAGGCCTGAAACCACTAGATAACTGTACGTTTCAAGAACAAAAGCTACAAAATGGCTGTCACTAAAGGCTGTAATTATATGACCCGTTTTTTATTTATAGAAAACATTCAGCAATTAAACCCACAAAAAAATTCAGCGACCAAAGCCATGGACTTAAATGGCTGTAATCATGACCCTATATATATATATATATATATATATATATATATATATATATATATATATATATAACCACGAACCTCAATTAATGAAAAACTTTAACACAAAAACAGTAGTAAATATTTGTAGCTTTATAAACCTCTAGATAGTCTTTTCGTTGGACGACAAGAAAGATTAGTCCAGATTGTATAAAATTACAACAGAAAATTTGCTTACTATGTTTATCTAGATATAGTTCAGGTGGGTGATTTTCAAAATATATCAGTGCAACTTATCTAGTCCACCCACAGAAAATCACCAACATCGCTACGTGCTAAAGTGGTGACTATTTGATTCCCTGATGCAAATCCGTCACTCATGATTACTTTTTTATTATTTTCTCCAACAACAATGAAAAATCGATTGATGACAAAAACATCATGAGTATTAATATTTCAAATTGATTGAATAGTGCATTATTCAATCCCTCAAATATCAATAAAATATTACTCAAAAGAGATTTATATATAAACAAACATTATGTGAACAACAGGTATATTATAAAGATCTATTACATTACTAATTTAATCTATTTAATTTCACATACATGATGTTTGCGACATATTATTATTTCGATAACACTATAAGGATCTCAACACACTAATACGTACAAGACCGTCTAGCTAGGGTTCTTCATCTCTTTGCGCTCTCGGTTTAATACGACAATTTTATTAGGGAGAAAACTCACCTAGGGTCAAGAGAGGAGAATAGACCTAACTTATATTTATAATAAACTTAATGGGTCGCTCATCATAGTTTATTAGGTTTGTCAAGCCTACACTACTGTTCAATCACATCTAAATCAATTAGGTATATTAGACCCACCCACGAGATCAAGTGGATATCAGGCCCACAAAATCCATCTCAGGAAGTCAATCCAGTCCGTTTTATAAATACAAAACCCTACAAACTAATAAAAGTCCATCAGTAATATTATAACATTTTATATATTCTAATATATTGGACTACACAAAGAATATTTATCAGATTGCATGTAATTTGGCTATAAGTAATCCTACATATTGGCATGATTGTCTTGACAAACTAGTTAGAGGTTGACACTTTGCCTAGAACACCGAAGTTCTCTCTTCCAAGACTTTTATTTAAGCTTATAATTTCTCTTGAATTGAGATTCTGTTCAAGTTCCATGCCCTGCTCATCTAATTCTTTGCAAGTATAGACTCTTGTAATTCTGCATGTGACAGCAGATCAGCTTTAGGTCATGCTGCATTAGGCAGGAACCAAGACATATTTCCTTGAATATGCTTCTTTTTTATTTATTTTTTATTATCCCGATGAGAAAACAAGTAAATATATTGAATTCTTATATCAATACAAACGGCAGAATAGCCAAATAAAAACTTTCATAACCTTCCGTCTACTTCGAAAGAGCCTCTGCTAATTTCTTTGACCGGTTTGAGTTTGGAGTACTTGACTGCTCATAATTGGAGAAATAGAACTTTTTTTTCTTTCAATTGTTTTTGGTATTCTTTTTTGTTCGTTTAATCATTTAACTTCCTACTGAGATGATAAATATATTGCGAGTTTGTGATTATTAATATTGTGTTATGATTTCCGAAGGCAAATGAATGCTTCCAATTTTTATGATAAGAGCCTTTAATCTGCAATCCTAGTTTGTTAAAACTGTTTTTTTTTTCTTTCTTTTTGGAGTGTTAAACTTGTGTTTGGATTGAAAAAAATACATAGAAACCAACTTGTGCTCCATCATCCATGGGGGATATGATACTTGGGTAGGGTTTGGCCCTCTCTAATTGTCATACATCGTCTGTGATTTATTGATATTTTTTATGTGTGAATTTACTCTTTAGATTATAAGCATTGCCACGTTTCAATTTTTTATTAGATCATGAATTATTCCTTATATCATATCCTCTTACTTCCTTAGGTTTATTTGGGTTAAAGAAGTAGTTCATGTCAACCTCTAATTCACCTCTACTCGGCTTTTGAGTGCAAAACTCAGTCGAGTAAAACAAGTAGTGATACAACTTGGCTCTAGGGATAGTAATTTTGTCGGTTTTCACGAGTAATCGTTCTTAACTGATTATAATTAATAGTCATGTGACGATAATTGATTTGTTTCTAATTTATTATTATCCAAATTATATGATTAAAAATTGATTCAAACTTTTGATTCAATAGACATTGAAATTGAAGTTATAATGAAATTTTAAAATATTAAAGTATGTTGATTATGACATTCGATCAAATTTTCACAAATCAAAACAATAAACCATTTTATTAAGTTTATCAAAAATCTGTTATTGAAAATAATCAATAGGTAATTTGAAATTTTATTTAATTAGGATCTCAAATAGTTTATTAAGGACTTGAACACATAGACAATAAAGTTTGTTAGGGTTATTTTATAATAAAATAATTAATTCTGGTTACTTTTATCATTTTTAAAATATATAATTAGGATCATTTTTACAAAACCGGGGGGGTACTGTAACTGAAAACATTTCAATAAAAGGTGCGGTTGAAAACATTTCAAATATTGAGAGTAAATTGTAAATAAAAATTCATTTCAATAAAAGGTGTGGTTGAAAACATTTCAAATATTAAGAGTAAATTGTAAATAAAAATGCTTGTGTGTGTGTGTGGACAATTAACTAGAGCAACGGGTGACGGGTGGTGTAGTGAAATTTATTGTAAAAGAGGTGAAATCGATCACATTAAAATTACCTTATGAAGAGGTTCATTTGACCTTTGTTTGATTTTGATAATTATGATGCTAATGAGTTTATTAAGATTGTTTAAGTTTGATAAAAGCTTTGAAGAACTCAAGTAAAGGAATCTTTAGTCTCAAAAATGAAGAATCAAGTTGTTATAGAGTCTCCTAATGTCTAAATTGAATGTAAGTATTAAATTCTTAGGGCTTAATGCATTTCATGCTTTAATTTAACATAAAAAGAATTTATTTTGACATATAAAAGTATTTGACAAACTTATATGTTTTTAAGTTCAAGTTTTATATCAAAAAATTGAAGTTTAAGTGTTGGGAGTAGACTCCCATGGAGCTCACTACACTAAACACTTTTTGAGTTTTTCAGAGCCGACTCTCTGAATAGAGAGCAGACATTCAGAGTCGAAGAGTTGACTCCCAAGGGCAGAGAGTCGACTCCGAAGCCCAACGGATAGAAAATTTGAATTTCTAACAACATAATATTCGCATCTAAAGCATAAAACAGATTAGTTTCTATCTCCAACGGCTTTGAGCCTCCTATAGTCTATAAACACAATTCTTTAACTCAATTGAAACAATCTATCACAAGCATTTAAGATCATTCATCAAGTTTTGAATAGATTTGCAATACATGTTTTGAGTTGTATACTTGAGTAAAAGTATTGTTGTAAATCATCTTTACCTTCATTTATTGATTGTAAAAAGAGTTTGTGTAACTCTTGGGTGAGTTTGTGATAAATCTTGGAGTGTTTTAGGTCTAAATACTTGGGTAGAAAGCTTTCTAAATAGAAAATTTCTTGTAAAAAGTTTGTGCAACACCTCGAAAGTAAAATAAAGTCCTAATATAACTAGGAAACTGGTGTTTTCAGCATGAATTTCCATGCACCAGATCTGGAAACTTCCAAAAATAAACTGCATCAGATCAGCGTATTAGAATTGCAGGCTAAGGGACTTTTCAGAACTGTAACAGTGCAGGTGCAGCAAATCCAAGCCCGGTTTTGACCTTGATGCAGCCAATATTTCTCAAAACTCAAACATGAAAGTTGTAGATCTTTTTCTTGGCGTTCCGTAGCATCTTGAATCATCTCAATTGGAGCTCAGATAAGAAAGTTATGCCCGGATTACAAAGCAATGCCAAAACTGTCTGAAATCGCCCAATTAGTTTCGTTTTGCACTTAACGCCTCCATGTGCATCCTAAATCAAAATATAAGAATAATGAGTACATTTAGGCACCAAATGAGTATAAAAAAATAAAAAATAAAAACTAAACATTAAGGGAGAAAAATATGGCATTTTGCATTCTCATCAGTGAGTTAGGTCAGATAATTTAAGGAGAGGCAATGTTGACATTTCAGATACTCTGTTAGGATTTAACAAGTTCCATTAGGTTAACTTTCTAACAAGTATTATATAGTCATTTCAAATACCTCAGGTATGTTTCTAGAATTACCCCCTAACCTCAAGTATGTTTCTATAATTTACCCTAGAAATTAATTATCAAATAGCAACAGAAAAAGAAAGTGAAACTAATCAAATTTCAAAATGCTTAACACATTTATAAATTTCGAAATACTTAGATAGTTATTAGATTCCAAAAATAATGCACAATAGCTGCAAAAAAAATAAGGTACACAAAAAGAGAGAGATGGGGCTAAATTGAAATCTAAATAAAAGGAAATTTTCACAGCATAAATCAAAGAACAATAAAGAAAATAGATGAGATAGAAGCTTACCTTACATTCAGTAATGTCCGATGAGGGGAAGAGAGAAAGTGACAGAGGATAGAGAAATCAAGACTGAGGAGAGAAATGAAAATCATGAATAGAAAGAGGTAGTAGATGGAGAGATAGAGTAAAAAAAGAGAGAGAAAGGAAACTAAGAAAGTGTTTAGTATGGAAAGTGTTAGATATGGCTTGTAATTTTGGAGTAAAAGCGGACTCATTCTTCTTTTAATTGCCATGTCATCATGTAAAGGTGAAAATTGCAGTACGAAAAGCAAGAAATAAAAATGGTGGCTGTTTTGGTGCCAGTGGGACACGTAATACAAAATTAAATAGAAGAAGAGTTCTTCTTGACCTTACCTATATATATGTGCCTATTTCTCTTCTTTCAACAACAAAGACAAAGCTATAAGAGACAAAGTTGTACAACTAACAAGTCTTTGTAAATGGTTGAAACTTATTTTCTTATAAGCTATTATATTTTTTCAATTAAATTTTTGATAGCCTAGATTTTGGTGTATTTGGGATTTAGGCTTAGGGAGTTTTATCTCTCTTAATTTGTACTCCAATTTTGATTATAGTGGAATCTCTCACCATCGTCCGTGGTAGTAGGAGTTTTAGCTCAAAATCACGTAAATTTTCTGTATTTGTTTATTTTTCTACTGATTTAATCCTAACAAACTGGTATCAGAGCAATTGTTAAAATCTATCTAGGCACGATGTCTTCTACCACTTCGTGCGGGATACAAAAGTTTGATGGAACCATATGCTTTAATCTTTGATAAGAAAATATGCAAGTTGTATTAAACCAAAATGGTTTGAAAAATGCATTGCTAGGGAAGGAGAAAATGCCTAGTAAGATGACAGATAAACAGAAGCCAGAGATGGATGAGAAAGTTTTGACTGCGATTCAATTATGTCTATCAGATGGAGTTTTGCGTGAAGTTCTTACAGAGAAAAGTGCTGCCAACTTATGGTGTAAGTTAGAGTCTCTATACATGATAAAATCCTTCACCAACAAACTATTCTTGAAGCAGCAATTGTATATGTTGCATCTGGTAAAAGGTACGTCAATGAAATCCCATGTTGATGAATTTAATTACATTATTACTGATTTGAATTCAATGGAAGTTGAATTAGATGATGAGGATCAGACCCTACTATTTTTATGTTCCCTACCACTATCTTTTACACATTTTAGGAAAACTTTTTTGTTTGGTAGAGATACAATTTCTTTATAAGATGCTAAAGCTTCTTTGTTTTATAAAGAATTGCTTGAGCGACATATGTCTGAGAATAATTATGAGAAAGCTCTAGTAACTAGCCGTTCTAAAGGCAGATCTAGAGAAAGAGGTTCGAGTAATAGTAGATAGAAATTCCAATTTAAGTTCAGAAATAAAAATGTGACCTATCATTATTGTAAGAAAAATGGACATTACAAGTCTTGGTGTTGGAATTTGAAAAAGAAAATTCAAGAAGAAAACAATCAAAATCAAGATCAAAATCGATGTCATAATTAGAATCGGGATTGAGATAGGGATTAAAAAAATGAGATAAGGATTGAAAAAAGAAACAGCATGTCATTATTATAAGAAAGAGGTTAAGGTAATAGTAGCCAGAAATTCCGATCTAAGTCTAGAAATAAGAATGTGACCTGTCATTATTGTAATAAAAATGGACATTACAAGTCTGAGTGTTGGAATTTGAAAAAGAAAATTCAAGAAGAAAACAATCAGAATCAAAGTCAAAATCAAGATCAGAATCAGAATCGGGATAAGGATAGGGATCGAAAAAAGAAACAACCTGAAGCTAATGTTATTGAAGAAGACTCTAATGACTATGATCGTGTTCTTGCTGTCAGTGGTAACAGGTTATTTATGTCTGGTTGGATTATGAATTCTGTTTATTCCTACCATATTTACCGAAATAAGGATTGGTTTTCAAAATATGAGCCTTATGACTGAGTTGTATTACTGGGTGATGACGCGGCTCCAAAATTTACTAATATAGGAACTGTTCAGATCAGAATGCACGACGGTATAATAAGAACCTTGGTAGAAGTTAGATATATTCCTGTCTTCAAGAAGAATTTTATTTCTTTGAGTACTCTTGATGTCAAAAGGTACAAGTATTTATCTGAAGGTGGAGTTATGAAAGTTAGTAGAGATGCTCTGGTTGTCATAAAAGTAAAGATTACGTCGCCAAGTTTGTATGTTCTGCATGGTATTACCGTTACTAGTTCAACAACTGCTTCTACTATGTCAAATTCCGAGGTTACAAAATTGTGGCATATGAGTGAAAAGGGACTAACTTTGCTGAGCAAAATAAGTTTCCTATGTGGACAAAATACAAGTAAAATAAAATTCCATGAGCATTGCGTTTTTGGAAAACAGAAGAGAGTTAGCTTCAGTATAGTGATTCATAGAACCAAGGGCGTTGTGGATTATATTCACTTTGAACTTTGGAGACCCTCACGTGTTTCATCTAAGGGTGGTGTTAGGTATATGCTTACTTTCATTGATGACTTCTCAAGAAAAACTTGGGTGCATATGTTGAAAACTAAGGAGGAGGCATTCAAACATTTTAAATAGTAGAGAACCATGATTAAGAAACAAACAGGGAAGCAGATTAAAAGGCTAAGGATAAATAATGGTTTAGAATTTTGTTCAAATGAGTTTTATGACTATTGTAAAGATAAAGGTATTGTTAGACACAAGATAGTAAAAGGTATACCTTAGCAAAATGGGGTTGTTGAGCGAATGAACAGAGCTCTTTTGGAGAGAGCTCGTTGTATGCTCTCATATGCTGATTTGACTAAGGAATTTCGGGTAAAGGAAATGTTTACTGCTTGTTATTTGGTGAATTGATCTCCTGTTACAAGTATAGAATTTAAAACCCCATATAAGGTATGGACTGGTAACCCTCCTGATTATTCTATGGTAAAAATATTTGGATGTCCTACATATGCATATGTTAATGATGGAAAATTATAGCATGTAGCTAAAAAGTGCATTGTTCTTGGTTATGTTGATAGTGTGAAAGGATATAAATTATGGTGTCATGATCTTAAGTCACCTAAATTTCTCATTAGTCGTGATGTTACTTTTAATGAATCTGATATGCCTAACCCGAAAAAATAAGAGTATGTTGCTTGTGATTTTGAACAGAGTAAGAGTATCACATAATATGTGGAGTTAGAAAGTTTTGATTCAGATCCTCTGTAGAACATTTCCACATAGCTTGTTTCTGAACATAGTGAGAATTTGGGTGAAGAACAGACTCAACAGACTCAGGATGAATCTTACAACATTGCCAAATATAGACCGAGAAAAGAGACTATACTACTATTGAGGTATAGTAATATTGTTTTATTTAGTAATATTGATGTAATTGCCTATACTTTGTTAGTTGCGCAAGAAATCAATGATGCATGTGAACCTTCTATATATATAGAAGTCATTGCTTATGCAGATTCTTCAAAGTGACTAGTAACCATCCATGAATAGATGGAGTCTATTAAGAAGAATCAGACTTGAAAATTGGTAAAACCACCAGCGGGTAAAATGATAGTTGCTTGCAAATGAATAATCAAGAAAAAGGAAAGCATCACGGGGATTGAAATTACAAGGCATAAAGCATGTTTGGTTGCAAATAAATACAGTCAGCTTGCAAGAGTTGATTTAATGATGTATTTTATTCGGTTGTGAAGCATAATTCCATTTGTGTTCTCCTATCATTGGTTGCTATGAAAAATTTGGAATTAGAATAGCTTGATGTTAAAACTGTGTTTTTGCATGGTGAGCTTGAAGAGAAAATCTAAATTCATCAGCTTGAGGGCTTTGTTATTTATCACAAGAAAGATCATGTTTTTTTTTTTTAAAGAAGGTCCTATGGTTTGAAACAATCTCATCATCAGTGATATAAATGGTTTGACTCCTTCATGGTGAGTAATGGGTATTCGATAAGCAAATATGACAGTTGCGTATATCTCAGGAAGCTTTCCAATGGATCATTAATTTATTTATTGTTATATATGGATAATATGCTCATTACTTCTAAAAGTAAATTTGAGATTGCTAGCCTGAAAGCACTACTCAACAATGAATTTGATATGAAAGATTTGGGTCTAGCTAAGAAGATTCTTGGTATGGAGATCAAAAGAAACAGAGGCATGAGTTTATTATATTTGACATAAGAGAAGTAAATCGAGAAAGTTTTGGAATGTTTTGGCATGAAGAATGTCAAACCCGCTAGTACTCCTTTTGCTCATCACTTTAGACTTTTAGTTGCTTTGTCTCCATAGACAGATGAAGACAAATAGTATATGTCACGTGTTCCCTATTTCAGTGTAGTTGGGAGTCTTATGTATGCTATGATTTGCACCCATCTAGATATTGCATAGGCTGTCAACGTGGTTAGCAGGTATATGAGTAATCCTGGGCAAGAGCATTGGAGAGCTATTAAATGGATACTTCAGTATCTTATAGGTACTTCAAACGTATGTTGAAGATTGGAAACCACAAGAGTAATGTTCTTGGTTATGTTGACTTAGACTTTGCAGGTGATCTTGACCAAAGATCTACTACAAGTTATATATTTGCTCTTGGTAGATGCACTGTTAGTTGGAAGGCTACTGATGAGAGTCATAAAATGCATCTTTATAGTACTTAATTGTTAGCATTTTAGGGTTGAATTAGGTTTTAATGGCACTTTTATACCTTAACAATTCTAAAGTGTCATTCTTGGATCATTGATTTGTTTTGATGCATTTTCAGGTGTTTTGAGTCTAAAAGAAAGGGAAAATCTATCGTGGAATAAAGCACAAAGATCCCATGCATATCGGAGTGAAAAAGCACTTTTGGAATGACAAAATGAAGAGAAAAAAGTGTGTGTGTCGCGGCTTGGAAGGGCTGAGCTGCGGCCTCCAGAACAGCACCCAAAAGAATAAAGAAAGAAACTTCAGTGAGAGGTGCACCGCCCACTAAGGAGATGTGCACCCTCCAGCATCGAGAAGAAAAGCCAAGAGTGAGAGGTGCACTGCCCACTAAGGAGAGGTGCACCCTCCAGCATCGAGAAGAAAAGCCAAGAGTGAGAAGTGCACCACCCACTGATGAGGGGTGCAGCACCCAAAAGATTCCTCTTCTCCGAGTTATGACCTAATCAGGATTTTGATGACTTTTTAAACCTAAAACACCCTTGGAACTTTTATAATATAAATAGGCCACTTAAGGTTTTATAAAGGGAATCATTGGAGGCTGGAAAAAGGGTCCAAAGACTCAAGGAGGAGCCCCATGGCCGTCTAATCTCCAAGCAAGGCAAAGGGATGAATCCCTAGGTGTAGTTGTTCTTATTTTCTTTTCTTGATTCAGTTGTAATGCGGATTTATCATTAAACATTATTATGATTTACTTTTCAATTTAATTAGAAGATTTCCCCTTAATCCGGTGATTGCATCTTTCTCCACCATACAAGTTTAGTCATGCTCTTCTTATGTGATGTTGTTGAGGTGTGATTGAGTCCGGTAGATTTCTCTTATAGATTTGTCCATTACTGCATTATTGTCATTATGATATATTGTCGTTTCTTGATAATCTATAAGTTAGGTCATGTGTGTTTGAAAGTAAAAAGTATTTCATAACAATTACATTAGGGTTTACATATGCACTTTAATTGAATATTTGCCGATTGCCTGTTTGGGATGTGAAACTTGCAATCAAGATAAACAATTGAATCAAGAAAGGAATAGGACAACGAACTTAGGGAGGACTCCCGGAACCTTGTTATATGTATTCATCATATTCTTCAATCTATTTACACAATTTGCTCACAACTCATATTCTTTCATTTAATCTTTTATCATTTGTGTTAAGGTTCACACCTTCTTTTGTAGCCAACTTGTTTCCCTGTGGAATCGACACCCCAAAGCCGTGCTACAACTACCGTGTTACTCTTTGGGCATAACCAAATTTTGGCTCCGTCGCCGGGGAGATGCGCTTAAGAAAAAGGAAGTTTATCAACTTTGAGACAAAACGGTAGAAGAATTGTAGATAATTTTTCTTTTTAGCAGTTTGAAAAGGCGGTAACTTCGTTCCCTCTTTTAGCTTGCTGCATTAATTTTTTATTTTATTTTATTTTATTTTATTCTTTCTTTTTATAGTATATTTTTTTCCCATTATTTTGTTACCTTGAATGCAAAGGTATAGAGATGCTTTGGGTAGATTTGCTTGTAGGCCTATGCTAGAGTCAGAATTAAATTCTTTTCTAAATCTTTTATTTGACAGTCCACCTAGTCCCGAAAGAATGAGTGAACATGAATATCAACCCCCTAGGACCCTTCAGGATTACTTAAATCCTACACACACATCCACACCATTATGCATCATGTTTCCATCTAATACTCGCCAACAAGATTTTAAAACAGGGATGATACAGTTACTCCCTACATTCCATGGCTTGGAAAATGAAAACCTATATGTGTACATTAGAGAGTTGGAGGAAGTAGTTGCGACTTTTCATAGTCAAGATGAAACTCATGACATTATTAAACTTAAGTTCTTTCCTTTCGCTTTGAAGGATAGAACTAAGAGTTGACTATACTCACTGAGACCACGATTTATTGGGTCGTGGGCTGAGATGACTCGAATTTTCTTTAATAAATACTTTCCCCAACATAAGACAAATGCTTTAAAAATAAAAATCTCCACCTTTGCACAAAAGGACAGCGAGACTTTGTATCAGTCTTGGGAGAGATTTAAGTAGTTATTGAGTTTGTGCCCTCACCATAGGTATGAGAGTTAGCGCCTTGTGAGCTATTTTTATGAGGGACTTACATATAGAGAGCGCCAATTCGTAGAGATGATGTGTAATGGTGAGTTTTTAGAGAAAAATCCATATGAGGCCATAGAGTACCTCAATGAGCTTACTGAAAAAGCTCACACTTGGACTGGACCTAGTGCTACTGAAAGCATAAATAGGTCACGACCTATAGGGAACTGAAATGGTGGTGGAATTTACCATATTAGGTAAGAAGATAACCTTAAGGCCAAGGTTGAGATGCTCACTAGGGAACTAGAGGTGTTAAAAACTAAGAGCTTAAAGCCAACACACGTGATTAATCATGCAAAGTCTTTTGAACCATGTTTTGTATGTGGCAGGGAAGATCATCTCGCCCAAGAGTGCCCCACATTTGCTGAGATGAAAGGGATGTATGAGGAACAATGTAATGCCTTAGGCATGTACAAGAAGCTTTTGGCACCCTTCTCTGATACTCATAATCCGGGATGGCAAAATCACCCCAATTTCAGCTGGAAATCTGCAAACCAATAGCTTGCACAAACCCCTGCACCATATCTTGAACCATATCATGCACCTGTATCTTCTAGGAGTTCTTTAGAAGACACTTTACATGCTTTTATTGAGGCACAGGCTAAGACTGATCAAAGACTTGAATCTTTAATTACGCAGGCTGTTGAAGAAAATAAAGAGATAAAGAGCCAAGTGTCCAAGTTAATGAGCTATTTGAGTGTGACTGAGCGAGGTAAGTTCCCTTCTCAAGCTCAGTCCACATCCCATGGTCAGCACCTGGCACAACAGAATTTGAATGAGGTGAATACCATTGAGACACTAAGTAGTAAGTCATTACACATCCCAACAACGAAAAATCAGAGGATGTGGACGAAAGCCACCAAGTATATATGATTGACTCACCAATGGAAAATGTCCATCACCTTAATCCATTGGAGTCAACTCACACCCATGGCTTCACAAGAGCATATATCGAGCCAGAATTTACAGATGTTACTGATGACATCCTTGAGGCTTCTCCAAAGCATACAAGCACCAACTTTGGAAATGAAGTAGTGGCTGGTGCATTCAACCTATGTTTTTCAAAGAGGGAATAAAAGTGTCTGGCTGAAGATGTAAAACTTAGTGCTCATGGGAGGAAACCCACAACATATCCTTTTATTTTTTTACTGTTTTTCATATTTCTTTTTCTTGTTTATTATTATTATTTTGCTGTTTTCCAGTTTTACTTTCGTATTTCTTTTTCAGGGACAAAAATACGAAGCAGTTCAAATGGTGGTGCACAATTTTCAGCTTCTGTGCACTTTTGGGTACAAAGGGAGTTTCCTTAACTTTTGCTTTTACATTGAGGACAATACTTATTTTACGTTGGGGGTGGAGGAAACATATTCCTGTTTTTCATTGAACTGCTTGGTATCATTTTTCCCTTTTTGTTTGTTTTTAGCATGCTTTGTGTTAGCCTTAGAT
This sequence comes from Bretschneidera sinensis, assembly GCA_023935145.1. NCBI lineage: Eukaryota > Viridiplantae > Streptophyta > Magnoliopsida > Brassicales > Akaniaceae > Bretschneidera > Bretschneidera sinensis. Next base: position 126,621,453 of record CM043698.1, on the reverse strand, counting down.
GTAATTTACATGTTAATGATATGAGCTTAATTGAGATAGCATATAGCATTTAGAAGTAGTTAAATCTTGCTTCGGTTTGAGAAAAATTTAAGTATCAATCTTGATTTGGTTTGAGACTCTAGTTTGTGGTAAGATTGTATGAATAGTCTAAAGCATTTAGAGAAGTTTTATGTGTGATTGTTTTGTGATTACTTTTGCGGTCTCAACAAGCTCTAGAACTTATTTGATAATCACTTTAGGCGAATTCCTAGAATGCACATTACTTAGGATATGATATAGGCCATTTTTGGACCGTTTGAGCCTTTCGAACTTACCATTGCTATATTTATCACTAGTCACCTATTTGAGCCTTTTTCTTGAAAAAGAATTTGAGTCTTGTTTCTTTCAATAGCTATTTACTCACCTTTATGAACCTAAAATATTTTATTCTTACCTTCCTTTTAAAAGAACTTAGTCATACACATTTGTTGAGAAGCACTCAAGAGGAGTAAGGATGGAAATATGAGAAAATATCACTACCATAACCCAAGTACATTAAAGGAGATAAGTTGGGGGTTATGGAAAAGAAAATGAAAAATGAAAAAATGAGGTGAATGATCTTATACCAAAATGCAAAAGAAAAAAAAAAGTGAATTATGGCAAAGAAAGAAGAAAAGAAAGGAAAAGTGGTGATTTGAGAAATATGCTCGAACAATAGTTGAAAAAGTTGGGTGATGAAGTAAGGTTATCTAGTGATTTAAAGTGGTTGTATTTAAAGCTAAGAGATTGAGTTCTTTTACTTGTAAATCATTCTCATTCTTTCTTAACCTTTACCTTAGCCAAACGTTACAAGCTTATTAAAGACCTATTGATCTAATGTAGTGTGATTTTTCTACAATAGTGGAGAGTGATTTGAAAAGTGAGCCTATAGAACTTATTTTTGTGATTGATGTCACAAAATTTAATATATTTTAAAGGCCAAGACTTGTATTCATGAACGTTGTGCATAAAATCATCCAGGTGTTCGGATTAATGGATTGTGGTAAGATGGATGTTAAGAGTCGATAACAATTTTAAGATTGATGCTTGGATTACTTTTTGACTTAAGTGATATTTAATGATTCTATGTGCTGTGTATTGTGTGCAATTTCTGAGACAAAAATGTGAATTGCTCTTTGTTTAACACTAGCATTACTTCATTTTGTTTTGACTTCTACCTTAGAATTCATCTCTTTTTTTTCGCTTGAATTGCTAGGGACTAGCAATAAGCTAGTTGGGGGTTGTAATGAGAGTCATAAAATGCATCTTTACAGTACTTAATTGTTAGCATTTTAGGGTTGAATTAGGTTTTAATTGCACTTTTATACCTTAACAATTCTAAAGTGTCATTCTTGGATCATTGATTTGTTTTGATGCATTTTCAGGTGTTTGGAGTTTAAAAGAAAGGGAAAAACTATCGTGGAATAAAGCACAAAGATCCCATGCATATCGGAGTGAAGAAATGCTTTCGGAAGGACAAAATGAAGAGAAGAAAGTGTGTGTGCCGCGGCTTGGAAGAGCTGAGCTGCGGCCTCCAGAACAGCACCCAAAAGAACAAAGAAAGAAACTTCAGTGAGAGGTGCACCACCCACTAAGGAGAGGTGCACCCTCCAGTATTGAGAAGAAAAGCCAAGAGTGAGAGGTGCAGCGCCCACTGATGAGGGGTGCAGCGCCCACACGATTCCTCTTCTCCGAGTTATGACCTAATCAGGATTTTAATGACTTTTTAAACCTAAAACACCCTTGGAACTTTTGTAATATAAATAGGCCACTTAGGGTTTGATAAAGAGAATCATTGGAGGCTGGACAAGAGTCCAAAGACTCAAGGAGGAGTCCCATGGCCGTCTAATCTCCAAGTAAGGCAAAAAGATGAATCCCTAGGTGTAGTTGTTCTTATTTTTTTTTTTCTTGATTCAGTTGTAATGTGGATTTATCGTTAAACATTATTATGATTTACTTTTCAATTTAATTAGAAGATTTCCCTTTAATCCAGTGATTGCATCTTTCTCCCCCATATAAGTTTAGTCATGCTCTTCTTATGTGATGTTGTTGAGGTGTGATTGAGTCTGGTAGATTTCTCTTATAGATTTGTCCATTACTGCAGTATTGTCATCATGATATATTTTCGTTTCTTAATAATCTATAAGTTAGGTCATGTGTGCTTGAAAGTAAAAAGTATTTCATAACAATTACATTAGGGTTTACATATGCACTTTAATTGAATATTTGCCGATTGCTTCTTTGGGATGTGAAACTTGCAATCGAGATAAACAATTGAATCAAGATAGGAATAGGGCAACGAACCTAGGGAGGATTCCCGGAACCTTGTTATATCTATCCATCATATTCTTCAATCCATTTACATAATTTGCTCACAACTCAGATTCTTTCATTTAATCTTTTATCGTTTGTGTTAAGGTTCACACCTTCTTTTGTAGATAACTTGTTTCCCTGTGGAATCGACACCCCAAAGGCCGTGCTACAACTACCGTGCGACTCTTTGGTCGTAATCAGCTACTCTACAACCAATTCTTGCTCTGTCGACTACAAATGCAAAGTATATAGCTATAATATAGGCTATCAAGGAAGTCGTTTGGTTGAGAGATGTTTAGTGAATTGTGTTGGGTTCATCATACTACTATTGTCCATTGTGATAGTCAAAGTGCCATTCACTTGACTAAGGATCCGAAGTTTCAGGAGATAATGAAGCATATTGATTTTCCTTACCATTTTGTTCGAGACATAATTGATAGTGGTGATGTTGTTGTAAATAAAATCAGGACCATAGATAATCCAGCAGACATGTTGACTAAACCACTTCCAATGTGGAGATTTGTTAGATATGGCTTGTAATTTTTGAGTAAAAGCGAGCCCATTCTTCTTTTAATTACCATGTCATTATGCAAAAGTAAAAATTGCAGCAAGAAAAGCAAAAATTAAAAAGGGTGTTTGTTTTGGTGCTAGTAGGATATGAAATACCAAATTAGAAGAAGAATGAGTCACATTGACCTTGCCTATATATATGTGCCTATTTCTCTTCTTTCAACAACAAAGAGAAACTACAAGAGACAGAGTTATATAGCAAGCAGATCCTTGTGAATTGTTTAAACTTCTTTTCTTCTAGACTATTGTATTTGTGGTAGCCTAGATTTGGGCTTAGAGAGTTTTATCTCTCTTGATTTGTACTCCAATTTTGATTATAATGAAATATCTCACTATCGTCTGTGGACGTAGAAGTTTTAGCTTCGAACCACGTAAATTTTTTATGTCTTTTTAATTTTTCACTACTTTATTCCTAATAGAAAAAATCGGAAAAAAAGAAATCTTCACAACATAAATCAAATAACAGTAAAGAAAATAGATGAGATAGAAGCTTACCTTACCTTTAGTAAGGACGAGGGGAAAAGAGAGAGTAAAGAGAAATCGAGAGTGAGGAGAGAGAAACGAAAATCATGAATGGAGAGAGGTGTAGCGTCAATGTAGATTATTTAAGAAATTATTTTCGTTATTGTTTTATTAAACACTAAACCGTTTATAACTCTGTTTTAACATAAACCATTGTAAAAATCATTCTATAACCATAAATCATTTCTCTGCTGTATTGTGTATTTGTTACTGTACTCTTTTCACGCTGCTCAATTGTTAAAGAGCTTGTTTGGTTCCTACGTAAAGTGGGTACCAAACAATGCCAAAGACAATCTACTTTAAAAATACTACCTCTAACCAGGTAATTTAACAGCAGAATTGGAACTAGATTAATTGGTATGGAATTGTTAATTCCGGGAAACCAAATGGGCCATAAATGAATAACTAGTAAAAACCATCTGTGAAATAATTTACATGGATCAATTTTTGTTTCTTTCGTGTGGACTTGGGAAGGTGGTGAAACATGAGGTCATGATCCTGACATCATGAACATGGCCTTGAAAATGTACAGTTCGTCAATAAAGGCACCCTTAATACTTTAAGAAAGGCCTAGTCGACCGAGCTCTGACGACAACTACTAACGTACAAAGAAAATTGACGACAACTGGCCTAATCGCCGCTGAAAAGTCAGGATTAAAAATCTAGAGATAATGTGTTTACATGACTCACTGGAATTGACTATTCATGATGCATTTAAAATTTAATAAATTTAAAACAATATAGAAAAGTTATGCACGTTACCGATGGTTCATCATAACACGCCCCTTGATATTGTTTCTTTTTTTTTTATCTTTTAATTTTACGATGTCTCAGAATTTTTATTAATGTTCAGTGTAAATTTTTTAATTTTTTCAAGTTATTCTTTTGTTTTGTTTTTTTGGTTGCAAGTTAATTTAAATATAAAATTAATTTCGTTTTCAAATAAATTAAAATTAGAATTCATTCGTAAATGAATTTACAATTCATTTTCAAATGAATTGAAATTAAAATTTATTTACAAATGATCTCAATTAATTTTTATGATTGGTGTTGTAGAATTAAAATGAACTTTGTGTTTGGAATCAACTAAGAATTCAATTTATTTTTAAATTTTACTTAATACCTTTAATTAATCACGTTTTAATTCATTTAACATATAAAATTTAATTTTATTGATATTATTCAATAAAATTAACGTTATTTACTTTTTCAATTCACAAGATGAATTTATAATCCAAAAATAAAATCTGATTTTTTTTGCTAGATGAAATATAAAAATTAAATGTTAATTTAATCTATTTTTTATATTAAAAAATGTTAGTTTTACTTTAGTGTACATCAATTTGCATATAGTAACATATTCATTTTATTTTTATAACCTATTATTTCATATTTTTTTTTATTTTATTTTAAAACAATAAAAAAATCAAAAATTTGGTGTTCCTAACTAAATATAGATCAAGCAAGCATGAAAGATAGATAAATGATGAAGATAAATAGAAGAGAGAAGAGGAGGAAGAGAGAGAATAGTAGAGAAGAGAATGATAATTTTATCTTTATAATTTTATAAAAACTCATGTTTATAGTTCATTTGTAAATTTTATCAATTTTGATAGAATTTGTCCATAACTAATTTAATTCTACTAGAATTCATTTAAAAATGAATTTCACACTTTATTAACAAACCAAACATGTGATCAATTTATTTATAAATGAATTCCACTATTTATTAACAAACCAAACACAACAATATATAGAATTCAAATGAATTACACAAAAACGATGGAATTCATTTAAACTAAACGAAGTGTAAATATGATATAAAAGGTAACTTTAAAAAGTTGAACTGTTTACTCTCATCCCATGTGAATACATTAAAGATCTGTTTGGCTCACAGACATGATTATAGTGAGATAAAATTAGAATTATAATGAGATGAGATTAAAAATGTATTAAAGTGAGATTTCTTGTATCTCTTGTTTGGTTAATGGGATTGATTAAATCTGTCCCACTCTATGCCACGTTTGGTTAACTGGTTTAGATGGTATTAAACTTGGATTACTAAGAAAGACACAATTGCTCTTAATAAAAAAAAAGATTTTTCCCTGATTCCTTCTCTTTCAACCCTAGTTCAATTGATCTTACCCCCTTCTAAAAGATCTCTCTTACCTCGTGTCTTCTCTTGTTCACGACTCTCCCTCTCAGCTCGTATCTTTTCTTATTTAGGAGATTGTCTATCTTCGTCGCCGACGAGGATTTGGAATGGTCACTTCCAGTTTCACAGGGTACCCACACTCAATTTAAGCGTACTAATACTCAAATGGACAATTGATATGTCTATGGACGCATACCACCATTAGATCAGAGCACCCCCACATCAATAAATGGCAAATGAAGAAAGGATATTGATGGCCTCACTGCGACATTATGAAAAGATTAAAAAATTCCCACCAGATAATGTGGCCTCACTGCCACATTTTTTAATGTACTTTGCTGATACATTTTCCTTTTTAGGTTGGTTTAATGAGATATCCATCCCTTTTTATTCCCCACAGGGCAAAGTACATTGGAAGAATGGTTATCGTACGCAAAGGGAGTTAGTAACTTGGAATTGACCAAGTCTCTGATGACTGTTAAACCAAAAAAGCCGCATTTTCCTATTATCCCAAGTCAAGCAAGAAGCAATATTTGCTAACTAGGCCACCAAGATTTGCATGTATAAGTAGACTCAGTTCCTCTGTTTCTCTATTGTAAAAGTCTACAGTAGAGAAAGCACACGTTCTCTCACCAAATCAAGCTGCCTTTGGTATCTTAAACATGAAGGTAAGTTTCCTTTTTTACTAAGATCATATATAAAGCACATATTTATATAATTGAATAACGTTTCTTCAATCTAGAGAAAATAAATAATGCTTTCGATATTTATTTGTTTTGTAATCTATTTGTGTGCAGCAAAAGATAGTGATAAAGGTGCAAATAACCTGTAACAAATGCAGATCTAGGGCCATGAAGATTGCTTCAGTCGCAGAAGGTTAGCTTCAAATACTATTGAGAACATACTAGATTTTAGCTGTCAAGTGTTTTCAAAATAGTTTATGCATTTGAAATAAATTCAGTTTTTTTAAAATTTATTTTTTAGTTTCTGATTTTTTTCCTCAAAAACTGTATTTTTTTTTTTTGTGTTTAACAGGCTTCTGTTTTTTTAAAACAGAAATCGTTTTAAAAACTCTATCGGAATGTATGATTTAGTTATTAACTTATTATATTGGACAAGTGTACGTAAAATAGCAATAGAAGGAACAGATAAAGATCTCCTAGTGGTGATCGGAGATGAAGTTGATTCCGTTAAGTTGACACGTTCAGTGAAGAAAAAGCTCGGCCACGCCACGTTGGTGAGCGTGCAAGAAGAGAAACCTATTCAATGCTCTTATATTCAATATCCACGCTTCATTTGTACGAAGAGGCCTACTATAATAACAGCTTGCCGGATTGCTCTATTATGTGATAGTTAGGATTTTGTTTTTTTGAATTTGCAAGATGAATAATCTGTTAAAGTTTAGTTTAAACTTGTTGCTTTCTTTATTTTGTGTGTGTTTTATGAATAAATTTAAAATAAAAAACTTATCGCTTTTTAATTGCATGTTTCCATCTTTGTTTGTATAATGAGTTATAGCTCTTGTTATTAATTTGTTGATCATATTTGTATATGGATGCTATTATGAACGAAATTTGGCTTTGGAATGTTAGAAGATTTGGACTACTATGAATATGAATCTTCCAAGGAGATTACCTAGATAAGTACTAGGAATTTCGAAGGACACGTTTATTACAATTAACTGACAAAAAAGAAGCTTTCTGATTTTTTAATTTCTTATATATTGATTTATATTTTATGTTATGCAACTTTCCTATAGAGGTTGCTCCTGACTTCACGACCAAGACCTGAAAAGGTTCATATATAGAATGCACACTGCACACTGCGGTGTAATTCCCTTGAAACCACATGCTAAAGTTTTAGGATCAAAATGTCCCAAAGAATTCAAATTTCTAAAAATCAAATAAAAAGACAATAGAGTAATTTAACAAATTTATATTTTTAATCTTTGAAGACCCTTTTGTGATATCAAATTATTGGGACACAAACAACTATTTTCTCTCTTTGTGTGAATAAAATAGGCAAAATAACAATACAAAATAACAAAATGCAGGAAAGTAATAATCAAGACACTGAATTTTTACGTGGAAAACCATTCAACGTGAAAAGGAGAAACTACAGGATCTTGTCTAGGCAAAAATTCTCCAATATAAAGTAATGGGAATACAAAGTATCTTCCCTAGATCAACTACTAAAGGATCAACAGATAATTTATCGTCATTCAAAAGTTGGATTTCAACAATAATCTACTAAACAAAGATTAAATTAATCTCGCTGAAACAAGCAGTAACAGAATCAGACAAATAAACAAAATATATCAACTTTAAGCTCTCATCACGTAGAAACAACACTCAAAATTCGAGCTCAAACTACGATGAAATCGGTCTTCAAATCGAATCAAAACAGTAAACAAAAAACACAAAAATTCTTTACTTCACAAATCTGTTCGACGATAAAGAAAAATAAAGAAAGAAAACTTATTTATGTATCAAGAATAGCAATTTGTTCTCATATATATATATACACACACACATATACACACACACTAAAGGCCTTAGGGCCATGTCACCGCTCTATTATTATTGGTGGCCTCCACTTAGAAGGGACCCACACCAACAATCTCCCCTTCCCGACTCATATGGAGGGCACTGCCATACCTGCAATCTTTTTACACAATTCAAGCTTCTGTGAAGACAAAGCTTTAGTCATCATATCCGATCCATTATCATCGGTATGAATTTTCTCAAGTTGCAATAATTTCATCACTAAAGTATCACGAATCCAATGGTAACGCATATCAATATACTTAGACTGATGAAATGTTGGATTTTTGCTGAGATGGATAACACTCTGACTGTCACAGTACAACACGTACTTTTTTTTCTTCATGCCTAATTCTTGTAAGAACTTTTTCAGCCACAGCAACCCCTTACAAGTTTTAGTTAAGGCAATATATTCAGCCTCAGTAGAAGAAAAAGCAACATATTTTTGAAGTTTAGACTGCCAAGACACAGTTCCTCTTGCAAAAGTCATCAAGTACCCTTAAGTAGACTTTAAAGAGTCAATATCACCAGCTATGTTGGCATCCATAGAACCATCTAGCACAGGTTTACCTTCACCAAAACACAAACACGTCTTAGAAGTACCAATGAGGTATCTAAAAATTCATTTAACGGCTAACCAATGCTTTTTCCCTAGATTAGAGAGAAACCAATTGACAACACCAACTGCATGAGCGATATCTAGCCTTGTGCAAACCATGACATACATCAAACTCTTAACTGTAGAAGCATAAGGAACTTTATTCGTTTCTTATTTCTCTTTCTCAGTAGTAGGACAATACTTTGAACTAAGCTTGAAATGACTTGCAAGTGGAGTAATAATAGGTTTCACACTGCTCATACGAAATCTCTCAAGAATCTTCTCAATGTAACCTTCTTGAGACAACCAAAACTTCCCATGTTTTCTATCACTGGAGATCTTCATACCAAGAATCTGTTTTGTTGATCCCAAATCCTTTAAAGCAAAGGATTTATTGAGATTCTTCTTCAATTCATGGATCTTGCTAATATCATGACCAGCAATTAATATGTCATCCACATAAAATAAGAGAAAAATAAAGTTACCATCGAAATGCTTCTTAACAAACACACAATGGTCCAAAGTAGTCCGACTGTAACCATTATTCTCCATGAAAGAATCAAATTTCTTATACCACTATTTGGGTGCCTGCTTGAGCCCATACAAACTCTTTCTCAACCTGCACACCAATTGTTCTTTACATTTGACTTTGAACCCCTCAGACTACTCCATATAAATCTCTTCCTCTAAGTCACCATGAAAAAAGGCAGTTTTCGTGTCAAATTGTTCCATCTCTAATTTTATATAAGCAGCAAAGCCAAGAAAAACTCAGATAGAAGGCATCTTGACTATAGGTGAGAAAATTTCTTCAAAATTAATTAATTTATTCTAACTGAAGCCTTTCACAACTGATCTTGCTTTGTACCTAGGTTATGAGCTCTTATCTTCAGTCTTCAACTTATAGACCCATTTTTTTAGTGATCTTTTACCCTTAGGCTGTTTCACCAAGTCATACGTGTGGTTTTCGTGCAAGGATTTCATCTTATCTTGCAGGGATTTTAACCATTCTTCTTTATGATCATCTTTCATAGCTTCATCATAAAATTCTAGTTCTCCCCCATCTATAAACATCATATACTCATGAGGATAATACCAACTAGTAGACTAATGCTCTTTGGTGGATCTTCTTAATTGAGGTTCTATAAGGGCCTACTGAACTTTTTATTCTGTATGATTATCATAAGGCAAATCAGTAACTACATGATCATCTACAAGTGGAGGAATATCATTATCATTTGTATCTTCATTTTCTCCCTAAATTTCTCCCTCGTGATCATCATGAGCTACAACTAGAGAAAAAATTGAATCCAAGTTAACAGGTTCTTCATTGAAGGACTTAGGTTTCACAATCTTTTGTAAGTCTTCAATGACTTGATCCTCAAGGAACACAACATCTCTACTTATGATAATTTTCTTTTCTTTCGGATCCCACAATCTGTAACCAAATTCTTCATGTGCGTAACCCAATAAGATACTTTTTTTAGACTTACTATCAAGCTTAGACCTATCATCTTTAGGAATGTGAACAAAAGCTGCACCCAAACACTATCAAAATTTTGTAGGACGCATATTTCCTAGTCCAAACCTTCTATGATACATCACCACTCAAAGAAGCTGAAGGAGAAAGATTAATCAAGTCAACTACAGTCCTCATTGCCTCACCCTAGAAAGTTTTAGACAGCTTTGCATGAGAGAGCATACATAGAATTATTTTTTCTATAATTCTGTTCATTCTCTCTGCTATATCATTCTCATGTAGAGTTTTAGGAACAGTTTTCAAGCCTAATACTGAAATTCCTACGGTACTTTTCAAAAGAACCCCTGTATTCACCACATCATTTGCTTTAACACATTTCAGTTTCTGATCAGTCACTCTTTCAACTTTCAAATAAAATTCTTTGAATGAATTAAAGACTTTATCCTTATAACATAAAACAACAACCCACACTTTTCTAGAGAAATCGTCAATAAAAGTCACAAAATAGAAGGCACCACTAAGAGATCTATCTTTCATATAACAAATATCAGTATGAACCAAATCCAAAATAGCATTACATCTAGAATGAAGAGCTTTAAGAAACAAAATTCTTCTTTGTTTTCCAGCCAAGCAATGAACACAAGTTTTTAGAGACGTACCTTTCATGATAGGTAATGTTTACTTTTTGGATAGAATCTGAAGCCTTTTCTCACTCATGTAATCAAGCTGCTTATGCCACAACTCAATGGACTCGTCTTCAATTGTATTCACCTAGTTTTGACATAACTTAGCTTGCGATCTGTAAAGGCAGTCAATCTTCTTTCATCTTGCAAGAATTAATGTGCCTCTAGAGAGCTTCCATACTTCACCTTTGAAGTTACTCTCATAACCCTCATCATCAAGTTGAGTAGTGGAGATTAGATTAAGACGAATATCAGGAACATGTTTAGCATCTTTCAAGAGCAATTTTCATCCAGTGTTAGTTTCCAACCAAATATCTCTCACATCGATAACTTTGCAAGAAGTACCACTGGTTATCTTCACAGAGCCAAAATCACCGACAACATAGGTTAAAAATAAATCTTTGTGAGAAGTAATATGATATGTAACACCTAAGTTAACTGCCCAAGTGGGGTCATAACATGTGAAATTAACAAAAGCATAATCACAAACAACAATAACATCAGCATCAAATGCAACTGCAACTATACCACTGTCTATTTTCTTCTCTTTACCTTTTTTCTTATTCTGCTATCTCTTCATTTTTATGTACTTTTTTACCATTCTATCTATATTTGTTTTCTTCTTGAAAACCTATTTGCACCCAATTGTCTTATTATCCCTAGGAAATTTCACAAGGATCCATGTTTCATTCCTGTCCAGTGTCTGCATCTCCTCTTTCATAGCATCCTCCCATAGATTTGCATCATTTGAGGTCCTTGCCTTTTTCACTATGTTAGGATCATAACCAATAATATTTAAAGCATATAATGCACTATAGGCACTAAGGGAATACTTGATGGGTGCCCTCCTAACCCGTGTGGATCTCCTTATGACAAGCGTGGTCTCTACCTCTAAGCCAGCATCTGAATCCTCATTCTCTATATCAGACATATGAATATCTTGCTCAGACCCAACTGACTCAGTGTCTAAAGTATCTGATGCAGTCTTTGGGATAGTCTCCCATTCTTTATATCCCGGGCTAAGATCAATCTAAACCTGCTTTGGTTGTTCCGGTACATCTTGGACAGCCGCCACAACTCTTTGTGTTTCTCTGAACACAACATCTCTGCTGAAAATTGTACTCTTATTTTATGAATTTATAACTTGTACCCTTTGAACCCATCCTTATAACCAATGAAAATGCACTTCACTGATTTCCTGTCAAGTTTGTTCCTTATTTCTTTTGGCACATGCATATAAGCATCACAACTAAACACCCTAACATGAGCCAAACGCGGTTTCTTCTCGAATAGCACCTTAAACGGTGTCTGATCCTGCAACGTTGATGTCAGTGACTTATTCTTCAGATAACATGTCGTAACCACAGCCTCTGCCCAGAATTCTGGCTCTAAGCCTGCACAATTTAGCATAGTCCTCGATTTCTCCATGAGTGACTCATTGAGTCTCTCGGCCACCCCATTCTGTTGAGGTGTATATGGAGTTGTTTTCTGTCTTGTAATGTCGTTTGCCACACATAATTGCTCAAACTTATCTGAGCAAAATTCCTCTCCATTATCTGTTCTCAATACCTTTATCTTTCTTTCCATCTAATTTTCTACCAATGCTTTAAACTCACGAAATTTATCAAATACTTCACCTTTACTCTTAATGAAATATATCCATGCATACCTTGAAAAATCATCAATGAAAGAGACATAATACCTTGATTTTCCAAGAGATTGGACCAGAACTGGCCCAAACACATCATTATATACCAAATCCAGAATACATTTTTGCTCTCGTGCCAGCGGACTTAAAACTCATATGGTTCTGCTTGCCATGTAGACAATGCTCATAGAAATTGAATCTCATAGAACAATCTAGGACTCCCTTCACCATCTACTTTGATGATAAAGTAGATAGTCCCTTTTTCACTGATATGCCCAAGCCTTTGATGCCACAACATAGAGGACTTTGCCTTACCATCAGTCGCCTCCTTAGAGATAAATCCTCCACTACACTGACTTGGTAATGTACTTCCCAGCATCTTGTGTAATGTTCCATACCGAACACCTCGTACAATTACTAGCGATCCACGAGTCATCTTGCAAGAATTTTTGTCACGGTTAAAATTCACTACCCCATCTGTCATCTTGCTGACTGACATCAAGTTCCTGCTGAGGTCCGGAATATGCATCACACCTAGAAATGTCCTGACTGTCCCATCACTCATCTTTAACTTTACCTTTCCACGAATAATAATTTTCACCAGAGAGTTAGCTCCCAATAAAACATTTCTCCCATCAATTTAGTTTATGCATTTGAAATAAATTCAGTTTTTTTAAAATTTATTTTTTAGTTTCTGATTTTTTTCCTCAAAAACTGTATTTTTTTTTTTTGTGTTTAACAGGCTTCTGTTTTTTTAAAACAGAAATCGTTTTAAAAACTCTATCGGAATGTATGATTTAGTTATTAACTTATTATATTGGACAAGTGTACGTAAAATAGCAATAGAAGGAACAGATAAAGATCTCCTAGTGGTGATCGGAGATGAAGTTGATTCCGTTAAGTTGACACGTACAGTGAAGAAAAAGCTCGGCCACGCCACGTTGGTGAGCGTGCAAGAAGAGAAACCTATTCAATGCTCTTATATTCAATATCCACGCTTCCTTTGTACGAAGAGGCCTACTATAATAACAGCTCGCCAGATTGCTCTATTATGTGATAGTTAGGATTTTTTTTTTTGAATTTGCAAGATGAATAATCTGCTAAAGTTTAGTTTAAACCTGTTGCTTTCTTTATTTTGTGTGTGTGTTTTATGAATAAATTTAAAATAAAAAACTTGTCGCTTTTTAATTGCATGTTTCCATCTTTGTTTGTATAATGAGTTATAGCCTTGTTATTAATTTGTTGATCATATTTGCATATGGATGCTATTATGAACGAAATTTGGCTTTGGAATGTTAGAAGATTTGGACTACTATGAATATGAATCTTCCAAGGAGATTACCTAGATAAGTACTAGGAATTTCGAAGGACACGTTTATTACAATTAACTGACAAAAAAGAAGCTTTCTGATTTTTTAATTTCTTATATATTGATTTATATTTTATGTTATGCAACTTTCCTATAGAGGTTGCTCCTGACTTCACGACCAAGACCTGAAAAGGTTCATATATAGAATGCCTGTGCAATTCCCTTGAAACCACATGCTAAAGTTTTAGGATCAAAATGTCTCAAAGAATTCAAATTTCTAAAAATCAAATTAAAAGACAATAGAGTAATTTAACAAATTTATATTTTTAATCTTTGAAGATCCTTTTGTGATATCAAATTATTGGGACACAAACAACTATTTTCTCTCTTTGTGTGAATAAAATAGGCAAAATAACAAAATGCAGAAAAATAATAATCAAGACACTGAATTTTTACGTGGAAAACAATTCAATGTGAAAAGGAGAAACTACAGGATCTTGTCTAGGCAAAAATTCTCCAATATAAAGTAATGGGAATACAAAGTATCTTCCTTAGATCAACTACTAAAGGATCAACAGATAATTTATCGTCATTCAAAGTTGGATTTCAACAATAATCTACCAAACAAAGATTAAATTAATCTCGCTGAAACAAGCAGTAACAGAATCAGACAAATAAACAAAATACATCAACTTTAAGCTCTCATCACGTAGAAACAACACTCAAAATTCGAGCTCAAACCACGATGAAATCGGTCTTCAAATCGAATCAAAACAGTAAACAAAAAACGCAAAAATTCTTTACTTCACAAATCTGTTCGACGATAAAGAAAAATAAAGAAAGAAAACTTATTTCTGTATCAAGAATAGCAATTTGTTCTCATATATATATATATATATATATATATATATATATATATATATATATATATATATATATATACACACACACACACACACACACACACACACACACACAAATATACACACACACTAAAGGCCTTAGGGCCATGTCACCGCTCTATTATTATTGGTGGCCTCCACTTAGAAGGGACACACACCAACAATCTCCCCTTCCCGACTTATATGGAGGGCACTGCCATACCTACAATCTTTTTACACAATTCAAGCTTCTGTGAAGACAAAGCTTTAGTCATCATATCCGATCCATTATCATCGGTATGAATTTTCTCAAGTTGCAATAATTTCATCACTAAAGTATCACGAATCCAATGGTAGCGCATATCAATATACTTAGACTGATAATGAAATGTTGGATTTTTGCTGAGATGGATAATACTCTGACTGTCACAGTACAACACGTACTTTTTTTCATCCAGTGTTAGTTTCCAACCAAATATCTCTCACATCGATAACTTTGCACGAAGTACCACTGGTTATCTTCACAGAGCCAAAATCACCGACAACATAGGTTAAAAATAAATCTTTGTGAGAAGTAATATGATATGTAACACCTGAGTTAACTGCCCAAGTGGGGCCATAACATGTGAAATTAACAAAAGCATAATCACAAACAACAATAACATCAGCATCAAATGCAACTGCAACTATACTACAGTCTATTTTCTTCTCTTTACCTTTTTTCTTATTCTGCTATCTCTTCATTTTTATGTACTTTTTTACCATTCCATCTATATTTGTTTTCTTATTGAAAACCCATTTGCACCTAATTGTCTTCTTATCCCTAGGCAATTTCACGAGGATCCATGCTTCATTCCTGTCCAGTGCCTGCATCTCCTCTTTCATAGCATCCTCCCATAGATTTGCATCATTTGAGGTCCTTGCCTCTTTCACTATGTTAGGATCATAACCAATAATAATTAAAGCATATAATTCACTACAAGAACTAGGGGAATACCTGATGGGTGCCCTCCTAATCTGTGTGGATCTCCTTATGACAAGCGTGGTCTCTACCTCTGAGCCAGCATCTGAATCCTCATTCTCTATATCAGAAATATGAATATCTTGCTCAGACCCAATTGACTCAGTGTCTACAGTATCAGGTGTAGTCTTTGGGATAGTCTCCCATTCTTTATATCCCGGGCTAAGATCAATCTAAACCTACTTTGGTTGTTCCGGTACATCTTGGACAGCCGCCACAACCCTTTGTGTTTCTCTGAACACAACATCTCTGCTGAAAACTGTACTCTTATTTTATGAATTTATAACTTGTACCCTTTGAACCCATCCTTATAACCAATGAAAATGCACTTCACTGATTTCCTGTCAAGTTTGTTCCTTATTTCTTTTGGCACATGCATATAAGCATCACAACTAAACACCCTAACATGAGCCAAACGCGGCTTCTTCTCGAATAGCACATTAAACGGTGTCTGATCCTGCAACGTTGATATCGGTGACCTGTTCTTCAGATAACATGTCGTAGCCACAACTTCTGCCCAGAATTCTGGCTCCAAGCCTGCACAATTTAGCATAGTCCTCGATTTCTCCATGAGGGACTGATTGAGTCTCTTGGCCACCCCATTCTGTTGAGGTGTATATGGAGTTGTTTTCTGTCTTGTAATGTCGCTTGCCATACATAATTGCTCAAACTTATCTGAGCAAAATTCCTCTCCATTATCTGTTCTCAATACCTTTATCTTTCTTTCCATCTAATTTTCTATCAATGCTTTAAACTCACGAAATTTATCAAATGCTTCACCTTTACTCTTAATGAAATATATCCATGCATACCTTGAAAAATCATCAATGAAAGAGACATAATACCTTGATTTTCCAAGAGATTGGACCAGAACTGGCCCAAACACATCATTATATATCAAATCCAGAATACCTTTTTGCCCTCGTGCCAGCGGACTTAAAACTCATATGGTTCTGCTTGCCATGTAGACAATGCTCATAGAAATTGAATCCCATAAAGCAATCTAGGACTCCCTTCACCATCTGCTTTGATGATAAAGTAGATAGTCCATTTTTCACTGATATGCCCAAGCCTTTGATGCCACAACATAGAGGACTTCGCCTTACCATCAGTCACCTCCTTAGAGATAAAGCCTCCACTACACTGACTTGGTAATGTACTTCCTAGCAACTTGTGCAATGTTCCATACCGAACACCTCGTACAATTACTACCGATCCACGAGTCATCTTGCAAGAATTTTTGTCACAGTTAAAATTCGCTACCCCATCTGTCATCTTGTTGACTGACATCAAGTTCCTGCTGAGGTCCGGAATATGCATCACACCTAGAAATGTCCTGACTATCCCATCACTCATCTTTAACTTTACCTTCCCATGAATAATAATTTTCACCAGAGAGTTAGCTCCCAATAAAACAATTCTCCCATTAAAGGTTTCATACACACGAAACCAATCCCTGTGAGGTGTCATGTGAAATGATGCTCATGTGTCAATTATCCAAACATTTCGATCTAATTAAGCCAAACAGGATGCCATATTTAAGACACCAACATCATCATCATACTAGTTCTTGTTTCTTGAAGCCTATTTATCTCATGTCTGCTTTTCAAGGTTCACACTCTTACTTCTGTAATCCTTCTTTAGATGCTCAGGCTTCCTACTCTTCCAACACTTCAACCTAGATTTATCCCTACTTTTCGATCTTCTCTTGAACTTGGGTTTATCACTAGACCACTTGTAGTCTTTATCGTGGGTTTGCCCTCTATAGATAAGGCCTCATTTGACGAGTTTTTTGTACCTTGCCACCTCATATCCTTAGACAATAGGGCTACTACGACATTCTCAAAGGATAGATCAGTCATACCACTACCAATCGCAACTATTAAGTTATACCACGAATCAAGCAGTGAACAGAGTAATGTAATAGCTTTATCGGCATCTGTCACATCAACACTGATAGATAAAAACTTACGTATCAAAGTTTTGAGCTCATGTAGATGAACAGAGAAAGAATTGCCCTCAGTCATTCAAAGATTGTACAACTTCTTCCGTAAAAACAGTTTGTTTACTAGAGATTTACTCTGATAAATGCTTTCCAACTTCTTCTAGAGATCTTAAGCAGTCTTTTCTCCATAAATGTTTATCAAGACAGAATCAGCCATGCACAACCGAATTAGACTTCATGCTTTCTGAACTAGCTTCTCCCACTCTGTGATGGTCGCTGAAGATGATGTCGAAACCACCACCGACGACGATGCCTCTACCGTGGACGTTGCTGTTATGCTCATCGTACGTTTCGGCATCTCATTGACTATCACTGTCCATAGATACCTGTCCACGATTAGATCCTCCATCTTCAGTTTCCATAACTTGAAGTTCTTCCCTCCAAACTTCTCGATTTCAATCTGTGATCCAATCGACATCTCTGATCGTTAATCCTCAAACACTAGGCTCTGATATCAATCGAATGATTCAAGGATCTATCAATCATAAGAATTATAAACATAAATAAATGAAGACAAGATTTATCGAGGTTCACCCTAAAATAGGGCTACATCTTGCCAGAAGTTTCTTTTTATCAACCTCGCAAATCTTTCATTACAATGTATGCTAAGTACATAAAGAGTATTTATAAGCAACTTAAGACACTCTAATTAGGATATAATTAGGATTTCCACCTTACTGTGGAACTACGGCTATTCATGGGCCCAAGCCCAAACCTCCAAGCAAAAAACCAAACCCAACTCATATACAGGGCCTAAAAGTTTTGGGGGTGTTGCCCCCTAACCCCCGACTGCTCACCGAGGAGCAGGAACCTGTGGTTTTTCGGAGTTATACAGATCTGGTCCTGTGAAGTATGCACTAACTCTAACATGTATCTGGCCCACCCACGAGATCAAGTGGATGTCAGACCCACAAAGTCCATCTCAGGAAACTAATCTAGTCCGTTTTATAAATACAAAGCTTTGCAAACTAATGGAAGCCCATTAATAATATTAGAACATTTTATATATTCTTACATCCTCTCACTTGAGCAAATATTAGTTGTAGTTTTTTAAATGTCTTAAAAAACATTTTAGAAAATGAATCTCGGACTGAATTACTCATTTTATATATCTTGCCATAATTTTTGGAAAACCAGTTCCTGAGACAACACCTAAACATGATCTAATCCAATAAAGTCATCAATATATGCCCATGGTAGCCATTATATCTTAGTTGACATAAGACTAATCCATAATCACAAACGCTAATAACTTCAACGACTTAGATCCAGATATGGGATTATGGCAATGAAATAGAACCAACATATGATATCAAAAGTGTCATTCCATTGTCGGTCCTTGATTTCTCTATTATCTGCTTCATCAAGAAGCTAGAGAAATCCAGGGTTTCTCTATTACTTGCTTCACCCAAAAGCTAGAGAAAACTCTATTAGGTTCTCAATTTCTCTATTACCTGCTTCACTTAGAAGCTAAAGAAATCTCAGGTTCCTCCATTAACCTGCTTCACCCAAAAGCTAGAAAAAACCTAAAGCTTCACCTAGAAGCTTGAGTAACCCCACGGCTTCACCTAGAAGCCAGTATGTCTCAGTCAATAAGACTCAAGTTTGCAACATGGTGTTACGAGACATACTCAATAATAACATAAAAGTCATTCTTAAGACATTAACACGTCTTAAAATTTTAATGAATCATGGCATGTCATATATATATAATGTGCACAAAATACTCATAATATGTAATCAATCAAAGAAAAACAATTATCATCGATAATATTTTATTACATCTCAAAAGATATCCAAATGAAAATAACATATAAACTGACATAAAAGTCTCAATATAAATGTCACACTCCCACTAATAAAATACATCAAAAGAACTAACAATATTCATGTTGCCTACATGGTTGACAAAATTTGAAGGCCCAAGACCCTTGGTCAAAGGATCAGCAAGCATAGCCCCAGTATCAATATGCTAAAAAAAACATATCACCATTGTCATCTCATTCTTTAGTCTTGAAGTATTTTAGTTTTATGTATTTTGAACCACTAGAATTTTTACTATTCTTCCCAAAGAATACTACAGCTATATTATCACAAAAAAGTCCTAGTGGTCTAGAGATCTACAACTCTAAGCCCTGAAGTGAAGTTCTTCAATCATTTAGAATGTGAACCAGCCTTGAAGCAAGCCACAACCTCAGCCTACATAGTGGACGAGGTAACAAGTGACTATTTGGCACTTTTCCATGATATAGCACCTCCTACTAACATTAAAATATAACTTGTGGTGGATCTGCCATCATTTGCATATCCATTGACTTCTAAGTGGTCAACCTGTCAGTATACTAACATGTAATCTTTAGTCTTTTGCAAATACCTCATAACTTTCTTTGCAGCTATCTAATGATCATAACTAGGATTAGTAGAGAATATGCTATGCATACTTACTACATAAGAAATGCCTGGTCTCATACAGACTTCAAAATGTATCAAACTCCTAACTGCACTAGCATATGGAATATTTTTCATGGACTCTCTCTGAAGATCATTCTTTGGACACTAGTCCTTACTCAATTTTTCTCCTTTACACACAGGAGTGGTTCTAGGGTTACAACTCTGCATGCTGAACCTAGCAAGAACACAATCAATGTAGGCTCTATGGGATAATCCCAAAAGTTTTCTAGATCTATCTCTGTGAATCTCTATCCCAAGAACAAAAATAGCATCTCCAAGATCTTTCATATCAAAGTCCTTGGACAACATCGTCTTAGTCTCATGAAGCAAACCCAAGTCACTGCTAGCAAGTAGAACATTATCAATGAACAAGACTAGAAAGATAAATTTACTCCCACTGACCTTAAGATATATGCAAGAATCAACCGTGTTCACTTCAAAACCGAATGATCGAACTACCTCATGGAATCTAAAATACTACTGTTTAGAAGCATGTTTAAGGCCATAGAGGGATTTTTTAAGTTTACGCACCATGAGTACTTTCCCAGCCTAAAAAAAATCCCTCATTAAACCTCGTCACAAAGATGACCATTTAAAAAAAGTTGTTTTGACATTCATTTGATGAAGCTTTAAATCAAAATGAGCTAAAAGAGCCATGATAATTCTGAAAGAATCTTTTGTGGACAATGATGAGAAAGTTTCAGTGTAATTGATACCATGTCTTTGTGTATAATCCTTAGCAACCATCCTCGCTTTAAACCACTTTATCTTACCTTTGGAATCATGTTTGGTCTTGTACACCCACTTACAACCAAGGGCTTGATACCCTCAAGAAGCTTAACAAGATCTAAAACCTTATTACAAGCCATAGATTGCATCTCATCAGTCATCACATCCATCCACATAGCAGATTTTGAACTACTAACACAATCATGAAACATAACTGGATCAACCACATGACCAATATCAAAATCACTTTCACCCAGATAAGCATAACAGTCCGGAATAGTAGATCCCCTATGTCTCACAAACCTTTTTAAGGATACCTCAATAATAGGATCTTGAGGCTGAGCAACAACTCCATCCAAAGATTCTTGATTCTCAACTGTATCTTCATCCATAGGTTCCTGATTCTCAACTATAAGTCCATCCAAAGGTACAATAGTCTCATGTAAAATTGGTAAAGGAAAAGTGGCATATATAGTCTACTCAACTTGATTAATTGGTTGAGAATGGACAACAACATCAGAAGTATCACCAACATCATACTCTAAGAATTTAGCAGTTTGAGACTCCATAATTCTGATACCACGTGTAAGACAATAGAATTTGTACCCCTTAGAGTGTTCTGGATACCCAATGAAAAAACAACGAGTAGATCTAAGTTTTGTTTTCTTTTCAAAAGGGTTATAAATTCTAACCTTAGCAAGACAACCCCATACACGAAAGTGGTTAAGACTAGGCTTTCTCCCAACCCACAACTCAAAGGGTGTTTTAGGCACAAAATTACTAAGTATTCGGTTAAGAATGTAAAGATCAGTTTTAATGACCTCACCCCAAAGGTATTTTAGTAAGTTAGTCCTACTCATCATACTTCTCATCATATCCTTAAGTGTGCGATTACGTCTTTCTGCCACACCATTTTTGTTCAGGACTACCGGGCATAGTATATTGGGCAACAATCCCACACTCTTGTAAGTATTTGGCAAATAGTCTCATTTCTTGGCCAGCATCACCATGTTTACCATAATACTCACCACCACGATCAAACCTCACTATCTTAATGACTTTTCCTAATTGTTTTTCCACTTTTGTTTTAAATATTTTGAATTTTTCAAGAAAGGAAGACTTTTCTTTAATTAAGTAGATAAAATCATAATGAGAAAAATCATCAATGAAGGTGATAAAGTATTTGTTTCCACATAAAATGGTTGAGTAAGGTCCACTTATGTCAGTGTGGACTATTTCTAAAAGATCTTAACTACATGTTGCCACTTTCTATTTTATTTTGGTTAACTTACCTCTAATGCAATCGACACAAATTTCTAAGTCTCCAAAATTGAGGGAATAAAGTATATCATCTTTGATTAATCTCTCATTTGTTTCCCTAGAAATGTGACCCAACCTTTTGTGCCACAGCATTAAGGATTTTTCCTTAAATATAGGCCTTTTGAAAACAATTTTCTCAACATTCAAAGAGGTATAAATGTTATTAGAAGCCAAACGCATTTTTTACAAACCATCAGACAAAAAACATTCACCAATAATTTTAGAATCGAAAAACAGTTGAGTTTTTGAATTTCCAAAATTAATGAATATCCAGATTTATCTAACAGTGAAACAAAAACTAAATTATGTCTAAATGATGGAATGTAAAAAAAGTTTTCCAAAACAAGTTGATAACCAGTTTCTAAAAGCAAAGTAACATCTCTTACAAATTCGACGTCCACCTCGACATTAGTCTCGACTCTTAGTTTCCTTTCCAGCTCACTTGGCCTCTGTTTGTTTTTGAACCCCTGCAAGGAGAATACAACATTAGTAGTTGCACCATTGTCAAGCCACCAAGAATTAGATGGGGCATCAACTAAATTTGATCAAAACAAACTAAAGCCAGTGAGTTATCTCCTAAATTGTTTCCAGTCTTTAATTGAGCTTTGTAACTAGTACATTCATACATATGATGACCAAGTTTTTTGAAATGAAATCACTTGCCCGTCATTTCTTTTTCCTTAATTAAATTTTTAGGACCCCCTACCTTATGTGTAGACCCTTCATTATGTTTCTTACCACGAACATACTTAGGATATGACTTGAACTTTGAATTGTAGGCCTTTTTTACTTGAGAAACGTTTGGGATGAGATACAAATAGGGCCATAGCACTCTTTTCTTTGTTAAGTTTTTTTTCCTCAGTTACACATCTGGTGATCAGTTCATTGATAGACCACATTTCATTTTGGGTGTTGTAGGTTGTTTTGATTTGGCTGAATGTTAGAGGCAAAGAGTTTAAAGCATGGTTTACAACATAGTTGTCATGAAGGGAAATGGAACGGTCTTTGAGTTTGGACTATAAGGAGACAATTTTAATGATGTATTCCCTAATACTCCCACCTTCATACCTCATACCCGTTAGTTCACTTATTAGGGTACCAGCTTACCATAAGCGCCGGTATCACATATTGCGACACTTTAAAGCACCGAAATATGTTAAAAAAAACCGGTCTTTACCATTTATCTTGTAATGCATGTTTTAAATCACTATTTAAATTTGAACATTTATTGATATTATACAATAATTGTGTTGATAATTAATTATGTTATGCATGAGAATATATATATATATATATATATATATATATATATATATATATATATATATATATATATATATAGGTATTTAAGTGACAGTTGTTATAACAAAGAAGTACCACTAGTTGCTGCTCTGTTAAGCCAACAGCATATATATAATTCCACAACGCTTTAATGGTTGACGTTTTAGCGAGGCTGACGTTACCAATAAATCAACCCCAACATAAAACAAGAAACCAAAGCATTAACAGTAAATGACAAAACCTAAAAATTAATCATTTAGTGTTTTATTAGTTCTGGTTTTTTTAGTTATAATAAATTCACTCATTATTGTCAAATTTATGGGTTTAATTTATAGGCCTGAAACCACTAGATAACTGTACGTTTCAAGAACAAAAGCTACAAAATGGCTGTCACTAAAGGCTGTAATTATATGACCCGTTTTTTATTTATAGAAAACATTCAGCAATTAAACCCACAAAAAAATTCAGCGACCAAAGCCATGGACTTAAATGGCTGTAATCATGACCCTATATATATATATATATATATATATATATATATATATAACCACGAACCTCAATTAATGAAAAACTTTAACACAAAAACAGTAGTAAATATTTGTAGCTTTATAAACCTCTAGATAGTCTTTTCGTTGGACGACAAGAAAGATTAGTCCAGATTGTATAAAATTACAACAGAAAATTTGCTTACTATGTTTATCTAGATATAGTTCAGGTGGGTGATTTTCAAAATATATCAGTGCAACTTATCTAGTCCACCCACAGAAAATCACCAACATCGCTACGTGCTAAAGTGGTGACTATTTGATTCCCTGATGCAAATCCGTCACTCATGATTACTTTTTTATTATTTTCTCCAACAACAATGAAAAATCGATTGATGACAAAAACATCATGAGTATTAATATTTCAAATTGATTGAATAGTGCATTATTCAATCCCTCAAATATCAATAAAATATTACTCAAAAGAGATTTATATATAAACAAACATTATGTGAACAACAGGTATATTATAAAGATCTATTACATTACTAATTTAATCTATTTAATTTCACATACATGATGTTTGCGACATATTATTATTTCGATAACACTATAAGGATCTCAACACACTAATACGTACAAGACCGTCTAGCTAGGGTTCTTCATCTCTTTGCGCTCTCGGTTTAATACGACAATTTTATTAGGGAGAAAACTCACCTAGGGTCAAGAGAGGAGAATAGACCTAACTTATATTTATAATAAACTTAATGGGTCGCTCATCATAGTTTATTAGGTTTGTCAAGCCTACACTACTGTTCAATCACATCTAAATCAATTAGGTATATTAGACCCACCCACGAGATCAAGTGGATATCAGGCCCACAAAATCCATCTCAGGAAGTCAATCCAGTCCGTTTTATAAATACAAAACCCTACAAACTAATAAAAGTCCATCAGTAATATTATAACATTTTATATATTCTAATATATTGGACTACACAAAGAATATTTATCAGATTGCATGTAATTTGGCTATAAGTAATCCTACATATTGGCATGATTGTCTTGACAAACTAGTTAGAGGTTGACACTTTGCCTAGAACACCGAAGTTCTCTCTTCCAAGACTTTTATTTAAGCTTATAATTTCTCTTGAATTGAGATTCTGTTCAAGTTCCATGCCCTGCTCATCTAATTCTTTGCAAGTATAGACTCTTGTAATTCTGCATGTGACAGCAGATCAGCTTTAGGTCATGCTGCATTAGGCAGGAACCAAGACATATTTCCTTGAATATGCTTCTTTTTTATTTATTTTTTATTATCCCGATGAGAAAACAAGTAAATATATTGAATTCTTATATCAATACAAACGGCAGAATAGCCAAATAAAAACTTTCATAACCTTCCGTCTACTTCGAAAGAGCCTCTGCTAATTTCTTTGACCGGTTTGAGTTTGGAGTACTTGACTGCTCATAATTGGAGAAATAGAACTTTTTTTTCTTTCAATTGTTTTTGGTATTCTTTTTTGTTCGTTTAATCATTTAACTTCCTACTGAGATGATAAATATATTGCGATTTTGTGATTATTAATATTGTGTTATGATTTCCGAAGGCTAATGAATGGTTCCAATTTTTATGATAAGAGCCTTTAGTCTGCAATCCTAGTTTGTTAAAACTGTTTTTTTTTTCTTTCTTTTTGGAGCGTTAAACTTGTGTTTGGATTGAAAAAAATACATAGAAACCAACTTGTGCTCCATCATCCATGGGGGATATGATACTTGGGTAGGGTTTGGCCCTCTCTAATTGTCATACATCGTCTGTGATTTATTGATATTTTTGATGTGTGAATTTACTCTTTAGATTATAAGCATTGCCACGTGTCAATTTTTTATTAGATCATGAATTATTCCTTATATCATATCCTCTTACTTCCTTAGGTTTATTTGGGTTAAAGAAGTAGTTTATGTCAACCTCTAATTCACCTCTACTCGGCTTTTGAGTGCAAAACTCAGTCGAGTAAAACAAGTAGTGATACAACTTGGCTCTAGGGATGGTAATTTTGTCGGTTTTCACGAGTAATCGTTCTTAACTGAACCCTTTTAAGTGGGTTTACAGAAAATTAAATGGTTTTGACACGGGTTTGAAAAACAAAATTAATAACTTTTAATGGTTTCCTGTAGATTTCAGTTTTGACCTCTCGATTACCCATTTATATGTATATACACACACTAGTGTAATGTTTTGCATTGCACAGATTTATGAAATATATTTGTAAACGATTATGTTTTTGTTTTTTTATCATTTAGATAATTTAATTTAAAAATATTTTTGTAAATTAATATTTTTTTATCTATTATATTTGAAAAAAGTAAAACTATTTGTTTTTATAAGTTTAATTATCTTTAATGGATAACAATGCAGCGTTTCAATGAATTTGTATTATGTAGTTTTTTTTTCTTCTTGTTTTGATTTAATTTACCCATATGGAATATGTGTTTGATAGTTTTTCTTGTGTTTACTTTTGATTAAGTTATTCCTTTTTTTGCTGTAAAAGTATAATTTTGTTAGAAATTTCTAATTTGAATGTACTAGTTAGTTTAGCATTGATTTAGATACAGAGAATATGTACTAATAACGTTAATGGATGGTTAAATTGAGTTAGGGAGGTCGATTATAAAAAAGAATTAATGTAATGAAAGATATGATGCTTATAATTAATAGTCATGTGACGATAATTGATTTGTTTCTAATTTATTATTATCCAAATTATATGATTAAAAATTGATTCAAACTTTTGATTCAATAGATATTGAAATTGAAGTTATGATGAAATTTTAAAATATTCAAGTATGTTAATTATGACATTCGATCAAATTTTCACAAATCAAAATAATAAACCATTTTATTAAGTTTATCAAAAATCTGTTATTGAAAATAATCAATAGGTAATTTGAAATTTTATTTAATTAGGATCTCAAATAGTTTATTAAGGACTTGAACACATAAACAATAAAGTTTGTTAGGTTATTTTATAATAAAATAATTAATTCTGGTTACTTTTATCATTTTTAAAATATATAATTAGGATCATTTTTACAAAACCGGGGGTACTGTAACTGAAAACATTTCAATAAAAGGTGCGGTTGAAAACATTTCAAATATTGAGAGTAAATTGTAAATAAAAATGCTTGTGTGTGTGTGTGTGTGGACAATTAACTAGAGCAACGGGTGACAGGTGGTGTAGTGAAATTTATTGTAAAAGAGGTGAAATCGACCACATTAAAATTACCTTATGAAGAGGTTCGTTTGACCTTTGTTTGATTTTGATAATTATGATGCTAATGAGTTTATTAAGATTGTTTAAGTTTGATAAAAGCTTTGAAGAACTCATCTCAAGTAAGTAAAGGAATCTTTAGTCTCAAAAATGAAGAATCAAGTTGTTATAGTCTCCTAATGTCTAAATTGAATGTAAGTATTAAATTCTTAGGGCTTAATGCATTTCATGCTTTAATTTAACATAAAAAGAATTTATTTTGACATATAAAAGTATTTGACAAACTTATATGTTTTTAAGTTCAATTTTTATATCAAAAAATTGAAGTTTAAGTGTTGGGAGCAGACTCCCATGGAGCTCACTACACTAGACACTTTTTGAGTTTTTCAGAGCCGACTCTCTGAATAGAGAGCAGACATTCAAAGTTGAAGAGTTGACTCCCAAGGGCAGAGAGTCTACTCTGAAGCCCAACGGGATAGAAAATTTGAATTTCTAACAACATAATCTTCGCATCTAAAGCGTAAAACAGATTAGTTTCTATCTCCAACGGCTTTGAGCCTCCTATAGTCTATAAACACAATTCTTTAACTCAATTGAAACAATCTATCACAAGCATTTAAGATCATTCATCAAGTTTTGAATAGATTTGCAATACATGTTTTGAGTTGTATACTTGAGTAAAAGTATTGTTGTAAATCATCTTTACCTTCATTTATTGATTGTAAAAAGAGTTTGTGTAACTCTTGGGTGAGTTTGTGATAAATCTTAGTGTTTTAGGTCTAAACACTTGGGTAGAAAACTTTCTAAATAGAAATTTTTTTGTAAAAGGTTTGTGCAACACCTCGAAAGTTGTTTAGATGTTGATTTCACTTGTATCTGTGGAAAACTCTTGAGAGAATTCTTGAGGAATGGATTAGGCACAAGAAATGATCAAACCAATATAAACCTGTTTGTATGCTCTTGCTCACTCTCTTTAATTTTCAGCAAGTTATTTTTATTGCTCTTTAAGTTAATTTACTTGCTTTGAATTTGTTGAGAGTTTGAATATTGCTTGATTATTTGAGTTTGCAAAAAAAAAAAAAAATTCAAAACCTAATTCACCCTTTTTTGGATTGCCTTGGTTAATAAATCGAAAAGGTTGGAAATTGAATTGCCTTGATCAAAATTCAGTCATCAATCATTATAATATTTCTTATGCATCATAGGCAATTTTATATCCTATCAAATATTGTTAGATAAATAGCAAAAAATCAGCCATTAGCGTCCCATCTAAATATTCAAAAAGCTTACTTGATCTCGTATCATCTCCTCTCACTGACGATTTTACGAGAAATCAACTTTCGCTCCATCATTCAAGGTGGATAATTCTAGTTAATAGTTAAAATATCTATATGGTTGTTGATGCTAAAAAGATATGAAGGATGTTCTGTCTTTGATGGTCTTTAATGGTTTTTTTTTAGGTTGTTCTTGTAGAAAGAGTTAGGATATAAAATATCTCTTCAGCTATTGGAGTGAGTAGACACTTATAAAAGAAGTTTTTTTGGAATGTTGTGCTTTGAGGAGAACTTTATGATAATTAAATGTAAGTGTTTCAGTATAAAGATAAAAAGAAAAAAGACTATATGGAGATGAAATGATATTTGGGAAGTGGAGAGAATTGGAGTGATTCTCCTTTGTACTTGGAGTTCTTTTTGAATTTTATTTTTAATTTTTCACTGTTTGTCTCTTTTGTTATTGTTGTTGTTGGTTCTTACTGTTTGTCTAACTCTCCAATGTGCAATACTATTTGGGTTTGATATTTGAACCTCAAGCCTCAAACTAAATGACACTTTTACATCTCGAGTTTTATAAAAAATGGTTTTTCGTTCATAAAGAATGACATCTGTCTGAGTTATCACGTCAAAATGTCTAAAAATGAGTGTAACATACTCATTGCCGTAATCAAATCAATCATATTTGTTTATCTCCTTAAATGACTATGATGACGAAATAATGATAATAGTATATATTAGCTTAAGCTAAGCCTAAAGTAATTAAGGTAAGCAATAAGCAGGATAAGATACCATAAATATTTATAAAAAGAATACATTCTCACTCCATTACCTTCTAGTTTGAAGGAAATTCAAAAAAAAATTTAAAAAAGCTCTCAATTTCTGTTCCCTTGATTTTTGTAAATTGTCTATAATTCAAACATATCGTTGTTAAAATCATATACTAACATATGGAAGAAGCACAATCCCTTAAACTTAAGACTTTAGTAAGTGCTTAGTAACAAAAAGCCAAACTTAAAAAAAAAGAAGAGAAAAAAATGTGGACTTCATAATTAAGCACACCAATTTATACGCATGCTTTGTTTTTGATAGATGATATTTCTACACTAAAATAATATGGCATCGGCAACCTTTTGATAATTTTCTTCCCCATTGAAAAGTATACCCGACAAAGGCTGTGTCAAATAATTGCTACATCTTTAATGTATGTGCATTAATTAGATTTAAAGTGTCATCATAGTCATTTAAGGAGAAACAAATTTCAGAAAATGATACCCTCAACAAAATAAGTAAATAAACTTAAATTTTTAAGTGTTATAGAATTAAAAATAGCAGAGTGATTTATAGAATTCGCATGTCTTTAAAATTTCACCAGATGAGAAAGCACCTACCACATACTAATACAAAACTATGAATTTTTTTGTTGAGGCCAATGAGAAAAATGACCTCAATTATTTCATTTTTATCCTATCTACTGTAAAGAAAATTCAAAGTCTTAGAGGAGCATGGGCTACCGCTTGTCCCATTCCCTCCCTCTCTGGTCATATCATTATTTAATTTAATTTTATTAGATTCTTTTAATGTTTGTATGTATTATAAGATGTATTTGTAATTTTTTTTTTGAAAGTTCGAGAGATAATGTTATGTTTTAAAAACTTGGAATTATAATTATATTTATAGTTAAACATAAATGATATAGTTATAATTTACTCTAAATTTTAATATATTTTTCAAATTTTACAAATTATACCATGATTGTTTTATGTATTTGATAACACGTTTTAATTTTATCAAGATTGTTGATATGGAGAAATTACATGTGTAACACATTTATAGTTATATATATTTTTGATAAGTATATAATTAAATATATACTATCTATATAATTACAATTTTATCTTTATAAATTACAACAATAAATTAGACTTGTATTTCAAGACCAATGGTATAACGGTACAATAGCTTACAAATAAAAAACTCTAACTCTTTATAGCTCAATCACTGAATCAGTTAATGATAATCATTCTTAATTCTTGAGTATTATCATAGATATCAACTTTAACAATAACCCTACCACTCTTGAACATTGATGATTGATGGGGGAGAACTTGAAAGAGAAAAGCTTGATTGTTCAATGTTTTGGTTATTTTAGTTTTCATTTAAAAGTTTATACTTTGTAAATTATTTTGAATTATTTGAATATGAATCAATTGTTAAGAATTTTAATATGGATTATTTAAATTATATTATGTTTTGATTAATATAGCTTTCTTGAATTGATAAAGTCTTGGTTAACCGTAATTAATTGTAAAATTTTGATAACCGAACCTAATCAAAAATGTGGTTACCAAAAAAAAAAATTAGATTTATGGTTATAATTTTAGATAAATTATTGTTATGATTGTGGTTATAATTCGGTCAAATTTTAAAATTACCTAACCACACCCACTCTATCTAATCCAAAGTCCGCACAAAAGGCCAAATAAAGCATTTAAGTAAGACCGTGTAGGTTGGAATGTGAAATCAGAAAGAATAGAAAACAACAAATTGCTAAGTCTTACGGCAATTCAAATTTAGAAATGTCAGGAATTGACATGTGCTATGAAAATAATAATCAATCTTCTAGAAGTAGCATTTAGCCATCTACAAATGCCATTTTCCTATATCCCAGAAAAAAAGGAAAATTTTTATATAATTTGCAAGTAGCTTTATATTACACTGTGTTTGAAAGATGTTTGGAAGAAAGAGGAAAGGAGGGGATTGCAGGGGAGGAGAGGAGACTCTGTTTGAGAGTGTCTTTAAAGAGGGAGGGGAGGGGATTAATGCTCTATGATCTCCCTCGAATCTCAATTTTTCACATCCTCCAATTTGAGAATACGGAAAAGAAAGATATTGAAACTT